>JAJHSJ010000007.1:45116404-45316404 GCA_021015155.1 Magnolia officinalis
ACATAGTTTCAACCTCAAGCTCCAGGAATAGACACTGCTTGCCCGAGTGGAATTCCGACTCCAAGAGCTTAAACCACAAACATCTCATCCTTCCATATCTCTGACAGGTCGATCGGGTGAGAAATCAACGGATTGAGTGGCCGGGCTGCACCTGATCTGCTCAACCTTACTTCCAACTTCTTCAGAACCGAATTGTAATCAATCAAGAATGCAATTTCTCCCCACTATTCAGCACCAAACCCACAACAGATACGTCGTGGATTTTCAAGATCCTCACGTGGGTCCCATTAGCTGGGCCATCGTCGAGAAAGAAGAGATTTTTCCCCATCTCCGATCAAAGAAATTGATGGGTTTCTTATAGAAGACCCTGCCGAAGCTGGAAAACAAAGGCCGGGTGATTCTGATCGAAGAATCAGAACCGTCTATCTCGGCGTCGCCGAAAAGGGCAATTTCGGAACTAATATTGGGGGTTTTCTGGAATCGTGGGAACGAGAAGGAAGAGATGGGTTTTGCAGAGAAGGTTAAGAGAGAGAAAACGAGAAAAGCGAGAGAAAAGACCGCCATTTCCTGCAGCGGCTAGAGCTCCAGATTAGGGTTTTGAGAGAGAGCGACCGAGAAGAGTACTAAAATGGAGTAGCTCGAGGGACATAGTAAGTGGAAGGAGTAGCCTTTCGTCTGGTTGTAGGGTTTGGGTGATTCCAGTGCTTTAAAAATTATATTACTGTCGTCGATTCCTCTGTTTACAATTTTTTTTTTTTTTTTTTAAAATGAGGTGCTGGTGTGTGTAGAAACCTGACCGTTCTCCTCACGGAGAGATGTCTCTGCAAGGTTTTGAAAGTCGGTCGCACGCGAGAACAATACATTCAATCGGCTGTATAGATGGCAGCTGAGACGTCAGACATTACAATCGCATGGCTGCGTTTTTCTGGTTCCGCGCGGTATTCACGCTCATGGTAGTCCACGGTGTTTAACTCCTAACCAAACACCGTACATATCACATCAACCCAGTTAATACCATACAATACAACCCTAGACGCGAATCCAAACAGGCCCTTAGGTGTTATGGAAAAAAAATGACTTGTATCGGATATGTAACGGTCAATGCATGTTTTGTGTGTGTGTGTGTGGGAGAGAGAGGGAGGGAGGGAGAGAGTAATGGCCGTTACTGCATTTACAAATTTACTGAACTTCGCCTGGTAGCAATTGTACCAGTTGGTCCCCAGCTCGCAAAGGAGGGTTGGTAGACATTTGTTGAACTTTTGCCAGGTTACCTTGAGAATTAGCTGACCCCAAATACTGGGACACTGATATGATGGTGGTGGTGGTAGTGATGATGATGGTAACTCCAATCAGGAGTTGTCTGGATGTCTATATGATCCTTAAGTTGTAAAGGGATTACAGGTAATCAGATAGTGGGGGCTGTTTGGATACCTGCATTTGCCTGTAAAGGCATTACGAGCTGTAAACACATTACAACTTTTAGTTGTAATTTGAAACCCGGCAAAAACCCATGTTTCATATAACAGGTAAAGTCTTTATGGATAAAAGGACATTATACATAATAGAACGCATGGTTGATACACACTCCTGATGTTTGGGGCCCACCATAATGTGTACGGTACTTCCAATCTGTCCATCATGTGGTTACCTTGATGCTCCCCCCTCCTGAAAAAAAAGGACCACACGAGAGGGAAGGATGGGACTTTGACTATTAAAAACTTCTAGACCACTGTGATGGGTGGAGGACATCCAGTCCGTCTAACGCACACATGCTTTGATGCTCTCTTAGGGCCCCAAGAAAAATCGTGTCCTTTTTATGTGATTGCCCTCTTGGTGGGATTTACCGCCCCAAGCTCTGTGGTGTGAATAGCTACTTTATACATTGTAAACACTTTATGAGTTAGCCAAATACATAATCTGTTTACTTGTAAACAGATTACCATGAAAAGCCAAACAGATTAGCATGTAACCAGTTTGCACCTGAAACTCTTTTTCAGGTGTATAGTGTTTACAACTTGAAACTCTACAGGCATCCAAACAACCCTCCGAAATTCGTAATTACATCATAAGTAATCTACTAGTCCTAACTGGGATCTTAGAAAGCAAAGGGTGGATTAAACCAACTTTAACAGTGCCCCCTAGACTGGAGCTTCTTCGTTCTGGTGTATGTCATCTTGGTTCCATTTGCTCAGTCTCTCCAAAACCTTCAATGGACTGAGGCTTATTACTTCTTCCATTGAATTTAACACATGTCTATTTCGTGTGAGGAATACAAACCTACCATATTGACTGAGAGCATCATTGTGAAAATATCATTCTTTCATGATGACCATCTTATATACGAGAACAGCTATATTATACATTTTTCCTAGAGTAGATAGTGTGGCCTATCATCTACTGCTGTAGGTTATGTCTAGGTAGTCCTGAATTTGGTGGTGGATGGCATGCACTGTGCCTAAGTGAAACTTGCGATTTGGGGTGGAAACCGTGGGAAAATTGATACTCGCATGATGTGGTTTCCAATGTCGAGCTGGCCCAAACACCCCACGGATGGATTTCACTGAAAGAACTAAACTGCGCCTGAATTGAGTACATCTAATCAGCCCTTATGGCAAAGGCTTTGCATGTTGGCATTTTGCTAGTGAAAATGGGAGTAAACAGTCATGTTCAAATGGAATGCCTTTATTCTTGTGTTAAAAAAGTAAATTGTTGTTTACAATTGCGAAGGTCCCCATAGCACACGTCAGATTCCATTTGGGACCCATGAATTAAAACAGCAAATCTTCCTCTCTGCTTAGCAACCCTTTCCGGCATCCTTCTTTTATATTTGTTTTATTTTGTCTTCATCTTCATCGTCTGCTACTTCAATATCCATGAAGAATAAGAACTTCTATTTTGTTTTGGATCCATTTTTCTTGCGCTAATGGTGGCCTATCATGCATGGCTCTTTCATCAAGTCAGAAAACACCCCACAGAACAGTCATGAGAATCTGATGTAGGACAGTCAAGGATAATCTCATGTACGGCTAGGACTGAAAGAACTTGGGCTAGAAAATTTAATCCAGGGTCTAGCTCAGATTATAGCTTCTGACAGCCATAATTTTGCAGCTGGTTATCTATTTTGTGAATATAATATGTTGTTGGAAAGCTATTGACGAGTTCAATGTCCTGGCTAATGCCAAAAGCAAATGGCCCCTAAATGGTTTACCAAAATATGGTCGTTGTGGGGGTTAATTTTGAGTTTAAAGTTAAAATGTAATATTTTTAATAAGTTATTGGTTTTACTAATTTTAGACTGTCTTAGAGTTTGAAGAAGTCTGGTTATGCTTAAAGTCCTTGTTTAAATCATTGTAAGGAGTTTTGAGTCAGTTTAGAAGTTATTTACTAGTATTAGTAAGTTTACTATTTTGGAAGGTTTGCTATTTCGGGGAAGTAGCAAATTGAGGATTACTGAAGCCATATCAATTGCTTTGTAAACAGATTTTATTCATTGTTCTCAATAATATTCTCTTTTAGAGATTTTTTTGCCTTGTGGATTCAAGGTTCCTTGTAGATTTGTGGATTATCCTAGGGAAAGAGGTGGTGGTGATCTCTTCCTCCCCTTACTCGCGACATTAGGATCAACTCCATCAATGGATGGATGTGTGTTCAAACTATGATGGAGGTTAGATACTCGTCATGATGTCACTATGTCCTGTCTGGTATTTGAGGTTGTGTATGGGAGTATGCAAAAACTGTTTTTTAGTTGATATGATGGTGGGGTGGCTTTGTTTAGACTAAATGCTCATTCAGTTCTTCCTTTCAGATCTAAAATGATACCTTGTTGGTTCCGAGTACTATCTGAAATGAGACGTTTTGTTTTAGGGCCTGTTTGGATTCATGGAAAGCATAGGAAAGGAAACAGTGTTTCTTGGGAAACCTTATTTCTATGAAACTATGGGAAATGAAACATTGTTTTCGTTGTTTGTTTTTCAACAAGATTTCCAAGTAATTTAGAATGTATTTTCAAATTTGTTGTTTGATAAAACAAAAAGATTTCTTGAGAAAAATGCTTTGTAGTCACTAGCATGTGCCAACTTAGCACATGTGGCACATGTTGGATGCTTGAAGATGGATAATGGCACATGTGGCATGCGTGGCATATGTGGGTGCTTGAAGCAGAATTGTGGCACACACGGTACATGTGGGGTGTTTGAATTTGTATGGTGGCATGTGGCACAAGTCACACATTAGCACATTGGACATGTGGGCACTTGAAGTTAGATGGTAGTACTTGTGCACATTGGCACATGTGGCATATTTGGAGCAATTGAAGATGGATGATGGCATAGTGGCACAGTGGCATGTGTGGAGTGCTTTGCACATGTGGAGCACAAGAGAAAATGAATGGTTGTACGTGTGGCACATTAGTACATGTGGGCACAAGAGAAGATGGATGCGTCATGTGTGGCACATTAACACATATGGTACACTTTACACATGGGGTACAAGAGAAGATGGATGGTGCCACGTGGCACGTTGGCACATGTGACAGTGGTATACGTGGGGCAGCATAACAAAAGATAGACAATGGCTCGTTCGACAAATTGGCACATGTGGCACACGTGATGGATGGTAGCACATTTGGGTTTAACCTTTGAGAGACCCATTTTTCTTTCATTATGAGAAAATGCCTTTCTTAGGGGTGAAGGTGGGAAAATAAATTTGTTTATTTTCCAACAAAGATAGAAATTGGTAAATGGTGTTTTCCACAAATTCCACAAGAAGGCCAGACAAACAACAGAAAGTGGGTTTCAACAGAAAGAATGTTTCCTTTCCTATCCTTTCCATGAATCCAAACAGGCCCATAGTAGAGAAGCTATCTTGCCATGGTTCCAAGGTTGTTCTTCAAGATACACGGATATTATTTTTACTAATTTATAGAAATTCTATCCAATCACAGGATACTGCAAAGAGCAATGTTCTGGCGGTACAAACATTCCAAAACAAACATAATGGCATCGATCCTGTTGGTGTCCACAGCAATCATGCTAAGCTCCTTGATATTCGTGCTAATGACCAATGGCAGAGGCATGTAGAGCATCCACAAACCCAGATTTGTGTTGGCGATATGAGTGAGCTAGGATTCAGGATCAAGTTCTTCTCCATATTGGTTTGCTTCTTGGTGGCTTTTCAATTGAATGTGCATTCCATTTGCTACTGCAACCATGCAAGCATACTCTCAATCAATGTGTCTGTGAAGAGGAAATTGCCCCATCTCAGTGTTATGTATGTTGGCCTTGTTTGCTATCAATACAGGAAGTTATTTTTGGTTGCTCACCTTTTGCCAGTGTTTTAAATAGCGGTAGCGTGATGCGTAGCGTTCAACCCTCTATAGCGTGTAGCGTAAATACGTCGCGTGAAGCGTAAGCTACACGATACTTCAATTTTTTAATTTAAAAATAGGACATATATAATAAATAGTGGAAAAAAAAAAGGAAAAAAATATAAAAAATGCCTAAAAGGATGATTCATTTTATAAATTATAAGCATGTTCAAAAAAGTTATTAGTTATCATTTATCAAAAGTCAATCCACATATATAAGCCGACTTAAATAATTATCACATCAACAACTTTCTAAGCAAACCACTTTAATTAATAATGTCTAATTGAAACCACAAGTCACAATTATGAAAAGAAATAAAAATCCTATATGTTAAAAGTATCAAGTACAAAACAAGTGTTACATTCCTCAACATTAAAAAACAAAGAAAATGTGAAAAAAAAAATAAAAAAAAAAACAGTAAAAAAATACATTGTAGCTTACGCTACGGACGCTACGCGCTACATAGCTGTAGCGTACGCTACGACCCCCATAGCGTACGCTACAGGGGATTTACTTATTTGGGACGCTACGTAGCGCTACGGCTACGCTACGCTACGTAGCGTACGCTACCGCTACGCTACGGGCGCTATTTGAAACACTGCCTTTTGCTTAGTCTTTTCCACCCTTATTGTGGGGTATCTGGACCCATTCCCATGTTCTTGTCTTGCTTTCTTCTGGTTATTTTGCTCTATTTTCTAGGTGTCTCCTTTGACTGGGGAATGATTGTTGATGAGTAGTATGATGAAGAACAAGTGATGTGAGATTGTGATTGATTCAAATTCAGCCCATGTTGAATTGAGATTTCTAGGATTCCATTACTTTGTATTGCCTTGCAGATGATGGCACGCAGCTTACAGGTATGTGAAGCTTCCTCAACTTATCTATATATATATATATATATATATATAGATATATATATATATATATATATATATTATATATATATAAATATAATATATTCTCATGATAAATTATTGCACTTGTAGAACAAACAACCGAGTGGAGCAAAAAGTGGGTACAAGTGTGGCTCACTGGATGAATGGATAGGCCTGATTCTCTGTGCCAGGTGATCTTCATAATAATTCCCATCTATATGGTTCAGATCAAGGTTTACAAATCTGTGTATCAGGTACGGATGGGTTCGTATTCTTCCATATTGGGCTGATATGAGGGAATTGTTCATGCTGGATACTTTAAACCTTGGTTCAGATTCCCTGTGCAAGTGACAAGTTGACTGGAAAAAATGGTGCAAGCTAAGCTTTCTGTGGGTATATGATTGCCTCAATTGCCAAATACCATGAAATTTGTAAACTTGCTTATGGTGGGCCATCCATCATTTGTATTCTCTAGCTGTTGTTGGCTCTGTTTTGTTGGGTTGTAAGTATATTTGAGTGTCGTAATTCGGCCTTGTATCTAGGGGTGTACACAAACCGGCTAGCCCGGTTTAGCTCGCTCGACTCAGCTCGAAAAAGCTCGACTCGGCCCGACCCGGAACTGAGTTCGGGTCGAGACGGGCCATTTTTCTCAGCTCGAAACTGAGTTCGGATAGGGCCCAGTTCGGCCCGACTCGGTTCGAAACTCGACTCGACCCGACTCGACTCGGCCCGACCTGGTCCGACCCGGTCGAGTGTGTGTGTGTGTGTGTGTGTGTGTGTATTCATAACCTAACCCTACCCATCCCTTTCCCCTTTCATAACCTAACCCCACCCGTCCCTTTCCCCTTTCATAAACTAAATCAACGGCATGGATCTCCGTATCATGTGCCCCACTAGGTTGTAGTAGGTTCGTCATATCATGATGCATCAACAGTCCTGATTCGTGGATAATGCTATTTTACATTAGAGAAATGTTCACCCGTCCCATACAACATTGTACATGAACTTTCACTTGCAACCTTTCCTTCTACGTCAATCATCATCATGAGCTAATGTATCGCTTTTGTTAAAAAATCCAAGCCGTTGGAAAGGGTGGGCCGCACCATAACGTTGTATGTAAACATTTCTCCATTAAGTATGATAAAGCTAAATGAGAAACTGGCCCGAACTCAGGTTCGAAATTGGCCCAAACTCGCCCGATTACTGCCAGGCCAAGTTCGGGCTGGACATGTTGGCCCGGTGACCGGGCCGGGCCGGGTTCGGGCTGCGTGTGGCCAGTGACCAGGCCAGGCCAGGCTGAGCCCAGTTCGACCCGGATCGACCCGTGTACACCCCTACTTGTATCGAATCATAAAGAAGAAATCATTTTAATTATGTCTTCAATAGCTGTGTATTATCATGTCAGTAACCTCTCAGTAATAAGAATAAAGTGTACACTTTTTCGACAACGTTGGTGGGAATTAATTGATGAACGGTGTAGATTTCACTTTTTTTTTTTTTTTTGTGGACAAGTGATCGCCTACAGGCACCTGCATTACTATTTGCAGATGTGTCTTGCATTGTCCCACATGTGCCAATGTGCCATGCATGTCGGATTTGGGACTTTGGTTACGCTGTTAATGTCATCAACTTCTAGATGACTCAATTCCAAACTCAGTTGAGTCACTTTCAGGGATGCATACACCAAAATCCCAATTTAGGAACGGCTACTTTTTTGGTTTAAGTACAGTTTTGGGTGTTCTTAATTTGGAATGCTTTTCAACCGTTCTAACTTTTGGTTCCCACTGTTTTAACGAAAACAAACCCGGCCCCCCAGAACCTCCTCTCTCTCTCTATCTCTCTCTCTCTCTCTATCTCCCTCTCCCTCGATCTCTCTCTCTCTTCCTCTCTCTCAATCTCGCTCACCCTCTCGATTTGCCTCCCTCTCTCTCTTCTCTCTCTCTCTCTCTCTATCTCCCTCTCCCTCGATCTCTCTCTCTCTCTCCTCTCTCTCTCTCAATCTCGCTCCACCCTATCTCGATTTGCCTCCCCCCCTCTCTCCCCCTCGATCTCTCCCTAGATCTTCCTCTCCAACTTGGAGCTCACCAAAAAGATCCTCAATGAGCTCAACCTACGGCAGGCGAAGAAGATTTCCACCACCAGCCCTACTACAAAGGCCTCACCGATTCCCAGCTCTACATCAACCACATTCGCAAGGGTGCCCTTAGGCCTAGCAGCAAGAGCCATGCGACTTAAGCGACCGCCACCAGCTCCATGTCGACTGCTTAGTCAAGCTCCAGACGCTAGGCACGGTCTGCTTTTAAGGGAGGGGATCTCCCAATGCTGCCGAGGACGCTGATGATGCCCTTCCTCCTCTGCTGCCGCTTCGCATATCTTCTCCTTGGAAAGTCGAGGATTCTGGGGTTTGGTGAGAAAATAATATATTAGAGAGAAAGGTGCCTCTGCTGCCGTGATACAATAAGATTTTTGGAGAAGCTTCTCGACAGATATCGATTTACCAAGGTCTGTTTCAATTCCCTTGTGAAAAGTTGTTTCTTATTTTCTTTCACGGCACTTGCTAGTTTTCATCTCGATCGTGGGTTCTGTTAGAGAAGAATTATGATTTAATTTTGAGGGATCATGGGATTAATTACCTTGGATTGGATTTGGATGATTTGGGTGTGTTCACTTCTGTTTTCTTGCTGTGTATGTTGAGCTTGCTGAAAATATATTGTTTTAAACATTTACAATTCAGTATCAATCCCTTCACTGTCCGATAACATTCATCTTAATCATGGTTATTTCTCTATGAGACCAAATTTTTTTATATGGTGGTGATTGAAGGATTCATCTAACTTGAAGCATAAACGGATTTTTTTTCTTTTTAGTGTAGTTGTCTTTTAACTTCCCCTGTTTTCAATACTACTGTATCTTATGGAAAATTAGTCAAAAATTCGGAAACGGCGCTATATACAGTACTTGTATTTTTATGCATCCATATTGAATTTAAGTAGTTTTGAAAGATTCTCTTATTTCTATATATTAGAGAAGAGAAATGCCGACATTAGTTTCCAACATGTGCTAATGTGGTATCTGTGTGACAGATCGAGGCTATTCATCAGGTGGGCCCCACAAGTATCATTACACAGCATGTGGATGAGAAAAATAGATGGTTAGGGAGAATTCATCAGCATTCGCATACACGTGGTCCACTTGATGGCCAGAACGCCCTGATATTCAGGTGCCTGCAATGTGGCTTTCCCCCAAAATGCAATTTGGGAGAAGTCCGCTAAAAATCCATTTGGGAGGATAATCAACACACATGCAGCTTATTCTAACTATGAATTGCATTTCATCTCGATATATCACATTGCAAGCCAAAATTCTCATGATGGGTAATTTGAATTTACATTCATATGCGTTGTTGATGTTTTTTTTGTTTTGCTGTTTTAGGTAGTTGAAATTGGATTGGTAGGCCATAGTACGAGCGAGCAATTATCTTCAAGAGAAGAAATTTAGATGAAATGTTTGGTTTTCAATTGAAAAAGAAATGTGTTGATTTTCTGTGTCTGTATATTTGTAGTTTGGAAACACATTTCTATACATCTCGAGCTGCATCTTCATCACAACAAATTGCATCGGATATTTAGGTGACTGTGAAATAATACAAAGTCCACAATAACTTGTATAAATGGAAGGGCATTGCATATTAGGGATTTTGAATATATATGTTTTGCAGAACAATTTTATAAATATTCTTATGCTGTGTTTGCATGCACTAATGAATCGAATTTCAGAAATTATTTGAACGAAGTGCTGCGAATCACCTTAGCACCCATCTTTCTACTTGACATGCCACTAATGAGTCCACATGTCATGGAGTTCGTGAAATATGCATTAAAATATCTGTTGTGCATGCGGCATGTGTATGGTGGTCAAGACCAATGATTTGGTGGACCACCACACGGATGGACCATGTACCAGAAAGCAAAGCAATCACACTGTTAGCCATACGATCAGTGGCATAAACTCAAGACATGGGCAACCACCCTCATTCTGTAGCAAAGCTTGCAACAATCAGATAGTCGTAGACTTGTAGTTATTCAGCTACTTCTATTTTTATATATAGCCCGTCCATGTGGGGATGGCACTAAATGGAACTTAAATAAATCACACATTCTAGTATTAAATAAATCACACATTCTAGTAAAATGTCTTTTGTTTTTTTTTTTTTGATATTTCTTTCCCAACTAATCCATGGTTTTTCTAAGTGGTGTTATGGTGTTTATGCTGCTTGGTCTTTTTATCCAATGACTACATCTAGTTCTTTGAAACTTGAACCATGCAGCTGCAAAGGCAACAAACACAACAGAGAAGTTGGCTTTGTGAAGCAAGTAGAAAGTAAGGCCCAACCCATGTCTGGAATTGAGAACCTATTTATAGAATGATGGTAGCGATTAATCCACTTCAAAATTTATACTTCTGCACCTACATCAGCTTGCTGGTGTATTGTAGTCCCGGTGCTGGTTTCACCATGAATTTTGGTATATGAGAATTCAAGTTTTGCATTTCTATTTGTATTTCAGGTCCTCTACTATTGTCAGCAGCATTGGGATCTAGACATTGCTGTAAAATGAAAAACATTAGAACAAGAAAAAGAAAGAAGCAAAGATGTTATGAAGCAGCATCTTTTATCAATAGAATCAATGCAAATAAGAAAATATCAAGTGTTTCAAGTGTAATAAATACTTAAATATATAATGATTAAAGTCAAACACATCCTCTACTTATGGCCACTGTCTTGCCATGCCTGTGAAGGTCAATTTTAAGTTGTTGATGTGTTTTGGGGATATCCCATTGCCAATTATTTCTTCTTCATTGTAACCAAGGGCACTGATTGAGCAGTCCGAGTCTTTTATAAGATCCATGGACCCTGAGTTTGTACAATTGAGACCACATTTCTTTGATCTATTCTAGACCATTGACCTAATGAGCCCCTCAATTTGTTGGCCATGCTAAAAGATTTTCTCCAATGAGACAATTGTAACCAATCAATTTCTATCATTGAAAACCACTTAATAGAAAAAAAGAAGAAGCAAGTGTCCTCATTCACTAGGAAAAGTCAAATATTGGATGGCCAGATATTCTAATCTTGGATATATTTTTTCAGCATGTTCATCTGATGGGGACATCTCGCGCACATGCACGCCCCTCTACGCACGTACACAAGGAGGAGGAGGGCCCCTTTATCGATCTGGATCGATGACAACGTCCAGGGAGGGCCTCCTAGTTAGAGGGCTGCATTTTGGTTCATTGGAGTGGACCCGATAGTCACGTGAATCCCACCATGGGTTCTCATGATCGTGACCCACTATTCCAATTAATTTAGTACTTTGGGTTTTGCTTATTATTGTTATTAGGAGTATCATGGATGGTTTAGATTGCTTTGATTAGTTGTTATTTTTTATTATTCGTTGCCAAGTAATAGGTTGCGCACATGGCGCGAGTTTTGAGGTATATGGTTTTATTATAAATAGGCACCCCTTGTAGTCTTTTTATTTTTAAGGAAGATTAATAAAATTGCCGCGTTTTTGCTCCTCTAAATTTTTGAATTGTGGAGATTCAATTGGTTGTGAAACCCTCCCTTCCTCAAAGGGCTGATTACCATGGTGTGAAGCCACACCTATCCTGATTTGCCTCCACCTTCTTCCATCCATATTTCTCTTCTCCTACAATCATTTACGCTTCAAATTCATCCTCTATGGCAGCCGTTTTTATCTCTACAACAGATTTCCAGAATTTGGCCTTGCAAGAGGGCTGAAACTTTGGCGAAGCACCACGCATAAACCGTGCATTGGATCGAGCTGAGATTTGAGGGTTTTGGAGTCCATCCCTGTCCGACTAGGGCCAATGTGGCCTTTTTCTGAATAGTGGGCCCCACACACGTGCGGCTGGGATCACACGCACGTGCGTCTGGGCCATTGTTGCTGTCCATGTGTGTGGTACTTCTCTAGTTCATCTCTCTCTTCTCTTTCACTCCGCTTTCACCCAAATCCCTAAACCTAATTCCTAAATGCTCAAATCCCCGATTTTATGCCTTTTCTTCAACCTTAGGTTTCCCCGAATTGAAATTTCTGAATCCTTTGGATTGGGGAATTATTTCTGTGCATGTGGGATGGATTTACCCTTCTTTGATTCTTGTCTGGTCTATAATTTTGATTGATCCGGCCCTAGCATGTGTAAGCCTGGACCCGCATAAGATTCCCCTTGATTGAGTGTTTGAACTTTTGTGTGGGATGTGGAATTTTGTGTAATTGTTTCTGAACTAGTGTGATATAAAGCCTGAAAATCTTGCACATCATACTTGAATTTCATGTCCTGCATCATCATCTGTTCATATTCTAAATATTGAATGGCTGCCCTTCTATTAAATATTAGTGGCAGATTGGTAGTCACTTTTATGTGAACTGGTATTAGTACATATGCATGCCAATCACATGGTATTTTATGCTGATTGGGCATCTAACCCATGCAAACTAATGCTCCGGCGGATTGTGTCTACAAGACAAGGAACAAAATTGAGAGGAGAAATTTTCTTTTGAAAGTTTTCCTTGTTCAAAAAAGTAAGTTCTGAAAGCCAATTTTCCAACAACCAATGCATGTGAAAACTTCACAGAAGTCGAAATAAGAAACTGATCAGTTACTGCTTATCTGATGGTCACTGAGGGCTGAGCAAAGTGTTAGCAGTTAAAAGTTAGAAAATGTGAGTCTTGCAGAAGTGGCTTTTTGACTAACTCCAGGAAAAGTGGAGCAACAGTCTTTAATAAACCCTGCACAAACCTATGGCTCTGGTCCTGTGTAAACAACATTACAAGAAGAAGAAGAAGAAGAAGAAGAAGAAGTTAGCAGCTCTGATTCTGTGTGAGTACCATGATAATCAGAGAGACTGAAGTGTTCATCAATTAAAGCCCTTTGGGTGGAATATGCCTAACCAACCACTACATTGGATGGTGTATGAGTGGTAAACACACAACCAATTGACTGTTAAAAAGATGGCCAGCAATGGAATGGTGAGTAAAACGACAAACGTGCCTTTATAGTTATTGGATGTTTGATGCATGTAATGCAAAAGAAAAAGTATGTTGAGACTGGCCATGTCAAAATTTTTGTAACAATTAGAATTCAGAGTACCTAAGCACAGTTATTTATCTATACCAAAATTTATGAAGTGTGAACATCTAAAGATTAATACATTTGCATTCAGTCAGAGGTTTACTGCTTCATTTTGGATCAAGAAGTTTCATAGATTAATAGCTTTCAACTCTTGATTGATCAATGCATTTGTGGCCTTCATGCAGTGATGCTGGTGGGCACGTTGGTTTATGGAATTAAATACACTTTTCCTGAATATGTATGCACTCTTGACTGATCATTCAGCCTTTGCACTTTTGAAGGTAAGAATTATATCCATTTAAGGTATAATATTAGGCTGGAAAGGATACATGAAGTGCTAGCTTTTTACAAACACCATATTTAACTTTTGCAAAGCACAATTTTCAATTCTCACTTTAGTTTAGAAAAATAAAATGAGTAGTTTCCAATAATTTTCACATTAAACCTTGCACTGCTAGGAAGCAGGCTGAATGACTTCAACCATTAAATTTTAGCTCTTACCCATACCTTCATCTGTTTGGATTGGTTACACAGACAAGCTCGAAGACCATAAGCAAGCTGGCTCATCCAAATGCTCCTTTTGGTTATGGCTTATGTTTTTTTGAACTTAGCAATGGATGGATTCAAGAATGCAACTCAGGATTCCATAACTGCAAGGATTGTCAGTTCATGAGTTGACTGTTTCTCCTCTTGTTGGTGAACTTGTGCTTTCTGAAAATATGATCTTTCTGAAACAGAACATTATTCATTTCGATCTTGCATCTAACTTCAAAATTTCTCTCTTCTTTTCTTGTTACTATCAGAAATTTCTATTCATACTTATCAAAGGAAAATAACAAATATTTTTCAGAGATGATGAAGCTCTTTAATGTTGCACCATTCCTAAATGGCACATGATGCATGCCAGATCCTAAAACCTCCTATAATTGGCACTCAAGAGCCACCATTTCATAATACCACTTTTTATACATACATCATGTTGGAAATGCATGCAATCTTGACTTGGAATAGACATTACTTGGTCTCACCTTGAGTCACTCTGTGATCACTCCACTTGAAAGTGACAATAATCTGAGTAGCATTATTTGAAAAGAGGGATCACATTCACCTTGGTGGTCACTATTTTAACATCTACCCTAATAACATGTGGCAACATGACACACGTGTTTGGGATTTATGTTTTTGGCACCAACTATCAGTTTGTAAAGGTAATATTGACATGTAAAAGAAAATCATTAAAATTGTTTAGGTAGTACATAAGTTTGCCGAAAAGAAAGAGAAATTTAAGTTTTTTGCTAATGGTTCATGTTGTGTCTTCATGCAACCCTGTATGAAGATTCGGTTTAGAGTCTCATCTTTTGCAATTCACCTACTTGAGAAGGGAACACAGGTTAGTTTCTTCTTCTATATCACAGGATTGTACCAATAAAAAACTAAAAAAGAAAAAGAAAAAAAGAAAAAAAGAAAAGAAGACAAGTTGATACAGATGCACTCAGAAATTGTACGTGTCATATGTAGGCCCAAATAAAACCAACTAATTGTGCAGCCCACTGTTCTCAAGTCACAAGACCAAGATCAGATTGGTTGAACAATCCTAACCTCTGATTCGTGGACACTTGTTTGTGGGTACAGGACCATTGGATATTTTTATTTTTAACCATCCAATCAATTTGTGGGAAGAGCTAAGATTATGATGACGAAAAAAGACATTTTCTGAAATATATGGAATTTTCAATGATAATTATCTGGAAAAATTGATGGTTGAGGGCTTGGGTTATGTATTCCTTGTAGTTCCCTTGAAACTAGCTTCTCAGAACTCTAGCTTGCATTAATCAATCATTTTTGCACCGGGGAAGATTTGATGTTGCAGGGCTTCATAGAACCTAAGGAATTACAGGATAAAGTTGCGAAATTTTCTATCCATTGTCAGCCTGCAGAACTCAAGCATGGTAGTGTCATCATGTCAGCCATCACCAGCTGCACAAATATGTCAAATCTGATCCATACCTTATTTTCTTCCCACAAATACGTTGAGATAACAGTTTATTAACTTGAATCCCTTCTTGATCAGGTTAAACCTTGGATTAAGACAAGTCTCGATCCAGGTTCCGGTGTTGTGTACAAAATATCTCCATACGAGGTATTGTGTTAGGATCTGTGGATTGGAAAGATATTGTGAGAATGCAAAATTTTTCTGTTACTTATCCTGTAAATATTGAGATATGGCTTTTGCATTTGTTGCAGTGGGCTGCAAAAGTATTTTGATAAACAAGGTTTCCACGTTGTTGGTTAGGGCTACACTACATGTATTGGGAATTCGGGTGATCTTGATGAGTAGTCTCTTTGGCAATTTCAAAAAATGGTAGGTGTGAAAAATACGTGTGAATTTCAGATAATTGCCGCACTACGTGTATAAGGGTTTGTTTGGTTGCACCAAACATCGTGAAATTCATGATTAATTAATCTACTTTGTTGCAAATTTTCATGATATTTGGTGAAACCAAACAATACTTTCAATATGATGGGAAACCAAAAAAGTATAGGAAATGACAATGACCGATCTGATGAAAACTGTGAAAAAGGGAATGGTTTCATTTTCTTTAGATCTGAGAATGGAAAAGGAAATAGCCATTCATAGAGGGAATATGAGGAAAAGGAAGTGGATTTCTTCATTCCTCCCGTCTTTTGCAAATGAAGGAAACCATCACATCTGAGTTTGGTTTCATTTTTTCAATTACTGTTTTATTTCCGCCAATCCAAACAGCTATGTATTCAATCGCCACCCTATATTGCCTCATGGAAGTAACAAGCACACGACATCTCTTTGTAAAAGAATATAGAAACAAACCTGAAAACTAACCCTGAAGCTTGAATCTAAGCAATTGATTATATATATAATTGCAAATGAAACTCTCTGCTTTCCCCAACAGCTCACTAACTCTACCTTAATAGATTCCTCAATCTGTGTATCTCATCAGCCAACTGCATCTGTGAAAATCTCTGCTTTCCCAAACAACTCACTTAACTTCACCCTTTTTTTTTTCCTTTTCTAATTGCTATTGTATTCTGTGAAAAGATTTGGATAAGGCTTAGATGATGATAGTGATTTTAAATGTTGGTATAAGGCTTAGATGATGATAAATGATGGAGATTACACTATCGAAGTTGAGATCCATGATGGCCCGTACAACGTCATCAAGAACTTTTATATATAAGGCATGTTCTGGACCTTTATGTATCTCACTAGGGATTTGGGGTGGAAAAATCTGAAAAAAATGGAAGCCTGCTTAATGTATGTTTCAATTTCTATGCCATGCCAATGCTGCTTTGTCAACAACTATTTGGCACCAAATCCAAACACTACATCAGGCCTGTGGTTTGTGAACCTGATATGATGGGCCTTACCTACATTGAGGATGCCTCCAAATTTTCTCTTATTGGATGATACCAGCTCTGTGATCAGTGGCCTTCAAATACACAGTTAAGACTCCAGTGTTACCACAAAGACCCAACCTAGTATAAAGACAAACCTGCTTATGGAACCATTCATCTGTGCTCCCGACAAAAATCTGACTGTTGGGAGTAGTCTGCATACATAAATCAAACCATTTATCCCTCGGCTTTCAAAATGGGCATTCATATCATCTAAAAAGCATATTCTTAGGAGCTCATTCTCCTTAATAGATAGAATCCAACCCTCCACCTTAGATTAGAAGCCGGGTTCACGGGATATGCCGTTCCTTACACCCGCAACTGGTATTTGAGCGATCCACCACTAGAACACTCTAATCTGTACCATCATAATACAAAAAGTACCACTATTAATCCATTAGAGGAGGCTAGGAACCGTAGATGTGCAGTTGGTCAGAGTTGAAAAGAATCTGGCTGTCGGATCAACGAAAATTGATTCTTAAAGACAGAAATCATTGGTGTGGCCCACTTGAGTTTTGGATCAGCCTCATTCTTTAGCCCGTGTTCCTACATAGATTGAAAAATCAAATGGCTAGTGTAGATTTTAACATGTGTTTTTGTGGACCCACCTTGAAGTGTGTGTGCACAAGGAGTTTGTGCACCTATGGTGCAACGAGCACTGAAACCCGGTCAAACTAGGTTTGACCTGAGCTTTTTTTTTGGGTTAGCTTGTTAGTACACACCCATGTCAGTACACACACTCGATGTTAGCCACCCCCACTAGGGATCGATACCAAGACCTCAAGTGTTGAAACGAGGCATCTTCACTCAGTCTACCAGTTGAGCTATATATCTGGGTGTGGGTTTGACCTGAGCTTGTCACAAGGAGTTTCCTCTCTTTCTTTCATTTTCCCGCTGGCCACATTTGGAAGACGACCGTTCGCTGTGACAGTCGTGGCCCACCATCATAGACTGTTGATTGATCCGGTTGTGGTTGCAGGTTTGTTAATCAGATTCGACTCTATTGGGTTATAGCCATGTGTTATCTAACGAGGTATACATTTAAGTTATTTGATCGAGGTGAGGACTCTTCCTTTAAGCTTTCTACTTAAGTTCGTTAATCTTGACATGAATGATAATTTAATCTCTTATATTTAGAATCTCTTGAGTTACTTGATTAATATACTAGTCTCACTATACAACTATGTTAATTTGTTGCGCGGTTGACTCTTAAATTGACTAATTGACATGTATCTTTAATTCTAGTATGTATGAGTGATTTGATGGTCACACGTTATTTCAAGTTGAAAATTTGTCATTCGATTAAATGTTTGCTACTTGTGATTACTAGATGATATTTTTGAAGGTTCTCGAACTAGTGGACATTTTGTTTGATGAATCAAATGGAATTTGTCGTGGACTTGCCATCTTGCGGATCATTGGTGCCGTAGTGGTTTTAATTGAATATTTACCCCATGTGGCTTTGATTGTATATTTGCCCTATACAGCTTTGATCAAATAATTTTCATATGTGGCTTTGATGGAATATTTGCCCCTTTTCGACTTCGATGAGATTTTTATCATTTTACAGCTTTGATGGGACATTTGCCCTTTTATGGCTTGATGGTTTAATTTGTATAACTTGCTGATTTCTGGGTCATTATGCGGAGTTCCATATGATTTTCGGGTAAAGCTGAAGTTTATTTATTGATTTTCTAGTCACCTTCCTGAGTTCCATATGATTTTCAAATAACGCTGAAGTTCACGTGTTGATTTTCTATTCACCTTCCGGAGTTCACTTGTATTATGATTTCTGGGTGAATCGGAAGTTCACTTGCTAATTTTCTAGTCACCTTGCGGAGTTCATATGATTTTTAGATGAAGCTGAAGTTCATTTATTAATTTTTTTAGTTATCTTGCGGAGTTTTATATGATTTTCAGATGAGGCTGAAGTTCGCTTGTTGATTTTCTAATAATCTTATGGAGTTCACGTACAATGTGATTTTCGGGTGAAATAGAAGGTTGTATGTTGATTATCTGACTATATGGATATATTCACTTGTGTTGTGATTTTTACTACATTTTCCTAATGATGGAATTATGTTGGTTGGTTATATTTCTAAGTATATGATCATGATTTCGAATTTCATTATTTAATATATATCTTTTTTATGTCTAGGGAGCTATAGTGGATTATGAATAATGAGTGTGCAATATTAAAGGGTATTTCTCACTGCGATAGCCATTAACGTTATCAAAACATATTAGTTGATGCGGGTGTAGAGCGAACCAGTGCTGTTCACTTGGTTGCCGGAACAAATCGGGTAGTTGAGGAGCTAGACGAGGTCCTAGTGGCCCATATCGAGCTTCATCATTAGTTGATAGATTTTTATTTTAGATTAGTGTACTTTTGGTATTTGAGTTGTATGAGTCCTGTATGGGCATTACATTTGGATTTTTGTAATAAATGAAAAACTTTTACTCAATGCATGGTTTATTCCGTTAATATTTGCTCATAACTTTAATTGATGACAAGACTGTTTAAATTTAGACTTGAATTTTAAAGGTTAACGTTCGGGTTTTCGGAAAATGAGTACTATACTCGGGTCTCGAGAACCGAGGTATTACAACCTGGGGGGCAACCTTTGCCCATGAAAAAAACTTTATAGTGAGGAGCGTTGGTCTGGAGCCACCTCTAATGGCTGGACAACTACATTAGGACCATAATCAAATTGTGCAGCTGGTTCAGGAGGTAGCAGGCCAGGTTCTTGGCCGAACTACAACTCCAGTGTATCACAAGCCTTTTGAATGGGTCGATTGACAATATCCATTGTCGAGGAATTATTGACATGATTTTACACTTTTTACAAGTGATACTGGTCAATCGAATATAAAATATGTAAGTCGTTTTACCATATGGTGTGGGGAATTGACCAACCATGATTATTATAAATTACAATCATTCGACCATTCACTAACTGGGGTAGCATTTACTTGGTATTCTAATTTGTTACTAGATTTGATCCAAACTTGGTAAGAAATTGAAGAAAAGTTTCATGCCTAGTTGTTTTATAAGGACATGAAAATTTTTATGACCAATCTTACACGATTTTGACAATTGTCAGGAAAGTCGCTTGAAAATTATATCGCTTGCTTTAAAAGAGCAAAAAACCGATGCAAGATAGTCACGACTGAGGCATAATTCATTTAATTGGCCTAGGATGGTTTAGAGTTTAAACTTTGAAAGAAGTTTATTGAAACAGAATTCACAGATCTTTACGATATAACTAAAAAGATATCTGGATACGAGGCTCTACTTCAATAGGTGACATGACAAAAGAATATGTCAGCGGGAACATACTAATATGATCTTAACTATGATATCGTAGTGGTCGTAGTGGCTAAATAATGATTTGTTTGTTCGACCTTAGTTAAAATAGAGGCAATTGTACCCTCTATTCAGAAAGTTCTAATGACATATGCCTTAAATATTACTTGGGTTGACAAAATCTTTCATATCATGTTGGCTAGAAAATTTATCAAAGTTCCAATCAATTATAAGATATCGATACCCGAAGAGTTAAATAAAATCACTTATTGCAATTGGCATGGAACTCACCCTCATTCCACTAACAAGTATATTGTTTTCAGGAATGTTATCCAAGACAACATCGAACGAGGATTACTAAAGTTCCTATAAAAGAGAAAGATGTGATGCTGATTGATACTGATCCATTCCCATCTAATATGGAAATCAACATGACCACAATTAATCCTCGGATGTTGTTTTGATTGTAATATCTCGAATTTTCACGGCTAGAGTTTGTACTCGTGTCCGAGAAAACCGGGTGTTATTAATGTATATATTGGATGCTTTAAAAATCGCACCTTATTATTATATTATTTTCCATTTGGATCACATCCAGATACATTCATGAAGGTAACATTCATGAGAATAAAATCGACTGTATTGATTATTTCATCAGAGTAAAAGAATAATCAAATGCCTTCTCAATAAGAGCTTATTACATTTATCGAGTTTGCAGCGGAAGTATAAAACTATCTTTTTATTCTTTCAGCATAATCTTTCATAGGGAGATTATCTTTTAGGTCTTCAATCTGTACATCACCTGCATCATCTGTACTATTGGAGAGGGTCAACACCCTACTTATAGTGATGGTTATCTTTTAAGATTAACAATGATTCAAGAGATTTATAAAAGCAATGTAAGGGTTCTGATATGTCCCATACTCCACTATTACGAGGGGTATCAGCATGCGTAAACAACCTACATGAATGCATGCCTAGCAAAGTGTGTGCGGCTCATCATACATAGTGATCATTACAATGTGGAATATGATTTATAGAAAACCCGAATCGCCCCGCATTTTCACACTACGGAGATTCACCGGCATGTCCGACGCTACCGTGGATTTACGTGAACATCTCGAGGCGGCATAACACATGAGTCGGATGAATTATGTGACACGATTTGTTCATCACAGATCTTACACTACCCAATACCCATGGAATTACGCGACGACCATAAGGATCTTTACCCAGAGTGCATTACGTCCATAATATAATATTTGAATCACTACTTGTGATACCTATTAACACATCACTTGCACTTATAGAGAACATAAGCCGAATCATGGGGGTTCTGGAATAACAGGACACATGCCCAAACCTTAAAGGTAAATAACACAAGACTAGTAAAGTAATGAAGAGAGTAGTAATGACTAACTCACAAAGAGGAGAGTGACAATGGTCAACTCAATAAGAAGAGAGTAGCAATGACTTACTCAACAAATAGAAGAGTGGCAATGGCCAACTCAATAACAAGGAGAGTGGCAATAACCAACTCAATAAAGAGAAGAGTGGCAAAGGCCAACTCAACAAGAGATGAGTAGCAAGGGCTAACTCAACAAATTTGGTAAAGACAAGGGCAAAACTTGTATCCATCGCCCCACATAAATTCATAAAGATTACTTGTAATAAACATCATATCATAACTCCCAAAAGGGGTAAATAAATGTTGATGATAAATTAAATAATTGCAGAAGAAACATTAGGGTAACATGAAAACATAATATGTAAAAGGCAAGATAAAGCATATCAACTTAAATTACTGTAAGCTTAAAGGAATAAAACCTTTACCTTTGATGTTTGTTTCTTCTTCGAGTGTGAATCGGTATTGCAGATTGAAGTTTTAACCTAGTGTTTTCACAATCTGAACGGTTAGATTTATGCATTCCTCGTACGTTTATGATTAGGTATTGAAATTTGTCTACGTATAAGACGTGTCTTACCGGCATGTTTATATGAGTTTAAGAAGTCTTAACCTTATCTCGACTTGACTCGAGCCTATACTTGAATTTTTCTGATTGAGTCGACTTGTTTCGACTCGTCCTAGTCATCTTGAATCGACCAGCTGGAAAAGACAGAAAGGAGGGGATCTAGAGGGAAGAAAAGATCGAGTATAGAGTTACCTCTGCTTAGATTGACTCGACACTCAGCGAGTTGTCGCAATCCTTAACGGTTTTCTTTCTCTTCTTCTCGCTACCAGACGTTTTCCTCACTTTATTTTTCTCTTTTCTTCCTTTCTTTCTCTCTTTCTTATTTCTTTCTTTCCTTACGATGTTTCTTCCCGTTTTCTGTTCACAACCCCAAGTGTAAGTCTCGATGTAGTAATAATCTCGGTAAGACCGAGGTCGAATCCATAAGGACTGAAACTTGTACGTTTCTGAAATTAACTAGAAGAAGAAACTAATTCTAAAGTTTTTGAGAGAGTAATTGTGAATTAAGTAATTAAAACTAAGAATTTAAAGGTGGGAACTAAGGTGTCAAGGATTCACTTGTAGTGATCAGGGAGCCCTCTTGCTTGATTCAAGTAACACAATTAGAATTTGAGTCATATCCTATCAAATTAGAAAATATATCAATAAAACTAAATCTGAACTTCCCTTGACCTAATTTTTATTAGGAGGAGAGAGCTGTCAGGCCGTATCCTAGTCCGTACTATTCCGTAGACTCTCGCGATCCTCCCCGTCAAATTCCGACGACCCACGATTTGTAATCGGCATTTGTGTGCGACCCTAAGTCGTATCCCTTAGATCCGAGTCGGCTCGACTCGAGACTTGTACCCTAGCGACCGCGACGTCACCACGGTTCCAACGCCGCATCTCGCGCGCCAATGCGATACTCAGGCAGGAGATGTGGGCCTACATTTATTTCGAGGAAAACGCCGCGTAAGAAAATCTCTACCAAATGTCAAATCAATCCCATCAATCAATCAAATACAACACTCATATCTCTCTCACCCAAAGTCAACACAACCTTACCTCTCAAGTACACCCATCACTCACACCCATCGCTCTCTGCCATCTATCACTCTCTCTCTCATGTCTCTCTTCATTCCTAAGTAACCCAAGGAGAGGAGAAACATCCAAGCTCTCCATGAGAAGAGCCATGTGTGGCCCACTCCCTACCCCCAAGATCTCCCATCTTCACCCTTCAATCTTCATCTTACACCATCAAGGAGAAAGATTAGGAGCTTAACATTCCAACGAACCAAGAAGGAGCGAAATTGGTGGGTGTTCGTAGCTCTAGATTGTGATTTTGATTTAGGGCCCACTTTGATGTATGTGTTGTGATCTAAGAGGGGCCCATAGTGGCAGGGTCCCTCAACTACACCGTCTCTCTCTCTCCCTCTCTTTCATTTTTTTGTGGTGATGATGTGTGTGGCCCACCTAATGTTGCTTGTATAGGAAATCCACACCGTCCAGGCCATGGGGCCGCATGGTTTATGTGTTTTATCTATGCTGGTCATTAGCTGTGGGGCCTGCCTTGATGGCATGTAGTATCCACGCGTGTGAACCCACCTAATCTGCACCGTCTATCTATTGGGCTACTGGGCAGCAGCCCAGCAACATTTAGCTGCTGCAATTGCCATCAGCAAGCCCTGAGGGACCGTTTGATGTATGTGCTTTACCATGTTGGTCAGCGGTAGTGGGGCCCACATGCCATGTGCATGAAATCCAGACCGTCCATCTGTTGTGGGTCCCACATAGCATGTAGCTGCTGTTGCTTTCACGTCAGCAACCGTGGACCCCACACGTGGACCACTAAAATGCATGTGTCGAATACCCTCACTGCCCACTGACTGGACGGTGGGACCCTATCCACACGTGTGGCATCCACACCATTCAGCAAGGACAGTGGGATCCACCGTGATGTGAATATTTTATCTACACCGTCCGTCCTGATGGGACGGTGGGCCATGTGTGTGTGTGTGGCGTCCACACCGCCCAGCACGTGGGACGGTGGGACCCACCTATTGTGAGATGGCCACCATCCACACGTGGGCATGGGGCCCTAATGTAAGTGTTTTATCACCACCGTCCAGCAATGGACGGTGAGATCCATACCGTAATGCATGTGTTTTATCCAACCATCTATTTGATGGTACTCCACCATGATGTATGTGTTATTCCACACTTTCCGCCCATCTGTTTGGATGAGGGGCCCACCCCACACGTGTGGCACATGTGGGGGTGGGACCCACCTTGATGTATTTATCTTGTATCCACACCGCCCATTTGGACGGTGCTTGTGAAGACCTACCGTGATGCATTTATTTTGTATCTGCACCGTCCAGATGAAGCCGACCATGATGTATGCTTTTCTCTATGCTGTCCATCTATTTTGTAGGGTGTGGGACCCACCCCACACGTGCTGCACATGTGAGAGTGGGGCCCACCTATTGACGTGTAGATTGTCCTGTGGGATGCACCAGAAGGTATGTGTAAATCCATACCGTCCAACCTTTTGTAGAGATCGTTTTATGGCTTTGCAAAGAGAATGAGATAGATGTAAATTTCAAGTGGGGCCCACCTTGCACGTGCTGCACGTGTGGTGAGACCCCACTAAAATGCATTTCATCTAGCCGTCCATCTAGTTTTCCAGATTATTTTAAGGGCTGGCCCACCTTGATTGTATGCGTTTTATCCAGTCGGTCCATCTGACTGAGGTGGATTGGTGGGCTGGCCCATCTCCTGGGTGGCCCACGCCTTGGTGGGACCCACTGTGATGTTGTATTGGGCCCGCACTGCCCTGGGGGCTGGTCCAAATACCAGGCAGGCCCATCGTCAATTGGGCCAGCAGTCAACAAATCAGCTGTGTACACCTTGATGTATATGTTTCATCCTCGCCATTCAGCCATTTCGTGGCCCACCTAGACGGGGCCCACCTTCTGGTGACCCACGTCCAGGTGGGGCCCCACCTGATCTACATATTTCATCTACATCGTCCATCTGCTGGACGTTGGGCCAGCAGGCCAGATGTCCAACGACATCCAGTTGTTGTATGCCGTCACAAGTTATGTGGGCCACCATGTTGTACGTGTTTCATCTATGCCGTCCACTTATGCGGCCCACCTTGTGTTGTGATATATATTCGTATCGTCCATCCACGTGGCCCTCATGTGGTGTACGTATTTGATCCAAACTGTCCATCTGATGGGTCCTAATTGGAATGTGCAGGGCTCACCTCGACATGTTGTATATGAGGCCCATATGATGAGGCCCGACGTGTTGTATATGCGGCCCACTTGATGTATATGAGGCCCATGTGATGCGGCCCACTTGATGTATAAGAGGCCCATTGTTGTGGCCCATGTGATGCGACCCACTTGATGTATATGAGGCCCATTGGCGCGGCCCATTGATGCGACCCACTTGATATATATGAGGCCCATGTGATGTGGCCCACTTGATGTATATGAGGCCCAATGTGATGTATTCATGGTCCATTTGGCGAGGCCCATTGCAGTGTATTCATGGCTCATTTGGTGAGGCCCATTGTGGTGTATTTGTGGCCCATTTGGAATATGCAGGGCCCACCTTAATATGATGTATTTGCGACCCATTTAGTGAGGCCATGGGTCCACTATACGTTTGGCTCTATGTGGGCCACCCCTTGGGAGCAATGTTGGTTAAAGGTCCACATTGATGGGCAATGATGGTTAAATGTCCACATTGTGACCTTCCCTTAGGCCTTTGTTAGGCCCATTCTCATCATTCTGGGTCAACCCAAATCATTGGGACCCATTGATGTTTACATGGTCAATCTATTCGTATTGGGATATCCCAAGATGTTGGGCCCTCATTCGTTGTTAGTAAGATTATTTCTTTTTACCTTGGAGCCCACCTTGTGTATGTATTGGGTCCCATAGGGAAGTCTAGTTTATTGCGCGATAGAGAGGGTAAGGAAGCTCACTTATTGTACTTAGACTCGGCTTTGCCCTCGGTGGGGGATATTGCGACGCTCCGTCACTGTTGCACACGTGGGCGGACACTGATGTGTGTAGGGCCTAAGGGCCTGAGCGAGCTACCAGTGGTTGGCAGGACACTGTGCTGGTAGGCTACTATGCACACAGTGAAGGCAGAACTTTGTCCCACATCGGAAGCATTGTCCGATGTTGTGGTGGTTATAAGTTGGATTCCTTCCTTAAACTGTCCTGACACGTTTTAAATCAGTGAGCTTCGGCAGAACAGTCTATATCACCCCTTGCTATAGACGGAAGGATATGCAGTATCAGGTTTGGTGTATCCACTGTTTAGAGCATATCTTGATATTTGGACTAGATCCGCCGTCTTTTTGTGGACCCATCATTTGTATGCATGTTGTGAGGGATGATTGATTAAGGCATATGCCATTGAATTGGGTTGATATGTTTATGGGACTCCTTGTGAGACAAAGTTGCCCCACATAATCACGTGATACGCGCAGGTTTGATGCTTCGCCTAAATACGACTGACGGTATTCGTTGACTCCTCAGGATTTGCATATTGCATTGCATCTTCAGTATATGATATTTGGCTTACTATGTCTCCGCATTGTATAGCTGATCTACATTGCTTTCTCAGTATATAATATTGGCTTATTATGTTTTTGTATCGCATAACCTGGATAAGGCTGATGGTATTTATGGACTTACCAGCATATTTCCTCATTGCTCTGATATTGCATTCTTGACACTTACCTTGCGCACACACTTACACCACCCTCTAAGCTTTCTATAAGCTTATGCACGATAGATGCGTGCAGGTGGCGTTAGGTCGCAGCAGCGTTGAGCTTGAAGCGTGCAGCTGTCTTCTGGAGCTTTGATTTTCGACATATGTATTTCCTTTTTAGTACTGTATTCAATTGTTTATATTTGTTGATATTTGATGATGATGTTGTCTTTGTGATTTGGGTAAACTTGTGGTTATGCTTGTTATGAAACAAATGTACACTAAAAATCCTCCTTCTAGGATTCCAGGATCGAAAATCTGGCGTATGGGCGCTGGAAGCCGATAATGGGGTACTACGGAGGCTGTCGGCACTGGATTCGGCGATCGAGAATTTTTTGAGCCCGATGTTCGAGTTTAGGGCGCGACAACGAAGCTGTAGGACATCAAATAGTCTCTTTTATAGACGACCATTCAAGATATTACCAAATAAGCATTGCAACCGAGGATGTCTTAATGACAACTTTTATGTGTCCTGTACCTTTGAGAACTTTTTGTTGGGTCGTAATGCCATTTAGACTTAAAAATGCACGAGCTACTTATCAGAGACCTATGAATGCTATTTTCTATGACATGATTGGTCGTTTAATGAAAATTTATATTGATGACGTGGTGGTCAAATCGACCGATCTGGTTATGTATTTCACTCATTTATGAAGATTATTCGAAAGAATGAGAGTCCATAAGTTGAAAATGAACCCTCTTAAATGTACTTTTTTATGTATCAGATGAAAATCTTTTAGAATTTATAGTACATTAATAAGGGATCAAAATTGATCAACACAAGGCTCTAGTAATAATAGAAGCTCAAGCATCAAGAAACAAAACTGAGCTCCAAAGGTTTCTTGGAAAAGTCAATTTTATGCGTCGGTTTATTTCTAATTGTGTAGGAAGAACTAATGTGTTTTCTCCATTGTTGAAGCTAAAATGAGAAAATGAGTTTAGGTGGGAAGTGGAACATCAGTTGGCTTTTGACAAAATTAAATATTATTTAATAAAGCCACCAGTGTTGATGCCACCAATTAAAGGTTGATCGCTGAAGCTATATGTCGCAGATTTTGCAGAATCAGTTGGCGCGCCCTATTAGCACAAGATGATGATGAGCGAAGGGAATGAGCAGTTTATTATCTTAGCCGTAATTGTTAGATACCGAGAGACATTATTCTGCTATAGAAAAAGTATGTCTATCGTTGTACTTTGCGGCCACAAAATTACGTCATTACTTATTGGCCAAGTCAGTTAATGTAATTTCGATAATCAATTTAATTAAATATATGTTGAATCGGTCAATACTATATGGCTAAGTTGGAAAATGGGTTCTAGCATTGTCTAACTTTGATCTCACGTATGTGCCAAGAAGGGCGGTAAAAGGGTAGGCCATAGCAAATTTCTTGTCCGATCATCATTCGGATATTAAAAATCAACTTCCACTGAAAATATTGGGCATATATATGATATACCAATTACCCTGAAAACTTATATTTGACAGTTCAAGGACTGATAGAGGATCGGGAGCATCGATTATCCTGACTAATCCAGCTGGAAGGAAACATGAATATGCGTTCTAGCTCGAGTTCAGTTGCACTTAAAGGTGGGCATCGAGTCGAGTTGGACCGGATTAGGTCTAACTCGACTCGGTCCGGAACTTTCAATGGCCTGACCCGAACTCGATCCGATCCAGGACCGAGTCCGGGTCCTCTGACTCTATCCGATCCGTCGCATTGTTGGTCTGACCCGAACCGAGTCTGACTCGGTCAGGGAAACCGAGTCGGATCGGGTTGGGTACGGTCTAGATCGAATCCTTTGTTGCAATGGTATACGTTCAACCCCCATTGCTTCCTGCAGTATGGTCCACTTGATCTTTAGATCTGTCTTATTTTTTGACTCAAGCCTTAAGACGAGCCCGCCAAATGGATGAACGGTTTGGATATAACACATACCTCATGATGGGACCCACAGTGAGGTCAATACACCAGCTAGCATGGTGTGTGGTACACCTGCCAGTTTGCTTACGTACAAACGTTGAGAGGTGTTACTACTTACCCTCCCATTAAAATATTCATGATCATTTTTTGGGCCCACTGAGGTGTGGTTCACAAATCTAGACCATCCATTATGTGTGTCCCACTTGGACGAGGGGTCAGACCAAGTTTCACATGTATCCAAATTTTAGGTGGGCCCCACCAAGTGCTTTTATATGTTTTAGGAATGTCTTCACATGATTTTAGATGGTATGGCTCATCTGAGTTACGTATATGGCTGATTTTTGGGATATCGCATAATTTAAAGGGGACCCATCAAATGCACGGTGTTGATGTTCGACACACATCACGGTGGGCCCACACAGCTCGACCTCAGGGGAAGTTCAAGGGCTGAGAGTGTTTCATGCCCAAGTGGGTCCGTCATAACACTTGACGTCTCTTGAGTGAAGGAGGATTAGTTGAGGGGTTATTTATCCATCACATGATTAGACACCACCAGAGATCCTCAGAGTTAACTGAAGTTATGACTATCAATCAACCGGCCAATCAACCTCCAAATCTACTTCAACCTAGGATTGAGGAAATCCAGGATGAAAACAAGGTGCATCGAGCACCCCCGCCTCGTACTTTACAAGACTACTTACAACCGGTGGGAGTGAGCAGTCTTTCCTGTATGGTCTTTTCAGAAAATACAGGAAACATGGATATCAAGCTAGGAGTGATCCAACTCCTTCCAAAGTTCCTCGGACTTGAATCTGAAAGTCCATATCTACACTTGAAAGAGTTTGACGAGATTATAACCACTTTATACTTTCCTAATGTGTCTAAGGATTAGATCAAAGTAAAAGTGAAAGTTGGGAAAAAAATAAAAAGGTATTTTAGTTTCATGGGTGTTGTATCACGTGAAGTTCTCAAGATCTTAGGAAAAAAAGAAGGTATTTTAAAATACCTCTGAAATGTTTTTGAAGAAGTTGGCACCAAGACTCGAACATTTGACTTACAGGTTAGAAATTGATGAGGTCAACCAACCTGGCAAAGAAGAGAATTGGTAAATTAATTAGCTACAAAAAATAACTTAATTGAAAGAAAAGAAAGAAACCATTTCTAATGGATGGCAAATGCTTGCGTGTGGCGTCCATGATTCAGTGAATTCCGACTATAGAATTGTGGATGGCAATGTAATGGACCACAGGCTGAAATAACACCAGTTAGATGATCCTAGGCATCGAACCAGTTATAATCAAATACACGGTGGTTAAACAGTAAAGGAAAAGAGAAATGATTAGGTTAAACAGTAAAGGAAAAGAGAAATGATTAGGTAGCAAGCTAGACTATGAAATTAGTGAAACGGCACCTGACCCAACATGCGGATCTGGCCTACCTGATCAGTGGATCGGCCTGATTTTCAAGCCCGAGGATTTTCGTGAAGGGGCTAAATATTATCACATATTGGATCCCTCTTGGACGCGACTAAGTCCAAATTCAATGGTCCAAATCAGACAGTTATTGTCTGATCATTGTGATTTTGGGCTGTTTATCAGGTGGGCCAATTAAGTATGCTTTATGGCTAAAAGGCTATTTATCAGGTGGGCTAATTAGGTATGCTTTGTGGCTAAAAGATCAAATACGTTTGGCGGTTAGGTGGGTCAAACGTGTACATTCAGTGCAAGCTGTTGCCCCCTCTGATGATCTTTGGGGTAGGGCACATACAAGGTGGTGCGGACCAGATGAACTATTGGATCTAGCACAAATGCGAGGTTCCCATCTGAATCCCCTGGGATTCTACACATAATTGTGGTAGAGGTGGGCAAGTCTGACTCGACTCAATCTGGTATTGTGAAACTCCTGACCCGAACTCGATCCAACTCAGGACCAAATCTAGCAGGCCTGACTCCATCCGAACTAGATCTTGGATGGGCTGATCCGAATCGAGTTTGACTCAGTCAGAGATACTAAGTCAGATCGAGTTGGCTACGGTTCGGATCGGGTCAAAAGGTCAATTAGATCGAGTAAAAAACCAGCGAGGTCCCGAGATCGGCTGGGCCACCAATGAGGTCTCAAGCCAGGCGGGCCACCAACGAGGTGTCCCGAGCCAAGGCGGGTCACCAGTGAGATCTCGACCCCGAAAAACCACACAAAAAACTTAAAAAATAAAAAATACCTAATGAAGGGACGAGGATGAGTGGTTCAGATCGGGTGTTGGGCTGCTGGCTAGCCTGGATTTGGGGTTCCAATCAGGTTCGGTGTGGCGCCGGCGGGTAGGGTTAGGGTTAGATGAAAGTGGTAAAAGTAAAACTAAAAAAATTAGTTTTTATAGTACCTGATTCTGGTACAAGTCGAGTTTCTGATCGGATCAAACTAGATCAGATTTTGGATCGAGTCAGATTGGATTCCTATGTAACCCAAACTCGACTCGGTCCGGATTCGGATTTGGGAGGGTCTCCTCGATCCGAACCCGACCCTGACATTTGGTTCGGGTCGAGTCGGATCCGCCGAGACGAGTCAGGTCCTGCCCACCTCTAATTGTGGATATGGAAGTGGCCCGTGATCTAGAAATGTTTTTTTTTTTTTTTTGAAAAAAACAAAAAATGAAAAAGCAAACCTTCCCAGGAACTTTCTGCACGGGAAGCTAGGTGGGGTCCACTGTGATGTTTGTGGAAAATCCACCTGTCCATCTAATTTTTTCAGATATGTTAGAACATGAGGCAAAAAATGACGCAAATCCAAAACTCTAGTGGGCTGCTTGACAAGAAAATGAGGTAGGTAAATGCCTACCATCAAATCTTCTTGGGGTCCACCATGATGTTATGTACTATACATATCGTTTACAAGGTCAGTCCTACTGGGATGAATTGGATGAATTGAAAAAATAAAAAAATTAGCCTGATCGAATACTTTTGTGGCTCTATAATGTTTCAACGGTGGATGTTCAATCCTTTGTCGCCCTGCCCACTTGAGTTTTGGATTTGCAACATTTTTGGGCGCATGCCCTAACATGATCTGGAAAAACGGATGGACAGAGCCGATTGCGACAAACATTGCAGTGAGCCCCACCTAGCTTTCCGCTTGAGTTTTTGTTTTTCATAGTGGGTTTTCATTTCTATGCTTTGGATTCTCCCTATCCAAACATGGTTTCAATAATCTTGGTCATTGATTTGTTGAATCTGATGGTGGATGGTGATATCCTGAAAAAATTGGAGGATCTGAGCGGCTAATAATAGGACAATTTTCAATTGAACATGGATTGTTGTTATATTTCTTCTTAACCATCTACTTGCCTGTTACCAATCAAAAGATTAAAATTGCATACCTGTTCTGTCGGGGCGTGTTAAAATGGTGTTGATGTGAAATTCGGCAACATGGTATACGTGTGAGATTTGCAGCCGTGTCAAATTTGATTTGTGGCTTGATTCAAACCGAACCCTATTGACATCGGACGTCAAGATAGAGCGGTGCATGATCGAATGGTCAGAAGACCAATTGTCTATTTTGTCAGCTTTCTAGTGCGCTAATCAGACAATTTTTGGAGGTTAGGGCTCTTCCTCTAATGAATTCGTTTTGCGTTGAAAAATTAAGAACTTTTGAAGGTGCAACAAGTGCATGGTTGAGCGAAAACTGAAGATGAAGGCGGAAATATGAAACTAACGACCAAGATCTTCAGCCCCGAGAGCAGCATGGTGTATAACTGAGCAACACACTAATGAATAAGGAATGGGCAATGCCGATGTTACAAGATATTGTCAACCCAACATATGAGCATTAGTGGATGGTTTCTAAGACTACAATTTTCCTTTAGATGACTGGATAAACAATGTGGCGTTGGATTGATTGATTGCTAATTTATTGTTAGGTTTTGGATTGATTAAGTGATCTTTTGCTTCATAATCTTATTTGCTATTTATAGATTCTATAGCGGCGTGTGAGAATAACCGCCGTCCCCGTGGTGATGTTGTATTTTGCCAACTATAAGATAGCGGTTGACTTGACTCGAGTGTGCCATACCTTTGTCAAACAAGACCTTATCACAATAGTAGATCATCAAACATCCCTTGATGAGTCCCAATGGTTACTTGTCCTTATTTAGAGATTCCCAAGCGCCAAAACTCTTTGAAGATTTGCTTATTAATGAGCTGCCACATCGTAAAATATCATGTTTAACACATGGCTGCATCCGTATCATTAATTTAATGCTGCTAGATCTTGTTTCTGATGCGGTTAGATCTTGTCCTCCGTGGGTAGCCTTTAAACAGAAGGTCAAAAACATAAAAAGAAACTTTGTGATGTGTATTGTGACAAAATCTCAGATCATTTCTTGGCTTGCAAAATTTCTTGGATATCTACTTTGAAAATATTTATTTAATATCTAATATTTAAAACATATGATTTATTCAATATATAAAAAATGGTTTGGTGAGAGTAAATTATTCAATTAGTATAAAATTCAAATATGGGTTTTACTAACATTCCCAACTTGGAATCAATCAGGGAAAATAAGTATAAATTTCAAATATGGGTTTTGCTAAAATTCCCAATCTGGGAATTAATCAGGGAAAAAGAGAAGGTATTTTGAAATACCTCTTTAATGGTTTTTGAAGATGTGGGCACCAAATCTCGAACCTTTGACTTATAGATTAGATATTGATCACGTCAACCGACCTGGCAAAGAAGAGGAATGGTAATACTAATGGCTACAGAAAGTAACTTAGCTGAAAGAAAAGAAAGAGAAACCATTTCTAATGATTAGCAAATGCGTGCGTGTGGGGCCATGATTCAGTTAATTCCGACTATAGAATTTGTGGATGGCAATGTAATGGACTATAGGCTGAAATGACTCCAGTTAGATGATCCTTACCATCCAACCTGTTATAATAGAATACACAGTGGTTAAACAGTAAGGAAAAGAGAAACGATTGGGTTAAACAGTAAAGGAAAAGAGAAATGATCAGGTAGCAAGCTAGACTATGAAATTAGTGTAACCGCACCTGACCCAACATGCGGATCTGGCCTACCTGATCAGTGGATTGGCCTGATTTTCATGAAGGGGCTGAATATTATCAGAAATTGGATCCCTCTTAGACGTGACTGAGTCCAAATTCAATGGTCCAAATCAGACAGTTATTGTCTGATCATTGTGATTTTGGGCTGTTTATCAGGTGGGCCAATTAAGTATGATTTGTTGCAAAAAGGAATTCGATGTTTATCAGGTGGGCCAATTAGGTATGCTTTGTGGCTAAAAGATCAAGTACGTTTACATTCAGTGCAAGATGTTGCCCCCTCCAGATGATCTTTGGGGTAGGGCACATACGAGGTGGTGCGGACCAGATGAACGATTGGATCTAGCACAAATGCGAGGTTCCCATCTGATGAATGGTTTACTTGGATTCATGGTCTCCACTTATTCATAATTGAAACCCCTAGAATTCTACACATAATAATATAATAATTGTGGATATGGCAGAGGCCCGTGATCTTGAAAAAAAGTGTTTAGAAAAAAATTTAAAAAAAAAACGAAAAACGAAGACGGACCTTCACGGGAAGCTAGGTGGGGTCCACCGTGATCTTTGTGGAAAATCCATCTGTCTATTTTTTTTTTTTTTCATAGATATGTTAGGACATAAACCCAAAAATGACGCAAATCCAATACTCTCAGGGGGGCCGCATGACAGGAAAACGAGGTAAGTAAATGCCTACCATCAAATCTTCTTAGGGTCCACAACGATGTTTATGTACCATCCATACCATTTACAAGGTCGGTCATGCTGGGATGAATTGAAAAATAAAAAATTAGCCTGATTGAAAACTTCTGTGGCTCTAAAAAATGGATGGATAGGGTCCCGATTGAGACAAAAATTGTACTAGCCTCACCTATCTTTCCACGACGCGTTAGTCAGATTTCACCGCCTACGTTTTGAACCCAAGACCTCGTTTTGAAACTTCTTAGAGTCTACCACTCTAGCAATAACGGGAACCCACCTAACTATCCACTTGAGTTTTAGTTTTCCATGGTGGGTTTTCATTTCTATGCTTTGGATTCTCTCTATCCAAACATGGTTTCAATAATCTAAGTCTTTGATTTGTTGAATCCGATGGTGGATGTTGAAATCCTGAAAAAATTGGAGGATCTGAGCAGCTAATAATAGGATAGTTTTCAATTGAACATCGATTGTTGTTCTATTTCTTCTTAACCATCTACTTGCCCGTTACCAATCAAAAGATTAAAATCGCATACATGTCTCATTGGGCGTGCTAAAACGGTATTGATATGAAATTCGGCTACATGGTATATGTGTGAGATTTGCAGGTGTGTCAAAACTAATTTGCGGCCTGATTCAAACTGAACGCTATTGACACCGGATGTCAAGATAGAGTGGTGCGTGATCGAATGGTCGGAAGACCAACTATCTATTTTGTCAACTTTCTAGTGCGCTAATCAGGCAATTTGTGGAAGTTAGGACTCTTCCTCTGATGAGTTCATTTTGTGTTAAAAAATTAAAGACTTTCGAATGTGCAACAAGTGTGTGGTCGGGTGGAAGCTAAAGATGGAGGCGGAAAATGAAACTTACAACTAACATGGGATCATCGGCCTGACTAAGAGCAGCATGGTGCATAACCGAGTAACGCACTAATGAGTAAGGAATGAACAATGCCGATGTTATAAGATATTATGGACCCAACGTATGAGCGTAGGTGGATGGTTCCTAAGACTACGATCTTCCTTTAGATCACTTGATAAACAATGTTGCGCTAGATTGACTGATCATTAATTTGTTGTTAGTTTTTGGATTGATTCAGTGATCTTTTACATCATAATCTTACTTGCTATTTATAGATTCTGTAGTGACGTTGCGAGAATAAACGTCATGTACGTGGTGATGCTGTATTTTGCCAATTGTAAGATGGGAATTGACTTTACTAGAGTGTGACATACCTTTGTCAAACACGACCTATGGTAGAAATCCCACAGCAATGATCCTACTTCGTGGGTGACCTTCAAAAGAAAGTTTCAAAACAAAAAGAGAAACTTTGATACAAGCATGGCTACAAATCTCTGTCAATTTCTTGGTCTGAAAATTTCCCAAAAATCTTCCTAAATATGGGTCCAATCCTCGTGAAAAGATTTATTTAATATCTTATATTTAAAACATGGTTTGGTGAGAATAAATAATTCTATAAATATAGGTTTCAAATATGGGTATTGCTAACATCCCCGATTAATTAACAGGTTGAATCTTGGGCTGTGGCCAAATCCATGTGGTGGGCCCAGCAGGTATGCCATGTGCGGCGATGAGTGAAGTGCCCTTTCTCTCAATTTCCAACTCTGATCCTTTATCACCTTGGATTGACAATTTGTCCAGGTTGGTTGCAGCTTATCCGAGTCAGCTCGGACTCGCTGACTCGGTCGAGTCCAAAGTCCAAAAAGGCCCTTGAAATGCTAGCATTCCCCAACCATCTAAATATGGGGCTGGAATCCTAATTCATCGCATGTTTTGAAATGTTAAACGTGTGCAAACATGTACCTGGCATGTGTGGGAGTTAAAGAGAAAAAGGAGTATGTCCACATTTATGGTTGTTAAAAGAAGGAAATAAAAAAAATTTTTTGCTAATACCCACATAAAAATAATACATTTGCATATATTAACATGATACATTGTTAATTTGTAATTACTTTTAATGTTTATAGCATATTTTAAAAGAAAATGACAAAACCACCTCTATTTAAAACTTCTTTCTTTATTTACAACTACAAATAATAATTAAAAATTAAATTATTTTGTAGTATGTTTCACATGAAATGTTTTTTTAAAAAGGTATTTTGAAATACCTCTTGGATGGTTTTTGTGAAGATGGTACCAATTCCTCGAACCTTTGACATAGAGATTAATATACCATCACATGGACCAGCCTGTCAAAGAAGAGGAATGGTAAAGTTATAGCAAATAAAAATTATTTGGATATAAAGATAGCAATTTCTAATAAAAGAAAAAAGAGAAGAAAGAAAGAGAAATGATCCTAGCCATCCAACCAGTTATGATCAAATATAAGGTGGTTAAACAAACGGTGAAGAAAAAGAGAGATGATCAGGTACCAAGCTAGGCTATAAAATTAGTGGAATGACACCTGACCCAACATGCGTGTTAGGCTTACCTGATCAGTGAATCAGCCTGATTTTCAGGCCTAGGGATTTTCATTAAGGGGGGCGTTTGGATTGTAAGTTGCTTAAAATAAGTTACTTATTCCACAAGTAGCTTATTTTAGTTTCTATTAATTAAGAATATATAAATATGTCTGGCAAACAACGTACTTATCAGCTTCTCTCTCTCTCTCTCTCTCTCTCTCTCGTGATGCCTCTCTTCAACAACTCATGAAAAGTAGAAAATCTAAAAAATTAATTTAAGTGATTAAATACTTTATATAAAAAAGTTACTTATAAATATTCATGAACCAAACTTACTTATTTGAAAGAAGTTACTTATCTACTGCTGTAAATAGAAAAAGTAACTTATTTGGTGGTATCCAAATGGGCCCTTAGGGCTGAACATTATCACAATTAAATCCCTCTTGGACATGACAAAGTCCAAATTCCACGGCCCAAATCAGACAGTTATTGTCTGATCATTGTGATTTTGGGCCCCTAAGCTCGCTTCTAGCCAAGGGTTTCTGGGCAGTTACAACACTTTCCCAATGGCACGCATTGATCAAGGCTATTAATTATCAGTTGGGCCAATTTGGTATGCTTCGTGGCTAAAGATCAAGTCGGTTTCGAAATTAGGTGGGCCACACGTGTATATCCAGTGCAGGCTGTTGCGGCCTCCTAATGATATTTGGGCTAGGGCACATAGAAGGTAGTGCACACCAGATGAACAATTGGATCTGGCACAAATGCGTGGTTGCAGTCTGATGAATGGTTTACGCCAAATCGTGGCCTGGCTTGTTCATACTCAACCCTTGGGATTCTACACAGGGGAGCTTGATAATCGTTATAGGAAAATCACAAGTCCAGCTACGATCTAAAGATATTGGGTCAGGAAAGTTTAATCTAAGGGCTTAGTGGGCATTGCGAGGTGTACAATTTTATGTTCGATTATCCATTTTGTACGTATAATTTAATATACGGTTGGAAAGCTATCAATCATATTCACGTATTGGTCAATGCCAACAGAAATTTGCTCCTAATTAAATGTTTATTTATTTATTTTTATTATTTTATTATTTTTTATTTTTAAAGAAGGAAAAGTCATTTTGAGTTAAAAGTTATTATTTAAATAGATTATGGTTTTTTACTGTTTTAGAGTAAATAATAAGTTTGATTATTCTTAAGGCCTTTATTTGACTCATGGGATATAATTTCTTTATTTCTTTTTTTTTTTTAAAATTTTTATTTAATTGTTAGGTTTTGGACTACAGAATCACACAGAGATGGATCTAGGATAGCAATCCAAGAGCGCCAAGCAAATATAAGAGAACACAGATTTAACGTGAAAAACCCTTTCAGGAAAAAACCATGGCACAAAGCGACAGATCTTCACTATGAAAATAGAAATTACAAAGAGAAAAGACTTATTTGATTCACAAATAACTTGAATCTCACCCTTGCTACACCTTTGCAAACTCTAGAACCCTTTTAGAAAGCTTTAGAATCCCTTAGAATAATACCTCCCAATCCCATTTACACCCATATATATAGTTTTAGAAAGAATCCCAAACAAAATCGGAAACATAAACGAAATCGGAAACAAATTCCGCGCTTTCGTAGTTGCATGAAAAATCTGAGCAGAATCTGATTAGATTTAAGACATCAAATACAACAAACTCCACCATCTCTTCAATCTTCAAACATGTAGCTCCTTGTCCTCTTCTCTTATCTCTGCCTCGCCTCATAGCTTCATCAATGCTTCTCGTGCACACTTCATCTTCCTTTTACGCCGTCGCTAAGTCCAGAGAAATTGCACAGAACTTAAACTTCTCTGTAGGAACAACCTTAGTGAGATGTCCATTGGATTCACGCTGGTGTGAATCTTCTCCAGAGTCATGCCTCTTTCTCCAAGCACCTATCGAATAAAGTAGTGACAAACATCAATGTGTTTAGTACGAGAGTACGCTCTCGCTATCACAATTAACTGGCATGGCCTCCTACCGAAGCCCCAACTGATTTATTATGCCTCTTAATCAACACCTTCCTTAAACACTTCTGTCACTGCCATATATTCTACTTCGGTCGTGGAGAGTGTCACCACAGACTGAAGCTTTGGCATCCAACTAATTGCTCCCCCGCACCCTCTAGTAAAACGAGTATCCTGAAGTTGACTTTCTAGAATCCACACTACCTGCGTAGTCTGAATCCACATATCCTACTAACTTTGCCCATGTCTTCTCAAAAGTTAAGACATAGTCTTTTATACTTCGAATGTATCGAAGTAGTCATTTCATCGCTTCCTGATGTTGCTTGCCAGGGTTTGACATGTATTTTCTTACAACACCGACTGCCTGTGAAATATCTGGTCTCATACAGACCATGACATACATTAAACTGTCAACCGCATTCGAATAAGGTATATGAGACATAACCTGCTTTTCCTCATAGGATTTAGGACATTGTTCTGAGGAAAACTTGAAGTGAGGCGCGTGGGGAACGCTCACTGGCTTTGTCTGGTCCATCCCATACTTGATTAACACATTTTCAATGTATTCTTTCTTAGATAACCAAAGCCTACTTTTCTTCCTTTTTTTGTTAGCTTGTTAGTACACCTACTCCTCTTCCTGTCTCTATAAATATCTATGCCGAGAACCCTCTTTGCAGCCCCCAGATCTTTTATCTCGAATATCCTTGATACCGATTCTTCAGTACGTCGATTTCGTATATATCATATTGGCTATCAACATATCATCAACACACAATACTAGGATAATAAATTTGCCATCACTTAGTGTCTTGTAATAGACACAGTGATCGTATTCGCTCTGAATAAATTTCTGACTCGACATGAAAGAATCAAATTTCTTATACCACTGCCTAGGCGATTGTTTCAGGCCGTACAACAACCTCATTAACCTGCAAACTTTTTCTCTGCCTCTTTAATTTCGTAGCCCTCTGGTTGCTTCATGTAGATCTGCTCTTCCAACTCTCCGTGCAGGAATGCAGTCTTGACATCCATCTGTTTCAGCTCGAGATCGTATTGGGCAACCAGTGCTAAAACGAATCTAATGGATACTTGCTTAACCACCGGTGCGAATATCTTGTGAAGTCGACTCATTCTCTTTGAAAATATCCCTTCACTACCAACCTCGCTTTGTATCTATCCTGTTTCCTTTTGAATAACCACTTGCATCCAATCGCTTTTCGACCTGCTGAATGCTCCACCAACTCTCATGTGTGATTTTAGTGCAACGAGTCCATCTCATCATTTATAACCACCTTCTGCTTTTCTGCATCAGACCCATCAAGAGCCTCCTATATAGTTGACGGGTCTCCCTCATCTGTAATGAGGGCATATGTAATATTAGAGTCATCCCTGTATCTTGTCGGTAACCTGCGATCATGCGGTGGGTTCCTTCTCATAGGTGGCTGCTCCACCTGCTCCTGTACATCTGTCTACGCATCTATCTCTGCTTGAGTATCATCTGTGTCAATTTAGATGTCTACGATCAACCTTTTCGGTTCTTCTTGCTCCTCTTGATCATTCTTGTGGAATAGGGAGCTTTCATCAAATCTGACATCACGGCTAGTGATAACCTTGTGTGTGACCTTGTTGAATAACCTGTAACATTTCACACCAATACCATATCCAACAAAATATACTTTTTGGTTCTAAGAGTAGTCCAACTTACGACCACTCCATACTTCCTCTGGGATTTTACATTTAATTATCGTAGAAGAAGACCAGTTCACCAAAGCAAGCCGTTTGACGACCTCTATTTATAAGTCCTTACCCAATGAGGTATTACTTAACATGCATCTGTCCCTCTCCAAGAGAGTTCGATTCATCCACTCAGTCACACCGTTTTGTTCAGGCATGTGGCGCATTGTATTGTGTCTAATGATCCCTTCATCCTTGCAATATTCACTAAATTCAATGGAAGTGAATTCTCCACCATTGTCAGTCCTTAAACCTTTATTTTTTACCCTGACTGATTTTCCACCATTGTCTTCCATTGTTTGAATATGATGAAATCTTTGGATTTACGTTTCATGAAGTAAACCCAAACATTCCTGGAGCACTCGTCAATGAATGAAAAAAACTATGACGACCCCCCAATGGAAACTTTTGGCGATGACCCCCATACGTCAGAGTGCACATAATCAAACACTCCCTTACATACATGTTTTCCAGTTTTAAAAGATAATCTAGATTGTTTACCATATATACAATGCTCACATATATCTAAATCAAAAATTTTAAAAGCTAGAATCAAACAACGATCAGATAGTATCTTCATGCCCCGCTCGCTCATGTGCCCAGACGAGCATGAATGAATTATTAAAGCCTTAGAGCGAATGAGAACTCGTAATTCCTCCTGAAGTTGCTGGAGTTCTTGTGAAGGTGATAGAGACTCAGCCACCAAGGCATGACTGGTGAAGGCTTGGTTAAAGAAGGATAAAATATCTTCTATAGGAAGGTTGTCCTTAGGTGATGAAGAGAGGGCACTGGAAGTACCGATTGGCATGGGTAATGGAGCGCATCGGCTGTTGGGGATCTTTGTGGGTATAAATCGATCATAAGAAGCTTCAACATGATGAGAGAATTCCTCTTCTACTTCTACTTCTTCTACTTCTTCCAGGATGACCACCGTATGCTTAGGGACTGGCTCTGTCTACTCAGTCCGTTCTAGAGATGGAGTAGACTGAATGGAAGAGACTAGAATAACATGAGAAGTGGCCACCCTAGATGAATCTTGAAGCATTGGTATAGCTAACTCCACAACTCCCTAACCTTAATCCCGAGGTGAGCGACAAGGCCATAGAATGCCAAAGGATATTGAAAGACTCCTAAGGCTGATACGCGATTACATCTTCCTGAGTGTGACTTTCTAATCGATGGATGTCATTCACAATCTCTTTAGAATCAAAAGCGTCAAGTCTTTCTATGGGAGATTGAGTGGCATTAGTCGGGATATTTGTGATCAATGCCTTGGCCTGAGGAGGTAATGAAGAGATAAGTTGTCTCTTAGAGGTTGAGAGCTCAGTGGTCACTGAGAAAAGAAAAGAAGAGGATTAGAGGTAATACTGGAATACTAAAATAAATAAATAAAAAAAGGAGGAATATAAATGGCATCAACCTAAATCAAACCAAACAACGACGGTGCAAAATCTATTGGCTAATGGTGAAATTTTGGTGAGATCGATGATTAAGGCCAGAGCTTGGTTGGAACGTGGAAAAGGAGGATTAGGCCAATATGATATGAGAAAGTGCTAAAAAGGAAGGAAGATTGGGATCATCCAATCTTTCGTTTTCTCTTTACCATTTATTAAAAGCCTTATTGAAGTGAGCATCCTTGTATCTCTTATATGCCTCTTCTATCTCCTAAGAATATTTTGAAGGAGGTAAACCTAGTCAAAACTTGATTTTATAAGATATATGTACCAAATAGACCCAAGTTGAAATAAGCCATATTGGACGAAGCCCATCGCTTCAAACTGACCATCCACCCTGGGAGTACCAAGATGTAACAGGATGTAAAGCATCACTACTGGTGGAATAACATGAAAAGAGAAATAGCCTAGTATGTGGCCAAATGCCTCACCTGCCAATAAGTAAAAAGAGTAGAACATCAGAGACCGACAGGATTACTACAACCCCTCAAAATACCCCCGTGGAAATGAGACTATATCCATGGACTTCATAGTGAGACTCCCCAAAATAAGAAGAAACCATGATTCGATATGTGTAGTAGTGGACCGACTGACCAAATCCGCTCACTTCATTCCCATGAGGATCATAGCTTCGATGAACGAACTGTGTGAAAATCTACATAAAGCACGTGGTACAACTCCATGGAATCCCGACTACAATTATATTTGATAGAGACTCCCGCTTCACCTCAAATCTCTGGACCAAACAGCAAGCCGCGTTAGGGACATCCTTGAATATAACACTGCTTTCCACCCTCAGACGGACGATCAACAGAAAGAGTAAATCAAGTACTTGAAGACATGCTGAGAGCCTGTTTCTTGGACTTCAGGGGTAGCTGGGATGACTACTTTCACTTTGCCGAATTTGCCTACAACAACAGCTTTCATGCAAGCATAGGCATGACCCCATTTGAGGCCCTGTATGGACGCCCTTGTCGCACTCCACACTGTTGGGCAGAAGTAGGAGAGAAAAGTGCCCTAGAATTACCTCCGAGAAGATCAACTTAATAAGGAAACGCCTTCAAGCAGACAAAGCAGATAGAAAAGTTACGTAGATATACGACGACGTAACCTGGAATTCTTTGAAGGAGACAATGTATTCCTAAAGGTCTCCTCTATGAAAAGTATGATGCGCTTTGGGAAGAAGGGCAAGCTCGCACCATGGTACGTTAGCCCATTTAAAATACTAGAAAGAGTAGGAGAGGTAGCCTACCAACTCGCACTACCCCCTCAGTTGGACAATGTGCATAACGTTTTTCATGTCTCCATACTAAAAAAGTATGAACCAGACCTATCCCATGTTATCAGCTGGGACCAAATAGAGCTAAAGGATAACGCCACCTATATAGAAGAGCCCGTACAAATCCTCGATCGCAAGGAAAAAATTCTTCGAACAAAGGTTATCCCACTAGTAAAGGTTTTGTGGTCATATTATGACAAAGAAGAAGCAACATGGGAACGTGAGGAAGAAATAAAACCAACCTCTTTAACAAAGATTAACACAGGAGGTAATGAAATTTCAAGGACAAGATTTTCTCTAAGGGGGTAGATGTACTAGCCCCAGTTACGATAATTAGTCATACATAATTATATGTATGTATATATATATATATATATATATTAGCAAATGTTTGGTAATAACGTAAAATAGAGTGCCCTCGTTTCCGTTTACGATAAGAAGTGTTAAATTTCGGGGGCGAAACTATTTTTAAGGGGGGTAGATTGTAATGACCCGTAATTCAGATTAGGAGAGTAATCTATTACTATGGCCCACTTAAGGCCCATATACACCCTATACTCTAGGTCGAGCTGTATTAAGAACTGACAAAACAAATGGACATAGTAGATTTCCCAAAACACCCCTGTGGACCCCATGCTCCAGCTGCACATGCACGAGGGGCGTATACACCCTAGTACACCACACCGTCCAACACAGTCAAACACAGTTTGACCCGTGAAATCCCGAAAAGGGGGGAATCCCTACCGTTTGCGATGTGAATGGACAACGTCCGTTTGGGAGCCAATGTGGCCCACTATCATGATCATTTAGGATGATTTGAACCATCCAATGTGTCCGTAGGATGAACTCAACCAACTCCTAGCTTCTTTCACTCCCAACCCGATCAAGAAACTAAACATATCCTCATCTGAACTCCTTCTGCAAACAACGCCAAAGGAAACCAATATGGTTTCAAACGCACTGCATAAGGAAATCCAAAGGGGAACACCTAGACTGATCGGAACCGTCCAAAACCGAGAAGAAGCACTTTCGACCGCACCCACATCGGAAATAGAAGAAGGAAATATTGCGAAAGGAATTATACCCTCGGTTTCCACATAGATGGCTGTGGTAAACCTTTTTGTAGGGCTACTAGTTGACCAATCCCATACTCAAGGATATGATCATAGCCTTCCATCCGTAGGCCCATCCAGGGGCAACTCAATGTCGTCCAAATCCGATTGGATCTGTGGAAGAAAGGAGAAGTGATTCGTACTACCTGATGTTGACAACAACTAAGCTGTTTCGTTCTTCAGTTCCGCGGAAAAGATAGGGACTGCGTAAAGAAATGCGTCCATTTTTCTTGCTGCGCATTGACGCTGCGTAAGGAGTTTTCGCAAAAGAGTCTAGAGTATAAAAATGTCAAGAAAGCACAGTAAGAGGAGAGAGAGAGAGAAACAAGAAAGAGAGAAAGAAAGAAAACAAAGGAAGAGAGAGTCCAGCAAGGAAGGAAGAAAGACAACAAGAGAGAGAAAGAAAGAGACACGAACGGGAGAGAGAAGAAGAAAGCGTGAAGATCGGCACTTCAGTTCCTGTCCAACAAAGAAGAGGAGACCATGTATAGCGACATGCCAGCTCGGTTCAAAATCTAACTTTCCCTTTTTCTCTTTTCCTCCCTTCTCTTTTCAAATTCAATCTATCTCTCGACAATAGAATTTTGTTTACATTAAACCAAGTTGATTCGATGATAAGATGGGCCTAAACACGATAAGTTAGAAACTTATCAACTTAGGCAACATGTAACTCGTCTAAGGTATAGTTTAGGTCGAGTTTTCCTCAACCCTAATCTAACATCTAACTTAATCAATTCAAATCAGGCAGATTATAGTAGAATGTGATCTTAAAGTACGCCTTTGAGCATTTAACTTAGCAAGAGACGACACCACAACCCAAGGTGAGGGATTCCTTTAAGCTTGCATTAATTTAAATTGATATAAATTATCTTACCTTTTACATGCTTTTATGATATTATGATTTTCTCCCTGCATTTGTTAATTTACTACCAACAATTATTTATTCTTGGGAATTATGGTGTGATGTTAATTACGAGTGATCTTCATTATTTTTATGGGGTGATTGATACTAGCCTTATCGTTGCTTTTACCAATTTTGTTGAGTTAGCCCTTTCTACTCTCCTTTTTTGTTGAGTTAGCCATTGCTACTCTTCTCCTTTATTATGTTAGCCTTGTGCTACCTCCATTTACAGCTTGGGCATGTGTCTTGAAATTCCAAAACTCCCATAATTTGAATTATTTATTTATCAATGTAAGTGATGTGTTAAAGGTATCACAACTAGTGATTTAAATATTTATCGTGGACGTAATGCGTTACGGGTATCATCCTTCTTGGTCGGCACGTAATTCCATGGGTTGGTTGGCATGGTGCACAATCGATGTAAGTAAATTTTTATACGTGTTTCAAACTTCTCGGGATTGGATGTCGCAAATAGTCACTCCATGAACACATTGTATTACGTAAATCTCTCAATCGCATTTTTGTGTCACCTTGAGATGTTCGCATAAACCCATGTTAACGTTGGACATGCTGGTGAATCTCCATAGTTATGGGATGCGAGGCGAGTCGGGTTTTCTATGAATTATATTCCACAATGAGATGATCACTACGTAAGATGAGTTGCACACGCTTTGCTAGACATGCATCCATATATATTTGTTGCGCATACTAATACCCCTCATAGTGGTGGAGTACGAAACGTATCAGAACCCTTACAATACTTCTATGAATCTCTTGAATTACTGTTAATCTTAAAAGATAACCATCACTATGAGTAGGGCATTGATCCTCTCCAACCATACAGATGATGCATGTGACGTACAGGTAGAAGACCTAGAGGACCATCTCCTTGTGGAGGATTATATTGAATAAATAGAAAGATAGTTTTATGATTTAGTTTCATTTATTTCCACTACGTACTTTGATAATGTAATACGCTCCTATTAAGAGGGCATTTGACAGATTTATTTGATTAACTTAATATGAATGATAAATATAGTTGATTTCATTCTCGTGGATGATTACTTTTGTGGATGTAACTGGGTGTGATCTAAATGGGAAGAAAATTGTAACACCCCGTACTTTCCAGTACTTGAGTGTTACCCTTTTATTTAATTTAATATAAATACAAGAAAATCATACAACCTACACACACACACACACACACACACACACACTATGAAATTCTATTTATATATTTTATAAATATTTAAGGTTTCACATTAAAATGATATGTAACTATAATCCATATTAAATGCATATACTTACAACATCATTAATATAAATTACAAACTATAGAATTTGTAATACATAAAAATAAAATATATGGGAAAATTTTAATAACTTATATAAAATTTAAAACCTAACACATATAGACCATACAAATAATATACAAATAATATATAAATTAATCTTTGCTTACTGATATTCACATAATTTATATATAATAATAATTTATGGTAATATAAATTATATATGACAAAATTTATAAAGGAAATAAATAATAATAATAATTAAAATTATATATTAAGTGAATAGAAACATAGGGTGGTGCGTTTGAGCATACAAAGGATCACTTAGGACATTTTGACCGTTGATGGTCAAATTGGAACAAATCCGACCGTTGGATTGACACAATCGACAATAAATGGGCCTTAATCAGTTCGTATGGCCACCTGAATTCTAGGTCTGTCTGATCTTCGGTCAGAGGCACTTAGTAGGACCCATACAGATGAATGGAAGGGGTGGATTTCCCACAAACATCACGGTGGACCCCACACAAATGTTACGTGTGCACCCTAGGTGGTGCACTCGCTGTGCACGGATCTAGGAGGCCGGTCAGACACCTCTGACCCGCGCTTTCCAAAACAAGAGAGACCTCTTTCTCTCTCTCTCTCTCTCTCTCTCTCTCTCTCTCTCTCTCTCTCTCTCTTTGGTCTCCGTTAGAGGGCGAATAGGCGTTCGTTCCCTTAAAATGTGGCCCACCTTCATCATCCATCTTGATGATTCGAACCGTCCATCGGATGGAGGGCCTGTGTCCGAGCAAACCTCACCCACTTTCAGACCTTGAAACACGCGTGCATACACACGGTTGTGGGCGCAAACTGACCCTACAAACACAACACCTAAAAATAGAAAATTTCCATTTTCTTTCGTATGCCAGCTTGGCAATTCGAGTGAGGTGAAATCCCTCCATCTCGGCCGTCCGTGAGAACGCAATCCTGGCCCTTTAAGCTAGGTTTTTGCTATAAAGGAATAGAGAGAGAGAGAGAGAGTGCAACCGTTTCCATTCTCCATTAGAAATCACCGCCCAAATCCTCTCCCAAGCTTCAAAACCTCGGTTCCATAAGCTCCCTAGCAAGTGTACGGACCTTCCCTAGCTGATGGATTAGAGAAAGAGGCAATGCATGATGATCCGCCATTAATGACAGCTCATCTTTCTTATTGGAGCTGCACCGAGTCGTCTCAACTCGGGGTGAAATTAGGTCGAGCCATGGGCTCTGTCAGGCCTTTAAAATAGCAGAAAAGAAAGGAAAGAAAGAAAGAAGAAAGAAGAAAGGAAAAGAGAAGAACAAAGAGAAAGAGATGGTGCGTTGCTGCACCTTGACTCACTGACGAGTCAGATCGAGTTAGCTCGATAATTTAGTGAGTTCTACCGAGTTCGTTGACGGGTGGGCATGTTTCAAGACAATCCAAGAAGTGAATCAGGTATGGTTTAAGCTCAGCACTTGTTGAATTCAATTTTAAAACAAGTTGCCTAGTGATTGTGCTGCTGAGTTAAGAAAATTACTCTGTTGAGAGATGGGTTTTGTCCAGCTGTGATTTGAGCCCAAGCTCAGTCATAATATGGGCTGAAACGTGGGTTGAGATAAGGCCTTGAATGAGCTAAAAAATGGGTCGAGATCAGGCCATGATGAGGACTGATGTTTGGGCTAGAATCTGGCCATGTGCAGCCATGAAAACCAGGCTGAAATGTGGGCTGAATGCAGCCCCAAAACTGGGCTGAAATGTGGGTTGAATGCAGCCACAAGGCTGGGTTGAGATCTGAGCCGAGAGCAGCCTCAAATCTGAGCTAAAACTGGCGCTAGCTTTGGCCTTGTAACTGGGCTGAAGAAAGCCTCAGTTAGGCCATGAATCTGGACTGAAAAAGCCCTTTAAATGCGCCAGAATCTGAGTTAAAACAGACTCTCAGATGGGCCATGAGTTGGAGAGAAAACATCCCTCAAGTGGGCCGTAGTAATGGGCTACATGCTGGGCTGAAATCAGCCCAAGTTCGAGCTAGAAATCAGGCCAAAACAATAGTGGACCTGTGCTAAGCCAGCCACACAGTGGGCCTGGACCAGCCCAGCCTCAGTTGAGCCCAATTTCATGGGTTGAGTAAAAACCAATAAGCCTACCTCATTGTGGTTAACCGTTAGTAGATTGATTTTTGCTAATATTAGTTAATATGGATACTTATATTAACAAATATCGTTATTAATATTATTCTTATGTAGCCATTAGTAGATCATTATGCTAGAACTAGTTATTATAAACAAATTTCAATTATTAAATGGTAATATTTTATTTATCATCCTAAATATTTATTTTGGATAGTAGATGGTACTAATCATAATGACTATCATTGCCATGATTACCAAATGTTAATTCTATCACTAATATTAATAATTATGTTATAGTTATAAATTAACATGATAATTGACTTTACATAAATTAGCATTCGAATCCTACGATCTAAGTTTAGAACCAAACCTTAGGATGAAAACCCTGAGTCCTACATCAAAACCTTAGAAACCTAAGTAATCCAAACTCTAGGTTAAGACCCTAACCCTAAATAGTGTGTGAGCTCGGATCTAATGGCACAACTTTATGATTGATAATAGGAATTGGTTCCAAGGGAATATGCATTTCGTAACGATGGTGCAGACAATTCTAACGTAAGGTGATGATTCTTCCCCTTAATTTTCATTTTCATTTTCCGTTAGCTTAAGTTATAGTTTTTATTTTAATTTATAGTTGATATCTCCATTTCATAGTCACATGTGTTAATTGTTGGAATTGAATTGCTACATTGCATGCTTAATGTTTATCCTACATATTTATTCATGCTTGTAGATTATCTGTGGATTGGTTATGGAACTTAAACCGATACATCAGTGGGAAATCCCCACTTATACATGTACACCCATACTTGGGATGTAACCCGACTGGTTGTGACTGAAATGGACCTTCGGCTTAGTGGTTATTGAATGATGGTTTAAATTGACCATTGACGTGGGCCTACCATCCAGGGTTGTTGGGTCTAAGTGACTTTCAAGGATGGTCTTTTATCGCATGGTTTTGATACTCACCCTATGTGGTCTATTTTGATAATTGCCCTACGTGGTTTGTTTTGGTATCGCCCTATAAGGTTTTGTTCTGGTATTTTTCCTATATGGGTTCGATGCTTTTATCGTGTAACCTTGTAATGGTAAGCCTATATACTGTAATATGATTGGCCACCAGTTGACGGGTTCCATTAAACATCCTAAGATGGTAGCTTCATGAGCTGGGGATGGTGGTATGGGACTTATGCTCGAGCTGTCGGCCTACGCCGGTGATGAGCCCCCGTAGTGACCTTGAGCTTATCTAAATTGGTTGATTGTAACTGGACTAATAATGGTTTGACTAATCATGCATCTATAGCATATCGACGATGACGGGTGGCTAATTCTGGATGCTATAACACGTACCCTTAGGATCATCGGGGTATCATTTCGCTAGCTTCCAGACCACTGACTATCGATCTATTGTTCCGACTGGATGATTTTCCCAGGTCGATGATTTGCATGGGTGGTGAGCCCAAGTCCGACTGGATGTGCATCCACAGGTCGATGTGCATTCACGCATCCATGCATATAAAAAGACTGCATCATGTATTGTTTTGATTGCTTTGTCGTTTTTAACTATGCTTACCTAATGCGGCAGTGTGTAATCTTGAGAGGAATTCACACTGAATTGGCCACTCATCCATCAAATATACAACCGTACAGGTAGCACAGGTGGCCCAGATGATGTTCACATTCACATTGGTGAGGAGCAGGCTATGGTTGACAAGGGTGCATGATTGTAATTGCTAAGGGCTGCTACAAGATTTCACATCTCAAGATTGTTGCAATTTACCTAGTTTTACATGTAATGTTATTTCATTTTGTATTGTAAGAATGGAGACATTGGTTTGTATAAGTCATTATGGGTAACTCTTGTATATTTAAATGATAATGCAAACTTTCCTTTATGTTTGATTTGTCCAAACTACGCTCATCTGTTTACTCTGAATGAAAAAAATGTGTATACTCGAATTTGACCATCCTTTAAGGTTAACACTCGGGTTTTTGGGAAACGGGTCATGTACTTGGGTCCTGAAAAGTCGAGGTGTTACAAAAATCAAGGTGAAACCTTGAGACATCCAAATCTTTACATTATTAACACCTAGAATTCTCGGGCACGAGTATGTACTCGGGCCGCGAAAATTCGGAGCGTTATAGAAGGAATACCTGAAGTTCTTAGGGTTGATTGATTAGAAGTAGTAAGAGATGAGGGAAGATGAACTGCAAGAGGTCCAAGCTCTGAGATCTTCAAAATGGCTGGAGGCGTTGTAATGGCTTTGGATGGATGGAGCTATAGAAACAACTTTGATAGAACTTGCAACTGTAATCTTCCGACACTTTATCTCAGGTGAAGCTGGCTCGACCGATCTTATTAGTGTAAAATAAAAAGGTTCGGTGTTCATAACCCCAAGTGTAGGGTCATGATGCAGTAATAATTTCGGTGAGACCGAGGTCGAATCCATAGGGACTAAACTTATACATTTTCTAAAAGTAACTAGGACTAGAACTAGATGAAGATTTAAAGCAGAAATTTGAATTTAAAGGAGTAATTGTGAATAAGGTTTAGACTATCAATTGAAAGTGGGAACTATGGTGCCAAGGATCTACTTGTAGCAATTGTAATGCTACCTTACTTGATTCAAGAGATCCAGTTGGAATCAGAGTCCTATCTTATCCAGATGGAGAAAGAGATGGTCAAATCTTTGAACTTCTCATTGCTCGAGTATCAATGGAAAAGAATTATGGAGTTTGGAAGGGATACCATCACCCAACCATGCCCAAGGGACGATTGTGAATAACAAGATTTACCAATTCTATAATCTCAAAGAGGAAAAGAAGATATTCAAATCTATCGCAGACTCAATTGTAATTGCAATCACAACAAACCATTGAAAACTGAAAATATTCCTTAAAATCAACTAGAAATCAATGATGTTCAAAATAAACATGAATCGAAGCAAAGTAAACATCCCAATCACGCTACAAGCTTCACCTCTTAGCCCTAGCTAAGAGGTTTAGCCAACCATAGTCATGATTGAAATAAAGTCTCTTAAGAAAAGCATAAAAACTAGTAAGGAAGAAGAAGAAAGACTCTTGGCGGCGGCTCTCCACCCTTTGGCTCCACTCCTTAAACCCCAGATGATGTTTAGGAACGTCTTAGGGACTCATATTTATAGTAGTGAAGCTCCACCTTATGCATCGACTTGAAATTTCCGCAATCTGTTGCAAAACCGCCCCAATTTACCCAGTCCGCTACTTTTCCGTGTTATGCTTCGGTCGGACCAAAGTCAAGTTCGAGCCCAGATAGGATTCTGTTTCAGTAGTTGCCCGATATCGGTCCTACTGAACTTGAATTTGGTTGGACCGAACATGAGTTCGGTCGGTCTGAATTAACCTTCGGTCGAATCAAATTAACTCCAAAATTCATCGTTGGTTGCCGGACTGTTTTGCACGATTTCAATCGGACCGAACATGGGTTCGGTCGGACTGAACTGTCTATTTTTTTTTGTTGTAGATCTTGAAATCTTTAGTCCTTTCTTCATCTTTTGTACTTGGTTTCCTTGGATCTTTGGCATGTGAACTCTTCATTCTTGGTCTCCTAAGATCCATCCTATGTCTTGGTGATTCTTGAGCATTAAATCCATACTTTTAACATTCTTTTCAATCCAAGCTCTAAGATTTACCTTGCAACACAAACATGTATAAAGTATACCATTAAGCATTATCATGTTCTAAAACCAAGATATAAATAGGGGAAAATATGTAAAATTTGACACTCAACATTCGACCGCCCTTATTGGTGATGGGGACAGAGTGGTTGATGTGACCGATGTTGTTTCTTTGATCGCGTCTTCCTCTGAACAGGAGGCATAATCGACTGAGGTACAATTGACTTTTTAGTACCTTTAGTCGTTGTTTTCTTATCAACCACCGGTTTCTCCACTCTAGATGACGAGGGAGAGAGTCTAGCAATGATTAACTAATGTGATCCATTGACTAGAGTCCCATAGTAATTTTTGCACTAGTGGTAAAATGAAGATAACTGCTAGGGATAGTTGAGAAAGAGAGGAAGCATAAAAAAGGAGCTTATGACATCGAAATTGTTGCAGAGGGTATGGAATGTAGCGACTGAATCTACAACTAGTCGATGATTCGGAGGCTGGTTCCAAGTTTAATGGATAAATGGATAAGGAATGCCTTGGGCCAAACTAAACTGACGGGCGAGGAGATTGGGGCATAATTGCTCAATCCCAGCCTTGGCATTGACACTGGAATCTACTGTGCCACCATATGGGAGGTCTTTGTAAATCAAATAGCTTTTCCAAGCTTAATCTCTAAGACCACCCATCTCGATATCGACCGACTTATATTCTTCTATGAACTAGGCCAGACCAAATTCTTTATTATTAAAAGGACTGAAAGAACGGTTGGATTTATCAAGGTAAAAAGATAGAAAGAAGTTCATGTACTCAGCAAAAGAATGGTGAATTTTAGGGCAAATGATATTGCGAAGGCCGAAAGAAGTTAAAGTGTAACGCCCTGAAAATTGGGGGTCGAGCATAAACTCAACTTCCGAGTTCCAACGCATCACTTATGCAACAAAATGAATGATGATTGAATGTTGTCTGCATTTGAACATTGAACATGAGTGAGATTAAGCCAAAACAGCATATCATACTCCAGAGACAGTTAAATTGCAAGCGGAAGACTGTGATAGGTATATGAAATATATAAAAATAGTGGTGAGTCTCTAGAGTGTGATAATGTTACCAGGTTAAATAATTACAAGTATAATTCAAATTATACCAAATGTGTAGTGTCATCTAGTCAACATCCCTGTAATCCCGTCGATCAAGACACGGCTCACGTGAAGCCGTCAGCATAGCATATACGAACAAGCATCATTGTTGGCATAAAGGTCTGGCTTCGCCTCAAGAGTAGCGTCGCCATCTGCAATCAGACAAACTCTGGTGGGTGTTCGGAACACTGTCCCGTAACGTGGGAGTGAGTAGCTAACTCAGTGGAACAATAAAGCATAGGTTAACATGTTATCGACTCAGTCAAGTAGTAATGATAAAGCAGTATAATCAAACACTCTTAACTACTCTTATTAATGCAAGTATGAATGCAGTCATGATGGATGCCCTCACCGATATACTCCCTCATGCGACACCATTTTACGTTCTCGGCATGCTTGCTTTCCTCAGTGCTCCACATCTTTCAGGCACATGTAATGCATGATGAGCATGATTACCGAGTTATTATTAGTCCATTTCAAACAACAGGATTGGGAAACTAAGGTACTTCCCTTGTATCATTCCTAAACATGATCCATTCTAGGGTCGTTAATCCTAGACAACCTCATATGATGGTGTGTTTCTAGGTCACTGCAAGAGCTGCCAGGGCTGTTACACAGAATTGTTACACCACTCCCCCATCACCTTATCAATACAGGCCTAGTTTATACTCTGTTACTACGGGAAGGCTCATCGCCTCACGACAGATTTAGAGTATGCTCGAGGTCACTACACCGGGTACGGTCAGGGCTGCTAGGGCTGTTACACGGAATCGTTGCACCACTCCCTCATCACCCATCAAGCAGTGTAGGCCGACAGCTCGAATATAGTGTCCCATACCACCATAATTGGCTCACGAGTTTGATTGCTCACTGGTCACTACGGGGAGGCACGTGGCCCCAGCGTAGGCCAACAGCTCGACCACGGTGTCCCATACCACAATGCCCGGCTCATGAGTCTTAGCGGATCGAGGTACCATGGTTGACGGGATTCCACTGGTAAGTTTGGTACCCTAGGTTTAAGCAGTGGTGAGCAAACATGGTGAACATACATTAGACATATCAGGTTATTTGACGGGCCTGACTAGCTCGAGCGCACAATCAATTGAACGACATGAAGTGCATAAGCACTTCGTGTGGCCTAACCATTGTCGCCAACTGAAGTACGACTCGGGTTCGTTAAACACATCCTACGTGGTAAAATGAATCTCAACCACGATTTCAAATCTGGTACCGTTTGCCTGGACTATAGACATAGTCCCAAACTCAATCAATCCTTATTTAGAACATGTAGAGTAAAGCATAATAGACAAAGTAAATCAAGCATGTTAACAAGCATATCATAAAGCATGTTATAAAGCATGTTAAAGCATGTTGTAAAACACTATATAAACAAGAATACAAACACATATGTTTCACAAGTAAGCGGTTAAAGTAAACAACCACATGGAGGAAATCATGCAGGTCTCGAAGGTAGTTGAGAATCCCATCTCAACACCTATCTAAGACACCATTATCCAAGCACTTACTCTCACAAGCATTTTCACAAATACTTAGAATACACTATTTCAACATACATATTGTACGTTAGTAAAACATGTATTAGGGCGAATCCTTTCACCAAGCAAGTATTTTACGCATATATAACATGTTCATATAGCAAATAGTCATGGCAAACACATCTTCAAAATATATACATATACGGTACTTTCTACAATACACTATTTCTACATACATAGTGTATATTAGCAAACATGTATTATGTCGAATCTTTTCGCCAAATAAGTATTTTATCCATATACCATATATTCATACAATAAATAATCATGGCAAACACATTTCCAAAATTTATACGCATACAGTATTTCTATGAATACCTAGAATATGTAAAATTCCATATTCTACATCTTTAATCGAAATGAAAAACAAACAGCACTTTGTACATGTGCAATTGCATGCAGATCATGAATCTATCATTATCTGACATTGAAAGTGTTGAAAACCATAACCTATACATCTAAAGTCCGCACCTTTTGTTGTAGAGTCGTAACGAAGTTGATAAGTTTGCTAAGCTTTTGTATATGACAGTTTGGTAACCTATAGAACGAAATAGGTTAGCTATTTCATAACCTACAACTATCTAAACCCCAAAACAGATTATGGTTAGGGTTTCTTACCTAGAAATGACGCCGAAATCGCCGGGAAAGCGATGAGAATGGAATGGTGAAGCTCGTATAGCGGCAGGGAAGAGTGGCAGGGAGATTCTCCCACTGCTCCCACACTTTCTCTCTCTTTTCTCTCTTCTCTCTCTAGGGTTTCTCTTAAATTCGTATGGCTGCAATGAGAGAGGGTTTAAGGTCCTTATATAGCCTAAAAACTCACCGAAATAGACTCTAGGTCAAAGTATACTTATGTTATAACCAAAGCTGGTCAGTTTCAGCTCAACGGAGGACTTCTGGCGGGCCTCCTTGAGCCAAAGGTTGGACTTAAGCTCACTAACACTGGATCTACGTACCATTAAGTTTTCGTTTCAGTGGGATTCCCAGATCACGCGTGGCGGACCAGTTTCAGTTCAACGGTCAGTGGATCTCGATCGGAGATTCCGAGTACATGGATATGTGTATGAAATTTTTCCTGATCCGAGGGTATAATTTGGTCTGATTCTGACGGTCTGGTTACTTAAAATTGATCCGCAAGCGAGAGGTGCCAGATTACTATTTGAGATATTTTATTTTGAATTAATTTCACATTTCTCACACTCTTCACTCCGATCTCAAGCGAATAGCGCTGAGACACTATCTGGATTTGATTTCCGAGATGGTTGTCAAGCCCAGCAAGGCGGTCCTAATTCCTTAAATTCGTGTTAATCGGACTTCCGACGTGCGGTCCAGATCTGATACGGAGTTTCGAGATGCTCTCGAGAGCAGCTGGGTAATGAGATTGATCCTAGATTTTAGGTTACCCTAGCGTCAATGATTTTACAAGTTTTGGATCTTGCAGATCGTATTTAAAGTGATTGGTGCTAATTTCACAGGTACTCTAACTTAACACTGGCTAATTCTCGCCTAATTTCTAAAGGATTTAGTCCTGAGTAATTTTTGTCTGAGGTGGTACCTGGGCCTTTGTAGCAATGTTTAGTTTAAGTATTGTTCTTCATTACCTAAACTTTAAGATAGCGTTTAATGTGAAAGTACTTAGAAAATTTAAAGAACAAGGTGGTGAAAGGTGAGATTTGCGAAGGAAATGGGTTCAAAAGTGGTTTTAGACTTTGGGATTGAGTTCTGACAAATTAATAAGGTGTTAGGATCGACTCATTGCCTAAGGACGTCTTATTCCAGGTTGGCAAAAATCCGGGATGTTACATAAAGCCAATCAAGTGGGAATGTATTTGACAAAAGTTGCCCCAAAATAATCATAAAGCCACATCTAGATGAGCTAAATAGGTCTGATAGAATGGTAAAATCCTTGGTGATCGCTTCAAATATACTCTAATATAAGTGGCCGAGTATGTATGGGGCAAGGTCAAGCTGACATCCTTGGGAAAACGCCTCATTCAGATGAATGTATTCCTTTATAATATGAAGAACGCTCCCATAAAACAAAATTCGACAGATCACATCAGGAGAAAAGCCGTGTGCTCTTGATTATCAACTTTGTCCTAAGATTCGCATTAGAGAGCCATGAAAGTGGAGTAGGCTTTGCTAGTCTTGTATAGAAGGATGGAGGTATGTTTATCCTTAAGGGCAAAACCTATATAAACAGGTTCACCAAAAGGGAGAAGATGGGTGAAATCTCAAACATCCATGATGGTCAAACCCATGGGGGCCGCATCCAAAATGGATGGTGTTGGTCGATCGACTTTAAGAAGTTGAAGCTACCGTAGGAAGAAAAACATTGGTTGGATATTCATGTAAGGAAAGACTGATACAATCATAAATACCAGATTGTTGCTATGTCTCACCATGTTGTGCTTCCACACGAGTATACTATTCTTCCCAACCATTCATCAGTTTTGGCCATGACCTTGAAGCTTTGAAAGCGTTGATAGGATCTGGGAACAGATTGGATAAGAAAAACTTCATTAGAGCACCTTGGGAAATATGGCTCTATTTCTCGAAGTGTAACACCCCGAACTTTTCAATACTCGAGCATTGAAAGTTCTCGAGTGTTACCATGAAATTTAACTTGGTATGTACATGCGTATGATACCAATCTAGCTATCCTAACCTTCAATCTATTCTCCAATATGAATCTTACTATTGGGAATAATCTTCATCCATAGATCAAGCCACCCGACCGTCAATTTTGAGACAGCACCATCCATTATGTGGTTTGATATATGTACATTCCCGTAATTAATTTGGTGAATAACTCTTTATTCATAATGATTCAAATATAAGTTCTTTTGTAAGAATTGCTTAGAAATGTGCCTGTAACCATGTAAAACTATTAGATTTCCCAAAACTATTAGACCATCAATAATTACGAAAATGCTATTAACCTAGACCCGTGAATTTCGGATCACATGGTTCTCATGATCCGTTTGAGGTGAATTTTGATACCATGCCTATGTATCATAAATTACCCATACATGTCGAATTTCAGCCATTAGATCATTGTAAAAGTGACCCAATTGACAAATCATCCCCTTAGTCGTTGATTTTGGTGTCCATCGACTGAGAAAAGCTCGTAGGTAGTCATAGTAGGATATTTTCATTCATATGAATGACTTGGATTACCCATCATATGGACTAAGTGTGAAATAGGAAGACCCCACTTTGGTAGCCTTTTTCTTAGCCATAAAGTTATCCTTATAAGGCTTACAAACTCTATATAAATTTGGATCTTCTGGTCTAACCACTTCCTTTCGTCCATCGCAAATCGAATTTGGACCACACCTTGGCTTCATATGACTACAACATCATACAAAATTTACACCCCGATCGATGATCCTACACCGTTGAACGTTGAAGCCAATTCCTTTCTTTTGGCACAAATGGTGAAATTTCAGATGTAAGCTTCTCCCACCATCGATCAACCACCAAAAATTGTCCAACCATTCACCTATCTTGACTACACATTTCTCCCAAAATTTGGCCCTGATCATTGAACGTGGACCGTTAATTAAGATCAAGTCCGTTTTAGAGCCCCGTTAGGAGTACTTTCAAGATAAACCTCCGATGAACTCCATCTTTTGGCCTATAGCCTAACGTGACCCTACGAAATAGAGGAAGGGAGCGGATTTCCTAAGAAATCACCACAGTGGACCCCACTTGTCCCTCACAACCGAGCCGAAAGTTTTCAAAACTTTCGCACACTATTACAACGTCCGGGGAAGGCGTGCGCGCGAGAAATCCTTCCACTCCAAATCCTCCACCTCTGATCTTCCACTAATCCAGACTGTCCAAACTCCACTCCAGGGAGTTTCGATATAACCTGGAAATCCAGAGGGGATAGGAAGTCGTACACGCCGGGATCGCCGAGTGTTGCGAACTCAGGTTGCAATAGCCGACCGAAAAATGCTACACGAAAGTTGGTGGAACCCATTGGAGAAAATGATCTGGAGCTTCGATCTTTGCTCTCCCAAGCTCCACTCAGTCCATCTGATCCATCTGGAAGAGGTAGTACGGAGGAGCACGGGCTAGAGAATGATCTGCCATTAAAACAGGGATCATCTTCCCCATTACACGATGATCCTTCAAGAATCCAATCCATTCATCTAATGTCCCATCAAATGGGAAATCTCCTCCTAAATGTTAGAAGAAATAAGATAGAATTTAGGTTCACAAATATTAATCAATACCTAAGCCAAGCAACGAAGCTTTTGTACGTAAGAAAACTAGCGCAATGCGCTGTTGCATTAGACTGAGTCACACCCTTTCGCAAGATTGCGCCTGAAAGCTTATAAAAAGGTCAACACAAAGGAGGGAGAAAGTCATCCAGCAGCTGCCTTCCAACGCCAAGAGAATCAGAGGGGGAGAGAGAGAGAGAAGAGAGAGAGAGAGAGAGAGAGAGAGAGCAACTATTGCGGACGGAGAGCTCACTGCATGCTCAACTGATGACTCACTGAGTCACGAGTAACGTCTAGATCCTGTGTGTCGACCTCCTCAAAGGAAGCAGGGGAAAGAAAGGGGTGAAGAAAAAGGAAAGAAAAAGAAGAAGGAATCGTGAGAAGAGGAGGAAGTTCGAACGGTCGGTAAACTAAGTCTTGACTCACTGAGTCCATCAGACAAGTCAGGAATAAGTTGGGTGATTTAGGCCAGCCATCCTGGCAGGTAAGGCATGAATTTCCTTATTCTATTATACTACGTTAAAAAAAAGGAAATTCTCATTAAACTTTGAATTTTAGAGTAAGTATGTTGATTTATCAACGAGTCGAATTTAATCAACTCAAGGACGAAAAGGGTGCTAGATCACAAATATGCGGATTTAGAGGATCGACTAATCTCTACAATCCACTCTGAAGAAAAATCCTCAATTAAAAAGAAACTAACCCAAATCTAACCCTAAATTCTATCTCCATATTAAACCATAATGCAAGGATTGGTCCTAACCATGTAACTTGTATGATACGATGGCCTAATCAGAAGAATCATGTTAATGGTGCTAGAGTTGGAGCACAACGATGAAAATCTAGTAACGTTAGAGTCTGATAAAGTTTAAAAGGTGAGGGTTTTTCCTTTAAATTTTGTGATAATTTGATTTGATTATCTTTCTCTTACATGTTTCGAATTTTATTATCGTGAATCATCACCTTATGAATGTCTATTGCACAATTTAAATTATCACATTGTTACCTTGTCACATAAGTATAATGTTGGAAATCCCACTTCTAACGATCGGTATAATATCGTGGATGTAATGCATTTCGGGTAGTGGACCACTTGGTCGGCACATAATCCCGTGAGTTGAATAGTGGTGCACAATCGATGTAAGTAAATCACCATGAGTGTTACATCACTTCTCAGGATTGGATGTCGCAAATAGTCGCTCCATGAATACATCGTGTCACGTAAATCTTTCAATCACGTTGTCGTGTCGCCTTGAGATGTTCGCATAAATCCACGTTAACGTTGGACACACCAACGAATTTCCGTAGAATGGGAAGCGGGGCGAGCCGGATATCTTTAAACTACGTTCTACATTGTGATCATGATCGCTGAGTGTGATGGATCACATATACTTTGCTAAGCATGCATTTCATATAAAATGTTTGCGCATACCGATACCACTTGTATTTGTGGAGAATAAGACGTATCGAGATACTTCTGTTAATCTTATGAATCACTTGAATCATTGTAAACTTTAAAGGATAACCACCACTATGAGTAGGGCATTGACCCTCTCCAACCATACAAACATTTGTTGAGACTTAAATATTGCATATTTTCCCCCATTTATATCTTAGTATTATGAACATGATAAGGCTTAATGGTATATTTTATACATGTTTGTGTTGCAAGGTGAGTTTAAGAGCTTAGATTGAAAAGAATGCTAAAAGCATGGATTTAATACTCAAGAATCACTAAGCCAAAGGTTGGATCTTAGAATACCAAAAATGAAGAATTCACATGCCAAAGATCCAAGAAAACTAAGTAAGGAATGAAGAGAATTGAAAACTTAAAGTGAAGAAAAGGAACCCTAAAAATCTGTCTGCTTCGACTAGTCTAAGCCCTCCTTCAACAAGTCTAAGCTCTGGCTCGACTAGTCGAAGAAACTTCGACTCGAACTCCAGTAACATGGACTTTTAAATTCGCGTGATCCTCGACCATTCGAAGGTGACCCTCGACCAGTCGAAGGTTGTCATCGACTAGTCGAGGGTTATGCAGATGTTGCGCGGATTGCGTAAATTTGAGGCGGTTTCTGGATTTTTCCTAAAGGGTGCAAAAGTTAGAGTTACACAACTATAAATAAGAGTCCCTAGGATGTTCCTAGGCATCTTCTAGGGTTTAAGGAGTGGAGCAAAAGCGTAAACAACCGCCGCCAAGAGTCTTTTTTCTTCTTCCTTAGGTTTTTTTTTTTAAAAAAAAAACTTTTCTTAAGAGATTTTAGTTCAATCATGTTTATGGCTAGTTAAACCTCTTAACTAGAGCTAAGAGGTGAAGCTTGTAACTTGATTGGGATGTTTGCTTTGCTTTGATTCATGTTTTTATTGAACCTTATAGATTTTAGTTCTTTATTAAGGAATATTTTTAGTTTTTAATGATTTATTGTAAAAAATTACAATAGATCTGCAATTGCTTTGAATATCTTCTTTTCCCAATTTGAGATTGTGAAATTAGTAAGACTCGATGTTCACCATCGTTCCTTGGGCATGGTAGGGTGATGGAATCCTTCCTAATCTTCACAATTCTTCTATGATTGGTTGTAGGATTGGTATATCCTGTTGTTTGCCATTGTCTCTTGGGCATGGTTGGATGATGGAATCACTTCTAATCGTCGTAATTCTCATCCGTTGAGATTAGGTTCATGAGAAGTTCAGAGATTCAATTATCTCTCTATTCCAATTGGATAGGATAGGACTCCAATTCTAATTGGATTTCCTGAATCAAGAAAGGTAACATCTCGAGAAGCTACAAGTGGATCCTTGGCACCCTAGTTCCTTTTAATTGATAGTTTTCACCTTAATCATAATTATTCACTTTATTCTAGATTTCTTTTCTCCTAGTTTTAATTCTAGTTAAATTCAGAAGCATACAAGTTCAGTCCCTGTAGATTCAACCTCGGTCTCACCAAGATTATTACTAAATCGTGACCCTACACTTGGCGTTGTGAACAAGTTTTTGGCGCCGTTGCTGGGGACTAACAGTTGCATTTTTCTGAGATTAAATAGTTTTAGAATTAGGTTAAGATTAGAGTTTATTTACTTTCTATTTTTAGGTTAGGGTTTTTCTGAATTATTTTTAGAAACTAACTTATCTTTCTATTTCTAGGTTAGGAACTTTCGTAATTTGTTTTTAGAAACGAACTTGCTTTTCTGTTTTGCAGGATTTTAATATAGACACTTCTAATTTGGTAACTTCTTTTTAATTTCTCTCTTTCTTTTTTATAGATTTCTAATTGCTTCAGTTCTCTTTCTCTTTTAGGTTTAAGTTAGATTAGTTACTTGAGGGATAAGAGTGTTTTATGCCCAAGTGGGTCTGTGATAACACTCGACGTTTCTCGAGTGAAGGAGGATTAGTTGAGTGGTTATCTATCCATCACAGGATTAGATACCACCAGAGATCCTCAGAGTTAACTGAAGTTATGGCTGCTAATCAACTGGCCAATCAACCTCCAAATCCACCTCAACCTAGGGTTGAAGAAATCCAGGATGAAAAGGAGATGGAGAAGCACCCCCGCCTTGTACTTTATGAGATTATTTACAACCAGCGAGGGTGAGCACACCTTCCTGTATGGTTTTTCCAGAAAACACAGGAAACATGGATATCAAGCCAGGTGTGATCCAACTCCTTCCAAAATTTCATGGACTTGGATATGAAAAGCTATATTTACACTTGAAAGAGTTTAATGAGATCATAATCACTTTATACTTTCCTAATGTGACTGAGGACACAGTCAGGATGAAACTCTTTCCCTTTTTTTTTGAAAGAAAAAGCTAAGACGTGGTTACATTCACTACATCCATGATCTATTGGTAGATGGAATGACATGACGAGGGAGTTCATAAAGAAATTCTTTCCATACCATAAAACGAACACCCTCAGAAAGTCAATCATGAACTTCGCCCAAAAGGAAGATGAAACATTCTTCCAATGTTGGGAGCAGTTCAAGGATCTTGTCAGTTCATGCCCCACAACACGGTTTTGAAACGTGGCGCATCACAAACTTTTTCTATGATAGACTGACATCTTCTATGTGCCAATTGGTCGAGACAATGTGCAATAGAGAATTTATGAACAAAAATGTCGATGATGTGTTGGATTATTTTGACAGACTTACTGAAAACGCACAATCATGGGACATCTCTCCAAAACCTAGCACTATTTCTAAGCCTACTCAATCAAAGGAGAAGAGCGGAATATATCTTCTGAAAGAGGAAGATGATATAAATGCTAAAGTGGCTAATCTCACAAGAAAACTCAAGGCCATGGAACTTAAAAAGGATAAGGCTAAGGAAACGGTTTGCGGTATTTGTGCTTGCAATATTCGTACAACTGAAAATTTTCTAACAATACCTGCTTTTCAAGAAATTCTGAATGAGCAATCGAATGCCGTAAACAATTACCAGAGGCCTTTCAAAGGACCTACCTCCAATACTTATAATCCTAATTGGAGAAATCATTCAAACTTCAGTTGGAGGAATGGACAAACTGCTACTCCTCAAGGATTCCCTAATCAAATTATAAATCAAGGGTAACCTCAAGAGGATCCTATCATAAAGCACCTTCAAAGTCAAGAGCTTTTCAATCAAGGTATATTACAAGTCTTTTAAGACCTTACAAAGGCTATACAAGGGCTTGAGACCAAAAATGTGATTGGGGAAAAAGGAAGCCATCCAGCTCAACCTCTTCCCAATCTAAAATAGCAATACGAAGTCAATGACCCAAGCTCTTCAAATTAGATGGAGCAAGCTAAACCTATCACCACTCTTAAGAGTGGGAAGGCCATTGATAAAACCATTCCGGTTAGGGCTGAAAAGCCTAAAGACCTGGAAGAAGAGAACAATGATAGATTTAGCACTACTCCACAAGATTTAGAACCGGAACCTCAAGGCAATCCGATTGCTCCATTTTTTAACGTTTGATTGCACCAAAACCTCTCTCTAACTCTCAGGACATTATAGAGGTATTGAAACAAGTGAAGGTCAACACTCCTCTACTGGATGTCATTAAACAAATACCTTCATATGTCAAGTTTCTGAAAGACTTATGTATGACCAAAAGACGACAAAATATTCAAAAGAAAATCTTCTTAATAGAAAAAGTGAGTGTCATCCTAAAGAAAGATGTGCCACAAAAGTACAAAGATCCTGGTAGCCCAACCATCGCATGTGTAATTGAAAATTATCGGATTGAACATGCACTTCTTGACTTAGGAGCGAGCGTAAATATGATCCCATACTCAGTCTACGAACAACTAGGTCTATGTGAATTAAAACCCATCCAGACCAAATTACAACTTGCCGATCGCTCGGTTCGTGTACTAAGTTGGATAATTGAGGATGTGTTGGTCCAAGTTGACAAATTATACTACCCAGTATATTTTATCGTCCTAGATACTTAACCCATCGTGGACATGAGCACTCAAATTCCAGTCATTCTTGGTCGCCCATTCTTTGCCACATCAAATGCAATCATTAATTGTATGAATGGAATCATGAATTTGTCTTTTAGGAATATGACATTGGAGCTCAATATCTTTTTCAATATGAGTAAACAGGCAGAGGATGATGACGATGCCCACGATATTATCTTGATTGATTCTTTCGTGGAAGATAGAACACTTTTGATCTTATCTTCTGACCTTCTAGAGATGTGCTTGGCCCACTCCCATGATTTAGATGATGATATGATTAGGGAGATAGGAACCATGCTGGATACCATGACGGTACTTGAAGTTAATCGGTGGAGGCCACAATTTGAAGAATTACCCCAAATTGATGTAGTGCCTCTACCATCTAATCTCAAGGCACTGAAGCTTGACCTAAAATCTTTACCCTCTGATCTGAAATATGTCTATTTAGGTCAAGATGAGACATACCCGGTGGTGATTTCTTCCCACCTTGAGCAAGAACAGGAGAGTATGCTTATCTTTACTCTCATTGAGCACAAAGGAGCCCTTGGATGGTCGATTGTGGACCTCAAGGGAACTGGCTCTTTGATTTGTACTCACTGCATTTATCTAGAGGGTAATGTGAAGACCTCTCGGCAATCACAACCTATATTAAATCTAAACATGAAAAAAGTGGTTAAGGCCGAGGTACTTAAACTATTGGATGTGGGTATCATATACCCTATATCCGATAGTCAATGGGTGGGTCCAACTCAGGTGGTTCCTAAGAAGTTCGGAATCACCATCGTATCCAATGCCAAAAATGAACTTGTGCCAACTAGAGTTACTACTAGTTAGAGAATGTGCACTGACTACAGAAAATTGAATACCGTCACGAGGAATAACCACTTTCCTTTGCCCTTCATTGATCAGATTTTGGAAAGGCTTGCTAGTCACTCGTATTATTGCTTCCTTGATGGGTATTCGGGCTATCACTAGATAAAGATAACCCTTTAAGATCAGAAAACATTCACATGCCCATTTGGCACCTTTGCTTACCAAAGGATGTCATTCGGACTGTGTAATGCCCCCACACCACTTTTCAGCGATGCATGATGAGTATTTTTTCTGACATGCATGGTGGGGTAATATCTAGAGGTCTTCATGGATGACTTCTCTGTCTTTGGTCCATCTTTCAACGATTGTTTGGAGAATCTGAAATGTATGCTGAAGTGATTTGAGGAAAAGAATTTGGTACTAAATTGGGAGAAGTGTCATTTCATGGTTCGTAAGGGAATTGTTCTTAGACATATTATCTCGTCCAGGGGAATTGAGGTAGATAAAGCTAAAATTGATCTTATCACTACCCTACCTCCACCTAAGAGCATACGAGACGTGCGATCCTTCTTAGGACACGCTGGATTTTATAGAAGATTCATAAATGACTTTAGTCACCTCTCTCATCCCTTATGTAATCTACTTCAAAAGAATGTACCATATGAGCAAACTGAGTAATGCCAAGAAGCTTTCTCTAAGTCATGGGCATGTTGGCTACCGCACCTATCATGCAGCCACCCGATTGGAGCATTCCTTTTGAACTTATGTGTGATGCATTTGACTATGCTATCAGGGCGGTGTTAGGCCAAAGAAAAGAAAAGAAGCCCTACGTTATTCATTATGCAAGTGGGACTCTAAATCTTGTCCAAGTGAATTACTCTACTACGTAAAATGAACTCTTGGTCGTGGTATTCGCTTTGGATAAATTTAGATCCTATTTTATTAGATCTAAGATCATCATCTACACCGATCATGCAGTGCTCAAGTACCTTCTTTCTAAGAATGATGTTAAGACTCGTCTAATAAGATGGATCCTCCTACTCCAGGAATTTGATTTGGAAATAAAAGATAAAAAGGGAGTAGAAAACGTAGTGACTGACCATCTTTCGAGACTTGACCTCCCTGATTCCTTTGAGACGACACCTATAAATGACATGTTCCCTGACAAACAATTGTTTAAAGTCTCTCACTCACTTTGGTTTGCTGATATTGCTAATTATCTTGCCATAGGTTTCACACCAACAAATTGAACTGCGCAAGATAAGAAGAAATTCTTCGTTGAGGTACGTAAATTCTTATAGGATGATTCGTATTTATTGAGACGTATTGGGATACTTCTGTTATTTTTATGAATCACTTGAATCATTATAAACTTTAAAGTATAACCACCACTATGAGTAGGGCATTGACCCTCTCTAACCATATAGACATTTGTTGGGACTCAAATATTGCATATTTTTCTCCATTTATATCTTGGTTTTATGAACATGATAAGGCTTAATGGTATATTTTATACATGTTTTTGTTACGGGGTGAGTTTAATAGCTTAGATTGAAAAGAATGTTAAAAACATGGATTTAATACTCAAGAATCGCCAATCCAAAGGTTGGATCTTAGAAGACCAAAAATGAAAAATTCACATGCCAAAGATCTAAGAAAACCAAGTGAGGAATGAAGAGAATTGAGGACTTGAAGTTAAGAAAATGAACCCTAAAAATCTGTTTGCTTCAACTAGTCTAATCCCTCCTTTGACCAGTCTAAGCTCTGCCTTGACTAGTCGAAGAAACTTCGACTCGAACTCCAACAACATGGACTTTTAAATTCACACGATCCTTGACTAGTCGAATACTGTCCTCGACCAGTCGAAGGTGATCCTCGACCAGTTGAAGGTTGTCCTCGACTAGTCGAGGGTTACGCAGATGTTGCACGGACTGCGTAAATTTAAGGCGGTTTCCGAATTTTTCCAAGAGAGTGCAAAAGTTGGAGTTGCACAACTATAAATAGGAGTCCCTATGATGTTCCTAGGCATCTTCTAGGATTTAAGGAGTGGAGAAAAAGCATGGAGAACCGCCGCCACAAGTCTTTTTTCTTCTTCCTTAGTTTGTCTTTATACTTTTCTTAAGAGATTTTAGTTCAATCATGTCTATGGTTGACTAAACTCTTACATAGGGCTAAGAGGTGAAGCTTGTAGCGTGATTGGGATGCTTGCTTTACTTTGATTCATGTTTTTATTGAACGTTATGGATTCTAGTTTTTTATTAAGGAATATTTTTAGTTTTTAATAGTTTCTTATGACAAATTACAATAGATCTGCAATTGCTTTAAATATCTTCTTTTCCTGTTTTGATATTGTGAAATTAGTAAGACACGTTGTTCACCATCGTCCCTTGGGCATGGTAGGGTGATGGAATCCTTCCTAATCTTGACAATTCTCCTACAATTGGTTGTGAGATTGGTATATCTTATTGTTTGTCATTGTCTCCTTGGTATGGTTGGATGATGGAATCACTTCTAATCCTTACAATTCTCATCCATTAAGATTAGGTTCATGAGAAGTTCAGAGATTCAATTGTCTCTCTATTCCAATTGGATAGGATAGGACTCCAATTCCAGTTGGATTTCCTGAATCAAACAAGATAGCATCCCGAGAAGGTACAAGTGGATCCTTGGCACCCTAGTTCGTTTTAATTGATAGTTTTCACCTTAATCACAATTATTCACTTTATTCTAGATTTCTCTTCTCCTAGTTTTAATTCTAGTTAAATTCAGAAGCGTACAAGTTCAGTCCCTGTGGATTCGACCTCGATCTCACCGAGATTTTTACTACATCGCGACCCTACACTTGGGGTTGTAAACAACATTGTAAGTGAAGCACAGGCCAAAGATGCGAACGTTGATTGCTTTATGGAAGATTATTCAGAATAAATGAGAAGGATAACATTACATTTAAATTTATTTTCCGTTGCACACTTCGATAATGTAATAAGCTTCATTTAAGGGGGCATTAGACAGTTAACTTAATTTTATGCCTTGATGGAATAAGAAGTATAATTGATTTTATTCTTGTGATTAGGTACCTTCATGAATGTGATCTAAATGAAAATAAAATGGTATGATTTGAAGTATTCAATTATTAACATCCAGTTTTCTCGGGCACGAGTAGAAACTCAAGCAGTGAAAATTCAGGATGTTACATGAAGTTGTTCATGATGAAACACTGGGCCAAGTGTAAGGTATGCTTTATTCGATTCAACATGAGCATTGAAGAGCAGGTCATTAACGAATCCTGAATAAAGGACATCTAAATCCTTGATGAAGGTTTCTTGGTGGAAAACTAGAACGAAGGAGAAAGATGAAATCATGGTGATTAGAGGAAGATTGGATGAAAAAGGGAGCTTGAGTAAGAGATAAGAAGTAAGAGGCACAAGAAGGAAAACATTGACCTTGTGTAGTATTTATATATCAGTCGCGATATATGTGAATTAATGAAAGGACAATCATGACTCTTAGTACAAGACAATTGTGTGCAACGTGTCACGAGGACAACTAACAAATAAGAGGTTAAGACTGTCATTTGGTTAATCAATGGAGAATTGACACATGAACAAACAGTCGTTCGCATTAATTGCATCGAGCAACCAAACAATGTTGTTTTCACCTTTTACCCAAAGGTGAAGCAACATGGGGGGCAATGGTGTACCATCTTTCTGACCATTCTGGAAAAAGCCAATAGGGAGGTGACATGTGGCATTATGCGAAAGATAGGAGGTGTATGAAAGAATATAATGTTGCACGTTATTAGGTGACTGACAAAGTAGTGTGGCTAAGATATGTTGATGCAAATCTCAAGTGTAGGGCTGCGATGTAGTTCTACTCGGTGACATTGAGTTGAACCCACAAGGACTTATATTTGTAAGTTTTTTAGAATACTTTTAGAGCTAGAACTAGAACTAAAACTAATTTATAGAATTAGATTTTTAAGAAGTATTATTGAAAATAAGATAATTTAAAGAAAAAAAAATCAATAGAGCAAAGCACTAAAGTGCCAAGGATCTACTTATAGCCATTCTTAATGTTTAATTCACTTAATTCAATTAGATTACTTAATTGGAATCAGATTACTTAATTGGAATCGAAGTCCTATCCTATCTGGTCGGATAATGAAGCGGTTAAATCATCATTCATAAATAAAAATACATTTAAACTTCAATTGAATTGGTTCTCATATGAAGTACCAAAGTATTGATCATAAGAAATTCAAAGCATCTATCGTGCCATTAGTCAATGATTGATCAATGGATTTTACATATTAATCCCTTACAAAATAGATAAGCAATCACTCTTAACTTTTTTAAGCATCAAATGTGCTCAGAGTCGACAATGGATCAAAATAAATCATCATTCAAACAAAATATCAATGAATTGTTCAACAATCAAACCAAATACTTGAATCAAAGTAGACTAAGACATTAAAACCACTACAAGCCTCACTTATTAGCCCTAATTAAGAGATTTAGCCAACCATAGATATAATTGAACTAAACTTAAACAAAAATATAAAAATTGAATTAGAACTGAATGATTGAAGAAAAATGAGGACTCTGTAGAAGCTCGCAACTCCTTGCTCTCCCTCATCTACCTTAATTCATATTTAGGATGGCTTGAATCACCCCTTTAAATAGGAAAAACTCGCACTGACTTAGAACTGACTTCAATCACACTTATGTTATGCTTCTGTCGTACCAAACATCACTTGGTTGCACCGACTGGGTCTCTCGGTTATAGCCGAATTTCTTCAATATTCATTTGAAGTATCTGTCTCCCTCATGTTGCACCAAACTCTCATTCGATCGAACCAAATATGGCTCCGGTCACACCTAAGTGTCGAACTGAATTATATTTGAAAATCACTATTTTTTTTGCAAGACTGTTCTGTGCACATTCGGTCGGACCGAACCAACCCCAGATGGGACCAAGCGGTTTATTATTTCTGTTATTGAATTGTGTAATTTTTCAGTCTTTTTTCATCCTTTGTCATTTATTTTCTTGGATCTTTGGCATGTGAATTCTTCAATATTGTCCTCTAAATATCCAATTCTTCATTAATCATTCTTTTGATATTAACATTTTAGGCGCTTATTCTTCTTTAGGTCTAAAATCACATTGCGTGTAGAAAATATATATAATTATATCATGTTAACAGTTAAATACCAAGAAAACTAATACAATTGAGAGAATAAATATGCAATATTTATGCGTTATGAAGACATCCAGAAGTGGAATGCGATTGAGTGTAGAGATAAATATGGCTGAGAAGTCCAAGATGTGAAACACGATCGAGCGAAGAGAGAAATATGGCTGAGAAGTCCAAGATGTGAAATGCGGTCGAGAGAAGAGGAACGTTTAGAGGGACATGAAGAGACATAATGATCTGAAAGACCAACGTGACAATGATTTAACTACCATAGCTGATTGAAAATAAAGAAAGAAATGTTTGAAGATTAACTACAGAAAAAATCTATAAATAGTAGAAAGATTAGGAGAGGAAAACAACAACAACCAAATCCACAAAATAAATCAAATATATCAATTTATTTTAGCTCAATCTGTCTTAGGTTTAGTGATAATCCAACAGTAGTAATTTCTTAGTTATAATCCAAGTTTATACTCATGTGCTAAACTCGATCCTTATGTAATATTAGCAGTTCTTTTAAGAGATGCATTCTTACATTTGCTCCTAGTGATTGATTGTGAGTTTTCCTTTTGTTTCGTTACACTGATTTACTAAAAAAGATTTTTATTTTTATTTTTTATTTTTTTTTAGTAAAAGGGAAAGTGTAACCCATATTTGGAGGAAGAATCCTTCCATCTGTTTATCGCTTAATTATTACAAGTATTCTGTGAGTGGCTGAGTAGGCAGCCAATCTCCTCATATTCAGCTATATACGGTCAATTTTAACATATATGCTTATTTTGACGCTTTAGGTCAAAGTTGTTCAGTTTAAATTGAACTACTATATCGATTATGATATGCCCACACACTCCACATGACAGAAACAAACCGAGTGCCAACCCCATATATTGATGGCCGGAAATGTATCTATGAATGCAATTCAAAAGATCTTTTCCACAAACGATTTGTACATATTTTTTCTACTAATTATTTGTCCATATTTATCTCACCGCTATGGCCCACCTAATGAGTTTTCAGACCAGGTCATGTTAACTGGACGCGGATTGCCCGACAATGGCTTTCCCAAGAATTTCATAAGTTAGGGGGGCTCACTGTCATGTTAGTGGGAAATCTACCCGATCATCAATTTTTTCAGATAGTTTTAGAACATGAGCCAAAAAATTAGGTAGATACAAAACTCAAGTGGGCCACACAATTAGAAAAAGTGAGGATTGAACGTCTACCATTAAAACATTCATGGGCCACTTTTCATCCCTGTGGGAATAACTTACGAACAGTATGGATGGCATATAAACATCACGGTGAACCTTAGGAAGGTTTCAACAGTAGTCATTTCCCTACCCACTTTTTCCTATCGTGGGACCCACTTGAGTTTTGGATCTACCTCATTTTGGGCCATGTCCTGACATGATCTGAAAAACAGATGAACGACTTAGATTTCTCACAAACATCACGGTGAGCCCCACCGAACTTCACATGGCAGGAAGTTCCTGCGAAAGCCTTTGGCAGGGAATCGGCGTCCATGTTAAGTACCAGTGGTCCACCAGCTAATAATAATGGAAAAGATCTCGTCCACATGTGTACTTCTGGAATTTGTGACAAGGGCCCTTAATCATCTCATTAGCGATCTTTTGCATGAATACCAACGGCCAGGATAGAATCTAATCGTACCAAAAAAAGGGGATTCTTGCCCGATTAGTAGATTAATTAACTAAAAGAGAGAGGTTATAGACATCATTAAAGACACAACATGAACACATACAAACATCATTACACACACCACATGAGTTACTCTATTTAGTGCTGGATAATTACTGTAAAAAGGACGATAACAGTGTCCTAATGGGTATATAACTTTCACAGAATCTCCTTCATTCCTCCCAATTTGTCACCTCTTAAGAGCATCTGAACCGTGAGAAAAGTGGGCCACACCATAAACATCAAAAGAGAAGAAAACCAAATTAGTGAGCTCATCAGGCGGGGCTATGAAATTAATACCACCTGAGAGGCTGACTCAACGAACAGATGTGACCCATCTAATGATAGGTTCGGCATGGTTCTAATAACATGTAACCTTAGTGGTGTGGCCTATCATTCTCACGGCTTGGATGTCCTGTAAATGCAATAAACTGGCTGATTTATATGAAAGTTCACATACAGTGCCTGTATACAACCATATCCTTATCAAAATCTTAAAATTAAAAATAAATAAATAAAATTGCACTCCTGTCATGAGCCCATGGACCACTGGCATGAAATAAGCCTTTTGGGTTCCTTCATAAGCAAAAAGTAGAGGTGGTCCGTAGGCCGCGGGAATTAATGAATCATGCCGCACCTAACAATAATGAGGCATTGTGTGGGTGTAACATGTGTGCAATCAACCAACGGGTCCCACCGTGGCCGTAATTCGCGTGGCGCCATGAACTACTGAACCCGGCCCAGGTAGGCTGGGTCCTCAGCCAGCTGCTTTGGATTGGATTTGGTTGGGCTAAAGGTCTGCCGGCATGGTTTTTGTATGAAATTTGTACGGCTAGTATCTGAGACAGGTGCGTCTGGGCCAATGATGATTGGCCCAGCTAGGCTCTTGGTCCAGTCCAATCATCTAATAAGCTACCATTATACAGATGGATAGAGTAAACGTTTTATTTTTACTATCTTTTGTATATCTTAAATAGCTCAAATGCGATTATTGTATATGGACTATAACATTTTGTTGACATTCCCTGACATGTAAAAGTAAACTCACGCGGGCTGTAAACTCGCAAAAAAATCTCTAAACTTTTTAGATCCTTTTTATACACTTACTATTAGCTCTTTCAGAATTGTTAGAATTAGGGTCTGTTTGGGAGTGTAGATTTGGAACCCTCCCGAATCGGAATCCCATAGGTTGGAAACCCCCTGGATTTGAAATCCTTCTATTGTGTTTGGTACCCTGGTCGAATCAACTTTAATCCAAAAATAGCTATGCATGGTATATTTACAGGGGGTTTGAATTTAATTACTAAATCAAATTTAATATCTCTAATTAGTTACGTATGTAATGTTTGACACAATGGTTGTAATAAGACTGTTGAAATATATGCTTTGCTCGAAAATGATGAAATTCCAAGTCTCGGGTGGGCTACAAGCACAAGATTATGTTCGAGTGACTAACCAATGATTTTTAACCGTTGATTTACATGGACAATGTTTGGATGGTGTTGATCATCATATTAAAGTAATTATAGTGATGCAATTAATAATATAATTGTTTTGGGATATCATTAGTAGGCCATGTACCCAATACACTAATAGTATAGTTATACAAATGTTACACATGCAACTCTTGGAAGGATTTTAGAGGTAATCCAAACGCTCCATGGATTTCAAACCCTTCTTTGAGGGGATTTGAAACCCCATAGATTTGAAACTCCAGTTATTTGATGGTGCCAAGCAACAAGGGGATTTGAAATCCCCCCAAATCATTACCATCATGAAGACATATAGAGTTGATGGTTGAAAGGCATGGGCTAGCAATTTCCATTCAATGTACATGTGTACTTTTAAAAACACTTTTGCATCAGAGGTTGGGTTGTCCATGACCCACTGGTATTTATTATTAGAGTTTCGGCGCCGATGCATGTGCATTCTTCACAAAACAAATGAAATGATGCTAAAACTATTTCATTGTATATGGAATATATATCGGATGGACTATGATTTAAAAGTTATCCTTTAAAAGAAAATCATTCGTCTTTCAATTTATAGCTGGTAGATGGACAGTTAAAGAAGACTCAAAAAAGAAGAAGAAAGGTTCACATTCAACTTAAAAGGTTCTTAATATTAGGCTCATGGATCTTCTAATAATCATTTTAGTAAAAGCCTCATCCTATTCTACTCTGGAGGGCCATCATAATATTTTTTTTATATATAAGAACTTTATCCCAATAAAGGAAACACATCTAAATCTCAGGTAGACGACACCACAAGAAAATAGTAGTGATTGAATGTCCACAGTTAAAAACCTCCTACGGTCCACTGTAATGTTTATTTGACATCTAACCTAGGGTGAGCGTTCAATCAACATTGTTTTCTATGATGTTGATCACTTAAAATTTGTATCTACTGGAAAAATAAATAGCCAACGTGAATGAAATAAATGCATCATGGTGGTGCTTAAAGAGCACCGACCATTAACCAATACGTCCACTTTGGATAATATCCACCGGGATCATCAAATCTAAGGATTTTTTATTTTTATTTTTTGGCATTCAAAGGATTGGATGGTTTGGATTACTGAACAGTGGGTCCCACTTGTCAGAATTTAAACATGTGTGTAATGTTGATTATATGATTGGTCCAATGAGGATAGTAGAGTGATGATTCATTGGATGATGATCTTAGAAGGTTAGATGGTAGGGCTTGCGACCTACATGAGGATGTGGTAAATGATGATATTAGAGGGTTAGATGAGGGTAGATGAGGATGTGGAAAGTGGGCCACTGTCATGATTGGAGTTTGATGATCGCTCTTCTATAGAATAATTATATAATGCATGACTCGTACGGTTAAGACAGAGATTAATATAAAACTAGCTTTAGATGTAGTAATATCAGCTCTCGAGAATCGAGACCACATCTAATGTTGTGCTTTCAATCATGACTATGCAGTGGGGCCATGCTGGATGTATTCTATCATGGAAACTCACAGTCAATCTTATTCAGCCGATCAACGGATTTGGCCAATTGAATTCGTCCCACCGATCCAATGGCTAAAGGTGATTGGAGTGGTTTAAGTTCTAGGGAGATTCCCCATCGACGGTGGGCCATGTGGGGGCCTTGCACCTTGAGTTTGTACAAGTGGGCCCGTAGTTTGGGGATCCAGACTGTTGATCTGATGGGAGACAAAGGGAGTAGTCCATGTCAAAAATAAAAATAAAAAATCCAAACCTTCACCATTAGATCGCAAATAGACATTTTAGAAAAAACATACCCATCAATCCATGTTGTGCCCCCATCAGACTAGAGGTATGAAAGTACGTGCAGAAGAGTGAGCCCTTAGGATTTGACAGTCTACAAGATATGAGACCTTTATAAAAGCTGATGATAAACGGTGCAGGTTCAGCGGGCCACTTAACTACTATTAGAGCAAAGGAGTCTAATTACCCTTTTGAATCTATGATATAAATGACATGGAATTATGATATATCATTTGGATTGTCTAAGGGATGGGCTAGTTGAACACTATTAATCTCTCTATTTTCTCTTTTTACTTTCGTGGTTTCTTGAGATAATTTTCATGAGAGAACCTCTTCCCATTTATAGAAAAGGACCGGGAGTTTGGATGAAGCCGTAGATTATCTGGTCTTATCCTTATCTCCTTATCTAAATCTTTATTTAAAATTGAATTTGTAATCCAACTTCAAACAATTGAGAGAAAAATGGATTTAAAAATTAGAGGTTAAACCTCGTAGGACCCACCCATAAGTGGGCCCCACAGGCCTATATCAAACATCTCCCACTCAATCATGTTGTGGGATAGGTCTAAAGAATTATCTATCTATGGCTGAATAATCTCTTAGCTAGATTTAAGAGGTGAAGCTTGTAGTTCTTCTTAATGTTTAGTTTTCTTTGATTCAAGTTATTTGGTTTATATATTGAACAATTCATTGATATTTGGTTTGAATGAAGAAGTATTTTCAGTTTATTTTGATTCATCGTCGACTCCAAGCATTTTCGATGATTAGGAAGACTATGAATAGTTTATTACATGTTATGCAAGGGATTGATATGTAAAATTCATTGATCTATCATTGACTCCAGGCACGATAGATGCTTCAATGATAGATGCTTTGAATTCCCTACGATCAAATCGTTGATGCTTTATGAGGGAACCAATTCAATGAAAGTTCAAATCTATTTGGAAGCTTGTGAATGATGATTTAACTGATCTGTTATTCGACTGGATAAGATAGGACTTTGATTCCAGTTATGTGATCCAATTCAGTCAAGTAAATTGACATTAATAAAGCTATAAGTGGATCCTTGGCGCTCTAGTGTTTTATTTATGATAGTTTTTTCCACAATTACTCTTTAAAATCACATTTTAATAGTTAGTTTAGATTCTAGTTATAGTTCTAATGTATTCAAGAAATTGTACAATAGCAAGTCCTTCTAGGTACGACCTCGGTCTCACCAAGTTATTACTACATCACAGCCTTGCACTTGGGGTTGTCATAACAACACACACACACACACACACAGATATATAGATATATATATATATATATATATATATATATATATATATATATAGAGAGAGAGAGAGAGAGAGAGAGAGAGAGAGGCATGCCCAACGGTCCATGTGATGCGGCATCCTATGAAACCCCAAGGGACCAATTTTCACCCTGGTCTAAAACTCTAGTGAGCCATAACAAAGAGAGATGCAAATCAATGGAGGAAATTAATTTCTTTTTTCATGGCCCACCAAAGTTTTGGATCAAAGTAAAAGTTCGGCCATGGGGGTTTCATGGGGTGCTGCATCACATAGACCATTCGGATTTTGGACTCACATAATGTATGATGGGTTCTCAAAAAGTTCGCACGAGTTCCGTGCGAACTAGTGCGGAGTTGAGCATTCAGTTGTACACATACATTTGAAAAAGAATATCGTTGGAAAAAAATCATCAAAAACTCGATACTTTGGGTGGGTAAGTCTTCAAGTGTGTATTCATAGTTTTAGAAACTTGGTGTAATTAAGGATCTTCCACATGCAAATGTGTAATTTGTAATCGATCAAGCTGCTTTCCTAGCGTAACTGAGTCTGACCAATCAAGAGCCTTTCATTGTCGTACACTAAAGTAGTGAGACTCGATTGTATCTTGTTTTGCATAAGAGGATGGTACCTAAGGACATAAGGAGTCACTTTAGTGACTGGCTACTTGCACATTGCAATGATTAGATTGAATCAAGACAATTTATAGGTAAAAGGTCCCAACACGTGATACAATCCACGTCATAAAGTAGATAATACTAGGTATATGTCGGGTTTACAATACCCAGGTCATCTCACATGAGGTACGACTCATCTCATATCCTGACAACATGACTATTAATTCAGGCTACAACATTGATCGCATGAAGAGTAATGGTGTGATTATGTTATTGAACTTGATTAGTCTAATCTTCAATCTTTTAGGACTGGAGGTGGATACAACTCATTCATATTCTCATCATTTATTATTCATAATAAAGGGAGGTTTGCACCTCAACATATGAACATCACCCCAAATGTACATTTAGGGTTGGTCAACCCGTGCGAGTGGGTGACCGATCTACTGACAAAAGTAGAAATCCTACATGATCTCAAGGTAAATGCAGATGATTTACACACTTAGGGAATGTTTGTTTTCCTATTTAACATTGTAAATGGTGGTAAATAGATAATTATAACCTATTTCTATTGTTTGGTAGAGATGAAATACAAAGGGTAATTACGCATCGATTTTCGGAATTTACTTTATGAAAAAATGGGTGGGAATGACTAAGTGAAATTTGTGGATCTCACATGATGTTTGTGATCGATCCATGCCATCTATCTATTTTATCAGATCGTTTTAGGGTTTGTGCCAAAAAAATTAGGTAGATTATAAGCTCAAGTGGACCACACCGCAGCAAACAAGGAGATATTGACATCCATCGTTGAAATGTGAAGCCATCTGTGGGTCCTACACTGATTTTTTTTTTTCTTGTGATCCAACCTGTTCATATGATCACACAAACACGGATAAAGGGAAAACACAAATATTAGCTGGATACAAAACACCTATGGCCCACAAGAAGTTTTTAATGGTATGGGTTTAATCCTCGTGTTTCTTGTGTTGTGGTCTACTTAAACTTTGGATTTGCCTCAATTTTTAGTTTATACCCTAAAATGAGCTGTTACAATTAATGGTCAGCTTGGATCAGACACATATATCATGGTGGGCCCTGTAAATTTTTGAAAAATTTCCTTGATATTAGTGTTAAGTCAAATCAAATGTCATTGTGTATGGGCGGCTACCATGTATTTCTAATGGGAAATAATAATTGTTTATTTACTTTTATTTACAGCTGTAAATAAGAAAACAAACACCCCCTTAGTGTATATCAATGATTAATACTAAATAAAATGAATGCATTATTCATTAATGAAATATCAAAGGCATATGACACAAGCATGTTACTCAAGCTCTCCTCAATCCCATCTGCCGGATGTGAACCTATAATAGATCTTTAGCTATAGGTTTTGTCATGAGATTAGCAATCATCTTCTTAGTAGGAATGTAACTGAGGGTGACTTTCTTATCTCTCACTTGATCACTGAAGTAACGATATTTGATCCCAATGACTTCTAGTGGTGTTTGGGGTTCTTTGCCAAGTTAATAGAAAAAGTATTGTTTATCATCAATGATATAGGCTCACAAATGCCCGGTAAAACATTCAGACCTAGTAAGAATCTACGAACCCATACAAACTCTTGAACTACAGCACAACATGCAATATACTCATCTTCCATAGATGAAAGGGTTGTGGGTGTCTGTTTTTTTTTTTATCGACCATGAGATAGCTTTCCCTGCGAGTAAGAAGACATATCATGAAGTAGACTTTCCCTCATTGCTGTCATTACCCTAGGCGACATTAAAATATCATTTAGGCTCAAGATCATGCCTTCATAACACAACATCATGTCTTTTGTTTATCTAAGATAGCGGAATATATGTTTCACGACTTGCCAATGAGATTGTCCCGGGTTACTCTGGTAACGACTGACTATGTCATCTGTATAAATAATATCCGGTCTAGTGCAAAGTATAACATACATTAAGCTGTTTACTGTGCCCCCGTAAGGTACTGATGACAAGTAATTTCTTGGCTTCATTCTAAGGACACTATTTCCTTTCTAAGTTGATCGCTTTGTCCATTGGAGTTCCAACGACTTTTGAATTTTTTTATCTTGAACCGCTCTAAGATCTTCTGTATGTAAGTGGCTTGAGACAAGCCTAAGAATCTCCTATGATAATCCCTGATAATTTTTACCCCGAGAATAAAATTAGCTTCACCGAGATCTTTCGTCTCAAAGTTTGAGAAAAGCCAATTTTTAGTCAACATCAACAATTGCATGTCATTACCAGCTGGCAGTATATCGTCTAATTATATAAATAGTATCAGAAAAGATCTTCTAGACCATTTAATATATACGCAATAATCTTCTTCACTCATTGTGAATCCAAAAGTGGTGTTGGTTAAGTAGAACCTCATGTACCACTATCTTGAAGATTGCTTCAGCACATATAGAGATTTCAACAGCTTGTAGGCTTATAGATTTTCTTTGGATGTTTTTTATCTACATAACATATAAGCGGTTGCATGTATATCTCTTCATCTAAGTCACCATTTAAGAATGCAGTCTTTACATCTATCTAATATAACTCTAAGTCTAAACTCGCGAAAATAGACAAGATCATGCGAATCAAGAAGAATATTACAACAAGTGAAAAAGTCTCATCGTAATTAACGCCTTTTTTCTACGTAAAACCTTTAGCAACTAATCATGCTTTGTACTTGTCTACTGTACTATCTGTCTTTTTTTTAAAAAAAAATCTTGAGTACCCACTTATTACTTATCCCTTTACGATTGAAAGACAGATCTACAATTTTTTAGACTTTATTCTTCTTCATGGAATTGATCTCTTCATCCATGACAGTCACCCAATCAAGCGAATTAGGAGACAATAATGCATCCTGATAAGAATCAAGTTTACCATCGTCAACTCGAAACGCAAGAGAATGACTGGCCCTCGATATCGAAGTATCTTCGGTGAATTAATTCTCTTTCACTGTGTCGTAAATCAGGAGTCTTCTGAGATGTTCTTCCACCGTCCTGACGAACTATATGAGCATCTTCATTGTAACAACCTGAAAATTTCCGTACATTGGGCCGAGTACCACCTCGACCAGAAATCACATAGGATTAAATCCTTTAGAAATTTAACAAAGTTAACTAAGTACTAAACTCGGTTAGTCATGAAATCCGTTGGGATCGCTTTAAATACGATCTGCAAGACCCAAAACATGCAGAATTAGTGACTCTAGGTTACCCTAAAGTCTAGAGCCAGACTCATTACCCGTCTGCTCTCGGGACTGAAACGAAACTTCGTATGAGGTCTAGATCGCACATCGGGAGTCCGAATAACACGAAGCTAAGGAACCAGGACCGCCCCACTGGGCTTGACAATCATCTCAAAAATCAGACGATTCCGATGTCCCACGGCCATTTATTTTGATCCGGAGCAAGGGAGTGTGAAAAACACTATTTCCATCCAAATGAAAATATCTGGAATAGTGATCTGGCACCTTTCGGTTGCGCGTCAGTATTAAGCAACCTGACCATCGGAATCAGACCAAATTACACCCTCGGATTAAGAAAAATTTCAGGAACATTTACATGTACTCAGAATTTCTGATCGTGGCCCACTGACCGTTGAACTGAAAGTGGTCCGCCACGTGCGATCTGGGAATCCGATCGAGTCGAAAATGTAATCCCACGTGGATCCATAGATGGTAAGCTTAAGTCTGACGTTTGGCTCAAGGAGGGCCACCAGAACATACCTTTTGAGCTTGGAAAGTGGCGAACTGCCTACATATGCAGCCACCCTTGAACCTGAGTCTATTTTGGACATGTTCTTGGCTATAAAAGGGGCTTAGAACAGCCCCTCTCACAGCCATATGAATTTGGGTCCAAACCCTTAGAGAGAAAGAGAGAAAGAGAGAGAAAGTCTTGGAGATCGAAGCCGATCTTCCTCCTGCTGCTTCCACTCCTCCCACGGCCTACACCGCCCTATTCCAGGGGTTTTCCCGGCGGTGTCCATCCCATTTGGAGGTAAGAAACCCTAACCCTAGGTCTGATTTGATATTGATTAGCGGTAGGTTATGAAAAGGCTAATCGGATACGCTCTTTAGGCTAGGAAACTCCCGTATACGGAAGCTCCAACACCCTTGCTGATTCGTTGGAATTCCAAGGGCTGAGGTGAGGACTTTAAGTGTATAAGTTACGGTTTTCAACGCTTTCAATGTCAGATAATGATAGATTCATGATCTGCATGCAAATGCACATGTACAAAGTGCTTTCCGTTTCCTGTTTCGATTAGCGATAAAGAATATGGAATTTTACATACTCTTGATATACGTAGAAATACCGTATACGTATTTTTGTTGAGAAAAGGTTTGACATGTTTATTTAATGTTTGATTATATCATGTGTGGATAAAATGCTAGTTTGGCGAAAGGGATCGCAAAAATACATGTTCATGTGTAAATGTCATGTATGTTGAAATTGCGTATTCTAGAAATTCCGCATACGTGCGGATTTTGGAAATGTAATTGTAATGATTATTTGCTGTATGAATACGATATACACGGGAAAAATACTCCCGGGGCGAAGGGACAGCCCTAACACGAACTTGGTTAACATACGTCATGTATGTTGGAATAGTGTATTCTAAGTGTTGTGTAAGTGCTTGTATGTGTACATGTGTATGTACTAGTGCCTTAGATAGGCGCTGATATGGGATTTCCGACTCCCTTAGAGACATAGGATCCCCTCCATGCGGTGATTCACCGCAACCACTCAATTGTAATGCGCATACAATTGTATCCCTATGGGGATAGTGCTTTATCACATGCCTTACAACATGCTTTGCAACATGCTTGACTTCATGTTTTGCTTCATGCTTTATAATATGCCTACTAACATGCTTGTATTGCTTGTTTATCATGCTTTACTTCACATGCTAACGATGAAAACTGTTTGGGTTGGGACTATGTATATAGTCCAAACATTCGGTACCAGACTTGTGATTGTGGCTGAGATTCATGTCGCCACAAAGGACGTGTCCGGCAAACCGAGTCGTACTTCGGTTGACGATAGTGGATGGCCACGCGGAGTGCTTTTGCACTCCATATCGCTCACTTGTGGTGCGCTCGAGCTAGTCAGGCTCGCCAACTAACCGAAATGTACTTATGTGTTCACCCTGTTTGGTCACTACTGCTTGAACCTAGGGTACCAAACTTACCAGTGACGATTCCCGTTTAACCATGGTACCTAGATCCGCTAAGTCGCATGAGCCGGGCATGGTGGTATGGGACACCGTGGTCGAGCTGTCGGCCTACGCTGGGGCCATGTGCCTCCCCGTAGTGACCATTGCGCAACTAACTAGTGAGCCGAATACGGTGGTATGGGACACTGTATTCGAGTTGTCGATACTTCGGCGAGAGCCGAGTACGGTGAGATCTGTGCTCGTGCTGACGGGCGACGAGTCCTCCGTGGTATCATCGAGTACACTCCAAGGGTCTGTGATTGGCCACGAGTCTTTCACAGCAGCTAGAGTGTGAGTTGAGCCGAGTACGGTGAGACCTGTACTTGAGCTGACGGCTAGTGATTGAGCCGAGTACGGTGAGACCTGTACTCGAGCTGACGGCCAGCAATTGAGCCGCATACGGTGAGATCTGTTCCGCGCTGACGGGTGACGAGCCCTTTGCGATGCCTTCACTAAGCTTCTCAAACTATAATATCGTATGAGAATAACTAGGATTGACGACCCTAGAATGGATCATGTTGGGAATGATACAAGGGAGGTACCTTAGTTTCTCAATGCTGCTGGTTGAAATGGATTAATAAAAACTTGGTAATCATGAGCATCATCGCACCGCATGTGCTTTGTAGATGTGACGCACTGAGGGAGTAAGCATTCGCGAACGTAAGATGATGTCGCTTGAGGGTGGTTTGGCAAGGGCATACAGCATCATGCCATATCATTTTGCACTTAACAAGAGTAGTTAGAAATGCTTGATTTGTACTGCTTTATCATTACTGCTTGATTGATTTGTTAACATGTTAACTTATGCTTTATTGTTCCACTGAGTTAGCTACTCACTCCCACGTTACGGGACGGTGTTGTACACACCAACCAGACTCTGTCGCAGGTATAGAGGGCGCCTTGGTTCAGGAGCCAGAGCCCGACTTTGATGAGGACCAGGAGGAGTTCTCCTTCATGCAGTACTCTGACGGCTACGCTTAGGCCGGCTGCATCGCGGGATTCTCAGGGCCTCTTTTGAGGATTGTCTTTTGGGTTTTGACTTTAAAACAATACATGTATATTGGTGCTCAGCTAGTACTCATACTCTGGAGTTCAGAAAATTTTGCTACTTTACATACTTGAATATAACATTTCAGTCTTCCGCTTGCTTTTATATACAGTTGAACTGGAGTATGAACTACTGTTTTGGTCTAATCTCATTCATGTTTATTGCGCTAACTCAGACAACATTTAACCGGCATTGTGTATGTTGCATAAGTGATGCGTTGGAACTCGGGAGTTGAGTTCATACTCGACCCCCGAATTTCAGGGTGTTACATTCATTTTTAGAAGTAGAAATCCCACTCTCATAAGATACATCGAAAATTTTAAAAAGTTCTATTGCAACATTTTGCTTCCTTCGATTAGGGTATTTGTCTTCGACGAAGGTTATGTCTCGAGATTCTATATCAATCCATCATCCATGATCCTCATAAACTAGAACATTTCTCTTTAAGTGTATGGGGATACCCAATGACACACACTTAATAGTTTTACTATCAGGTTTACTTATATGCAGAGCAGACAACAAAACATATCCCAAAGATCCCCAATGGCGTAGGTCAGTTAAAGAAGAAATACTTCTAATCCACACCTCATATGGGGTCTTAAAAATGAATTTAGACGGGACTCTATTAAAGATGTAGACGACAGTCAGCAACATGTCTCCCCAGAATGTGGCAGAGAGATTGACATGTGTCATCATCGATCTAACCATGTCTAATAGTGTCATATTTCTTCTCTCTATAATTTCATTTTATTGTGGAGTGTAAGCCATTGTGTATTGTCGGACGATGCCAACATTTTGACAATATGATTTGAACGTTTCAGATATATACTTGATACATTTATCAGATCGAAAGATTTTAATATTTTCTCAAGATGATTTTCCACTTCAGCTTTATATTTGAGAAAATAATCAAAACCCTCAGATTTTTATGAGATGAGATACACATATTCATAGCGTGAGTAATCCTCAATGAAAGTGACAACGTATTGACATATATTTTTAGCACGTACATTCAATGGTCCATAGTTATATGAATGGATTATCTCTAACAGACCCTTGGACCTAATCACTTGAGGAAATAGTTTCTTCGAGGTTTTCCCTAACACACAATATTCATAAAATGGCAAATCAAGTTTTGATAATGAATCCAACAGATTAGAACATGTTAGTCTTGTCATATGGTCCTTTCTAATATTACCTAATCTCGCATGCCATTTTAAAGTTTTAGATACTATAGTTTCATTCAACATAGAACATAAAGTAAGACGTGCATCATTAATATCTACGTTTAAAATAAATGAATTTGAAATAAAATTTTTAATGCAAAGATGATTTTATTGAGCCTTAAAGAAACTCATGTTTCAAAAAAATGAATATCAAAACTATCAACTAACAACTTAGAAACAGAAATAAAATTTCAACGCATACCCGGTGTAAAAAGAGTATCACGAATGATTATTGTTCGCCCTATGCATGTACAGATACAATAAATGCTAATTCCCATCACGTCTTTATCAACGTTATTCCCTATGTATACCTTGTAACTCTCCATGGCTACATGTTGGAATTCTTTAAGTCCTCAACGATCTCGTGTCATGTGCTTTATTGTGCCTGAATCCAAAATCCACTTGTTAGATAGAGTATTAATGTAAATGATTTAAGAATAAATACTTACAAACAAAGTATCTAGTAACTTAGAAATTACAATCTTTTTATGGGTGCATTAGCGGGCATAATAGTCGGAATTACCACAGATGAAGCATGTTATGTTTGACTTTCTTTACTTCTTTCCTTTCCCCTTTCTTGGGATTTGGAGGCATTGAAAAATTCTATTATTGGTCGTTCTTTTTTTACATTTTTTCAAGCTTTGGACCGTTTCCTGTTAGTTGTCCGCTCGTGGGTCTCTTTTGTAAAGGCATTGGTCAAACCTTCCTGAATTGCATTCATTTCAACCTCTCGGACCAAGTGACCAAAAAAATCTCTGAATGTAGTGATAGAATCAGTATGGTTTAGAATCCTTTTGATTAGGGTCCAAGATTCGGGCAAGGAACGGTGCATTGCTATTATCTTTTGATTTTAAGTTAATTCGCATCCCACATTTCTAAGGGTACCTATCATCTCCATCTTGCAGATATGATCTTTAATGGAGAGGCCGACTGACATCCTGTATTCTTGGAACTTTAGTTTCATTGTTGAACTTTTACATCTGAATTTTACGCATAGGCATTTGCCAGTGCATCGGAGATCACTTTAGCGGTGTCATGCACTTCATACATTGGTATGACTTTTTTGTAATGATTTTCTTTATGCCACTTGTTGTAGTGGCTCATTGCGGCCTTATGTTCTCCTAGATTTTCATTCTCGGCCAATATAGGTTCCTCTTGAAAATCATTCTGAGTATGCAAAATGTCATCATTGTCCAGAAGACTTCGCACTGCATGAGATCAGTTTTCATAATTGTTGTTGTCGAATTGTTGACATTTGAGTTGTTCAACGACTAATGCTTTAGTGGCCATCTCTATATTGCATCAAGTATCACTAGTTAGCTATAATTTAAGGTATTGGCACTAATCATCCACATTTATGGACATTATTCAAAATTTTAAGTTATAAAGGTGATTAATCCATCTTAGATGAGATTTGAAAGTCCGCATACCCAAATGGGTAGTGCAGATCAGTCAAGGTCTCTAATTTAAGATTGATATGATGCTTTTATAAGAATTTATTCGTATAACATACAACTTTCTTTATGAGTTGCTTGCATCATTTGGTGGAGAAGTTTAACTCACATTCAGGTTATGCATAACCTTAGATTTTAAGGATAATCCTATCATAAGTTTTCTATTATCTAATGAAAATGGGAATCGATGTAATTACATCAAGCCTAATTGTGATATACATATTAAGCTTATCATCAGATTTAAAGAAAACAAGTGCTAACATGAATAGAAAATCCAATCATTACCATTGATTGTGTTTGTTTGTGATAGATCCTATCATCACCGTTAATGATCACCATTGATGATGGATTCTTTCATTAATGTTGATCATCACAGTTGATGATGGTTCCAATCACTAGTGGACCCACGATCAATAGTGACAAGATGGATACAAAAAAGGGATCTAGATTTCCATGCATGTATATGTGCAACAATGCAAACACATGTATATTTAATAATCAATGGACACATGGAGTTACACATTTTTATTATCATGTCCTAAATTGTGTGTGGCCCCCCTAACATAATTACTAATATGTATATGTAACACCTCGAAAATTGGCACCTAAGTACATAGACTCTAATCCTGAGTTCCCAGGTGTTAATTTAATAAAATGCACATGTATCCTTATTCAGGTGAGAGTGAGTAGCTAACTTAGTGCTTCCATTAGTTATAAGTTATACATGTAATCAGTGCAGGTAATGATGAAACAAGAAATCAAACAATTTTTAAATATTCTTATTAAATGCATGAATGAGATTATGAAATGATGCATACACCTTACAATCCAACACTCCCTCATCAAGCGACTCCAATGCCAAATCACAACATCATATTATAGTGCAATGCTATTGATGTGCATGATTAGTCGAGTGATTATTAATTCTAATTTATATAGCAAATTAGCAAAGCTATGATACCAACGTTATATCACGAGTCCTTATACGGATCACGTGGCTCTTTGTGACACGTAGTGACTCCTTACCAATGTCCCTTGATCTAACTTTAGGTATCACCTATTTATCTCACAAATTAACAATTCTAAAGGTACGACATGATACCCAAAGGTATGAGGATCAACCCGATATGGGTCATCACCTGAACATCGAGTATGACCACTTAGTTCCAAGGTGCAAGCTTGTTAGATAAAACCAAATCAACACAAAGGAAATGACTCGTCACCCAATTCCATGTACGCTCGGGTCGTTCGAAGGGTAATTTGAGGGGGGTCGTTCGAACAATGATTTATCACCTCCATTAGTGCTCACTGGTCACTATGGGGAGACTCGTCACCCCAGCATAGGCCGACAGCTTGAACACGGTGTCTCATACCACCATTCCCGACTCATGATTCTTAGTGGGATCATATCGCACTAACGATTATGAATGGTCTCATCCATTGGGAACGGAGTATCCTATATTCAATTTGGTTGTGTCACACATTATGAACATACATGATCAGTCGGCCAGTGAACTAGTTTGATTGACCCAAGAGAACCCCGATGGAACTGTCATTAGATGTAAGCATCTCATATAGTCTCGCTATTTTCGGTCGTCCGTGTTCAACACGGGTTGATCGATCAAGCCTAGGGTGGCTACTACAACTCGGGCCACCCCTTTAGTTCAAGCGGTTAGCCAACTAACCTAACATCGTAGCAATCCCAAGTATCGTTATAGACTAAATATTACATCATGCAATTATAACATATATTCTACTACAAAACCACCTAGGCATTTCATCGAACATGTGAACATCCATAGGATATTGCATCCACTAAAGCATTAAATTAAACATATGAGCATGCATAAGGTAATACAACCATTTAAGCATTAAATCAAGTATGTGAGCATCAACAAAGCAACACATTCCACCACTCAGACATTTTATCAAACATGTGAGCATCCATATCCAACCAATAACATATATTATAGAAAAATCAAAATGTCAACATGTTAACATGCACAAATTTATCTACAAGCATCTAATCATTAACTGAGACCCTCTAGGGTCGGTAAATGATAACTTAGAGATAATGGTCCGCACCTTGTGACGATTCGCCCGACTCACAGTGCTCGTAAGGTTAGGGCGTTAGGGAAAGATCGTCGAGAACCTAAGTAAGTATACAAGCTTGTAAGAATTGGAAGGAATTAAATACAAAACCTAAACCTACAAACATGACTCAATACTTACCTTCAATCGTCGCCGAATCGACACCAATGAAGGGTAATGTTTCCATAAAGGAGATGAGAGGGTGAAGGTATATAAATCCTCCCACTTCCAAGCTCTCTCTCTCTCTCTCTCTCTCTCTCTCTCTCTCTCTCTTCTCATTTCTCCTCTTTCTCTTCTCTCTTCAAATCTAGGCTGAAAATTCGTATGGGGAGAGCGGGCATGAAATGAATGAGTATTTATAACACTAGAAATGGTGCAAATGGCCGGCCATTATTTATTATATTAACCCTAGAAGGGGGTTGTTTCCAACCAATGGGACCCACTGGGAGGTGTACGGGTTAATCTAAGCCATGCGATAAGTGTCCCAATAGGCGATCTATATTTGGACACAACTATCTAATGATCGGACTTGCCGATTAACCGGGAAGGCCTTACTTTAGATCGACAGCCACCGATGATCAATCGGGGCCTTGGCTATATGGATATGTGTGGAGAAATATCTTTAGTCAGCACACCGACTTTGTTCATGACATTCCAACGACTTAAGGCAGATTTTTTTTGGAATGGCATGAGGTCTTATGTGCACCATTATATCAAGGAGTGTGATGTGTGCCAGCGGAATAAATCGGAGAATATATAACCCATGGTCGTGGGAGTGTTGTAACCACTACCGATACCATCTTGAATATGGATAGAGATCTTGATGGATTTTATAGATGGTCTTCCTCTTTCTTAAGGTAAGGATTGCATCATGGTAGTAGTTGATCGATTGTCCAAGTATGCGCATTTCATTCCTTTCTCCCAACCATATATTGCTACAACTCATAAGACTCTTCATCGACAAAGTCTTCGAGCTTCATGGTATGCCAATATCAATCGTCAGTGATAGAGATCCTATCTTTCTGAGTCTTTTCTAAAAAGATTTTTTTTCAAGCAACATGGTACTCAATTAAACTACAGCTCATCTTACTAATCCCCAATCGAATAGTCAATCTGAGATCGTCAACCAATGCTTAGAGACTTACTTAAGGTGTTTTTTGGGACAAAACCAAGGGAATGGGCCAAATGGGTATCTATTTCGAACAAGAAACAAATGCATTTCGTTTGGAAAATTCCATTCATTTGATTGATTACTAAAAGAAGATAAGAAAGACAATCACTTTATTTATATATTCTAAGTTCGTCACATCCTTTTCTCCTTTGATTCCAAATAGAATACTCATGAATTATAATATACAATCAAGATTTAGCACTCAAATTATGTATGAATGTATGAAACATTAAAACATAATATTGAATACTGCGTGAGAAGTCATTGTGCACTGTCAAAAGTCATTATGTGCTGACCGAAGTCGTCGTGTGCTGGAGGGAACTATTATGCGTTGGAGGAAGTCATTGTGCGCTGACACCCCCATTGTGCGCTGATTTCCATTATGCATTAGCTCCTGTTGTGCGCTAGCACTCGTTGTGCGCCAGCAGCATTATGCGCCGCACAACGCCTGTTCCGCACAATGGTTGCGGACTCTACCTTTCTTCTCCTGCAAATTCTTCTCACTTCGTGATTGGCTGCTAATGACCCCTTTAGAATGGTCATGGGATATATATAGCCTTCCCACACGTGCGAACATGCCATGTCATCGTTGTGCGGTCCCCTTTGCACTAACCACCTTTGTGCGAATTCCATTACGCGGGCGACTTGGTGCGGAACTCGGTGCTATCCTTTGTGTGAAATTCGGTGTGCGCTCCAATCATCAGCGCACAATGGTCATTTCCACACAACGACCATTTTTCGCGCACAATGCTTAATTTTTCCACACAATACTATTTTTGACCATCCTGTTTACGCACAATGCTTTTTCTGCTGTCTTCCTCTCTTTTTATGCCTCAACGGATGCCCCCTTGATCCTGCATTTTTATTTTTATACCTACAAATTAAATATGTAGGATCAATAACAATTCTTTGAAACACTTATTTTGTTAATCTCCTTTATTGTGCGCATAGTTTCTTCATTGTGCGTTGGCCAATGTGCGTACAATGAATTTCGCACAACGCTTTTGCGCACAACCGTTAGCGTACATCTCTCCCTGCTGCTTATAAATACAAGAATCAGTCTTTATTCGCATCACTTTCCTCTCTGCTCCGTAGAGTCTTTGCATCAGATTTCTAACTTTGTGTGCTAACCCCATTGTGTGTCGCACAACCATTGTTCCGCATAAAGCCCCTTTGCGCACAACAACTCTTCCTGTACTTAGTCAATAATACAGCGCACAACAAGTAGCGCTCAATGACTTGCACACAACACTTCGCTCTTAACACCTTGCGCATTTCATTTTGCGCACATCAGCTGTTCCGCACAACAACCTCGTGCACAACACCTTGCGCACAACACCTTGCACACAACACTTCGCGCACAATACTCTGCGCACAGCGATTTATGCTAATAAATTCAGACTTTTAAATTTATTCGTCCTTCCTTCTCAACACTTTACGATACTTTCATTTCAACTTTAATGAATTTTCTTCCTCCTGTGTAGGTTTCAAATGGCTAGCTCGAAAAGGCCTTTCGCTTCCCCAAGTGTTGCAGGACCATCTGACCCACAATCTGCGGAAGCCCATACTCAGAAATGACCCCGCTCCAGCGAGAACTACAGTTCCTTCTTCAAAGAGTCGGCTCCTGTCGTGGTGAATTTTACTGATCGTATTCAACGCTTGTCAGAGCATATCCGCATGGCCATCATTATGAAAGAGATAGAAGGACCACTCCTCTCAGGACAAGAGTCTGATTGGGACGATTGGTTGAAATGCAAGACCAACTATCGCACTGATGACACCCGTCCTTCTGCTGTAGAGGCATCTCCTTCCCCGTCCGTTCCGAAATGACCAAGGAGAAGAGCCAAGACGAAGCTTTACAGGAGAAGATTCGAGAACATAATCGTAGACGCTTTCAGAATGCTTAGGATTCAGTCAAGCTGGCTACCGAAGCAATCAAATTTCGTAATCCGTACAAAGATGAGACCATCGCTCTTCCTTTACAACTTCAGCGTCACCGATCCATTCTTCAAAGCGAGCCAACAGACTATATGACACAGAACAAGCTTCTATATGTCTCCAATTGGGTGATCAAGGAGACACAAATTCTCGAGGGCTATGTCATAGATAGAGGCTTAACTCAAAAGACCAGGCAAATACGATACATGAGCTTCCTCATACCGTGTTATGACCCTCACTCCTTATATCATACCCATTTCTTCGAGATGATTCAGCAATGCTTTCGTCACCGCTATTCTTTATGGAGGAAAGATGAATTCAGGACACGGGGTCTTTGGACCGTTCGTCCGTATTACAGTGCTTGGACCAAGAAAATTTTGGAGAAACATAAAGACGTCCTTATTGTAGCAAGGCTGTATCATGCCATAGAAGCCACTTCAGACTTCTTTCAAAAAGATACGATGATATATAAAGGCTTTCTGTCGGTCTTCTACTACGAATTCTTTTCATCTTCCAGTAGGGGAAGTGAGTTTTACTTTATGGGATTTATATAGGATGACTACCTGCCCATCTCTGGATCCTTCCTTGATGAATATATCCCTTCAAACCAAGAGTTTGCCTATGTCGCGCCCAACAGAGTGCCTAAAATTACAACGACAACCATCGAGCTCTTTCAGGAAACATCTCACTTCGCCAATGTTCACAAGATTTTTCCCCTTCAATGGCTAGCTCATTTTTCCCACTACTTGGTGTAAGCATTTTAACATTCTCTTTCCCTTTCAAGCAATGCTTTTCTATAAACGTGAATTGCTCACTGACCTTCTCTTCCCCTTCTCTTTCTCTCCCTTTCTTTTTAGGTTCCCCGGCAGTCACTGTGCTAAGCTAGAAGCCCACCGCAAAAAAATAAGGGGCTCGGCCGAATTTACCGTCGAAATTGAACTAGCTGCTTTTCTGGCTTACTGGTTAAGCTTAGTCATGCTTCCCAATTCAAAAGGTTCGGACTCTATTTGGCCGACTTTATTTGTAACAGTGGGTGCGATCGCCGAAGGCAGAAAGAGATATTCTCTGGCTCCTCCTGTCTTATGTTCATTATACAGAGCTTTTGGCCATGCCATGGCACATTGCTCAAGCCCGGCGCTAGGAGTTTCATTTGCTTTCACTCCATGACATTACTTCTTTGGATGGCTCGGCATCTATTTCCCCTGGACATACAACGATTCAGAGAAGGCTTATGTTCATCCTGATCATCTGCCCGCTGTGGCATTTTCTGAAACGGAAAATGATAAGAAAGAGGTACGAATGGATAGTGGATAAAATTGATAATATGGAGTTCATCGACTTCTTTCCTTTTTACTTAGATTATCAGGCCAAAGACAGAGACGTGGAGGATAACCAAGCCTTGGACCCTATTGAAAAGACTTTCTTTCTCTACATTCGTTCTTGCAGTCTTCCATTACGGTAAGGGCTAGAGTTCTAGTGAGAACCATATTACCCGAGTCGATTCGCTAGACAGTTCGGGTATGATTAGGTCATTCCCCAAGCAAGTGAGGAAGTCACTAAACGATGAGGAGTTACGGGGTTGGTCCTTACAACTGGGCTCTGATATGGAAGCAGCTCCTGACTAGAAATTTTGGCTCTCGATTCGTCCTCCCAGGGTATAATCACAGAGTAACAGCTTCATATACCTGGATGCGATGGTGGAGCCATCATTACTATCTGGTACGCAATTGCTTCTCAGTGGATCGCCCTACCTGGGTTCCTCCCTCGTGTTTGAGGAATTATAGATCGGAACAAGGGATTGGATACTTTTACGGGAAAGATCAAGCTGCCGTCCCAGGGCAACTTCATCTAAAAATTTCTGTAGAAGAGCCTATCAGAGAGATAAAGCCCCTGAACACTCTTGAAGGCGGGATTGATTTTGGTTCCCCTTTGGACTTAATAAATTGGGGAGAAAGATCGCCCAGTCCTCACAATGAATTTACAATTGCAGGGGGGTATTCTGCCTTCCCCTACTCCCGTAGGGGAAAATCAACCTGCAAGCCCTGCTCCTGTTATCCCTCCGGCTACAGAACTGTCCCTCCCGTAACTTCTCAGCCTGTCAAACATGCAGCTGCCACAATTTTTCCTATTGTGGATCTCACAGAAACTGCAGCCAATCGTTCCGCTGCCAGAACTTCTCCAGCTATACATCGAATTGTCATTAATACTTCCCCCATGACCCGCTCTCTGCTAAGTCATCGTCTCATACTATTTTGGCACAACCAATTCCTTCTCCCTCCTGAGGTGCACGTCTTCTTCCTGTGAAGGCTACTTATAAAGGAAAACAAACTGTATCGGATGAAGACAGCTCGTCAGAATATTTTACAAACACTATAAGTGAAGATATGTCGTCTCCCACAAGTCTTACTGATGAATACGATACTTTGTTAGATGCAGATACTGATGCTGAGATAAACGTTGGAGAAGAGAATGATGTCAAAGTTAGGTCTTCTCTTCCTGAGGCTCCAACTACTCATCCTGATACTTCCCATCCCATTCTGGAGACTTCTCTGGATAATGAAGAACAACTCGATTATGGGGAATATCGTGGTTCTCCTGGCGCGAATATATTTCTTTCTTTTGATGCTTCATATTCCCCTTGTATCGTGGATGTTGCTGAGATGGCTGCTCATGGAACGTCAACTTCAAGGGATGCAGAGGCTCAACTATCCGATGTTCAGGTAACGATGGGGAATGTACCTCTTCTTCCTAGTTCAGAAGAAACTTTGCTATCAGTCCCTCAAACATTTGATGCCCCCACTTAGATCAATGAATCCCTTGCTGCACGCCCTTCTCCCATTCAGCCGGTAGCTCGGAGCCTGGAATTTCTTTCTGATCCAGTTGATGTCCCTACTCCAAGTACTCTTGACTCAAGCACTGTGGGAGCTCAGGAACTTTCTTTCAATATCGTTATGACCACAGAAGTCCCCAGTTCTACAGCACCCGTAACTCATTTTGTTCCAGTTATCTCCGCTGTTGTTCCTATTCTAGGTATAGATTTTCTTTTTATATCAGTATTGAATACGCATATGTTTTCTTTTGAACTTATATTCCCTCTTGTCTTTTAGTTTCAGTCATGCCAACTCCCAGTGGATCTGAAGAATCCAACTCAATGACGGCGGCCTTCGATAAATTCTCCTTGGAAAAGGTGCCTCGTCTTATGTTGGGGCTTTTCAAGAATACGATTTCTATCATTGTTGGCGCTTTTAAAGATCCAACTCAATGGCCTTTTTTGGATAGTGCTCTAGTAGTTCTTGCTCACTCAACTCGCCTGGCACATGTGGATGTTAAGCCTCTCTACACTTCCTTATCACAATTTTATGACTCCACGAAGAACTTAGAAGTAGCACGGAGCATGGTCATTGCTCCCGAGATTCTAAATCGTCGGAAGGAATTGGCGCTTCTTAAGGAGAAACTCTCTCAGGCGGATGATGTTCTTGCTAACTATAATACTGTTAGTCAGTCTCTCCATGAGAAATTGAAGGTTTCTGACAGAAATAAGGCAAACGTTGGTGATCAAATTGCTTTTCTTGAGAAGGAGATCCTATTACTCAAGAGTCAGTGGGAAGCGGAAGATGCAACTATTTGTCAGATCAGAGTGGAACTTGAAACAAATAATCATTTAATTGATACCGTACAAGCTGAACGAACAAGGAGTGGAGAGGCTGTTGCTTCTTTGGAATCTGAGCTAGTTGGTGCTCCAGATCAGGCCAGCATGATCCTTAAAGCTGAGCGTACAACTGTTGTAGCACAATCTCAACTGAAAGAAGAGTTGCAGCATTACTTAGAGATTTTCAACACAATTGAAGATTTGTAGGCCTTGTATGTAAACATTCCTTTTGTGCTATGATGTATAAACAACTTGTAAAATTTTGTCAGAGATACTTCAAGGTATTTTGCTCTTTCATAAACTTCTATCTCATAAATCATTTTAAGCATATTCATTTATGCAGTTATCTTGGCAAGATATTTCATCGAAGCACTATTGACAAAATCACTACATATTATGATTGTCAGCATGGGATTTCCCTATGTGATTTATGTTTCAATAGGCAGTGCTAGATTTCAGTTTAGTTAGATGGCCACACACAGTTTAAGATCTTAAGTAGTTAGAGCAATCACGGCCGTGAGTGGGATTACTCACAGGGATGACCAAAGTAACTCTCTAGAGTTCGCGGGCTTTACCAGGCCACCTTAGGTACCAAATCCAAGGTCGTCGGTCCATCAATGAGTAGGTTTATGCCATTCCTCATGAGTTAATACCGAAATCAAACTGGAGATTTGGGTTTTCTTCGTCTGTGAGTTCGGACCCATTCCTAGGAGGGTATTTTCATCCTCGTCCATGACGTTATTGGAGAGCTCACAAACGGCATTGGTCTCACGTGTGACTGGTCGTTTTACGACTTTTTGGCCTTTTAGGGCTTTTAATCGCTGGCTCTGTCCGCTGCCCGCATGGGTATGCACGTGATGGCCTTCACGGGCTTTTTAGGGCCACTAGTCTCTCACTGCTACCCGAATGGCGAAAGCAATAGGTCATATGCGTAGTTGGCCATGTAAGGCTTACCTAGGCTGCCTTAAGAAGTAAGCTACCATCACTATCATCAACTTTATATGTGGTTGGCTGCATAGTCTGTTCCACTGCCAAAATTGATAAATCAATAATTGATATTCTGCCACCGTTGATGATGTCCCAAGAACATTCGTATTATGTTTAACATAGTGTATCAGCTTGGCGATGATAGCAATTTTGATAAAATAAGCATATGTGAGCAATTGATGACGACAGCGACAATTGTTAATCTTGGTGCTAATCATCGACATTCGGTAAATTTGGTGATAATCATCAACGTTTAGCAATAATCATCAACGTTCGGCGAATCTTGGCGATAATCATCGACGCTTGGCGATAATCAATGCTTGGTAGCAATCATCAATGCGTTGGCGGCAAAGTTTGCACTTTTTAGTCATTCTCCTGAGAGGGAGTACATGACTTTGTCGTTCGTGGCTCTTTTGCTCATGAAATAGAATATAAGGTTGTGCCTATAAAGGCTATTTCATCATTTCATCCGTGATTGCCCCCTTTTGATATAGAAGATTATCTTGATAATCTTCTAAATCAAAATTTCTCCCACTGTCAAGAGTAATATCTCTTGATGAAGCGAGCATTGACTGGTATACTGATGCCTCATTCGTCTTGATCTATTACTCTGTACGCTCCATTGGAGTAGACTTCAGTTATTACGTACGGTCCATCCCATTTAGGGTCAAATTTGCCCCCTGTTCTTCGAGTGACTACTATCGACCTTTTCAACATCAAAACTGAATCCCTTTTTCTGAAAGATCAGTGTTTAACCTTTTTATCGAAGGCAGCAAAAACTCTAGCTTGATATAAATGTAAGTTTTGTTGAGCTGCCAGCCTTTTTTCATCAAGCAAATCCAATTCTTTCAGCCGTATCTTTATGTTTTCATAATCTATAATTGATTGATGCGCTGCTACCCTTCGAAGTGACATGTATCTCGATCGGCACGACATCTTCCACACCATAAACCAACGAATACGGAGTAACCTGTGTCGCTATACGATGCGTTGTTCTATAAGCCCATAGAGCTTCCTACAGCTTTTCATCCCAGTCACGCTTATTTCCACTCAGTGTTTTCTTTAGTATTTTTACAATTGTCTTATTGAATGCCTCAGCTAGCCCATTTGCTTTTGCTGGTGGATAATAGGGTGTTGAGAACGACTGGTGAATCTCGAACTTCTGACATAACTTCTCCACCCCCTATTCTTGAAAGGAGTGTTGTTATCTATAATGATTCTCTTTGGGATACCGTGGCGATATATTATTGCATGTCGAATGAAATTAACAACATCTCTCTCTTTAACGCTTCGTAGTGCAATCGCTTCTGTCCACTTGGAGAAATAGTCCATTGCTGCTAATATAATTGTTTTTCCTCTAGACGACGGTGGATTTATGGGGCCAATGACATCAAGTCCCCACGGGGCAAAGGGCCAGGAAGTGGCTGACTGATGAAGGTCTTCAGGAGGTACATGTATGATGTTTCCGTAGATTTGACACTCGTGGCACCATTTAGTGTAGTCTATTGCATCTTTAAACATTGTCAGCCAGTAATATCCTATTCGGTGCACTCGATGGAACAGATTTCTCCCGGCTTGATGTGCCCCACATTCCCCAGAATGCGTCTCGCGTAGCACTCGGCTTGCCTCTTCTTTGTTTAGGTGTCGCAATAACATTTCATTATAAGATCTTTTGTATAATTCATCATTACACAAAATGAATCTTTTTTACTTTCTGCTTAATTTGCGATTTCGCTTCTGGATCGTCTGACAGGATGTCGTATTTGAGATAGTCGACGAGAGGCTGACGCCAATCATCTACTGTCACTTCTAAGCATGATACGGGTAAGGCTTCCGTTGTTTCACCAATCACTTCTGCAGAAGGCAAGAATCTCCGTTCTTCGATTGTTATTTGTATGGGGCTTTGATCTGGGCAAGACAGCGTCGCTGTTAGATTGGCCAGAGCATCGGCCTTCGCATTCTCATTCCGTGGTATATGCTTGACTTCGACATTCAAAACCTTCTCCAATAAGTGTTGCGCTTTTCAACAGTATGGCAGAAGTTCCGATTTCCTTGTCTCAATTCCGTCGCCACCTGATTTATGACTAATTTAGAATCCCCATAAATCTGCAGGTGTTTAATTCTTAGCTCACTGGCTATCTCCATCCCGATGATGAGGGCATTATATTCGGCTTCATTATTTGTACACGTCGTACCTAGCGTGAAGGAATAAGGCAACAAATCACCCTGTGGGGTAATGAATATTACTCCGGCACATGCCCTCGTCGCCCGAGCCGCCCCATCAAAGAACATTTGCTATGCTTCAGGTAATTCTGTCATCATGACTTGTTTGTCTGGAAATTCATCGAAAATAGTTTCACAACCTATTACAGGATGAGCCGCTAGAAAGTCTACCACTGCTTGTCCCTTTACCACTTTTGCCGGCTCGTATGTGATCGCATACTCTGATAATAGTAACATCCACTTTGCCAACCTTTCTGACAACATCGGCCTTGTCGTCAGAAATTTAATGGGGTCTGCTCGAGATATCAGGGCTATGTCATGGGACTAACAATAATGTCTTAATTTCAGAACTGCAAACACCAGCGCTACGCATATCTTCTCGATAGGCGTATAGTTGCATTCTGTACCGATCAATGTTCGACTTAAATAATAAAGTGCTCCTTCTTTCCCATCTTCTTTCACTTGTGTTAACAGGGCTCCTAGCGAATTCTCAGCTGCTAATATATACAAAATGAGGGGCCTCCCTTTCATGGGGGCTGTCAATACCGGAGGCTATTTCAACAATTCTTTTTTCGAATCGAATGCAATCTGGTAGGATTTATATCATATGAATTCTGTTCCTTTCTTCATCAGATGAGAAAACGGCTGGCATCTTCCTGCTAGGTTTGAGATAAAGCTACAGATATATGTTAACTTGCCCTACAAGCTTTTCAGCTCTTTCAATGTTTTCGGACGAGGCATATCTTGAATAAGTCTAACTTTCTCTGGATCTATTTCGATACCCCTATGTCTCACCACAAAACCAAGAAATTTTCCTGACAATACTCCAAACGCACATTTAGCTGGGTTCATCTTCAACTGTTTCTTTCTGATTTGGCAGAAGACCGACGGCAGGTGTTCATGATGCTCCTCATGATGATTTGACCTGACCACCAAGGCATCCACGTAACACTCAACATGCCTATGCATTATGTCTTGGAATATGTTCTGCATTGCCCTCTGATATATTGCCCCTGCATTCTTGAGACCGAACGGCATAACCTTATAACAATATATCCCCAATGGAGTTCTGAAAGCTGTTGCCTCCTCATCTTCAGGCGTCATTCGTATTTGATTGTAGCCGGCGTAGCCATCCATAAAGGACATGACAGCGTACTTCGTGGTGTTGTCAATTAACATTTTGGTTATCGGCAACAGAAAATCATCTTTTGGGCATGCTTCATTCGAATCTCTGAAGTCAACGCAAACCCTAATTAGCCCATTCTTTTTCTTTACCGGGACTATACTTGATATCCACTTGAGATATTTAACTTCTCTGACGAATCCCACCTTTATCAGTTTGTTGATTTCTTCTTCTATCTTGGGAACCAAATCTGAATGAAACCGCCTCTGTGTTTCCTTAATGGGTCTTTTGTCTTTAGAGATATTCAACCGATGCATCGCTACTGTCGGCTCTAGACCTGGCATTTCTGCATATGTCCAGGCAAAGACGTCTTTATTTTTCCTTAAGAGACTAATGTAATGACCAGCTTCTTCATCTGATAAACTAGCACTTATGAAAGTATTCCGCAGTTCTTCATTTGTTCCCAAATTTATCTCTTTCAAGTTGTCGATCTTCAGTTCCCCCCCCCCCCCTCGCGGTCCTCTATTTGTTTTGGAGCTGTCTCTGGCTTGCTGATTATATCAAGGTCCGTTTCTACTATTTGGTCGGCCGTTACCATATTCACGGAAGATTCTGCCCCTAGTCTTCGGAATTTCTCTCGCTTCTTTTGATTGGACCCTACTGGGATTTGAATTCATTTTCCATAATTTAAACCAATGGGTTCTTCGTGGTCAAAGCCCATTTTCTTCATGATTTTTCGGCTTATCAAACTATATCTTTCCAGCTCTTTGGGCATTAAGCTTCCATTCTCCACCCCACTACTGACTGTTTCATCTTGTTTTACTTCTGATGAAGCATAGAACTTGATCGGTTCTGGATGCCTTGCACTGGGTTTAACACAAAACCTTTTCAGAACGAGGGGAAATGGCCTACTCCTCTCAGCATACGGGAGTGGTACTGTATAATTTGATTGCAGAATCTCCAACTATTCAGGTGATAACAACGTTAACGGCGGTTGCCCTGGCTGTCGCAGATGCTTCAGGACAAAGTAGAACTTCTTCTTTGCTTTCTCTGTTACAAGCGACTTTGTTCCCTTTTCATTCACTATTTCCATACAAGCATTTTCTTGGTTTTTGTTCTCATCATTCTCTTTCTCTTCCTTGCCGGCAAATGCGTCATAATAACTTGCATCTGCGAAGAAAGCTTCAGCTTCTGTATATGGTCTCGCATCGGCTAACACTTTATGTTGTACCCCGTTTTTGCAGTATTTAAAACACTGGTGTAGGGTAGAAGCTATGATGCCATACTGATGTATCCACAGTCTTCTGAGGAGGAGATTATATGTAGTCACTGCATTTATAACATGACAGACGACATTCATAGTTAGCTCTCCTATCTCCAGTGTTATCGTGATCTTTCCAAGCACACGCTGTTTGTCTTGATTAAAGCCTTGTATCATCATTCCACTAGGGCGTAGGTTCAAGCGTTGATAACCTAGTTTACTCAGCATTGTTAATGGCAATAGGTTCATAGCGAACCAGTTATCGAGCATTATCCGTTTTACTTGCTTACCGTGAATATGACCCATTATCATCAATGGCCTATTATGTTCTTCATCGTAGGCCAGGTCTTCATCGAAGAAGGAGATAACTAGCAGACAATCTTCTTGTCCTCACTCTCTAATTCAGTCAACAACACTTCCCTTATATTTTCATCAGATAATGGTTTAATCAGGCATTGTTGGGAGCCTTCTGACAACTTCAGAGCGTCGTAAACACTCAATCAGGCCGAAATGCCTTTCAAGTGACTTATTATGTCATAAGTCACTTTCCCTGTCTCCTTTCCTTTTTCCTTTTTACCGTTGTTATTGTTGCCGTCATGACTCTTGGCTGCTTCCGTCTTTGGTTTTTCATTTTTTGAACTTGGTGGGCTAACCATCTTCTTCCCCGATCGCAAGGTAGTTACGCCAACTTTCCCTATTGTTTTCTGATCATTTACCCTTGTCCTCTCTTGATAATTTTCTAGTAAGGTGATTACATTTGTTGTTGTTCTTCTATCCCTTTCTTTCTCTTTTTCAACTATTATCTCACCCTCGCTTATCATCATTTGTATAATACACTTCAGTGTATAATAATTTTCTGTCGGATGCCCTACTAGGCGGTGATAATGACAGAAGTCTCTTTCCTTTGTTTTAGATGCCTCTTCGGGATGTTTTGATAGTGGCAACTCAATCGTTCCAAATTTTAGCAATTGATTCATCAAGGGGAGTACGTCCTCTTTTTCAAACATGAAACCCTCATGGGAATTCAACAATCGGAGTCTTTTGTCATAAAACCTCCCTCTGGGGCGACTCGGCTCTTCTCTCCTTTCCGCCCTTTTGCCTTTCATTTTTCTTGATTCCTAGTTCCTTTTTTCGTGATCAACCACATTTCTGATCAACTTCTGAGGTCCTCTTCTAACCATTTCATAATTGAACGCTGGCATCTTCCGAGTCATTAATGAAAGTGCCCTGGTTTGTCAAGTTACGTGAGTGTTGAGACAGATTGTCTACAGAGCCTGATAGGAAGATCAATTCAAGCGTCTTCCTCAACCGGATGTGTGCAAGCTCGCCACGAGTAAATTTAAAGCTTCACATCCTATGTCCCAAAACACCAGGTGAATAAAACCCTTAAAAATAAGTTAGAAAATCATAGGGTTTTAAGGTGAGAAAACTTTTTCAAAACAAGAAAATCTCTAAGTTTTTCTTGCCTTGTCGATTTTATTGAAACACCCTCGATATGATCGACCTACGCTGTCGAGTCCTCGATGCTTCATCGATACCATCGAAAAGAGGACCAAAAATGTCCAGCAACCTCATAACATATCTGGACGAATTATCGATGTATCGATACACTTATCGATATCATCGATATTCAAATCTCGAGTCTATCGAAGTCGACTCGATATCATTGATAGCAGATTTTCGGCGCCCCTATTTTTGAAAGAAAATCTCAAATTCCTTCTGTATATTAATGCTCCTTCCGATATGATCTGAAATCAAATATCGATAAGATAGGAAGTGCATCGATGATATCAATCAAGGGCGCGCATTTCTTCCAGCATATTTCAGGATGGTTTTACTATGATCGGGGGCCCTTCGATAAAATCGATATTCAAATATCGATGACGTCGGTACCAGGTCAATTGCATCGAACAAGGACATAAACTGTCCAACAATCTTAATGAAAAATCTGCTGGATTTATCGATGCTTCGACGCTGATATCGATATCATCGACATTCAAATTCCGATGATCTCGATGGTTCCCCGATCATTCATGAAAACCTGAAATATTTCAAGTAAAGTCTCTCTCATTTTTCAAGTGTCGATGGATCGAACATATCATCGATAGAATCGGAGTTCGAAATCCGATGACATCGACAATTGTTTCGATTCATTGACCAGCTGGCAAAAGGTTTCAAAAGCGTATGACTTTGAGTACGAGTCATCGAGCAGACCATCGATGCTATCGAGAGTATACGCTCGATGATATCGAACCTGCTCGATGATATCGAACTCAGTCATAAATGTGACCATTTTATATTCGTTGGAACCTTTTTGTCTATACATAGAGGACTTGTCTATTATTGCTGAGAGAGAAAAGAGAGAGCTTTTGAGTGTTTAACCTTATATCATATACCCAAAGCCCTTTCTCTCAGGGAAGTTCATCCTCCAATCCACCCTTACTATTGATATTTAATAGAGTGGATTGGGGAATGAACTTCCACATTCAAGGATCCTCCATCTACTACCTTAATGGCAAATCATTAAGCTGGGATGCCTTGAATGCCTAGATGATTAGAACTACTCTATCTTCCTTATAGGAAAACCTTTAGAGAGTAGGATTCCATCATAACCTTGACCCAATCCGTCACCATATATCGGTACATATTTTGTGTTGCAGATCAAGGGAGCAGAATACTCTTCGTCAAACAAGGAGGAGATTGTGTTTATCGGGACTTATCAACTTATTTGTTAGTATCTAGAGTCTAAGAGGACACTTGTGATCATTCCTTTGTAGGATTGGGTCTTAAGTGGTTTTCACCCTTTGAAGTCCTCAAGGAGGTCTCTGGCGGGAGTGTACGGGTGGGTGCATTGTGTGGACCCTTGCTCTGTAGAGAGCATAAACATCTGGTTGAAGGTGAACCAGCAAAACCTTAGGTTTGAGGTCAACCGCTGTGAAACCTCGGGTTTGAGGTGAACCGTGTAGAAACCTCCAGTAGGGTCTTATGGAAGATCCTTGGCCAGTGTGCCTAAAAGTGGGTGCGTTGTGTTGACCCTTGCTCGTGAGAGCATAAACAGTCAGCCTCAGTGTAAGTTATAAAGGTTGAAGGTGAACCTGATTTAAAACCTTAGGTTTGAGGTGAACCGCTGTGAAACCTCCTTAGTGAAATCCGGCACACTCAAGGGTTGAGTGCGTCTGCTGGGAGTGGAGTAGACTGATCGTCGAACCACTATAAAAATGATTGTGTTTGAGATTGTTATTCTTCTGATTGTGTGATTTACTTTAATATTTGCATATCTAAATATCTGAAATCACACCTCACACACTTACACAGTTATATCCATCATAAACTGGTTTGCATATTGTTTACTTCTCAAGTAGTTTGTGATTGGATCCTCTACCGGGCTTGGAAGCCAGTAGAGTTATTTTGAGTAATCGTAATGTGTGTCTGTTGTTAGGATTAGTGTAATAAGATTTGAAATAAATCATAAAAAATTTTAGAAATCCTATTCACCCCCTTCTAGGACATATTAGCATATCCCGATTTCAACTAAAGCGGTCTTCACCGCAATTTTAATTAATTCTAAAGCATGCGCCTTTATAGTATAGTCATAGAAAGTTCTAATGACTACGCTGGTTAGACCAAATGCTATTCCAGTTTCCATGGAGTTCAGGCACATTTTCACATGTTCTTTCTCTTTTGGTAATTACCTGCAAGAAGCCCCCAAGGTCTTCCATCTGTCTATAAAATTTCCACTGGCTCTCATTCTCTCTGTCGTACTGAAGCTAGTTCCGTTATACTGACATCGCGTTTTGATGAGAAGAAATTGGACATGAACGCATCTTGCATTTGCTCCCATGTTCTTATCGACCCAGGCGTTAAGCTAGCATACCACCTGAACGCTTTATTCGTCAGAGAAGACCTAAATAATCAGAGGCAGTATTGGGGTACTGTGGAGACATTCCCCATGCTGGTGATGAAGTGCATCAGGTGTTCTTCTGGCGATCCATCCCTATTGAACTTCTGAAAGTCCGGATGTTTGAAATTGTTTGGGAAAGGGATATCCTCCACTTCTCTCGGGTATGATGTTTGATATCTGAATCCTCTTGTGCCCTCACGTTCTCTTTCCGACCTAACCGCTTCTTCAACGACCTGTAGTACTTCTTCCTGTGTCATTATTCTTGTTGTGGGTACAGATCCATGCGACCCGGTCCTTGGCAGTTGTGACCCTTCGAGGTGTTGCTCTCTTTCATTCATATCATCAGTTACTGGGGGTGCTGTCATTCGGGAAACATTGTGTGCAAGGGTTGTTAATGCTTCTCTGAGATTCCTGCATTCTTCCATCAGTGTTCTCTGTGCTTCCGCCATTTCATTTACACGGTCCTCCGTAGTTGGCATATTTTCCTAATTTGTTTTAGTCATGTGTACTGCGGCTTCTCCACTCTTTGATGAAGTTGTGGTCAGAGTGGGATATGAATACGTTGACGTGATAGGACTCACAAAAAGAGGGGAGGATGGGGTTTCATTCGACTTATCTATGGGCCCCCTTACTGTTGATCGATTGGGGCGAAACAGATGCTGGTGAACCTACTAGCAGTGCTTTACCCTTATGTTCTTTCGTCCATCTGGCTCTCGGGGTCGTTAAAGCCAGAAAGTCATGCGATGTCAGTTGCAAAACTGTTCGCTTGGGATATAGTGCAAGAGGGGCGAGTTCAGGATTTTTTCTGGTGGCATTTCGTGTCACTGGCCCCCTAACTCTTCCCAATGGCGAGTTTGTTCTTGTTGCAGTTGTATGCTGGGCCCTTGTCCTTCTACGAGTGACGATGATCCATTCATCTCTTTCTCCTTGTGTCGTTGGCGAAGCAGTCACGACCGTAACAGCCGCCCGTGATTTCGCTTGCTTGTTTGCTACCGCTTTACCCTCACTAAGTGTAACATCCCAGATTTTTACCAACTTGGAGTTAGACATCCTTAGGCAATGGGTCGATCATAACACCTTATTGACTTCTCAAAAAACTCAATCTCAAAATCTCAAATCCCCTTTCAACTAATTTCCTTCAAAAATTTCACCTTTCACCACCTTATTCTTCAAATTTTTCTAAGTACTTTCATATTAAACACTAATCCTAACCTTTAAATGATGGAGAACAATACTTAAACTTAAATTTACTATAATAGTAAATATATAAATAAAAATGGGTTTTGGGCCATTAGTCTTATGAAATCTGACGAAATAAATAGGTGATTTGGATAGAACAACCTAGTCTGTCGTAATTGGGCGACACGTAGTTAAGTACTAAACTAAACAATCGATGGATTTGGCTTGAACCACTTTCTATACAAACTACAAGACTCAAAACCATTAAAATCACTAACTCTATATTACCTAAAAACCTAGGATCAATCTCAAAACTCAGTTGCTCATGGGAGCACATTAAAACTCCGTATCAGACTTGGACCGCGCGTCGAAAGTCCGATTACCGCGAAACTATACGGTTATGACCGCCTTGCTGGGCTTGACAACCAGCGTGGGAATCGAGCTCGAATAGTATCCAGAAATATACAACTAGAGCCCTGAGTAAAGTGTGTGAAAAATGTGAATATCTTTAGAAAATGAACTTAAATTTAAGTGAATTGGGTCGTTTGCTTGCAGGCCAAATTTAAGGTTTTAGACCATCGGATTCTAACTCAATTACACCCTTGGATCAGGAAAAATTTCCAACACATGTCAGTGTACTTGTGGCCCTGATCGAGTGACGATGACCATTGAACTGAAACTGATCCTCCGCGGTCGATCTACAAATTTGATCGGATTGAAACTTTAACCTGGTATAGATCCATTGTCAGGAAACTTTCCCTAGACCGTATGTAGGAAATGGACCTCCAAATGAGCTCCGTTGGCCCGAAACAGATGACTTTTGGCTATAACCTAAGTATACCATGGCACTGGGCCATTGACATCAGTTTTGGGCCTATTTAAGGGCCTTAACCCACCCCTCTCTCATTCCATACGAATTTCCTAACCCTAGGAGAGAGAAGAGAGAAAAGAGAAGGAAAGAGTGAGGAGAAGAGAGAGAGTGTGTGAGAGATCGTTGCTGGGATTCTCTCACACAACTCCACGCCTCGATTCACCCTTCTACATCGCTTCACGATCGTCTCCAACTTCGATTTGGGTAAGAAATCCTAACCCTAATTTGTTTTAGGAATCCAAATAGAGGAATCGATAAAATAGTAACCTATTTCAATGATTAGGTAGCCGTTATGCCGTAAACAAAGACATAGGGTTCGAACCAAGTTCATAATCGGCGTATCGATGAAAGGTGCGGACTATAAACGTTTAGGTTATGGTTTTCAAGGCTTCCAATGTCAATTAATGATTTATGACTGACTTGATTGCTATCACATATGCTTAGATGCGATGTTTTCCGCGTATTACATATATATATGAACTATATTGAAATTAATGCATTCCATGTGTTTGTTGAAATGTTTGTATGAATATGGAATTATGATTTATGCTTGCCATGATTGTTGTTTGAGAATATATGATTGTTGTATGTGTGGCAACTCCCTTGTGAAAGGATTTGCTATAATATACGTTATAACTAATTTATTACATGTATGTTGATATGTGTAGTCTAAGTGTTTGATAAAATGCCTGAATGAGAAAATGCTTGTGGAAATGTATTTAATGATGGTGTTAAGATGAGATTCTCAACTACCTTATCTATAATTACAGTTTCCTTCATGTAACCTATCTTAATTCTACATGCTTTATGGATGAAATGCCTATATATGACAATATGTGTACGATGTGTTTGTTAAAATGCTCAAATGAAATTTATACTGAAATTGGTTGTCACATGTTGTTTGATTATCACATATGAATTGGTTATTGTGTATGAATATGATTGGGACTACTGTGTAGTTCAGGTAATCAGTAATGATCCCCGAATTAGTGGTCGAGGTCGTTTCGCTACACAAGACACATTCGATGAATTCGAGTCGTACGCTGTCTGTCGACAGTGGTTAGGCCACGTGGAGTGCTTATGCGCTCTATGTCAATTAAGTCAACGTGCGCTCATACCAGCGAGCTTATCCAAGTAACCCGATTGGCCTAATGTATGTTCACCATGCATAGACACAATTGAATCTAAGGTACCACTTACTAGTGCAAAACCTGTTTAACCATGGTACCACAATCTGCTAAGACTCATGAGCCGGACATGGTGGTATGGGATACTGTGGTCGAGCTGTCGGCTTACGTTGGGGTGACGAGCCTCCCCGTAGTGACCAGTGAGCAACCCAAACTCGTGAGCCGAATACGGTGGTATGGGACACTGTATTCGAGCTGTCGGCCTATGCTAAGGTGACGAGCCTTTCCCGTAGTGACCTCGAGTATAAAATAGGCCTACCCCGGCGCAGCCTGGCTGTAGTCCCCAGTCGGGTTGGTGACGAGCCTTTAAAAATAGACTGCCAGTTGGTAAGGCGTTGGTAGTATGACCTCAAGTACAAAATAGGCCTACACTGATAATAACGAGACTTACATAGCGACCTAGAGTGTAAACTCTTGAACTTGCCTATCGTATGTGATTAAATAGGATTGACGACCCTAGATGGATCATTGTTTGGGTAAATGATATAAAGAGAGGTACCTTAGCTTTCCAAACCTGCGGTATGAATAGGTCTAATTAAGAACTTGGCTAACAGGCACATGCACCACATTGCATGTGCCTTTGGCGATAGAGTTGAGCACAGCGGGAGTGTTACATGCGTGACCGTGAGATGATGTCACTGAGAGAGTGCAGGCGAGGGCATGCATCATTATCGCATATCATCCTTGCATTAACAAGAGTACTTAGGACATAATTGTTGTACTATTTTATCATTACTGCTTGACTAAATTGATAACATGTTAACCTTTACTTTATAGTTCTACTAAATTAGCTACTCATTCCCACCTGAGATGATGTTTTAAACACCACCCAGACTCTGGTTTAGATGCAGGTGATGGCGAGGTCTATACAGTAGAGTTGGACTTCGCAGGCGAGAAGGAAGAGTTCTCCTACGTTCAACTATCAGGCAGATTTATGTAGATCTCATACCAATGCGCGGGGACTACTGGGATACTTGTTTAGTTGAACACATTTACTTCCTGCATTTATATGGCTAGAAACAACACATGTATATATTTAGCCCGGTTTCATACTCATACTCCGAAATTTATGAAACATTTTCATAATTAAATACATATATTTCAGTCTTTCGCTTACCAAATTACATTAACTCTGGAGTATGATATGTTGATTTAGTGAAATTCCATTCACGTTTAATGCACTCATATGGACAACATTAAATCATCATTATCTATGTTGCAGAATTGATGCACCGGAACTCGGGAGTTGAGCCTTTGCTCGACCATCAATTTTTGGGGCATTACACTAAGTCTGGCTCGTTTATCAGCATATTCCACAATAAATCCTATCGTGGTGAAGTAGAAAATTGTATTTCCTTGAACTACTGCCATTGATTGGTTGGTTGCAATATTCTTCTCCTCCTGTCGTTCATATTCACGAAGTAAAGGAAAATTAGTACTTATATTAAATCGTATTTTATTTTGGAGATGAAAGGTAGGATGTTCCCGTTGAGAGTTGCCATTTTGGCGCCTTGAAGATGCCAAACAGTTGTGATTATCTCCCTTATAATTTTAGGTTAATATTCAAATGAATATGAAAAAAATTCCTAAGCAAAGTTGCCATTTTGTTTCGAACAAGAAACAAATGCATTTTGTTTGGGAAATTCCATTCATTTGATTGATTACTAAAAGAAGACAAGAAAGACAATCACTTTATTTATATATTTTAAGTTCGTCACATCCTTTTCTCCTTTGATTCCAAATAGAATACTCATGAATTATAATATACAATCGAGATTTAGCACTCAAATTATGTATGAATGTATGAAACATTAAAACATAATATTGAAGACTGCGCGAGAAGTAATTGTGCACTGTCAAACGCCATTGTGCGCTGACGAAAGTTGTCGTGCGCTGGAGGGAACTGTTGTGCGCTGGAGGAAGTCATTGTGCGCTGACACCCCCATTGTGCGCTGATTTCCATTGTGCGCTAGCTCCTGTTGTGCGCTAGCACTCGTTGTGCGCCAGTAGCGTTGTGCGCCGCACAACACCTGTTCTGCACAATGGTTGCAGACTCTACCTTTCTTCTCCTGCAAATTCTTCTCTCTTCGCGATTGGCTGCTAATGACCCCTTTAGAAGAGTCATGGGATATATATAGCCTTCCCACACGTGCAAACATGCCACATCATCGTTGTGCAGTCCCCTTTGCGCTAACCACCTTTGTGCGGATTCCATTGCGCGGGCGACTTGGTACGGATTCCCTAGTGCGCTATCCTTTGTGCGGAACTCGGTGCATGTCACGTCCCAAACTCGGAAACCGGGCTAAAAAAATTCCCGATCGCCGAATCCGGCGCCGACAGCCTCCGTAGTACCCCATTCTCGGCTTCCAGCGCCCATACGCCAGATTTCCGATCCTGGGATCCTACAAGGAGGATTTTCAGTATGAAATTTTTTTTTTTGTAATGTAGCATAACCACAAGCATAACCAAGTCACAAAACAACATCACCACATATCCACTATATCAAAAACTTCGAGTACAATACAGAAAGGGAAATACAATATGAATATGTCAAGGAAAACTCCAAAAGCTCCAGAAGACTACTGCACGCTCCGAGCTCAACGCTGCTGCAACCTAACGCCACCTGCACGCATCTATCGTGCATAAGCTTACAAAAGCTTAGAGGGTGGTGAAAGTGTGTGTAAGGCGAGTGCCAAGTGTACAATACCAGAGTAATGCGGAAATATGCGGCAAGTCCATGAATGCTATCAGCTATACTAAAGCTATGTAATGCAAGGCATGAATGCTGTCGGTCATACCAAGACCATGCGATGCGAGGCCTATGTAGCCAAATGTCATATGCGAGATGCAAAGCAAGCGTACCAGTACTCATCAAGTACACATATCAGTACAGTTCCTCTCTGGATATCACCGGGGTCTAATACACCTCACACTGACTGCCTCCTCCCTAGCTGCACAGTCAAGCGAGTGGAAGAGACCACACTATCCGCCTGACCAGTAGTCTGCCAATACCTACTCGGCTCGTCGATAGCGGACACATTTGCGAGCTGGTCAAACTCAGCCTAGCTTATAGCCCCCTCACTCAGGCGGATAAGGCCACACCCCCCCCTCCAACGACCACGACACAGTGGGAGACGCGGCCTACTGGTATTCGGCACTCGGGCGCTCGTGTATCCACTCGGTCTAGACGTTGGAGCACCTCCTGGTACCAAAAAGGTTCTGGATTTTCACCCAAGGACATCCTAAGTGCCCACAGTGCTAGAATAAAGTATTTCCGGTATCCGATACGGCCATCCACGGTGCCTGTGGAGCCACGGCCCTGATGTCGCTAGGGCGTGCAGTGATCAAGTCACACATATGCGAGATGCATGAATCACACACCGTCAAATCATGCAGCAATCCATGCGCGTACAATGCGATAATGTGGGGCACTCCGCCTCATAAGGAGTCCCCTAAGTGGTCTGCCCAATGCGTATGCTATGCTCAGTCACTACTCATATCAAGCATACATATGATGCGTATGGGTATGAATCATGGAGCTATAATAAGCATGTTATAAAGTGGTGAACTATCAACAAATGTGGGCCTACTAATGGGCCCTAGGGAGAGTCGTAATGTGGACATTTAACCAACATTACTCGTACAATGTGGACGTCAAACCAACATTGTCCCCAAGGCATAACCTGTCCTCAAACATCATTACACATACTATGGAGGAATCCCTCATTGCAATGGACCCTAAGGACATCCTGTTGGGCCTCGACCCATGGGCCTTACATTTATCAAATGGGCCGCATCATATGGGCCTTTTATAAATCAAGTGGGCCACATCAAAGGAGGCCTTATGTACATTGCAATGGGCCATATCCCCACGGGCCTTTGAATACATCACAATGGGCCTTGTAACATGGGCCTCAAATACATTGAATGGGCCCCCTCACATGGGCCTTATAAATATTAAGGTGGGCCTCAACAACAGGCCACAAATATGTCAAATGTGGGCCTCAACAAACGGGCCACAAATACCTCCATATGGGCCTAATCACATGGGCCTTACATGTATACCGAAGTGGGCTACACCAAAATACAAGTGGTGATGATGATTTCCACCATTAAAATCCTTAGGGCCCACCATAACATTTATTTCTCGTACGATCTGTTCATAGGGTCACCAAGAACTTGGTGGCCCAAGGGTCTAATGGTGGACGTTCAATCGTCACAGTACATGTGGTCCACATGATAAATAGATCTATCTTATTTTTGGCCCCAAGCCTTAATACAACTTGCCAAATGGTGGACTATTTGGATGCAACAAGTATCATGGTGGGGTCCACATGAAAGTCCACCATCCCTTATAATAAATGAAATAACATAAAATTTATATATAAACACACACACACACACACACACACACACCACCACACACACACCACACACACACACACACACACACACATATATATATATATATATATATTACACACACACACACACACACACACACACACACATACACACATCACACACGCATGCACCCACCCACACACGTGCACACACATGCACAGGGGCCCCATCATCCACTGGACGGTGTGTTACACACATGCATCAGGGTAGGCTCCCACCGCCCGCCTGGACGGTGGGAATAAAGCACATACATCACTGTGGGCTCCACGTGGGGCCCACTATAATGTTTATACTCCATCCAAACCGTTCATGAGGTCACACGGACCTGGAAATGAAGAGGAAAAATAAATTTCGGATTGATCCAAAACGTCTGCAGACCCAAAAATGGGTTTCAATGGTATACATTCAATTCACACTATTCCCTCTGATGTGGGCCACCTGAGCGTTGGATTTGCCTGAAATTTGGAGGGGGCCCACATCACGAGGTGGTCCACCAAATGAACGGCTTGAATGGCATACATACATTAAAATGGGGCCCACTGGCCGTCCAGCAGGTTGCTGGACGGCGTGAACAAAACACATGCATAAAGGTGGGCTTCCACCGTCCGCCTGGACGGTGGCAGCAAGGCACATGCATCAATGTGGGTCCCATGTGGGGCCCACTGTAATATTTATTTTCCATCCAACCCGCCCATAAGGTCACGCAGACCCAGATGGAGGGTGAAAATAAATTTCAGCTTGATCCAAACTTCTGTGGACCTAAAGTGGGTTTAAATGGTATATGTTCAATTACACTGTTTCCTCTGGTGTGGGCCACCTGAGCATTGGATCGAGCTTATTTTTGGAGGGGACCCACCTCAGGGGGTGGTCCACCTCATGGACGATGTGAATACAAAATATACATCATGGTGGGGTCCACAACTAGGGCCAATGGGGACCACCCTTTTTTTGTTACGTCATGGCAGCAAGGTTCCTGCCACCTTTTTCTCAAATGAAAAGAATTTTGTTACCCTAGGTGGGACCCACATTAACCAGATCTACCCCGTCCATTGTATGTGTCCCACAAAATTAAGCGTCCAAACTAAATTTAATGTGGGTTCAAGCTCCACGTGGACCCCAGCAATCATTTTCCAAAGTTTTAACGGCAAGGACCACTGTTTCCTATGGTAAGCCCACTCGATTATCGGATCAGCCTCATCTTTTGACTCAACGCCTAAAATGGGCGGGAGAATAGAATGGACGGCGTGGACCATCTACATACATCAAGGTGGGGCCTACATGAGCACCACTTCCAATGCCTTAGAAAAGGCTGATATTTGTATTTGGTTTTAAAACGTCCAGAGGTCCCTGGACTCTCTTTTCTTCTTCTTTTTTTTTGTTTGTTTGGGCGTGCAACGCCTTTGAGGTGGGCCCTTCCTAGGTGGGCCACCACATGGGGATGTGGTGTGGTCACCATACATATGTAAAGTGGGCCCCACTTTAGATGGTTTGGATCCAATACATGCTCCATTGTGGGGTCCATTCAAGTGGGCCACACAATCATAACATCACAAGAAAAGAAAAATGAAGAGAAGAGAGAGAGAGAGAGAGAAGTGGGACACGTGTGATGGAGGGACCCCGATATTATGGGCCCTCCGTTACATGATCTACAACATACATTAAGTGTGGTCCCATTTCATATGGGCCCACCGATCAAAATCAACGGTGGAGATCCGTTCTCCACCGAAATGGATGGTCTAAATGGCCATGTTATGCAAAGAAAGTAAACATCATGATGGGGTCCATGGAGAATGGCCCCATCATGGATTGATCTTGAAATCAAAGTGGACCATTGGCCGCATTTTAGGGTCCAAAATGAGATCCATACCATTGATCGGTAGGCCTCACTTGGCCCATTATCAAAACAAGAATCTACACCTATAGGAGCACCCACCGTCGATCTTCTTCGGTCCGTTGGAACGTCAACCTTCTTGTGCTCCTCTTTGACGATGGAGATGGGAAATCAAGGGCTAGGATGAGAGGTTTTGGGAAGGGAAAGGTGGGCCACACAAGGTCATTTTTTTTTCATGGAAGGCTTGGACGTGGGAGCTCTCTTTGCTCTTGGTGTTGCTTTGAAAATGAATGAATGAGAAATAAAGGAGAGGGAGGGAGAGATAAGAGAGAGGGAGAGTAGCTTAGGTAGGCAATGATGACTTGTAAGAGAGGGTGGCTAGCATTAAATGCTTGTAAGAGGGCTAGGGGTGTAGGGTGGCTATAGCTTAGGCTAGGGGTGTAGGTGGGCTATAGCTTAGGCTAGGGGTGTAGGGTGGCTATAGCTTAGGGTGATGTCATTCATCACCCTCATAATTACCTAGGGATTGGTGCCACATGGGATGGTGTGGGTCCACAATGTGCGGTCCACGGTTATTATAATGTATGATCCGCATCTTATGATCTAAGCGTCGGATTGGTGCATGAGACGCGGCGTTAGAACCGCAGCGATGGTGCGGTCGCACTGATACAGGTCTCGGATTAAACCGACTCGAATCTAAAGGATACGACTTACGATCGATCGCAACGTCGATTATCGTCGCGGATTGCCGGACTTCGACGGAAATAATCGCAGGATTCATCGGAACAGTACGAACTAGGATACGGTCTTACAGTGCATGCTGTCCTTTGTACGTAATTCAGTGTGCGCTCCAATCATCAATGCACAATGGTCATTTCTGAACAATGCTTACTTTTTCCGCACAATACTCTTTTTGACCATCCTGTTTGTGCACAACGCTTTTTCTGCTGTCTTCCTCTCTTTTTATGCCTCAACAGTATCCTTAGCTGAATGGTGGTATAATACAAGTACCCATTCGTCTATCAAGATGACATCGTACGAGATTGTTTATGGTATTCCACCACCACGCCTCATGACCTATGTTGCTAGCACTACACAAGTTCAAGTTGTGGAAGATGTACTCAAAGGAAGAGATCAAATTTTGAAGATATTGAAAGAGCATTTGGTGGTCGTCCAAGAGAGAATGAAGAGAATGGATGACCTTCACTGAACTGAACGAGAATTTTCAATTAGTGATTGGGTCTACCTGCGCCTACAACCATATCATCAATAATCAATGGCCATGAGAAGAACTCAAAAACTATCTTCGAGATTTTTTGGCCCTTACCAAGTCATTGAACGACTTGGTCCGGTTGCTTACAAGCTTCATCTTCCAGTTAAATCATGCATCTATCTTATCTTTCATTTGTCAAGCTTAAAAAAGAAGGTGGGAGACTGGGTTTCAATTCAAGGTAAGTTGCCCCCTATTTCAGATCAAGGTGTTCTTCAACCACCTCAACCCGAAGAAATTCTAGCTAGGCATATGGTTCGATGTGAAAACAAGGCAATAACTGAAGTTCTCGTAAGGTGGCAAGGGTGTGAAAATGTCGATGTAACCTGGGAAAACTATTATTAACTCAAGGAACGGTTCCCAGATTCAAACCTTGAGGATAAGGTTTCTTGAAGGAGGAGGGCATGTAATATGTGCACTGCTGAGGTGTCCAATAGAGAATTAGTCAATAATTTGTTAGAGTAAGAGTCAGTCAAATAAATTTGTTAGGATCAAATATTTTAGGAGAGTTTGTTTAGTTCCTTTGGAATATGTTTGACGGTTGTTAGTAGATCTTTATAAATTTGTAATTCTAGTGATCTGGGAAGACACATAGAAAAATCTTATCTCCCTATACTGTCTTAGGAGGTTGACCCCCTCGAAGTGGTCATCTTATAACATTTTCTTTGAAGCAAATTTCCTGCACGTTACACTACCCTGTCATAGCTTGTTGTTGCTGCTGGCGGCAGCAGCCATGGTTGTCGCTACCATGACGATGGCGGGCGACAATGGCTGGCGCAGATGATGGGAGAGAGAGAGAGAGAGAGAGAGAGAGAGAGAGAGAGAGAGAGAGGGTGTTATTGCTGCTTTTAGCAGGGCCTTGGACCTGGACCCAACTGTTGATGCAGAGAGATGACTATTGTTGGCTTGTTGTTACAACTACTTCCATTGCAACCAATGTTAGTGGTGGCCGACGGTTGGGAAGAGACCACTGGCCACTGTAATCTTCTTTCTTTTCATCTTTCTCAAAAGTCTTTTATCAAAAGGTTTCATAAAAAACCAATTAACCCCAAATAATCTCGTCAATATCAACAAAAGAGGATTTATAATCTGAATATTAATCTCCAAATATCTTTATCATTCAAATTTTCATTCTCTTAATCCAATGGCCTTTTGAGAATTATTATGAGAGAATTTGAGTCGACCCTAATTGGCGTAGGCACAACTCAGCCAATTGAATGACTACGTCAGGGAAAAGGGATGGCCGAGCAAGATAAGCCGACCCGTGATCTGGAACGGGCCATATTACTCTGTCCAAGTTCTTTTGCAGAGCTTTCACATTAGTATGAAACCCAGAAGAAGTCATTACACACCTCGTCTGCCGAATCCAAGTAAGTGCTCATCAACAACACGGCTAAACTGTCACAGGAATGACTCAAATTATAAGGTTAGCTCGGGGAAAGGCAAGTCCTACATTCGCGCTCAAGGCTTAACTCCAGTAATGCATGATGGAGCAATATCTGGCGCACGATCTCAGGGTAACTGCCAACTTCAACGCGTGCGTCATTCACGTTAAATGGCGTGAGTTGTGTCAACAATGACGAGCATGGTCGTTTTATCCAAAAGGTATAAATAGGTGACTCATTGACATAGACAGGTATGCAAAATCTTTCACTCGAAACCTATCCACACTACTTAGATCCAGATTCCTAGCCTGACTTTGGCATTGGAGGGTCCCCTGCTCTAGCCAGGGTCTCCTTTGTCCTCATCTTGTGCAGGCTTATAGGGCTCGGTGCGAGTGCTCGGAGCTTAGCAAGGGTGAACCAGATTTTTTCATCAACATTTTGGCGTCGTTTGTGGGAAATTGAACAAAAAGCTACTTTTACTATAATGAGAAAGAATGGCAAGAGGAAAGAAGAAAATGCATACTCGAACTATCATTGTTGATCTCGAGCCATCGAGGGGCCGAAACTCAACTTTTGGACTATGATAGAATCTGCACCAATGGAGCCTACTCAGAGATTCAGGAATCGGAGAGGTAAATACCAAGCATTACAACACCAAATGGAGATGTTGGTCAACGAGGTCAGCCAGATGAGGCAACAGATGAATAGGCGGCATCTACCTTCGAACCAGGAGGAAAATGCTCCGATAATCGCAGAACAACAAGCCCCAGCAGTGTCTCGAGACGACTCACGAGGGGCATCTACTCGGGTCCCGATGCGACCGCGAGAGCCACTGAACCAAGCCCCCACGCATGTCTCTGACACATTGGCACTGCCATCTGCTGACCTCTGCCATGAATTGGAACGGAGAAGACATGAAAGGACTCCCGAACCTGATAAGGTTCAGGAAGTAGTGGCTGAGAACAGAGATCCTTGGGAAGCGGCTCGAAGAATTACGAGGCCAGATCGACACGATGCGACCAACATACCAAACTCAGGTTCCGACCGTCGTGGACGCAATGATGGAGGAAACTAAACCCTCGTTCATTAGCGAAATAATGAACGTGGTGATGCCACCTATCACGCCCTACTCGGGCTCTAGGGATCCTACTGAGCACATGGAATCCTACCGATCATGGATGGAGCTCCAGTGAGCCTCCGGGCCCAACATGTGCAGAGCATTCTTGATAACGCCTACCGGAGCCGCGCAAGGCTGGTATCGGCAACTAAAACCGAGGTTTATCGACTCATTCTCCGAGCTAAGTAAGGCGTTCCTCACTCAGATCATTATGGGGAAGCAACGCAGGAAACCCTCCACACATTTGCTCACCATCAAGCAGAAAGATGGGGAAGCCCTGAAGGACTACATCCTCTGATTCAATAAAGAAGTAATGCAAGTTAATGATTACTAAGACAAGATGACTCTGACTGCAATAATCTCTGGCCTCAAAGAAGGAAAATTCCTATTTTCAATAGGGAAAAACCCTCCGACCTCGATGGGAGACTTTATGAACAGAGCAGAAAAATATTCAAACACCAAGGACTTCTTCGGCTCCCAAAAAGGGACTCATCATGCAGGAAGCTCCTCTGGAGATAAAAAGCATAAAGATGCCCCTTTCCAGCAAAACGCGAACAAGAAGAGGTCGGATAAGGACGGATCCCGCGGTCAAAGACCGAGTAAGAAAACTGAGAGTCGATTCAGCTCGTACACTCCTCTCAATACATCTACGAAGCATATCCTCTTGGATATCCGAGGCAAGAGGTTTTTGCATTGGCCGAACTGCATGAAGACAGAAGCGGGCCAGCGAGACAAGCGCAAATACTATCGCTTTCATCACGACCATGGGCATAACACTAGTGATTGTGTTAACTTGAAAGAGGAGATCGAGACCCTCATTCGCAAAGGTAACTTGCGTCAATACATAAAAGAAGAGAGACGAGCTCGGAAGGATGAGTAGCCGAGTAGAGCTACGGACAATGGCACTGAGATCCGGAAGATATACGGAGGTCCGTCCAGTGGCGATGACTCAAACCAAGCCCGAAAAGCTCACGCTTAGAGCACTAACCCCGAGCACTACATTCATTTGACTAACGGGCCGAAGAAGGAACTCTGAGTGAGCCTGTGCAGTCTCACATTTACAGAAGATGACGAACACGGAATTCAGTATCCTCATGATGATGCTTTAGTGGTCACAATGACGGTAGCCAATCGTAAGGGGTATAGCATCTGGTCGATACTGGAAGCTCGGCTGATGTCTTGTACTCTGAGGCGTTCGACAAGATGGGCATTGAAAGGTCATGCCTCAGACCTGTCCGGACCCGTTACATGGCTTCGCAAGCGATAAAGTTATCTCAGAAGGAGCAATCTCTCTCTCGGTTACAGCAGGAGAAGGGCAGAACCAAGTCACCTTATTGGTGGATTTTTTGGTGGTAAACACGCCATCAACATACAATGTCATCATCGGATGACTATCTCTTAATGCCATGAGGGTGGTGGTATCTACATACCATTTGATGATGAAATTCCCCGTGACCGGAGGAATTGGTTACCTCGAAGGAGATCAGAGAGAGGCTTGACGTTGTTACACCATAACAGTTAGACAGGGTTCAGTAAAACAAGCCCTCACAGTCAACATGCTCGACCCCAGAGAAGATCCTTTGGAGAAGAATTCCCCCATAGAGGATCGCTTGACAGTCCCGCTCGATGATATCAACCCTACCCAAACGGTCCAGCTCGAATTGTCATTAACCACTGATCAACAAAAACGGATGCTGGAGTTTCTACGGCAGCATCGAGACATTTTCGCCTGGTCTCATCATGACATGCCAGGTATCTCCCCTGAGGTAATGGTCCACAGGGTGAAAGTGGACTCGGGACACAAGCCAGTCAAACAAAAGAGGAGCCTTCGAGTCGGAGAGGTATGTCGCAATCGCCGATGAGGTTACTAAGCTCCTCGACGTAGGTTTCATTGAGGAAGTTCATTATCCATACTGGATTACGAATGTCATGCTCGTAAAGAAGGCTAACGGAAAATAAAGAGTCTGCGTAGACTACTTGGATCTAAACAAAGCCTGTCCAAATGATAACTTTCCCCTTCCCAGGATCGACCAACTGGTCGACAGTACAGCCGGGCATGAGCTCCTCACTTTCATGGATGCATACTCTGGTTACAATCAGATCGCAATGCATCCTCTGGACAAGCAAAAGACAACGTTCGTGATAGATAAGGGACTTTACGATTATCGAGTAATGCCCTTTGGTTTGAAGAATGCAGGTGTTACATACTTGAGGTTAGTAAACAAGACATTCGCCCAGCAGATCGACCGAACCATGGAGGTCTTCGTCGACAACATGCTTGTAAAGAGTATCAAGGTAGCTGACCATATAATAGACCTCAGGGAAACCTTTCTATCCTATGGGAATATCGGATGAGGTTAAACCCGACTAAGTGTGGGTTTGGCGTGGGCTCTGGTAAATTCCTCGACTTTCAAGTAAGCCAAAGAGGCATCGAAGCAAACCCTGACAAGATCAAAGCCCTCCTTGATATGAGCTCGCCTCGGACAATGAAAGAAATCCAGTGCCTCACTGGAAGAGTAGCTGCACTCAGCCAATTCATCTCCACGGCCTCTGACAAATGCTCCCCCTTCTTTTAGCAGTTGAAGGGTCATAAGAAGGCGGAGTGGACTTCAAACTGTGAGCAGGCTTTCCAGTAGGTGAAGCAATATTTAGGGTCACCACCGTTGTTATCTAAGCTAGAAAAAGGGGAACCTCCGTTTCTCTACCTGGCGGTTTCAACATCAGTCGTCAGCTCGGTTTTCATCGGAGAATCTGAAGGAAAGTAGTACCCGGTATATTACATCAGCAAAGCACTGGTCCCAGTTGAGACAAGATATCTGAGCATGGAGAAGCTCGCCCTGACACTGGTCGTATCTGTGCGTCGACTACATCCATACTTCCAGGCACATTCACTAACTAACCACTTCGTCAGGTGCTCTAGAAGCCTAAAGCATCTGGTCGACTGACCAGGTGGGCTATAGAGCTTGATGAGTTTGACATCGAATATCGACCGAGGACTGCCATCAAGGGCCAAGCAGTGGCCAATTTCATACCTGAGTTCACCGCTCAGAATAGTGAAGATGAAGTATCTGGCTCGGATATGCTCTCATGTCCGACTACAAATCTCATGACCCTCTGAGTACCTCTGCCTGCCGAGGGTACTAGAACGGAGGTAGAGACAGAGGACGACTTGTAACGTCTCAGAAAAGTCCGTACAAAGACCCGAGTACCACCTCAGGCAGAAATAACACAGGACCAAATCCTTTAGAAATTAGACGAAATTAACTAAGTGATAAACTAGGTTACTTGTGAAATTAGCACTAATCACTTTAAATATGAACTGTAAGACCCAAAACGAGTAGAATAGTTAGCGCTACATTACCTTAAAACTTAGGATCCATCTTTAAACCCGGTTGCTCTCGGGAGCACCTTGAAACTCCGTATCGGACCTGGATTACCCGCCGAAAGTCCGATGACCGCGAAACTATACCGTTATGACCACCTTACTGGGCTTGACAATCATCTCGAAAATCAAGTCCTGACTGTATCCAAAAACGCACAACTTGAGCACGGAGCAAAGTGTGTGAGAAAAGCGAATATCTTTAGGAAACGTGCTCAGATTTAAGTGAATTGAGTCGTTCACTTGTAGGCCAAATATAAGGATTCAGACCGTCAGAATCTGACCCAAATACACCATCGGATCAGGGAAAATTTCATACACATGTCAGTGTACTTGTGGCCCTAATCGAGTGGCGATGACTGTTGAACTGAAACTCGTCCGCCATGGTCGATCTGTAAATCCGATCGGACCAAAAACTCAGCTTAACCTAGATACAATGTTAAGGACCTTAAGTCTGACTGCACATAGAAAAGGGGCCTCCAGAAGTGCTCTGTTGGATCAAAACAGACGCTTTTTGAATATAACCTAAGTATACCTTGGCCCTAGGGCCATTCCCATTAGTCTTAGGCCTATATAAGGGCCTTAAACCCTCCCTCTCTCATCTCATATGAATTTGGAAAACCCTAGGACAGAGAAGAGAGAAAAGAGAAGGAAAGAGAGAGGAAGTGAGAGAGTGTACTGGCGTTCGTTCTTGGGATTTAATCCTACCTCTCCACACGCTTATCTATCGCGTCTGTAGCGATATTCCGGCATTTCCGACAACGTACTTGGGTAAGAAAACCTAACCCTAATCTGTTTTAGGGTATCATATAGTATAAGTGGTGAAATAGCTAACCTAATTCATGCTATAGGTTGTCATTCTGCCGTTGACAAAGACTAAGTGTCTAAAACGAATTCGTTACGCGTTTACCGGCGTAAGGTACGGACTATATACATTTAGTTTATAGTTTTCAAGACTTTCAATGTCGGTTAATGATTCATTACTGACATGGGTGCCATTTCACATGCCAAACGTGATGTTTGTTTCGCTTTACGAATATGTATGAACTATGTCAAGTATAGTGTATTCTATGTATTTGTTGAAATAATTAAATACGTATGTTTTTGGATTCGCGGTTGACATGATTATCTGTCGTGCATATATGGTTGTTGTATATACGACAACTCCTTAGCGAAAGGTTTTACCCTAATTCATATTATAACCAACATACATCATGTATGTTGTAGACTAAGTGTTTGTAAGAATATCTCAATGAACTAGTAGTTAGTTAATTGTACTTTGTATGAGTGTTGAGATATGATTCTCAACTACCTTAACTATGTGTATGATTTCCTCCATGTAATTTATACTATAGTGTCTATTTAGGCATGGGATGCATATGTGTGAATTTATGTTTAAGTTGTATTACATAAAATGCTCGAATGATTGTATGATTTGAATTATTAATCCATTACTACTTTGACTTACTCATATGATTACTAGTTAAAATTGAATACGGTTGGGACTATTATATAGTCCAGGTAATCAGTAACAGGTTCTGACCAGTTGGCTGAAGTTGTTTTGCCATACAGAATGTGGTCGATGAATTCAAGTTGTACTTGGGATGTCGACAGTGGTTAGGCCACACAGAGTGCTTACGCATTTCATGTCGATCAACTCTCTGTACACTCGTACTAGTCGAGCTCGTCAAGTAACCTGATTGACTCGATATATGTTCACCATGTTTGGACACTACTGCTTGAACCTAAGGTACCAAACTCAAAAGTGAAAACCCGCTAACCTTGGTACCTCGATCCGCTAAGACTCATGAGCCGGACATGGTGGTATGGGACACCGTGGTCGAGCTGTCGGCCTACGCTGGGGTGACGAGCCTCCCCGTAGTGTCCAGTGAGCAACATTGCCTCGTGAGCCAAATATGGTAGTATGGGACACTGTATTCGAGTTGTCGGCCTACACTGATCAGGTGACGAGCCCTTTGTAGTGACCTCGAGCATACTCTGAGACTGCATAGAGGCGACGAGCCTTTTCGTAGCAACTAGAGTAAAAACTAGGCCTGCACTGATTAGGTGACGAGCCCTTTATAGTGACCTAGAACCGCAACATCGTATGAGATTTACTAGGACTGACGACCCTAAAATGGATCATTGTTTGGGAAATGATATAAGGGAGGTACCTTAGTTTCTCAATCCTACTGTATGAAAAGGACTAATAAGAACTTGGTAAGCATGGTCATGCACCGCATTACATGTGTCGTTTGGCATTGGGTAGAGCACTGAGGAAGTGACTGACATGCGCGACCGTGAGATGAAGATCGCAGAGGGAGTGCAGGCGAGGGCATGCATCATTTATACATACCATTTTTGCATTAATCAGAGTACTTAGGGATGTGTGATTATATTGCTTTATCATTACTGCTCGACTGAATTGATAACATGTTAACCTTTGCTCTATTATTCCACTGAGCTGATCACTCACTCCCACGTTCTGGGACGGTACTTTAAACACCAACCAGACTCTGTCATAGTTGCAGATGACGATGCGACCCATGAGGCGGAACCTGACTTTTGTGATGACGAGGAGGCATTCTCGTATATGCAGTATTCAGGCGGGTTTACGTAGACCGTTCTGAATCGACGAGGCTTCAGGATTCATGCTTTGTAGAGGACTACCACTCTTTTGACATTTTGTATTTTGAAATGATACTTATATTTATTTGACCTGGCAATGTATTTGTACTCTGAAGATCAGTAACAATCTATACATTTTATCTATGCTTATACACCTCTTTTAGTCCTCCGCTTGCATAACTTAACTGTTCTGGAGTATGAATTACTGTTTTGGTATGATCCCATTCATGTTTATACATACTAACATAGACAACATTCAATCACCATCAATTATGTTGCATAAGTGATGTGTTGGAACTCAGGAGTTGGGCATTTGCACGACCCCCGATTTTCAGGGCGTTACACGACTGGACCCTGTTTGTAAACGGGTCGTCCAACTCGAAACGAGGGGGAGCAGGAATCGTCCTGGCCGCGCCTGACTCAACAACGGTTCAATATGCAATAAGTCTCAATTTTTTAGCCTCAAATAATGAAGCGAAGTACGAGGCTTTGCTAGCCAGGCTCAAACTAGCTATCCCCTTAGGAGTCTAATTCCTCAGAGTCCGGTGCAACTCCCAACTTGTCGTAAATCAAGTGTTGAAGGAATATGAGGCTAAGGAAGCCAAGATGATAGCCTATTTGGGCGAAGCACAAAAACTCATGAGTAAGTTCCAGGAGTGCAAAGTCAGCCAAATACCGAGGGTCGAAAATTCTTAGGCAGATGCTCTTGCAAAATTGGCCTCGGTGACTGAAGAGAATATCCCAAGGATCATCCCAGTGGAGTTCCTGAATAAACCGAGCATCGACCACCCTGATCAGGAGACCGTCTACCCTGTGCAGGCAACCACGAGTTGGATGGATCTTATACTTGGGTACTTTATGGATGACAAGGTTCCTAAGGACAAACTGGAGGCTCGACGTCTAAGGGTCAGAGCGGCGCGATACACGATCATAAGAGATATTCTATACAAGAAAGGGTTCTCTCAGTCGTATCTGAGATGTCTACGACCTGATGAGGCAGAGTATGTGATCCGAAAGATTCACGAAGGAATTTTCGGGAATCATTCCAGCAGCCGAGCCCTGGCACAAAAGATCATCGGTCAGGGACATTTTTGGCCGACGATCCAAGAGGACTCCAAGGACCTCGTCCAGAAATGTGATAAATGTCAGAGATTCGCTACCGTCCCGAGGCAGCTAACATAAGAGCTCACCCCCATGAGCGGGCCGTGGCCATTCGCTCAGTGGGGGATTGACTTCATTGGGCCCCTGTCATAGGGTAAGGGACAGACCAAATACACAATTGTTGCAATGGATTATTTCACCAAATGGGCGGAGGCCGAGCCAGTTGCAAAGATCACCAAGCAAAAAATAACAGATTTTGTCTGGAAAAACATTATTTGTTGATCCGGCATCCCACATTCCATTGTGTCAGACAATGGGAAGCAGTTCGACAATGACAGATTCTGGGGTATGTGCCAAAGGCTCGGCATCATCAACGCCTACTCGTCACCTCAGCACCCTCAATCTAACGATCAGGTGGAGGCTGTGAACAAAATCATCAAGAATCACCTCAATAGTAAGTTGGAGAAGGCCAATGGTAATTGGGTCGAGGAGCTCCCGTTCCTTCTGTGGGCATACAGAACTACAGCACGATCAGCTACTAGAGAGACCCTATTCTCCCTCTCTTATAGGGCGGAGGTTGTTGTCCCCATTGAAATAGGGCTTCCACTCCTCGGGTACGGACCTATCAAGATGACCAAAATGCCGAGAAGATTATGACAGGCCTCAACTTGCTTAAAGAATTAAGGGACATCGCAAGATTGCGGATCACAACTTGGCATCAGCAGATCGTCTGTTTCTACAACTCCAGGGTCAAAATGAGTCGCTTCCAACGGGGAGACCTCGTCCTCCGCCACGTGTTCCAGAACATAACCGAACCCGAAAAAGGGTCTCTGGGCCCTAACTAGGAGGGACCCTATTAGGTAGTCGGCTTGGCAAAACCTGGGTACTACCGCCTCGAGGATATGGAAGGACGACCATTGCCACATCCCTGGAATGCCGAACATTTGAAGATCCACTATTCCTAGGGGGGACAATGTAAGGGTCAAGACTACTTGTTTTAATGACTTTCACAATAAAAGATGCAATTTTCTACATAAAGTTATTCTACATAGTCTACATGGGACTTTCTCTACAAGGGAGGAGACCCCGATGATGGGTCGACCACTTAAAAAGTGATTGCTCCGTCAACCGAGCAAGTTACGAAGGACCATTTCTCATGTGCAGAGATGGAATCCTTCGACGAGCTAACTCTTAAAGAAGAGGTCGGCTCATCATTCAACAACTCACGCAAACATAATCCACACAATCAACAATCACCACGTCAACATAAAGATCTACAAGTATGGTATTCAAAATAGCGCCAAGGCGCAATAATATTCTATTACCAAAAAAGATAAAAAGTAACAGAGCTATTAGCTGGCTTGTGGGGGATTGGTACTGGGGGGCTGGTCGTCTGGAGGAGGATCTTTGGTACTTAGGGTCTCAAGGTTGAGATGTGGGTAAAGCACCTTAACGTCCTCTACACAGGTATTATAACCATAATAGTAGACCTTCTCTGCCTTGGCTTCCCTTTCAGCTGAAGTTTTAAAAGCCTTGAAGCAGCAGCGACCATCGAAGCGACCGAGTTTTCAAGCTCGGCACGCTGAATGGCGACAGCCTTCTCAATAGTCGCCTCTACATCAGCGATAGCATCAAGTTTCGCTTGCCCTAGCTCGCTCGCCAGTCAGGCGTTATCATCCTCCACCGTACCTAGGAAGACTTTCACCTTCGCCAGCTCGGCATCAGCAGAGTCAAGACGAAACCGGAGCTCGTTAACCTCCCCGTGGAACACCAGTTCCCTCACTTAGCCCTTGGCTATCAGGACCTTGAGCTCCTCTTGCTCCTCGACTGCTGCCTTTAGAAGCGAATCCGCCTCTCATTATCCCTGAAGAGCCTCTATCTCCTCATCCTTCCTACTTATCTCCCGCAGCCTTTCCTGGGTCGACAAGAACATGGGCAACACCTACGCAAAGGCAAAAGATATGTCAAAACCAAGGAAAGGCAAATACAACTAGAGGGGAGAAGTTACCTTATAGCAGACCGAGGCGATGTTGTTGATGAAGGATTCGTGGCATTGTCTGAGAAGCTCAGCTACCTCCACCTCAGAGCATGCTTCGCTGCCTAGTTAACTAGTTGGGACATGTGATAACGAGGGGGGAATTGCCAGGCCTCGGAGAGAGATGCAGACCCCGCCACCTCACCAAATCCACTGGCATCCGAGGCCTGATGCTCCGTCATAGGATCGCACAATGTCCTCGTCACCCGAACGTTCGACCTCGGCTGGAAATAGCACGATGTCCTCATCACCCGTTGGAGCCGTCTCTCTGGACTCGGAAGAGGAGGGGATGGCGATGACATCTTCCCTGGCTGCCTCCCTCTCCACTTCGGGTTGGATTTGGGGGGCGATCGAGGGCAATTTGGGGGTAGGGGCAGCAGCAGCGACGACCTTAGCCTCAGCAATGGTGGCTGGATCGGCTTCGACCCGAGGAGTCTCCTTCCTCTGAACAGTAACCTTCACTCGGGGCTCGGAGTGCAGCATCTCCTAAAGATGAAGAGGTTTTCTCTTCCTTGACCCCGATGCTTCACCCATACCTGTGCAAAATAGTTCAGTTAAAAGAGGTGGCTTCATTAAAAACTCAAGACTGACAAGACTGCATATTAATACTGACCTAAAGCAAAAAAGGGTGGGTTTGAATATGCAAAATCCGGACTGAAAAAGGTCGTCCGGGTTGATAATGTGGTGTCAGACACGTTGCTCGGTGTTAAGCAATCGCACGCTAGCAACCTGGCCCTGAAGAAGGGAGGAGAGCTCGGGAATGCCCTTTGGATAATCTACGAAAAAAATAGTTGAAGTCAGATGAGAACAATACAATGCGAAAGTCGATGACAGAACAACCACCTCAAGAAATCTAACCTAGAGTAGAAAATTTGGTGGGGACCTTGACCTGCTGCAGATCACTGAGCTCAGCCGCGAGCGCCTCCCATTCTCTCGAGGCCCAAAACCACCTGTTCTTTCAATACTTGTTGGAAGTGGGGAGCATGGTAACAAGGCTAGAACCATACTAAGTCTTCGCCGAGAAATAATACCAGCACAGCTCGTGGCGGTCGTGCTTGGCTTGGTAGATGGCCATGAACTCGTCAGGGGTCAGCTCTTGATTTTTGAGCTGACGCCAGATCAAGTAGGCCGATATCAGCGTCCTCCAAGCGTTAGGGACGAGCTGGCTCGGATCCAACCTTAGATGTGCGGTCATGGCGCGCACAAAGGGGTGAATTGGAAATTGGAGCTCACATCGGAGGGCGCAGATGAAGATTGCTACATCGCCTTCAGCTGGGTCCCCGAGGGCAACTAGAGGAGCTGGAGCACGGTGTGTACTGAGCTCAAAATCTGATAAATGGCTCGGATCTCATCCATCTGTGATTCTATCAAGACCGAGCCCTTGGGGACAAGCTCAACAGGTCGGCCACCCGACAGTCTAGCAACTGCCCTTCACATTGGATCCCGAGGTATTCTCCTGGAACCCTTAGAGCGAGCACCGACTTTAGTGCCCTTATCTTTTCTAGCACGAGGTCGGAGGGGTAGCGCTTCCAGTGGACCTTCTGAAGCCTCGTGCCTAGAGTCTACACTCTCAGGCTCTGAATCTCCCTCAAATGCATAGACTTCACGAGCTTCATCTGTCCCATTCGATATTGCAAAACAAATGGAAAAGGAAAAAAGACAAGAGAAAAAGGGGACCGGAGAAAGAAAAAACTCACTAGAAATCGCCTGCTCCGGGGATTTGCTAGCAGCAAGCGTCTTCCAGGAGAAGTAAAGGAGAGATTCAAAATCAGAAGAGGAACTAGCTTTTATAGCCCCAATCAGCCATCTGTAATGATGATAAACGATTGTATCCGAAGTCGAAATGACATAGAGCCGAACCTTACGGTGTACGTGGCAGTAAATTGTTAGTCCATTCTCACGACCACCAAGCCACGCGCTGCTCGCATTTAATGGGAATTCATGCCAGATGCCTCCCCATCTCCTAAAGTCCACGCGGCAGCACCCTATTCGCTTCGACGATTCGAATCCATAACCGTCGTCACGTGTTCGCCAACCACAGGCTCAAAATCAAAAAGCTGCCACCATAGTACAACACCCCGGTAACAGAGAATTATGATTACAATTATCTGCCTCGATTATGCTGAGTCCTCGCCATGGAGGGCGCGACATACCATCTCACTATGCATTTACTCCCTGAGTCCGAGTTCGAACTCAGAGAGTAGGGGGCTTCTGTTATGAGAGAATTTGAGCTGACCCTAGTTGGCGTAGGCACAACTCAGCCAATTGAATGACTGCGCCAGGGAAAAGGGATGGCCGAGCAAGATAAGCCAACTCGTGATCTGGAACGGGTTATATCATTCCGTCCAAGTTCTTTTGCAGAGCTTTCACATCAGTATGAAACCCAGAAGAAGTCATTACACATATCGTCCGCCAAATTTGAGTAGGTGCTCATCAACAACAAAGCTAAACTGTCACAGGAAGGACTCGGATTATAAGGTCGGCTCGGGGAAAGGCAAGTCCTATATTCGCGCTCGAGGCTTAACTCCAGTAATGCATGACAGAGCAATATCCAGCGCACAATCTCAGGGTAACGCCAACTTCAACACGTGTGTCATTCATGTTAAATGGCGTGAGTTGTGCGGAGAATGATGGGCACGGTCTTTCTATCCAAAAGGTATAAATAGGTGACTCATTGGCATAGATAGGTACGCAAAATCTTTCACCCGAAGCCTACCCACACTGCTTGATTAGACCCAGATTCCTAGCCTGACTTTGGCATCGGAGGGTCCCTTGCTTTAGCCAGGGTCTCTTTTTTCCTCATCTTGTGCAGGCTTATAGGGCTTGGCGCGAGTGCTCAGAGCTCGACAAGGGTGAACCAGATTTTTGCATCAACAAGAATAATTTACTCTCTCTCTCTCTCTCTCTCTCTCTCTCTCTCTCTCTCTCTTATTAATCCCCATACCTGGGAGATAAAAAGAGAGAATAAGCTACATAAAAGTAATTAACTTCATTTTTTTTATATTATTTCCTCTTTACACATAAAATTAGAGGAAGTTATTATATCTAAAGAAAATTAATTATTTACAGATAATCGATATATTTAATAAAATAAAAATATTAACTAATAAATAATAAAATATCATATTTATAAATAAAGGCATATTTACCTCAATATGATCCTTTAAGGGCCAATTTGGCCGGGCGAATCCCATGGGATTAGGAGGGATAGGATGAATTTTAAGGTAATGATGGTGGTGTCAGTGGATTGGTTTAAGATCCATGGGATTGCTATATCCCGGGACAAGTTTACTGGGTCTGTTTGGCACGCCCCGCATATCCCAGGATTTTACCTTCCATCCATCCAACTAAGGGATGGGATCAATTTTAAGGTAATGATGGTGATGTCAGTGGATTGTTTTAAGATCCATGAGATTGCTTATATCCCGGGACAAGTTCACCAGGTCTGTTTGGCTCGTCATGCATATCCCGGAATATCACGATCCCATCCCTCCTAATACCGTGGGATCGGTCCAGCCGAACAGGACCTAAGCTTTAAATTGGAGATCCACCGTTGAATGGCTCTGATATCAATAAAAGTCTGTGTGGAAGAGTGAGCTCTTGGGATCGGATGGTTTACAAGATATAATACCTTTACAAAAGCGGGTGATAAATGGTGTAGGTTAAGTAGTGCTCCTAATCACTACTGCAGCAGATGAGTCTGATTACCCATCTAAATCTATGGTATATATGGCCCTGGATTACGATATATGATTTGAATAGTTTAATGGACGGGCGAAATATATATTATTAAACTTTCTATTTTTTGTTTGTACTTTTGTAATTTCTAGAGATAATTTTCACTCTCACCCACACTGAAGGTCTGAAAGTTTAGATGAAGCCAAAAGTTACTAGTTTTATCTTTATCTCCATATCTAAATTTTCAGCCGACGAGGAAAAAAACAAATTAAAAAGTTATATGCTAAATCTCATGGGATCCACGATGACTGCCCACAAGTGGCCCCACAGCCTATATTCAACAAAGTGTGGATCACTGAATCATAGGCCTTATAAAAACTTCTGAACCCAGAATAGTTCACATATCCTTGGTACAGAGGATCATATCACATGATCCTCCGGTCCTTGGATTATATAGTGGATGGAACCCATTGTTTGCCGATCCAGGCCATTGATATTATAGATCTCACAGTGCATGGTTCGTGACCCAAAAACCTCCTTGATGAGTCAATTTTAACCCTTCAATCGGTGGCCTGCAAATACAAAAGAAAAGAAGTAAGGCAACAAACCACATTCAACTGAAAAATGCCAAACTTGGGGGATCTTCCAATGCGGTAGCGATTTTTTTTAATTTTTTTATTTAAAAAAAAAAAAATTTACATGGCCGTCTACGGCAGCACCAATCAGATCAACAGTCTGGATCACTGAACCATAAGCCGCACTTGTACATAGTACAAACTCAAGGCCCCAGGATCGAGGTGATTTTACGTTGGCTTCGTGGTGTGTCCCACCTGAGTTTTAGATGGAGCTGATTTTTGTCATGTACGGTGAACATAAGGTGTCTCCACAGATGGACGGAGTGGATATCACATAGACATAATGGGACCAGACTCCTCTATCACTTTACAAAACACTGAATTCTTTGGGACCCACGAATCCACTCGGTCCATTTGGTACAATCCTCGATATTTGGCTTTGAAGCCGAAACCAGCTTGATCCAAAACTCCAACGGCCTGCACCACACGGGACAACGGGGATGGAATGCCAACCATAGATTTGTTTGTAGGGTCATCATGGCGTGTACCTTTCATCAAAACCGTTAATCAGGTGTAAGTGAGCAGGATGAACTAAAGAGACAAAAATCAACCTGATTCAAAACTCGGGCGGGCCACACAGTATGAAGTTAGCAGCTTTGACAGTAATTTTGCATTGGCCCCATTGGTGTGGCGCACATGTTTTCTTAATCGAGCTGATCTTTTTGTGTATACGGTCCAAATGATGGTTCTCACCTGATGGACGGAGTGGATTTTACATATACAACATACAACATGGTGCACCCCATAGAGTATACGTATTTTAACGGTGGACTACACATAACTGGGATGTTGCATGCGCTTCCTACATATATCAGGTCTTGTATAAGAAGATTCCATCCACTTCCGATTAGTGGGCCCCACACCTCTAGTCAAGATTTTTGAAATTCAGACGCCCATTCCAAACCGTCCAATATAAAAAGGGCGGTTGTGGACTCTCTCCCTCCAACGACTTTGCCAGACTCTCCCATCCAAAGCTGCAAATGGGTGTGAAGAACACTCTCATGGCCTTCCTTGTTCCCATCCCTTCCATAGCTTTCTACCTCACCTTCCTTCAAGAATCCCAGCACCCATCTCCATCTCATGCACATCTGGAGCACCTCTGGAAATGGTGCTCCCATCACCCTATCTTTCTTGCAAACCTCCTCTTCTTCTTCAACATCGACATCCTCTTCTGGGCTATCAGCCTCATCCAATCCAGCAATTGGGTACCCTTCAAAAACCAAAACTATAAATTCTTTTTTATTTTCATTTTTAGCATGGCAATCCAGACCGTCGAAATCATGGGCCCCATCATGGATTGAGCGTAGCCTGAAAATCAAACTGATCGAGTGATCTTAGCGATCTCATTTCGTTATCTGAATTTGGACTGGTGGCCATTTCTGTAACTACCCATCAGATAGTTAGGATCGTCTGATCAGCATAATTATCACTCTATGGTCCACCCACAATGGGTTCCATCATTCGGACGATCCGGATCAGGGTCCATGTATACAGTGGATGGTATACCACTGTTTAGAAAATGTCAGTGAACTATCAACCATAGTGTTATCCCTTATATTTTCATTTAAAAATAAATAAATAAATAATAAATAAATAATAAAAATTTTGAATTTTTGTTATTTGGTTCTGTGGTTTTGTACCCTTCAAAAAAATAATAATAATAATAAATAAAAAAATAAAAAATCTTCTTATTTTTATTGGTGTGCCCATCATCGATCGCTACCTTACAAGTGGCTTATTGACATGGCAATCTGGACCATCGAAATAATTATCTCCCTTGTGTGGATGAAATCACACCAACCAGTGATCTTAAGGATCTTATTTGGTGCTCTGAATTTGGACAGGTTGGCAATTATTATCCACCGATTTGTTGGTATCCACCAATTGGATGGTCAAGATCTCTTCATGCTACCTTCCATCAGAAAGAGGCTCCATGGTTTGGACTGTCCAGATCATGGTAAATGTATACCATGTACACCATGGCAAGGAACCATCATCATAGTCATGTCCTTCATAATTTCTTATTGGAATTTTGTTTTTGTGATCTTTGATTTGGTGCAGATGATAGATTTGTATTGGACTGTGATACCTGTGATGCTTGTTCACTACTATGCAAGCCACCCTTATGCGAAATCAGATGCCCTGAGATCAACGGCCGTGATTTTGATGACTTGGGTGTGGAGCATAAGGCTCACTCATAACTATTTGAGGAGGGAGAGGTGGGAGTTGGGTGTTAGGGAGGATTGGAGGTTCAGCGAAATGAGGAAGGAATATGGGAAGAATTGGTGGTGGGTTTCGTTTTTTGCCGCTTACGTCGTACAACAGGTATATATGGTTTCGTTCGATTTCGAAATTTAAAGAAAAAAAGAAAAAAAGACATATCTAGCTTCTTTAATTAGATCTTGTTGATTGAATTTTGTTTTTTCAATATAGATGTTTTGTATGAGAATTAGGAGTATGTTTGGGAGAAGGTTGTTGAGAGAAAATCTGAGTAAGGTTTTTAAGTATGTCCAAACTCAAAAAAAGTTCATCATATGTGTCGTTCATCATAGGTTTTTTGTATGTGTATCAGGGAGTGTGTTTACAGAAGGTTGTTAAGAGAAATCCCAGTAAGGTTTTAAAGTATACCTAAACTCTAGACAAGTGCATTGTTATGGCAATTGGGTTTCAGATTCCTTGTTATTCTTATCAGGCATGGTGTGCCATAAAGGCTGTTACGTAAAGGTAACGGTGGCAACCGTTACACGTTACGGGGTCGTAACGGCAGTAACAGCTGTTATGGAAAAAAAATGACCCGTAATTGCCGTTACCAGCAGGTTACATCCCCTATAATGGCCATAATAGTCCTATAATGGTCTATTACGGGACATATACAGGTTTTTCATACTTTTTAATCAACATTATGGGGGCAGATATAGGTTTTTCGGGATTTTTTTCAATAAATAAAAAAAAAAAAAATTAAAAAGAGAGACCTTAATGGCTGTAACAGCCATTATGCCCCGTATCGTAAAGGTAATGGTGGTGGCCGTTACGGCCACCGTTACCGTTATGGAACACCTTATTATCAGCTGGTGGAGTTTCAATGGCCCATTTCTCATACAATTAATGGGTTTGATCAGTTTAGTGCGTTATAGATGTTTGAATATAGATGTTTTATATATGATTATGAATTAGGGAGTATGTTTGGGAGAAGGTTTTTAAGAGAAATCTGAGTAAGTTTTTAAAGATGTCCAAACTCCAAACAAGTGCATTAAATGGTTATGGCAATTGGGTTTCAGATTCTTTGTTATATTCTTATCAGCTGGTGGAGTTTCGATGGCCCGTTTCTCATACCATTAATGGGTTTGATTAGTTTAGTGTGTGGACAGTAATGATTTTAGATTCAAAGGTAAGTTATGCATTAGTAAATGCTAAGGTTTTTTTTTTTTTTTTTTTTTTAATACCTTTGCATTTATTAGTTGCATGTGTAAATTGGTTATGTTTTGTTGTTAGCCTTTCTGGCAATGGTAATTTCACACAGATGATCACACATGCTGACATGTACAATATCAAGACGGCTCATCCTGTGGGCCCTGACATTAACGGCCATGGCCGAAAATAAGGAAGATCACAAGAGTAGGCATATCAGATGATTCTAATTGCTTAATCAGAACAGGATCCAAAATTTGGTGGCAATTGTTTTCCTCCCAAATTGAACAAATTAGATTTGATGGTTCTATTTTGAGCCATGGACCATTCATGATGGGGCCCACCTGATAAGGATTCTGGATCTGGCATGCCTTCCATGTGTACCGGAGGGATGATCTTATGCATATTAAGGCGAGCAGAAGGATTGAACTCTTTATCTATAAGTGAATATTGGAGCTTCTTGCAATCTGTTAAGATCTGCAGGTTTGTATTATTGTTTTCCATTCATATCCCTTCCTTACCTTCTCCAGATTTCTGTTCCTTGCTTCTTCTGAAATGAGTTATTCCTAATAAGGATTGTGATTTTCATTAACATGATTGCTTTGCAGGTATTTCTGGTTGGCATATGCCTCCCCATGTATGCTATTCACTCAAGTGAAAAACCATGGAACGCATGGGACACAATTGCAACATTCATCTGTGCGAGTGGAATTGTGATTGCATACATTGCAGATACACAACTCTTTAAGTTTTCACAAAGAAATAGCACGTTACAAGAGCTCGGCATGCCTATGGTGCCCAATCTCGACAAGGGCTTATGGCGGTATTCTCGCCATCCAAACTACTTTGGGGAGCAGCTGTGGTGGTGGGGATTGGTTATCTTTGGATGGAACGTTGGGCATGGATGGACGTTCTCTGGGTCACTTATTAATAGCCTGTGCTTGGCATATGTGACAATGCTTGTGGAGCAGCGGATGTTAAAACAAGAGAACAGAGCCGAAGCATACAAGCAATACCAGAAGACAACATCGGTGTGGGTACCTTGGTTTAACTCGAGCCCAAGAGTCACAAAAGATAAGAGTAGTTGAGATGGTCCGTCTCCTTTGCACTTTAACCTGTTCTTCTTGTGCTTTAGATTCGGGGTTCCTTATGTAGTAGTTTTCATTTGGTCGTGTCTGTTGAAATGTCCTTAATGTTGTATGTCAATGTTATTAAGTTTGAGCAGGAAGCTGTTTATGGATACTATTTTTGCAGACTTGATTTCATGCATGAACTCATCTTTCAAGGAAACTGAATTGTAATGATTCAATTAAAATCAGAGGAAATGATGAAAATGGAAGTGAGATTGTTTCAATTTCATAACGATGACCCGACGTTAGTTGCAGTTCCATGTGTTTCAATTTGGGGTTGAAATTATTGGAATTGCCATTTGGGCACTAGTCCCTCGTTATGAAACTGTTTTGGTCATTTCGAATTTGAGTTATTGAATTCAATTCCCTGAGCATCCAAATGCAGCTTAAGAGCCTGTTTGGTAGACACCTCAAAACAAGTTCATCTCATTTTAGTTAACAGTAATTTATGTATTAGAGATCTTGTGCACAGTGGCAGCAGTAGCACCATAAGCTTAAGATGGTACCGGGTAGATGTGGGGCCCATGAGGTGTGTGCATCACATTCAACCCACCCATTAGATGTGTCCCCTCAAGTTATCCCCAGGGCCTGAAAATGAGCTTGATCTAAAACTGTGATGAGCCACGGCACAGGGAACAAGATAGGCCACGGCACAGGGAACAAGATAGGAAGGGATGCTCACCCATGATTTCATCCATAGAAGATGAAGTGTCTGGACGGCCTAGATTCCGCATGCACAACACGGTGGGCCCGCCATGGAAATCAAGGATGGGCATTCCCTTTCTACCTGTCTCCTGTTCTGTGGCCCACCTGAGTTTCGGTTTGGCTGAGTCTTGTGCTCTAGGGTAATGTGAGGTGACGCATCAGATGGGCGAGTCAGATATCATGAATAAATCACACGGGCCTCACCTCTACTTGGTACTGATGGGGTGCACCCCTAACTAAAATTGGATTTACTCATTTTTAGGCACCTACCAGAGATGGCCTAAATTGTCGTAGATTCTAGTTAACTGTCAGCAGAGTATTCTGTATGACAATTTCTGTGTATTGTGCTGCCTAGTTTGTTCATGTTATCCTCCTTGTATTTTCATGTTCTTATGTACATCTTCACAGCTCATTAACCCTTTGAAATCCCCTTTGCAATTTCAAATGGCAGTATAAAGGTTCAAAGCTAACTAATCATTTGCAACCGTGCATACAAGATCAGTTGTTATTCAATGGTGTCTAATAGGCTTTGATTTGATCTATCTATATTCCAAGTTAGCCTTCAATAAACTCAAGTTTTTTTATACTTAGGATTTACATTCAAGATGGAATAAAGAACATGTTCGCCTATAGATGTATTTAAGCCAAACAAGTTAGTTTTATTCTATGACAAACTGCCATTTTCTATAACTCCATTTCAGGATATCAAGGGAAATGCACCAAGTATCCCACATTGTACCATTCCAATATCACATCGCATTGGAAGTAGCCCACTGTTTAAATGGGAGAATAGTCTCAAAATTATCTTAGGGTACGTTTGGATTGTGGGAAAAGAAAAGAATGGGTTCTCATGAATTCCATGAGCACTATTGAAACATGGATTCCCATGAATTCATTTTTGGGGTCTTTCAGTTTGGATAGTAAGTGGAAATCTCATATTTCTCTCACAGTTTTCACCTCACATCTTGTGCGTGATACAGGGAGAGGAAGAATGATGCGGACACAAGCGCATTCAAGGTGTACCAACGAAGAAAGCGCCAATCACAAGTGTCGTCCTTGTGGATAGGCGACTATTGAGGAGCTGAAGACCTTTCACATGTGATTGGACATATAGAAGACCCCACTCAGGGAAGACACATGTGAAGGAAGATTGGAGAAAGAAGACCGAGCACCCGAACTTTCCCGCACTTATGTTATTTGCGCGTTTTTTTTTCTTAAGTTAGGGGTCTATTTGCGTGTTTTTGCTTAAGTTAGGGGTCTTTTAGTAATTTTATATCTTTATTTGCTTATTCTAGGGGTATTTTAGTAATTCTATGTCTTTATTTGCTTATTTAAGTGGGCTAAAGCCCTAAATCCGAATTTGAACTATTGATGAATGAAAAGCAAACCCTTTGGTTGCCCTCTTCTTCTCTTCTCTCTAATGGTACTTCTTCTCATCCCTTGATCTTCTTCTTCTAATTTCTTCTTGTGCCCCTCCAATTTCCTCAAGGTAATTATTTCCTTCTTTCTCTTTTCTAGTTTTGGCTAATCCTTCTTCGATCAAAACTTTGAGAATCGATCTAAACCCTAAACCCTCAAATTCTCAAATCCCTAATCCGAGAAACTTCTTGGTTCTTCGGACTAGTGATCTTCATTGATCGATTGGGTGTGACCATGCAAGATCGGGAGGTCTCATCCCTCGCCGGATCCAACCTAAGTAATAATTGAATTCCATACTCCATGGTTGTGATGATGGCCCGCTTCATTGCATGTTTCCTTTATGATTTTCTTAGTTATGATGATTACTGCTAGAATTTTAGATCATTTATTCCTTTTATTTCCGCTGTTTAATTATGTTCATGAGCATGCATCATAATTAGGGCTGTCCTGCGTCAAATTTGGTATCAGAGAATAGGTTTGCATGGTTTTTGTCTAGATCGAGTTATCAAATTAGGGTTTCCAGATTTGCAGATTTCCAGATTTGCAGATTTCCAGCTTTGCAGATTTCCAGATTTGCAGATTTGCAGATTTGAGATTTCCAGATTTGCAGATTTCCAGATTTCCAGATTTCCAGATTTGCAGATTTCCAGCTTTGCAGATTTGCAAATTTCCAGATTTGCAGATTTCCAGATTTGCAGATTTCCAGCTTTGCAGATTTCCAGATTTCCAGATTTGCAGATTTCCAGATTTGAGATTTCCAGATTTCCAGATTTCCAGATTTAGAAAGTTCCAGATTTAGAAACTTTCCAATTTAGAAAATTTCCAGATTTAGAAAATTTCCAGATTTAGAAAGTTCCAGATTTAGAAACTTTCCAATTTAGAAAATTTCCAGATTTAGAAAGTTCCAGATTTAGAAACTTTCCAAATTTAGAAAATTTCCAGATTTAGAAAGTTTCCAGATTTAGAAAGTTCCAGATTTAGAAACTTTCCAATTTAGAAAATTTTCAAATTTGAGTTGTTTCCTGTGTCAACTTAATTGTGTCAGTTCATAGTAGTTTTGCATTCATCACATTCATCTTGAAAGTCATAACACCTAGTAGTCTAGTTGGGTAGAGTTTGGTTCAAGTCTTCACTGTATGCCCACGAGAAGAGGTAGAGGTTTCGGACTTCAACCTACCATGAATAACGAGCAGTTATCTGAGCAACTTGCTCAATTGATACAAAAGATAACCGCCCTAGAAGCGGGTCAGAAGCGCGAGTTTGCCCGCCTTGAGAACCAAATTACCACTACCATGACTAAGGTCGAGCAACTAGAGGCGTCCCAAAAGGAAAATCCCGCTGTAGGGGATGATGCGTACTCCCAAGTGGGAGGAATCATTGAAGAACGCGCTGCCACACGTGGTGGTAATGAAGATAGAGATCGTGGTAACGGTCGTGGTGTGGTGCGAGAGGCACGAGCCACATGTGATCATCAAGACCGTTATGATCCAGATGAGCGTGCGATGAAGAGTGTGAGAGTTGAGGCCCCGAGTTTTGATGGGCGCTTGGATCCCAAGGCATTCCTTGACTGGGTTGCTGACATGGACCACTACTTTGAGTGGTATGGCATGTCGGAAAACCGTCAAATGCGGTTTGCTAAGATGAAACTTGTGGGTCAAGCCAAGCTCTTCTGGACCAACACCGAGCGTAGGATAGAGAGAGTTGGTAGAGCCCCTATCATGCATTGGTATGAGATGAAAGAGAAGTTGAAGGAGAAGTACCTTCCTCTCTCATACCGCCAGAAGCTCCTTGACCAATGGCAATCCTTACGCCAAGGGTCAATGTCTGTCGCTGACTACATCGCTAAATTTGAAGAATATGTGATGCGATGTGATATCCGAGAAGACCCTCTAGTAACGCTCTCGCGTTTCAAGACGGGCCTTCGTGCGGATCTTCAGCGCGAGCTTATGACTCGGCCCTTAACGGACTTGGATGAAGCATATCAAGTCGTGCAGGAGTTAGAGCAATATCTGAAGGCTCCTGTCGTTCGTCGTTTTGAGTCCCGAGACTCCAGTGCTAGATCTAGTTCCCAGGGAACTAGACCTAATATTGGTAGTCAACCTAGGGCACAGGCGACCATTTCGCCTAGGCCTAGGGAGGACAAGGGTAAAGGGGTTCTTGGTGCCGGTCCTAGTAACATGAACCAAGTGAGGTGCTATGAGTGTGGCAATCTTGGCCACATGTCTAATCAGTGTCCTACGAAGAGCCGTGGGAGAGCCTTAGTTATAGGCGAGTCCCACGAGGGTGGAGATGACCAGGGTGATTATGAAGTTGAAGAGTATCACCCTGAAGGAGGACTTACTGATGAAGAAGAAGTGGATGGAGAGAAGCAACGCTTGCAGTAGTCAGGCGTGTGCTAGCTCAGTCTAGAAGTAGTGCTGACTGGCGTCGAAGCACTATCTTCTACACTATTGCCAAGTGTGGTGAAAAGAATTGTAAGGTGATAGTGGACAGTGGAAGTTGTCAGAATGTGATTTCCACTAGCACCTTAGATCGCTTAAAACTGAAATCCACACCTCATCCAGACCCGTATAAAGTTTCTTGGGTTGACAAGACATCCCTACCTGTCACCCAGCAATGTCTAGTCCCCATCGAGTTTGGGTCATACAAAGAGTCCCTGTGGTGTGATGTCTTACCTATGGATGTGGGACATGTTATCCTAGGTAGACCGTGGCTATTCGATAATGATGTCACGATCTTTGGCCGTTCGAATGCGTGTACTTTTATGTATAACGGTAAAAAGATCAAACTTAATCCCATGCCACCTGAGAATACACTAGGGAAGAAGAAGGATGAGAAGGCAAGTGAGCCTAGAGGAATGGGGAAATTCAAACCTAAGTCTCTACATATAATCAGCGCAAGAGAGTTTGAAAAAGAGGCTAAGGAGGATTCTATGGTGTATGCCCTTGTGGCTAGAGAGATTACACCTGAGGTTCCATCAGAGTTGCCCCGTGAGGTGACTTCGGTCCTGAAGGAATACAGTGATGTATTTCCTGAAGACTTACCGAATGAGTTGCCACCTATGAGGGACATACAGCATGTCATTGATCTTGTCCCAGGGTCTACTCTACCGAACCTTCCTCACTACAGGATGAACCCTGCAGAGCATGCAGAGTTGAAGAAGCAAGTTAATGAGCTTCTGCAAAAGGGTTTCATCCAAGAGAGTATGAGCCGTGTGCCGTGCCTGCATTGTTGACGCCAAAGAAAGATGGCACGTGGCGCATGTGTGTGGACAGTCGTGCCATAAACAAAATTACTGTCAAGTATAGGTTCCCTATACCTAGACTTGATGATATGCTTGACATGATGGCCAGGTCCACTATATTCTCTAAGATAGACCTCAAGAGTGGATATCACCAAATCCGTATACGCCCAGGAGATGAGTGGAAGACGGCGTTTAAGACGAAAGATGGGCTGTATGAGTGGTTGGTCATGCCCTTCGGCTTGACTAACGCACCTAGTACTTTCATGCGGGTGATGACACAAGCTTTGAGGCCGTTCATGGAAAAATTCCTAGTGGTGTACTTTGACGATATTCTTATTTATAGTACCACTAAGGAATCACACCTTGAACATTTAAAGAAGGTCTGTAGTGTCCTTAGGAAGGAAAAGTTGTACGCTAATCTTAAGAAATGTGCATTCATGTCTAGCCAAGTTGTGTTCTTAGGATTTATAGTGTCATCTGAAGGGATGCGCGCAGACCCTGAAAAAGTCAGGGCCATAGTTGAGTGGCCGGAACCAAGGAACATTCATGAGGTGCGAAGCTTTCACGGCCTAGCAACTTTTTATCGTCGGTTCATTAGGGGTTTTAGCACGATCATGGCTCCCATTACCGAGTGCATGAAAAAGGGAGAGTTCGTGTGGTCTAAAGCCGCAGTCAAGGCTTTTAAGGAAATTAAGGGCAAGATGGTAGAAGCTCCTGTCATGCGTCTACCTGACTTTTCTAAAGTCTTTGAAGTAGCGTGTGATGCGTCTGGTGTCGGTATAGGTGGAGTGTTGAGTCAAGAAGGACACCCAGTGGCCTATTTCAGTGAGAAACTGAATGAGGCAAAACAAAAATACTCCACTTACGACAAAGAATTTTATGCGGTAGTGCAATCCCTGAGACATTGGCGACACTATCTCCTACCGCAAGAATTCGTTTTGTTTTCTGATCATGAGGCGTTGAGATATTTGCATTCTCAGAAGAAACTCAACCCAAGGCATGCCAAGTGGGTAGCGTTTCTTCAGGAATATTCGTTTGTTTTGAAACACAAGGCCGGGGTTGAAAACAAACCAGCAGATGCCCTTAGTAGGAGAGTGGCGTTGCTCAACTCCTTGAGTGTAGAGGTAGTCGGATTTGAGCAACTGAAAGATGAATACCCCACATGTTCTGATTTTGGGGGTACTTACGCGTCGCTCTCTAGTGACCAGCATATTATGGGTGAATATGTTCTTAAAGATGGCTTCCTTTTCAAGGGAGACAGACTTTGTATTCCCCGTATGTCCCTTCGTGAATTCCTCATCTGGGAGCTTCATTCAGGAGGGATAGCTGGCCATTTTGGTCGTGATAAGACCATTGCCCTCGTGGAAGATCGTTTCTATTGGCCAAGTCTCAAGCGAGATGTAGCCAAAGTTTTAGGGCAGTGTCGAACATGTCAGCTGGCAAAGCAAAGAAAGCAAAATACCGGGCTGTACACGCCATTGCCAGTGCCACATGCTCCGTGGCAGGACATTAGTATGGACTTCGTGCTTGGGCTTCCCAAGACTATTAAAAAGCACGATTCCGTTTTTGTCGTTGTGGACCGTTTTTCTAAAATGGCGCATTTTCTCCCATGTTCGAAGACGTCGGATGCGTCTCATGTTGCTCGTCTCTTTTTTGATGGTGTGGTGCGTCTCCATGGGTTACCTAAAACCATAGTGTCTGATCGTGATGTTCGATTTACTAGCTATTTTTGGAAGACACTGTGGCACATTATGGGAACTCGTTTGCAATTTTCTACTGCTTACCACCCACAAACAGATGGTCAAACTGAAGTGGTAAACCGTAGCCTTGGAAATCTTCTACGTTGTCTAGTGGGTGAACATGTTAAGACTTGGGACCTAATTTTACCAACTGCTGAACTTGCTTATAATGGGTCAGTTAATAGATCTACAGGGTTGAGTCCTTTTGAGATTGTAAGTGGTTATAAACCTAGAATGCCCATAGATCTCTTACCTATGTCTGTTACCCAAAGGTCTTCTGAGTCAGCCGATGCATTTGCACGCCATATTCATGATTTGCATACACATATTAGACAGCGGTTAAATAAGAGCAATGATGATTATAAAGTTTCAGCTGATTCTCATCGTAGAGTGCAAGAATTTCAAGAAGGAGACTATGTAATGGTGCGAATAAGGCCAGAGCGATTCTCTCAAGGATCTGCTAAAAAATTACAAGCGCGTAGTGCTGGACCATTTAAGATATTACAAAAGGTTGGGTCCAACGCGTATCGGATTGACCTTCCACCTGAAATGGGCATTAATCCAACTTTTAATGTGGAAGATCTAGTCCGTGCCCATACTCCCATTATTGATACATCGTCCCTTTCATGGCCTTTTTCTGAGTTTGCTACCCAACCCCTTCCACCCCCTCCTCCACCTATTACCCATAAAGAAGAAATTGAGGAAATCTTGGATGACGAGATAGTATCCACGAGAGATGGAGGTTTCCAAAGGTATCTTGTCAAGTGGAAGAACAAACCGTCGTCTGAATCTACGTGGCTGTCGGGCGACGCATTGCAGGGTATTGATCCAGATCTGCTAGAGCGCTACAAAAGTTTCAACTCGTCGGAGTCGAGTTTTTCTCACCCGAGGGGAATTGATGCGGACACAAGCGCATTCAAGGTGTACCAACGAAGAAAGCGCCAATCACAAGTGTCGTCCTTGTGGATAGGCGACTATTGAGGAGCTGAAGACCTTTCACATGTGATTGGACATATAGAAGACCCCACTCAGGGAAGACACATGTGAAGGAAGATTGGAGAAAGAAGACCGAGCACCCGAACTTTCCCGCACTTATGTTATTTGCGCGTTTTTTCTTAAGTTAGGGGTCTATTTGCGTGTTTTTGCTTAAGTTAGGGGTCTTTTAGTAATTTTATATCTTTATTTGCTTATTCTAGGGGTATTTTAGTAATTCTATGTCTTTATTTGCTTATTTAAGTGGGCTAAAGCCCTAAATCCGAATTTGAACTATTGATGAATGAAAAGCAAACCCTTTGGTTGCCCTCTTCTTCTCTTCTCTCTAATGGTACTTCTTCTCATCCCTTGATCTTCTTCTTCTAATTTCTTCTTGTGCCCCTCCAATTTTCTCAAGGTAATTATTTCCTTCTTTCTCTTTTCTAGTTTTGGCTAATCCTTCTTCGATCAAAACTTTGAGAATCGATCTAAACCCTAAACCCTCAAATTCTCAAATCCCTAATCCGAGAAACTTCTTGGTTCTTCGGACTAGCGATCTTCATTGATCGATTGGGTGTGACCATGCAAGATCGGGAGGTCTCATCCCTCGCCGGATCCAACCTAAGTAATAATTGAATTCCATACTCCATGGTTGTGATGATGGCCCGCTTCATTGCATGTTTCCTTTATGATTTTCTTAGTTATGATGATTACTGCTAGAATTTTAGATCATTTATTCCTTTTATTTCCGCTGTTTAATTATGTTCATGAGCATGCATCATAATTAGGGCTGTCCTGCGTCAAAGAAGGATCTCCGTATGGTCTTTATTGACTTAGAGAAAGCATATATGATAGGGTCCCTAGAGAGTTAATTTGGTGGGTGTTGGGAAAGGAGTCTCAAGAGGGTATATTGACATTGTTGAGGGTATGTATGAGGAAGCAGTAACAAATATAGGGACCACTAGTGGAGAGACAAGTTAGTTCCCAATTTCTATAGGCTTAAACCAAGGGTTGGCATTGAGCTCGTACCTTTTCGCTTTGGTTATGAATGAGTTAACGGGGCATTTGCAAGAAGGGATCCCATTGTGTGTGTTATTTTGCAGATGACATAGTTTTGTAATGCAGGAGCATTTTCACACCGGGCTCGAGTGGGGTCGCTTGTGGGATGCAGGGGCACACTCGGGGTGGGTGCGGCTTACGGAGGAGGTATCGTGTTCGAGACTCCTCACCGGGGGTGATTAATGCGCATTTCACACCAGGCCCAAGTGGGGTAGCCGTGAGATGCGGGGACACACTCGGGGTGGGCGGCCCATGTGATTTGGGGCCCACGAAGGGGGTTCGGCCGAGGTCCTAAAAAAAAACCATGAGATGTGGGGCCTGGGCTATGAGATAAAGGGATTAATTCGCCATACTCTAAGTTCGAGCTTTTAGAGCAGTGGTTGATTGTCCTGCATCAAATTGGTATCAAAGCCTAGGGTTCTTGTAGGGGAATTCACCACATATTTAGGGTTTAGTTTATTTGAGTCTGTCATGCATTCAGTCCATCATATATAGCTGAATTTTAGTAACGGTGTGTAATCGCCTTCATATAGAGTCTCATAGGGTCATTTATTATTTTTTTAGATGCATATAGTTGTCATAGCAGGTCCTTAGGTTGAGTTAGCCTGTGTATGCCCACACGTACGGGTCGCGGTTTTGGTTTACACCCTACTCTAAACATGGAGCAACTACAAGAATCAATGGCCAAGTTAACCCAGCAGTTTGAGTCTATGTCTAAGCGCTTGGAACAACGCATGGATCAACGCCTTAACCAATTTGATGATCGCGTTACTCAAATAGAGGCCTCCCTCAGGGCAAACCCCACCATGGGGGAAGATGCCCATTCTCAAGCAGGTGGTCAGGAGATTAGACCAAGGAATGGAGGCGGCCAAGGAGTTGGTCATGGGCGCGCACCTGTGCACCCACCCCGTGAGGGACATCATGACCAATATGACCCAGATGCACAACTCCTCAAGGGAGTTAGAGTAGATGCCCCTACTTTTGATGGCCACTTGGACCCTAAAGCTTTTTTAGATTGGTTGGCGGATATGGACCATTATTTTGAGTGGTATGATATGTCGGATGCTCGACGAGTCCGATTCGCCAAGATGAAGCTTGTGGGTCAAGCAAAGAGGTTTTGGGCGACGGTTGAGCGAAAAAAAGAAAGAGCGAGAGAAACCCAATAGTCCATTGGGGAGAAATGAAAGAAACGCTGAAAGAGAAATACCTTCCTTTCTCTTATCGCCTGCGATTGATTAAGGAATGGCAGTCTCTTCGACAGGGTTCCATGAGTGTTGCTGACTATATTGAAAAATTTGAAGAGTACTTGACCCGCTGTGAGGTTGATGAGGACCCCGTACTCACCCTTGCTCGTTTTAAAACGGGCCTCCGTCCTGATATTAGGAGAGAATTGCTCGCCAAAGACATAGACACTATCGAACAGTTGTACCAAGTAGTGTTAGATGTCGAGCAATACCTTAAAGCATCTGTGGGAAGACGGTTTGACTTTCGCGAATCCGGTGCTAAGGCCAACCCCTCTGGGGCTAGACCTAACACGGGGTTCCAACACAAACCTTCCTCTAATGTTCAACCCAGACCTAAAGATGATAAGGGTAAAGAGATTGTCGGGTCTAGTTCACGTGGAAGTGGGGCCACTAGGTGTTTTAGGTGTCAGGGGTTTGGTCATTTTGCTCACCAGTGCGGCACGAGAGAGGGCACCAAAGTACTCCTTATTGATGGGCAAGTAGAAGTAGTGCCCCCAGAGAGTGATAGTGAGGAGGAGGAATATGAGCCAGTCGGAACCCCTAGTGATGAGGAAGAGGGAGCACAAGAGTCTGTGACCCTCGCAATTGTGCGTTGCGCCCTGGCTCAAGCCAAGAACACTGATGACTGGCGCCGCAACACGATCTTCTACACTTATGCAAAATGTGGGGAAAAGAACTGTAAGATGATCGTGGATAGTGATAGTTGTGCCAACGTGGCATCGACTAGCACTGTGAGTCGTTTGGGCTTAAATCTAGAAGCCCATCCTCAACCCTATAGAGTCTCCTGGGTTGATGAGACATCCATTCCAGTCTCGCACCGCTGTCTTGTACCTATTCAGTTCGGATCTTATAAAGACACAATTTGGTGTGATGTTGTTCCTATGGATGTGGGTCATATCATTCTGGGTAGGCCGTGGCTCTATGACAGGGATGTTACCATATTTGGTCGTTCAAATGTGTGTACATTCTGGTTTGAGGGCAAGAAGGTGAAGTTAAATCCTCTACCACCCAAGAATACAACTGGAAAAGAATTCACCACACAGAGTAGTGTGAGCGGCCCAAAAGAAGTGAATGAGTCGAAGTCCAAGTCCAAACCGCTCCATATTTTGAATCCAAAGACTTTGAGCGTGAAACGGAGGCGGACTCGATAATATACGCCCTTGTGGCTAGGGAGAGTGTACCAGAGAGACTAGCGTAGAGTTACCACTGAGGCCATTCAGGTAGTACATGAGTTTCGTGATGTCTTTCCTGATGATTTACCGAATGAGCTTCCCCCTATGAGGGATATACAGCATGCCATTGATTTAATCCCTGGGCAACTCTACCAAACCTCCCGCATTACAGAATGAACCCGAAGGAGCACGCTGAGTTGAAGAGGCAGATTGATGAACTCCTAGAGAAGGGTTTCATTCGAGAGAGCATGAGTCCGTGTGCCGTGCCCGCCCTTCTTACACCTAAGAAGGATGGCACATGGAGGATGTGTGTTGATAGTAGGGCCATTAACAAAATCACAATCAAGTATCGGTTTCCCATACCGCGTCTTGATGACATGTTAGATATGATGGCCAATGCTACTATCTTCTCAAAAATTGACCTCAAAAGTGGGTATCACCAAATCCGTATACGCCCTGGAGATGAGTGGAAGACGGCATTCAAGACGAAGGATGGGCTATATGAGTGGTTAGTTATGCCTTTTGGGTTAACTAATGCCCCAAGCACTTTCATGCGTGTGATGACCCAAGTGTTGAGACCCTTCATGGGAAAGTTCCTAGTTGTATACTTTGATGATATCTTGATTTATAGTATGACTAAGGAGCACCACCTCAACCATTTGAGGCAAGTTTGTGGGATCCTTAGGGCCGAGAAGTTGTACGCCAACCTAAAGAAGTGCTCGTTCTTGTCTAGTAGTGTGATCTTCTTAGGTTTTATTGTGTCAGCTGAGGGCGTATCGGCGGATCCCGAGAAGGTCAAGGCCATCGTTAATTGGCCTGAACCCCGCAATATTCATGAGGTGCGTAGCTTTCATGGCTTAGCCACTTTTTATAGGCGGTTCATTCGAGGCTTCAGTTCCATTGTGGCTCCCATCACGGACTGCATAAAAAAGGGAGAGTTTCAATGGACAAAGGCCGCCTCGAAGGCCTTCAAAGAGATAAAGGTCAAGATGACCGAAGCTCCAGTCACGCGACTTCCAGATTTTTCAAAAGCTTTCGAAGTCGCATGTGACGCGTCAGGAGTCGGCATAGGAGGAGTACTTAGCCAGGAAGGGCACCCTGTCGCCTTTTAGTGAGAAACTGAACGAGGCGAAGCAAAGATATTCCACCTATGACAAGGAATTCTATGCGGTAGTGCAATCACTACGCCACTGGCGACATTACTTATTACCGCAAGAATTCGTCTTGTTCTCGGATCACGAGGCCTTAAGATACTTGAACTCTCAGAAGAAATTAAGCCCCGGGCACGCTAAGTGGGTTCAATTCCTTCAAGAGTACACTTTTGTGCTTAAGCACAAGGCCGGTGTAGAGAATAAGCCTGCTGACTCGTTGAGTCGTCGAATCGCATTACTCAACTCCATGAGCGTTGAAGTTACGGGCCTTGAGCGCATCACAGAAGAGTATTTTGAGTGTCCAGATTTTGGGGTTGTGTATACGTCTTTATTAGAGAGTCCGTCAGGAGCTAACAATGAGTATTTGATTTTGGACGGATATTTGTTTAGGAGTGACCGCTTGTGCATACCACGCACCTCCCTTCACGATTTTCTTGTCTGGGAGTTACATTCAGGGGGGGTCGCGGGTCATTTCGGTCGTGACAAGACCATTGCCCTAGTGGAGGATAGATTTCATTGGCCAAGCCTCAAGCGAGATGTGGCCAAAATTATAGGGCAATGTCGTACTTGTCAACTGGCAAAGCAGAGGAAACAGAATACAGGATTATATACACCTTTACCAGTCCCCTTCATCCCTTGGCAGGACATCAGTATGGACTTCGTGCTTGGACTTCCCAAGACTATTCGAAAGCATGACTCCATATTTGTTGTCGTGGACCGTTTCTCCAAAATGGCCCACTTCGTTCCTTGTTCTAAGACCTCCGACGCCTCTCATGTTGCTAAGATGTTCTTTAGTGAGGTCGTCAAACTGCATGGGTTACCAAAAACCATAGTGTCTGACCGTGACGTGAGATTCATGAGTTACTTTTGGAAGACATTATCGCACATGATGAATACTAGGCTCCAATTTTCTTCTGCCTACCACCCTCAGACCGATGGCCAAACTGAGGTGGTTAATAGGAGCCTAGGGAGTTTACTTCGATGTTTAGTGGGGGAGCATACCAGGACATGGGACGCCGTACTACCCATAGCTGAGTTTGCATACAATAGTTCTTTCAATAGGTCCACAGGTCTAAGTCCATTTGAAGTCGTTACTGGTTACAAGCCTAGGAAGCCTATTGATCTTATCCCCATGTCATTGTCCCATAGGCCATCAGAGTCTGCAGAGTCTTTTGCGCATCATATACATTCATTGCATCAAGAAATCAGGCGAAAGATCACTACTAGTAATGAGCAATACAAATTTTCTGCAGACCAACATAGACGATTCAAAGAGTTCAATATTGGGGACTCTGTGATGGTCCGCATCAGGCCCGAGCGGTACCCTCCAGGGGCCGTTCGTAAGTTACACGCGCGTAGCGCTGGACCCTTCAAAATTATAAAGCGAAACGGTCTCAATGCGTATGAGGTAGATCTTCCACCCTTCATGGGAATTAGTTCCACATTCAATGTGGAGAATCTAGTTGCTTTTCAGGGACCCACTGATACTTTGTCCGGCCCTTCGCCCACCCGTCCTGATTCCCCAGACTTAACCTTTGATCCATGGCCTCTTCCCAACCTTTCATCCCAGCCTCTACCTCCCATACCTAGCCTTCACACCCCAAGAGAGGAAATAGAGGATATCCTGGACCATGCGGTAATTTCCACGTCGGATGGTGGGTTTCAGAAGTACCTCGTTAAATGGAAGTCACGTCCAGCTTCAGACAGCACATGGCTCACTGAGGAGGAGCTCCAGCGACTTGATCCTGACATCCTAGAGCGGTTCAGGAGTTTTATTTCACCAGTGGCGAAATCTTCGCAGCCGAGGAGAGTTGATGAGGACATCGTGCACACGCACGGCCGCACACCACCACCCCTACGCACGTACGTACGAAAAAGGAGGATCTCATCATCGATTTGGCTCGATGACGACGTCCAGGGAGGGGCCCCTAGCTAGAAGACAAGTTTTGGTTCAGAAAAGTGGGCCCGATAGTCAAGAAAAACCCATCATGGGATCTCATGATCGTGGCCCACTCGTCGGATTGATTTCATTTTTTAGGTTTTGCTTATTGTTATTATTTAGAACATCGTGAACGCTTTAGATTTATGTGTTTGGTTTTATTTTAGTTTATTCATCACCAAGTAATAGGTGTCGCACATGATGCGAGTTTTTGGGTATAGGGTTCTCCCTATAAATAGGCACCCCTTGTAGTTCTTTTGATTCATTGAAGTTTAATAAAAATTCCTGCTTTATTTTTCTGCTCTCTTCGTGAGTTGTGGAAGAATTCAAAAGTGGGTGCGAAGCCCTCCCTTTTCGAAGGGCTAACTACCGTGGTGCGAAGCCACATCGACCCCGATTCATCTCCATCCCCCATCATTTTTTTCCATCTTCTCCCACCATCCATACTTCGAATTCGTCCTTCTGTTGCATCAGAGTTCTTCATTACAGCAGGTTTCCAGATTTCGGCCCGTAGGCGAGCTGACACTTCGGCGGAGCACCACGCACAAGCCGTAGCTCGGATCGACCCGAAACTTCGGGGTTTTGGAGCCTCCCCCTGGCCGACCAGGGCCAAGGAGAGTTTTTCTACAAACAACGCCCGCGCCCTAGGCCCGCTATCCATACGCGGGATCGTCTTTTGGCTCAGGTTTTTATCCTCTTTTATCCTCTCATAGCTTTTTTTTTTTTTTTCATAAAACCTAGCCCTAGATTATGTTTTCCCTAACTTATATGCCCATTTTCTTTCCCTAGGGTTCTTTGATTTGAAACTGGTGAATCCCTTGGATTAGGGACTGATTACTATGTATGTGTGAAGGATTATTTCTTATCTTTGAGTATCGTTTGCTTCATAATTTTTATTGATCCAGCCCTATCATGTGTAGGCCTGGACCCGCATAAATTCCCCTTTAATTGAACATTTGAATTTTCATGTGGGATGTGGAATTTGTGTAATTGTGAATTGGTATGATCTAAGCCTGAAATCTTGCATATCATATTTACATTTCATGTCCTGCATCAAATTTATCAGAGCAGGAGGTCTCGTGTTCGAGACTCCTCACTGGGGGTGATTAATGCAGGAGCATTTTCACACCGGGCTCGAGTGGGGTCGCTTGTGGGATGCAGGGGCACACTCGGGGTGGGTGCGGCTTACGGAGGAGGTATCGTGTTCGAGACTCCTCACCGGGGGTGATTAATGCGCATTTCACACCAGGCCCAAGTGGGGTAGCCCGTGAGATGCGGGGACACACTCGGGGTGGGCGGCCCATGTGATTTGGGGCCCACGAAGGGGGTTCGGCCGAGGTCCTAAAAAAAAACCCATGAGATGTGGGGCCTGGGCTATGAGATAAAGGGATTAATTCGCCATACTCTAACAGTTCGAGCTTTTAGAGCAAGTGGTTGATTGTCCTGCATCATTTTGATTGGCAAGATGAAATCTTTCAAAAAAGAAAGAACAAAAATAAGATCAACAAGACAAGGGAAAGTGTAAACACAAAGCTAGATTTATGGAGGGATGCTTTAGAATCTAAAGGATTTAAAATTAGTTGGACTAAAATAGAGTGTATGGAGTACAATTTTAGTAATAATAGGAGTGAAAATGAGGTATTAGTTAAGATTGTTAACTAAGAAGTTTCCCAAAATGATCACTTTCAGTACCTTGGCTCAATTTTATTTTTTTTATGAGAGTGGAGAGATTGAAAATAATGTTGCCTATAGAAATCATGGAAGAAATGGAGATGTACCTCTAGAGTTTTTTGTGATGATCCTGTACCACTCAAACTGAAAGGGAAATTTTATAGGATAGCTATAAGATCAGCCATTCTTTATGGGACAGAATGTTGGGCAGTTAAAGTTCACAGGATGAGTGTAGCTGAAATGAGGGTGATGAGATGAATGAGTAACAAGACGAGGAAGGAGGGAATTTGAAATTCATGCATTCAGGGAGTGAATTGGTTGAAGGATGTAAAAAAGGCAAGGGGAAGGCCCAAAAGGATGTGGTTGGAGGCAGTAAGAAAAGACTTGACTTATGTTCTAGATAAAGGTCCCTTGATAAAGTGAGATGGCAAAACATGATTCATGTAGCCGACCCTTTTTGTTAATTTTTTTTTTTTACACATGCACCCTCACACTCACACACACCACATGGGTACTCGAACCCATGACCTCAGTGTTGAAACCCATAGGGTCTACCACTGATCCATGAGTAGGGACCCGACCCTAATTAATTGGGATAAGGCTTAGATGATGATGATCTTGTGCGTGAGAATTTGATTTTGAAAAGGCTAATGATTGCTATTTTTATTCTCACTATTTCCTTTGCTATCCAAACTACGCAAAAGGTCAAAACAATGCAAAGCCCTTTCGTTTTTTCCTTTTCTTTTCTTTTATTTCCCACAATCTAAATAGGCCCTTAGCTTAGTTTTGTATTTCCTATGTTTATTTAAGTCTAGTCACATATTAGCTGAAAGAAATCATGTGCTCGTGACTCCTCTTTCTATCGAGGTGAACATGGGCTTAGGTCCAGATAATTGAATTGAGTCAGCGATGGTTGTCCTTTGGATAGCAGCACGGATGGGGTATTCCCTGGTCCAAATTGATAATCGATCTGTCTTTCTTTTTACTTTTTTGGGTCCCACCTCAAACACATTGAAAATGTGGAATACTGGAAGTTGATGTGATGGGGTTTCTGTTTTCAAGGCTGCCTAAATGCACAAAGAAACATACGATGATATTGGTGTATTTCAAAGTACATGGAGAGTTTCCTTTTGATTTTGTGAAATCCACGAGGAAAGTTTAGTCACATATGAAAGGTTCAGGTGAAGGTGGACAGAACCACCACAAGCTTTATTATAATCAAATCAGATTGTAAATCAAAAGGAGGAAAAGACACCTAGCCTCCTAAAAGGAAACCAAAAATCCAACTAACATCTCTTATCAAATAAACCTGCCCAATCTAAATTTAAAGCCAATCTCACAGAATCTGGATGAGAATATCTATTATTGAAATAAAGAATTTCCGCCAGAGTCACATTGGCAATTAGCCATCGTATCGGCAACTTTATTACCTTCTCTGAAAACATGAATAAAAAGAAAGAAAAAATAACCTCTCTGATCATCACGAGTCCTCCAATGCCAAGCAGTGCAAATCTTGAGATCCGGAATTGATCATACCGACCAAACTTTTGGAGTCGCATTCAACAATTAATTTCTTAACGATTAATCCAGACAATATCTTAGGCCATCCACACTAGTTCTATATTCCGCTTTGAAATTAGAGCATATACCATAGATGTGCAGGGAAAAAAAAAAAACATGAAAGAGCCTGAGCTATGTCTAACGATACCACCTCTTCCTTCTATCTGGGGTTCCCCTTCATGCCTCACCTATGTTAAGCTTGAAAATTCCATCAGGGGATTTAGTCCAGCAAACAGAAACAACACGTTTATGAGAAATTAATCGATACTGAAAACCATAGTTCTAAAACTCAGTAACTCAACTTGAAATTTGACCGAGTCAACTCGACTTGATGAGATTTCAAACCGAGTCACTATGAAACGCAACTGTGAGAGTGACTTGGTATTGACTTGTCAAGTCAACTCGATGACTTGGTCATCTTGAACTGAGTCACCCGGTTGCAAAGATTTTTTTTTTTTTTTTTATAAAAAATAAGAGGGAAGGTTTAAATCCAATCATCTCTCAGAGGTACTGACACATCTAACCAGCAAGCCTAATGCTGCAAGTCCAGTACTTTTTTCAATCAAAATTTTAATACTTTATCTGTATATAACTATGTAAAATGTTTATAAATTATCAAAATGACTTTTACAAATTGAGTCAAGTCAAGACTTGTCCGAGTCATTGAGTTAATCCGATGAGACTGAACATGGAGCCGAGTTGAGTTTTTAAACTGTGCTTAACACTAAAATATTCCAGTGCCAACTTATGAAGAAACGAGCACTTGGTTTTGAATTTCTTGCCTTTCTATAATCTGCAGCCAATGATCATATTGGCTATAATTTCAAAGACTGCATACAAAAATAATCAAATCTATAAAACTATTTGTCACCTTCCAAGGTTCCACATGATGAATGGATCGAGACCAATCTAGAGCTTCAACTGATTTTGATGAGATGCCTTAGGGTGCAAATATTGAACATGCAGCTGGACAGGTCAAATGTTAAAGATTGATGCACTAAAAACTTCAACAATATCTTTCCGTACATGATCAGCCACTTGACTGTGAAAAACAGATGATAATTTTCAATCCGAGGACTATGATGCCAAAGAAATTTGTTCTTCTGAATTTGAAGATCTATAGAACGCACTCGCATGTAAAGAATTCTATTTTTTCGGAGGAGAAAATTTTATGACAAATCCAGCCGGACAAGTAGTGAACTGAAGATCTAGAATGGATGTTCTATAACAAGTGGATTTAACTGAAAATTATCCATTTGCCAATTTCTTCCAAGGCATCTACAGAAGAGAAACTCCAAGAACCAACCATGGGTACCAAATCACTAACCTTCAACCATTAATGACATTATCAGTTAAAAAGCAGGCCCCCCCACCACAATTCAAATGAGAAACTAATCTGCCCTGACTTCAACCAGCCATTACATTCTTGCAAGAGATTCATTCTTCAGCTGCCACATATTTTTCCAATTTGATGAAAGCATGGAGAGGAGCTACCATCTGATGAAAGCTTGATGCCCAAAGATATTTGGAAGAAAGACATCTTGACTGAAGACCATTTATAGACAGGAATCTCCAAATCTAACACAAATTCAAGCTTTTTTCACCTTACCAAAAGCCTCAACCCTGCTCCTCCCTCCACTAGCTTAAATATCCTAGCCCAATAAATGCAATTGAGTTCATTACCCAATGCCAATTCATCCCACAAGAAGTTTCCTAACATTCTCTCAATTCTTTTCAAAACCAAAACTGGAGTCTGCAGAGCATACTTCTTAGGACATGCTTTAAAAGCACTATTTTCCCCCTGGAAGATCGCATTTTACTTTTCCAACTTCCTGTTTTGGCACCCCCATCAAGAGGAACTCCCAAATAAATTAATGGGAGATTTTTCGGAAGAATCCTGAGTATCTTCAAATGATTTGGAACCTTAAAGCCGATATATTATAAGAGACTGCAAAGCAACTCCTCTTTATTAATCTGCTGACCTGAGCAATTCCCATAGCTGTTCAAGAATTTCATTGCTTCATTCAACAACTTTTCATTTTCTTGCAAAAACAAAAACATATTGTCTGAAAATAATAAAATAAGATATTGAAAAACATCCCATGCCCCCGCAGAACCATTCGGCTTTCCTCTATAGCTTTGAACCAAACACCAAAATTACTCTAGCCCTTACAAGTGCCCAATCCCAACCCAGGAGTTCCTTCTTTGACGCAGGGAAGGACGTGATGAGGTCGAGCACCGTCTTCCTCAAGGATAACTACTCCGAATCTACAGAGTTTCTTTGGACTCCTCACAGAGATTCCTCGAATCCACGAGGGATGAAAATAGAAAACAATTTCTAATAATTCCGAAAATAAATTGATTGATTATAAAAAAAAATGAGTTTACAATCCTTTAAATAGTGATATCACTCCTAGGAAGAAGTTTCAGAATCAAAATCCAACTCAAACTCTCTAAAATCGTGACTTGCTATAAATAGTAAACTTACTATTTATAGGTGGTCATGATTTCTACTAGACTTCGTGGATTTCGGCCAAAAATAGTAAGTGTCCTATTTGGCCCAACCACATTATTCCCCTATTTTTCTTAGCGCTTTTCATGTTGGGCACGACTCCTAAAACTCAACGAATCAAAAGTTATGATCAAACTAAAACTTACTATAAATAGTAAAAAACGGAAATAAAATGGATTTTCGAATGGTGATATGATGGAATCTCGCAAATTCGGCGTGGGCAACCTGGCATAGCGGGTTGGTTGGCTAAAGTAGCTTCTCCTACTCCAAAATCATATATGGTACGTCGAATAACTCATTCCGGTTTGCGAGATATGCCTGTTTTAAGGTTCTGATGGTGCGGATCACTTCCGCCTCTGATCGGGCCTTCTCTGGTCCATCTTGGCCATGAAATTGCCCGTGACCCGCTCTACATCATTCTCCTTTTCATGTAAAGCACTTGGGTTTTCCGAAAATTTCATTTATAAGAAAACGGAGCACTGTGATTAACCCGTACAAAACTTGCGAACAATCTCCTCCTCTCTTCTTTCCTTTTCTATTTCATCTCTGTTTTTCATCATTGGCAAGATAAATGGGTGTTGCTGCTTTGCTGTTCCTGATCCATTGAGACATCCAAACCTTTGGACCGATCATTGGTTTTGCACTTAATCTGAGTGGTTCTTCTCAATGTTAAATTCCTCCATTTCTGTTCAAAATGCACGAGTATTATCTAAATTTTTTCTACAAAGCATGTTTTTTCAACCATTCTGATTGCTATTTCACTTTGAATTGCAGCCCATATGAACAGTAGTACCTTAGTTGTCTGAGCTAGAAACTTACTTATCTGAACAGGATTCTCAATTTGAAGGAAACTCAAATCTGATTCTGCATTCAAATAACTTCTTTGAATTTATTTTTTACTTAGTTTTATTGAATAGCGTTTTTTTTTCCCGTGTTGTCTTCATTGGGACATCATCCATTGATACTAATGTTTATTGCAAGATTAAGGGGGGCGTTTGGATGCATAAATTAGCAGGTATGAATATTACCCAAAAGGCCTCTAAACATATACTCAGCTTCATGATATAATATATTGTTTCCTTTCAAATGCATTTCAGTTTATATAGGTTGCTCCCAACTCCCATACATAGTGCCACATGTACTAAGCTATCACACAAGTGGAGCATGTGGAACAACATAGCCATTTATCTGGTGGGCCCATGTAGATGCCCTGACTCCAACAACAACAAAAAAAAAAAAAAAAAAAAAAATCGCCAGGGTCAATGCATGAGATGTGTCACAGTATAAAACAGATGGATGGCTAAAAGAATGTTACCAATTTCTTTATCTGGTTAATTTGTTTCATGTAATGTGGCCCACATGGAAAAAAGAAGTGGGACCCACCTGATGAGTTGCTTGGACCTTGCAGAGGGACTGATTACAAGCACCTACAGTGGTCTGGTGTACTGTTGTCTGTTCATCAAAGATTCTATAATTATCTCCTAATTCACAAATCTTTCAATCCATACAAGTGAAAAGAAGAGAAGATCGACCTTGGATATCAAATAAAACAATACAATTCATATCTTAAATATAAGTTAAAATGTCAAACATGTAGGTCACTTTTGCAAAGATTAGAGCTCGAAAATGCATAGTTTGTAGTACAGATTCTTGGTGGCGAATGTTTTACAAGTTCAGCATTTCAAGCTTTCGCTTCAAGAACATAATCTCCATTTGCAATCAAGTGGAAACAAGAGGCATTTCTACACCTTAAAGGGTTGTAATGCTCAACCAATTGAATATGGTATTAGGTGTACGCCATAAAAAGTATCTTAGAATGGATGAAACATGCTAGCCCAAAAAGGACAGGGCTACACCTGAGACGCATGAATAATGTAACATCTGTTTACGTTTATTTTTGAATCTTTTAATGTACAGTTAAATTCTCTGAAAAAGACTAGGGATGTAGAGATCATTTCTCCTTTATTAACATGACTTATCGTATGGGGTTGTCCTTAATATATTGTTATTCCAAACTGTTTAGTAAGCCTTCAGTTTTTACAGAAATAGAAATTTGTTGTGTTCATTTAATTTGTTTGTTGGCTTTACTCTTGCTGGTGAAATTTGTGTTTGATATGGGCTGAACAGGTTCATACATATTGCAGTTTTCAATCCTTCAGTCGCCTCATCACTTGTTAATAACATTGGAGCCCATGCTGTCGCCCAATGGCTTGGGCCTGTAAGTTGGGAAACTGTACTACAGACTCTTGTTTCAATTTAATAAACTGCTTACATCTGCATTGCTTCTGTCTAACATCAAACTTAGTAATACTATGCAAGGTTTGTTACTTTTGGGAATTCGGGATCTCCTACAAACCATAAGCAGGTCAAATGTCTATAAGTAGAGGCCTAAGAAGTGATTTGGACAAGGCCTTTCAATTTGTAGCATGCATATGAAGCAGGTATAACGTAGTTCCCCTCCCAATCAGGGTGTTAGTGTACTAGATCCATTATGTGTCAGCGTGTTTATGTTTTGCTAACAATCATATCACGATGGGTCATTGTCTTTGCATTGCAGGCGATGGAATTGGAAGTGTTTGTTATCGGCTGGAGTTGACCTATGGCTGGGATGTTCCTCAGTTGGTGGAGTGGCAATATAGGATTGTAGATATATTTGATATTAGCTGTAGCCTTGTTGAATTATATTACACGTATACAACTGTTAGTCAAAACGTAATTTTACAGGTAATCTTTACCATGGTGGGTTGTACATGCACCAACATGCAGTTGATCCACTGTGTTTATTGTAAGGGATAATGTCCCTTTTCTGGAGCTATTTACAGTCTGTAAGGACTTTCATAAAGTTGAGGATATTTGTAATTTGATGATGGACGTTTTATTACAATTAATATCGGATATGAAATTGCGGTTACATCATGTAGACTCACACGCGCGAAATGGTTGTTTGGTGTGGACACTGCGGTTGGATTTATATATGGACACTAGGAGCCTATGACCACCTCCAGCTTGCTTGCCACCAGGGGGTCAGACGTAAGGAAACAAATTGGCTACTCACCCTGCCATTAGCCAATGCCTAGTGGTCGGTGCTCTGTAGGCCCCAACATGATGTATGTGTCTCATTCATGTCGTCCATCCGTTTTTCCAGATAAATTTATGGTATAAACCCAAAACTGAGGTACATCAAAATCTCAAGTGGACCACACAGTGTTGATTGGACTCTCACCATAAAAAACTTCTTTGGGTTTCAAAAGTTTTGGATGAAGCTGATATTTGCTTTTTTACTTTCATCCAGGTCTCTATGACCTAATCTACATAACTGGATGTCAAATAAACATTACAGTGAGTTCTAGGAGGTGGAGTATGGTAGACATTCAATCACTACTGTGTTCCCATGTTGTGGTCCACCTTAGATTTTGATCTTCCTGATTTATGGGATATAAAGTATTAAAATGAATGTGGGTGTGGATAGAACACAACGTTCATGGTGGGCCTACAGAGCACTGACCACTGGCCACCTGGCTAGTGGCAGCGTCACTAGCCAAACCGCGTCCCAGACGCAATGGGCAGTTGGTTTCGGTGGATGGGAATGTGTGTTGGGATTCATCATTAGAAAACAGATACCACTTGCAAGTTGTATACCAAATACGCCCACGCCCGCAACACGATTTGTATCTCAATAAATCATTGTGTTCCCAAACACTCTCACATCTTTTTCGATGGACCATGGCTGAATCCCATCAGCCATCCAAACAAGATTTCTTCACATCCATGTTAACTGCAAATCCACGACAACCCCTGACAGGTGTTATTAATTGTTTATATGTAATTCTATCCTGTCTAATCCATTCAAATTCTTCATCCCAAATTAGCCCTAAAATGATCTTGCAACATAGATGGACAATGTGGGTATAACACATATCATGGCAGGGTCTATAGAAGTAGGCTTTGTCAAGTCTATAAATTCCAAAGGATTATGATGATTTGAGAGCCGACTTTCTAATAAGTGGTAATGTGCAATGATGTGAGTTTTCTACCACATTTTCCTTGGTATTTAAGGATTCAAGTAGGTCCTTAAAAACCCATGATTTAATTTAAAAAATATAATCTTTGATGGAGTAAAGCGACATAACATAATTCATGTAACCAATCCAAAATAATGAAGGTAAGAAAATGATGATTGTGATGGATGTTAGTGAATGCTAATTTTTCTCTTTTAATGTCCATTTGTATGCCATCAATTGAAAGGTTACAATTTCTCTGGAATTAAGTTTTATTTATTTATTTACAATCTTATTGATGCATGCCATACATGAAGCAATGACCTATGCCACCATTCCTTGTATGTCCCTCTAGACTGGTACCGGTCTGATAAACTAAGTTGTTGGACGGCCCATTGGCTGGCTGTCATGCTATTGGGCTGGGTTTGTTTTGTACGTTCCTTACAAAATTCCAATTCAAGAAACTCAACTAATGGAGTAGTTGCTGGTCGTTAACCTACCGTAAAGTCAACTATACCCATTTGTCTAAGGGCATATTACCAAACTTTCATGCCTTGTTCAATGGGTATTTTCGTGGGCCTTGTATTTCTTAATGACATGATCAGCCTCTATGCCATATTTCCTTTGTACGATATGCTCGTGATATCAAATATGCCATATTTCCGTCATGCGCTGATCCTAGACGTTGATATGATGGGACTCACCCTGAATGGCCCTTGCACCAATTGACACATATGATGGGTGCTGCTGCGTTTAAGGGGTCATTTACCCTTGAAGAGGGATTTGAAATCCAAGGTGAAAGTTTGGATTACATCTAATAAGAGCCTTCCAAGAGTTTTATGTGTAACATGTGTGTCAGTAGGTTATTAATTTATTGGACACATGGGCGATTGATGATATCCCAAAACAATTAGATTATCAATTGCATCACTATAATTACTTTAATACAACGATTTGCGATGTCGACACATTGTTCATGTGAATCAATGATTAAAAATCTTGTTGGTTAGTCACTCGGATGTGATCTTGTGCTTGTGGCTCATTTGAGACTTTGAATTTCGTCATTTTTGGGCAAAGCGTATATTTCAACAAGTTTATTACAACCATTATATCAAATATTACATACTTGTACGAATTAGAGATATTAGAGTTAATTTCGTAATTAAATTCAAAACCCTGTGAATACAATATACATAGCTAATTTTGGATTAATGGGGATTCTGAATTTAGGGTGTCAAACACATTAAGAGGATTTCAAATCCATGGGGTACCAAATCGACACTCCCAAACAGGTCTCAAGACTAGGAAACCCTTGTTAAACCTCATTGTTTGCAGATCATGTGGCATCTTGATTTGGTTTCATGCGTCTGTGCTAGGTGGGGCTAAACTCATAGTTCAACCCATAAAGCCCTATCCAGACCATTTAAGTTGTATCCAAAAATCATTCTGATCAAGCAATCCTAATCATTCAATTCATAGCTCTCAAATGAATAATTAAAAGAAAGACTCTGGTTGGAAAATTCAACAGGGAAAATCAGATGGCTACTACCATGTTTTAAGTTGGTTTTGTTTCACACTGTCACAATTGGGTCAGCTATTAGGATGGGATGGGTCACGCTGGAGTCCATTGTCATGTATATGTTTTATCTATTGTGTTCTTCCGTCTATCTAAATCATTTTAAGGTATGAGTTCATAATTGATTCATATCCAAAGCTCAAGTGGACCACCTCACATGAAACAATGGAAATTGAATGACTGATGTTGAAAACTTCTTAATAACTAATAAAGTTTGGCATTAAGTTGATATTTTTTCAATTTTAGGCTCATGGCCTTAAAATGCATGAATAAAACAGATACATCATAGTGGGCCAGCCACAGAGTCCTGCTCCGCATCCCACGAGGCCAGCCACGGGTGTGACACATTGCCAGACGCGACTTCAGTGGATCCCTAACTGCGGGCCCGTAATGAATGTGATTTATCCACGCCGTCCACCCAAAAATGCAGCAGATCCAAATTTCAGGTGGACCACATTACAAAAACATCGGTGGTTGAACGCCCACAATTAAGAACTTCTTAGGCTTCACGGAAATGTTTATTTGCCATCCAACCTATTCATAAGGCCCACAAAGACTCTGGATGAGACCATACAAATAACAAATGTCAAATATCAGGTTGACCCAAAGCTTTTGTGCCCTCGATGAGTTTTTAATGGCCAATCACCACTGTTTCCTCGGTGTGGTCCACCTGAGATTTGGATTTACCTCAATTTTTTTTAATTCATACCATAAGATTATCTGGAGAAACAGATGGACGGTTTAGATATAAGACACGTATATCATGGTTGGCCCCATTGTCAATGATCCATCGAAACCGCGTCGGGTTGAAGACTCCTGTTTTTAAATGGTGACAGACTAGCACAAACGCCAGTCATTGCAACGGCACCGAAGACTCCGTCATCCCCCCAACAACAAGAAAAGAAGTCTGACAGAAAGCAAAGGCAAAAATTCCAGACGCGTCTTTCCAGTCTCCTCGGCAATCCGCATTCCTTCCCCACCACACCAGAATAACTCTAGCTAGGGTTAGAGTTAGGGTTAGGGTTTTCTCTATCCCATCTCTACCAACTCAAAATCCTAGCTAGGGTTAACCCAACCGTTCCATCCGTCGAGGAGACCAGATCTTCCAACCATGTCCCCTCTCTCAAATTCCCCTCTCTTTCTCTTTCCCTTCTTCCTCCTCCTCATCTTCTTCCTTTGCTCCTCAGCCGTCCGATCAGAATCAGACATCCCATCCATCCGATTGCCGTCCGATGACGCCTGCGCCCAATCAGTGGCCCCTGCTTCATGCCCTGTCAGCTGCTTCCGCCCCGATCCCGTCTGTGGCGCCGATGGTGTCACCTACTGGTGCGGCTGTGCCGATGCGATCTGCGCTGGGACCCGCGTTGCGAAATTGGGGTTTTGCGAGGTTGGGAATGGTGGGAACGGTCTCGTTTCCGGCCAGGCTCTCCTGCTGGTCCACATCGTGTGGCTGATAGTCCTCGGGTTCTCCGTCCTCTTCGGCCTTTTCTGACAGTGAGATCTCTCGCGCAGCATGGCGTATGTTTCGTCTCCTTTGATTCATCTTGTATACTGTAATCTGTTCTCCGCTTTTCATTTCTTGATGTTGTATGGAAGAGGAATTTTTTACGGCAATGTGGATTCTTTCATCTTTTGAGAGAGAGAGAGAGAGAGAGAGAGAGAGAGAGAGAGAGAGAGAGAGAGAGAGAGAGATTCTTTTCTCATCATTCTTTTCTGAAATAAAACGATTCGATTCATTTGGTGTATTCTGGCTTTGGATGGAGAAATCATTGTTTTATATTTAGGTATTGATATCTGAATTCTCTGGTTTTGAGTCCTTTTGCAGGTAGGATTTCTGTTTCTTCATTTGATTTTGTGATTTCTGAGGTTTTAAGAAACTAGTAGAACAAGTATTGTTGTTGATGGAAAGAATCGTTAGATAAATCAAGGGTTTTCCTTTTTCTTTTCTAGTGTGGAATCATGAAATCAAAGATTGTTGCGGGATAACGAGAGATGTATTGAAAACTGAAGATTAAAGAAGATGGGACTCTGGCGTATAGAATTCTTAATCCAAGCTGGTACCAAGAAGAGATATTGAAACTAAACTCAAAATGGAATTGTTTCTTAACTCAGATCCATTGCGGTTTTTCTTAACACTTCCAATGCTGCAATGCTAGCAACCTAGCTCCAGGATTTACCAACTCTTATGCATTTTGGATTTGCCGAAATGGTACACGAGTGGAACATATGATCCATGAATAAGGTAGACTTTATAATTTCAGGTGCGGATGATCTCATGCAAAAATCATGTTGTTCTCTACTAATTAGGTAGCCCAACCCTGTTTGAAAATGATGGCCAATTTGGAAAACTTGCCAATGGTCTGTATTCGGTAGTACATGTGTGATACTATAATGGTTGGAGTGTCCTGAGTGCCAGGTAATCTTCATGTTGAGGCTCACCTTGTTCACGAACTGGATGTACTACACATCCCAAGTTGGCATGTTTGACAGATAGCAAACATGGAGGAAAGAATAGTGGTTTCTGGTCAGAGTCACTGTGCTATAGCCTCACCTATTCACTAAAGATTACGTAAATTCCATTCTAAATGTCTCAATTACCTCTTAAATCCCCCTCCCTTCCTTTTCAAGCATCAGAGGATCTACAATATCATGCTAGAATGGAAAGCCATTGAGGCACTGTGGTTAGAATTAGCAAGAAATTTTGAAGAATAGCTAATAGATGGGTTTTATTTACAGAAGTCCCGCCCATAACTTGGCATTGTATTTGTAAAAGAAACCATTAAAAGGATCTGAAGATGGTGTTGCAAAAGAAAGGTTGAATTGTGTGTGAGCAGAGGATCACGAAACACTTCCTTTCGCTGAGGAATTTCCTACCTCACTGGCCTCCTTGAGAATATGATGGGAAGGAATAGACAATGTTTCATAAATACCCAAAACCCAATCTAGGATACCCTTTTCTCTCTATGGAAGCAAGGGTAGATGCATTAAAGCATCTACCCTTTTGTCTCCATGGAGTTACTTAAAACCAAATTTTCAATTCAAAAACTCTTATTTTTTCATCCGTTGAAAGAGGCAAATGATATGCCCACTTTTTGAAGGTGTGAATTGTTGTTTCACTTTGTATTTGAAATTAATCGTCTTTCTTAGCTTTCTGTGTTATTAGCACACCTTACCTATATGGCTGGGAAAAAAATGCCTATCTTAAAGAAAAAGAAAAAAAAAAAAAAAGAGATAAATTGTAGGTGTATGTGTCTCTACAACATGTACATACATATTTATACATATGTATGTACATTCGTAAAAGATTGCCAATAAAAAATGCATAGAGATGTTTTTTCCCTAATAGTTGAGTTTGCTTTCATGGGTTTCCTGATGCTTGTCAGACATCGATGTCAGATACAGTAAATTTTTTCTTTCTTTCTTTTAGAAAATGGAATATTTTTGTTACATAGCATTCTGCAAAGCAAATACTAAGGGAAGTCCCAATTGGCTGGCGCCCTTTTACATACATTTTTCGCTCTCCCTGTGCTCGTCTTTCAATTTTATGCAGTCATGTGCCAGGCAACAAATCATGATCAAGAAATTCATACCTGTATCACAAGAATCCTTTGGGGTTGAATTTCTCGTTTGGCAGTGTGGATTTACCATCTACTGGATTCCAGTGGATCTTCGGACCTTTGTGATCAAGAAGATTCTGCAAATTAGCTTTGAGGTGGGAATGCAAAAAAGGGCTATTTGGAGGGATTTTGGAGGAATTGATGTCTCAAAAAACTGAAAACCCCACAAATCCCTCAGAATCTATGCTGCCAAACGGCCCCTTGTGATCCCATGAAAGCTTACTACCAAACTGGTCTTCTAAAATTTTGTGAACCTTGGGATCCATCTTTATTTGGCACAAAGGTGACAAATGTTGAGATTATGTTTTTACTAGATTTTTCAATGTTAAACGCGCGCGCGCGCACACACAAGATTTTGCTCTTTCATGGAACACATATCTTGGATTGATTTCTCATCTCCTCATTTTTCTTATGAAATTGGCTCGAGTCACTCTCAGTTTCCGTGCCAGTGCAATCTCAATAGGAAATGCAATTATCTGAATTGGCCATACAATTCTATTAGGAAATGCAATTATCTAAACATATTCATGGTCTGCTTTGGTCATTTAAAAAGGGTTATTTTGGTCAATTAAAAATAGAGCATGCAGCTAAGAGAAAACATTGGGGGTGTATTGGGGACTAAAATCAAAGCTGACATCTTGAGCTGTTAGTGTTCAGACTATCTAATTCCTTCTTCTTTTTTCTCTCTTCATTGAATTCAGATGGTTTTTTTTTTTTTTTTTTTTCACATCTGGAGCTCCTAAATCCTAATGTTCCTCACGTATCCTGGCGTGTTGCCTGGTTCCTGTTCTTCCCCATTATTTTCCTATGGACGGCAAACAGAGATATCTAGCCAATCTTTCTGTTAGGACTGCGTATAGAACCTGTTGATGAGGAGCTGTTTCATTGGCATGAAAAAAAAAGAAGAAACATCTTGTGAGGTGGGTGGACTTTAGGACTATTTGTTTGTCTTGGCTTAGGGACATTGTACTTGGTTCTAGATTCAGTGCAGGTGGATTCTGGTCGTGTCGATGCATCCAAACGTGACCCAAATCTGGTGTGCTTGTTCTAAAAAAAGTCCATAAATACATCAAAATGTGCCCCACCCAATTAATGACTACCTATTGGGCCTAAAATTCAGGCATGGGTCCAGCCTTTTTAGCATCCGTGCTTTGATTTGAGCCCTAAGCCCACCCCATTAAGATCACAAACCCATAGAAAATTTTGCAAAACCTAGGCCTGGCCCTTCCCATTTTCTAAATAGGCTTCAAAATGAGGGCCATACTCATACCCATAGGAGGTCGGTGCCTGACCTGTGTTGGGAATTAGAATAGGATCTGAAACCCGACAGGACAACCTGGCAGTTGCAGCGAACCAGCCGTTGTGTGTTTTGATAGGCGGGAAGTCTCCAATCCTTTAACAATCACTAAATAAAATGAAGTGTATCCAGCGTTATCAGTGGCATCTTCAAGTTTGTGTCAGTTTTAACTCTTTTTATATTTGTACCTGTTGTGCCCTGAATGTTATTTTTTTGTGGGATAAATCCTAGCAGGAATTGGAGATTTGGTGTTTTTTCTTCTTTTTCTTTTTATTTTTTTTTTCTCTCATTGATGGAATTTGTATATGGACAGCAAAAAAAAAAAAAAAAACAACTGTTTCATTTGGAAGGCTAGATCATCCAACCGTTGTATAGTTGGGTTATGGCCCATCCAGTGGGGTTCAAAAGGAACTTAGATGAACTTGTGCCACTTGTATGGAAATTGAATGGCATGATAACTTTTATATATATATATATATATATAATTCTTTAACCGTAGATTAGCTATTAATTCTCTCTGTTTTTTTTTTTTTTGACCATTATTGTTCAAGGTAGGAGTACATTATGGCAGGATCACTCCAAAATGGGCAGACCGGGTGGACTAAACCACCCACACGAAATTGTGCCAGCCAGTTCTGATTGACAATAGGATCTTTACCCTTTAAAACCCATTATAATCAAACAGGCACAGATGCCCAAAAATGACAAGTTGGCTTCATATAGCCAATGATATCAATGATTAAGAAACTAAAGAATAGTAGAGAAACATGTGCATCCAATGATTAAGATACAATAGAATAGTTGAGAAAATTCTACTAATGATGGTTTTGATTCTTGGGATTTTTACCACAAAATGACATGGGGAAGTGCTTTCAAGCTGAGAAATTACCATAATGCCTATTGTATACTTTTGTTTTGTCCTGTAGAAAGTGGTAAATGAAGAATTGTAGTGCACACATTATATCTGTATCATATCCAACCTGTCCAATAGTTGTAATCTACCATGTTGTTCAGAATAACAAGAAATTTGATTGATCTAAACATAAGGTGGGTCACACCATAAAAAATAATATACACCATTTGAAATTATCAAAATTTGAGTACAGTTCATTCATTTGGTGATTCGATGAGAATGATTTTTTGTTAGGGTTGTTATCATAGATGGTGTGTATGATCACCCCAAAATTTTCTACTTCTATTATTTCTTAACGAAAAACAATGCTATTCTATTACGTTTGTTTTTCAAGAAAAACAATGCATGAGGATACTTGGTAACTTTCCTTCTCAAAAAAGTACTGCCCAATGTATTTTGATTCAGAGAGTAATTCTTTGGTAGGTATTTTCTAGTAAAAATTTCTAAATTCTTTCCCCATTCAAGATCAAACTTTTGAATGGACCTTGCCGGCGTGGTTCAAAATCTGAAAAGTTGATAGCAAGCTGGGATTAGCTTTTTACAGTAAAATTCCTTATAAATTAAGATTTTACCAAACAATTCCCTCTAGGAATGGAAATGTGAGGAGAGTATTTTTTTTTTTTCATTAGTAAAAAGAGGAATTATGGAGTCACGTGATGTTCTTATGATATTCAATCTGTTCAATTAATATAACCTGCCATGATATTTAGAAGAACAAGAAGTTTGGAGATTTTAAATATATAGTGAGCTACACTAAAAAAAAATAATAATAAATAACATGAACCATTTAAAAAATCAAAATGCATGTGCAATCTTTCTACCTTTCTGGTAATGCAAAGAGGAATATTTTTGGTTTGGTGTGATTATTATAATCTGGAGTCTATATTTGACAGATTGTATGTCATACACATACCAATTCTGAAAAAGTTTTTCATAAAATTCTCAAATAAATAAAATTAAAAAAAAAAAAAAAAAAAAAGTTGAGTATCATAGGAAAGAATCTTACTTCTCTCTCCCCAAGAAGAGAAAAATCTCCAATGTGTGTCGTCACCAAGTGTTACCGTGTGGAAACTCATCTTGGATGTACATATGGCAGAACTTTAAAATAATGGGACCATTGTAGATAGACCATGGCCAGGAATCAGACCGGATGCTCCTCAATGTTCACCTCGGGTCAGACGTGAACGTTAACATGGGTCGAATGCAGCATGCAATCGACTTGCGACTTGTGTATGGGCCTACCGTAATGTGTTTCAAATCTAACAGTAGTATCAGGTGTGTGTGTGTGTGTCTCCCACCATGAAAATGACATGGCTCTGAAATCAGGCTGATCCAACCATCAGCTGGGCCACACCACATGAATTTGGAGGTTTTTCTTTTGTTTTTTTTCTTTGAAGCGGTCCAACTGATGATTGGATTTGCCAGATTTTTTGGGTTGGGTGATCTTCCTCAGCAGTCTGGATACCATACACACATCATTGTGAAACTTGGAATTTTAAGTTTGACCCATCTGGCTAGTTTTTCGCGACTGCCCCCACCTGATGATTCGATCTACCTTGACAGTTTTGATGGCATACACAACACGTGGGCCCCACAACAACTTGATTGTATTACACTCGATTCCATGCGAACAATTCCCCGAAAGGTTTATTTGGACTCAGAACATGCTAAAATACAATTCAATATACAAAAAAGAAATAAAATTGAAGTACCTATCTCACAACCTCCAGTTTCTCTGATTAAAATCATCGGACAGCCAATGATTTGACTCAATGTATTGGTGTGGCCCACCTAACAAGTAGATCAGATTGATTTTTCATACCAGGTCTTCATGAATGGCCAGATTTTGCTTGCATGGCTCGGAGGTCCACAACACATGCTACGTTGGCGGAAACATGGGCTGCATGTGAAAGATCACGCGCATCCCATATATACATGTACAAAAAGGTCCAAACATGCACGTTTTACAGATTTATCTACGTACAATGGGACGTGGAAGACATTAATGCCTGCTTAAGGACTAAAATAGTATGGACTTTTCCATTAATCACAATAAAAAGGTGTCAATGCGCATATGATTTGCTGCATAGAAATGCACTACATCACTGTTATTCCTGCTCTACCCTACCGTTGACCTCATATCCATACCATCCGAATTGATGGTCTCACTGGGGATGGATCATGTGTATAAAATGACACAGATCAACCATCCTAACCATCTAATTATTAGCTATCAAATGGATGGATGGTTGAGAGTATGATCGTGTATGGTCCTATTTCAAAGTAAAAACAAAAAAACAAACAAAAACAAAACAAAAAGACAAAAAAAAAAACAAAAAACACTGAAATCAAATAGCCATTGCTAAATCCACGTCAATGCACATTTTCGATAGTGCTACATGTTTACACCCATTTTTCACATTACATGGACCAATAAGATGCCAACATGAATAGGCACTACACTTCTAATAAACCGTATTTATGCTTGACGATATATTTTGCACCATCGTGTTCCAAGACACATCACATGCCAAAAGTAAAGGAGCGCATGATTGTACACACCATTTTCAGGAAAGACAAAAACGAAGAGTCGCATATCTGGATATGCTTAGTAAATTGTCTTGCACAATTCTTCTAAAATGGGAGATCTTATAAACGATCGAAACTTTTACGGCAATTACAAATGTTGAAGTCAAAATCTACACTACCCTCCACTCAATGCGGTGAACCTTCGACAGACCCTGGTCCTGCGCAAAAGGGTGAGCAAAGGAGACCCTGGTTAAGCTAGGGGACCCTCTGATGCCTAAGTCAGGCTAGGGAATCTAGGTCTAAGTTGAATGTAGAGATAGGGTGCGAGATATTGCGTACCTGTAGCAATGGGGTCCCCTGGTATTTTATACCTGTGGGTTAGTGATTTGCGTCCGTTAATCTCGGCACGATTCGCTCAATCAGTGGGACATTGCGACTGTAAAGATATCGTCTGTAATCCATGGATTGTGTAGCGTATCGTGTCTTAAAAGAGCATATCCACGGGTGAGATATTCGGTCACGTCCACGTTGGGTAGTTTCCTAGTTCGGCACTCGGAATATCCACATCTGGCCTCAGCCTCGGCCTTACCCAGCACCAGGCCGAGTGTTATTAGACGGGACTGGTCGAATCCCCTTTGTTTCGGCTCTGGACCTCGGACTAAGATGGCCTCGGTTTTAAGCCTCGGACCAAGACTAGTACGTAGATTGACCTTTTTGTTGAGTTTTTAAACGATGATAGCGGCTCGGAGACGAGATGTGTCGAGAGAGGACTCGGCCCTGCTTATCCTTCATATATTCCCGAGGTCTCCCCTCTGAGCTCTAAGGTCCGTAGCCGGCTTGAGTCGTCGAGTTGGATTTCCCCACAACAACAAATATTTGAAAATTGGATTAACATCTGATCATATAAGAACCAATGGATTGGGTCTCGATTTAGATGCAGTGAGATTGGTCTTATATGATTCATGGATCTCCATAACCATGCTAGCAAAAGATCTGAAAACGTTTTTGATGTCCAAAGATCTCTAAGCTAGGTAAGATGATAAGAGAGCAATTAAACATCATGTTGTTAAGGATCTTACATCGGCAAGGAAACTAAGTTAGGGTTTTTCATCCTCCCAAAAGGTATAAAAGGAGAACGCGATCAAAAGCTCCAGGCCCATGCCAAATACAATCAATCTACACAGCGCAACGGTGTCTTTGTTTTAGTTTAGTTTAGTTTTAGTCATTTTACTTTTGTTCAACATCGTTGCTCGGTATACTTTAAAATATTATAAATATCTGCAACCTTCCGTTGTTGGATCCCGATCAATCAAGTCCTTACTTGGAAGATCAAACCCTGGTCACATCATGCTAACTATTCGCTTAGATTGTTTGTCTATATGGGCGGTTTAGGTATTTATCACTCGTTTTTATTTAACCTCTCTAATTTATTTGTTTCTCTATTGATTGTATTGAGCATTAATTATAAATCAATAAAATTGGCATTGTTTCTAGCCTTTAATTTTAAATGTGTTCATCTTTATTCAATTAAAAAATATAAAGGAGTGGACACTGAAGGGAGGATTTCCTAGGGGGACGGGAGGTAAACTCTCTTTCATTGGTTGCCTCACTCGAGGGCTTTCGTTTGTGGGTAAGAGGATGTTATATCTGACTAGAGTCGCCACTAACCAATTATTATGATCCTACAGCCGATTAGACCCTGTAAAAATGCTTAAGATTGAGAACTTGAAGATTCTTAATCCTAAGATGACTCGTAAGTTTGTGTTCCAGAGATTCTGAATAAGGGACTGCAATTACAGAGAAGGGAGGTGTTAGGCACCCACTCTGCCCGTACAGGTGTACGGTCTTTACTTCACAAGATTTTACTAATTTATAAGGAATAGAAGTACTTCTTGTGTGTAAAAAATATAATGCAATGCAATGACAATGATGATTGATTGATCCGAATTTTTGATAGGCAGGATCCGATTATATCGGCAAGCTGTAAAGCATACGTTTAAAACGATTGAGTGCAGGGTACAAAGTATGTAGAAATGTGATGTAGGGGATGCTTGATAATATATTGATGCTTATGATAAAACGACGACTAACTAGCTAAGGTTTTTGGTGGACCTGCTCCAATTATATCAGCAAGCCGTAGAGCATACAGCTGCCAATCATATGCGAGAAAATGATGAAATGTAATGTAATGTTGATGTATATGTGGAGCAAAGAGGTTGAGAAGGGAATGAATATTGCACAATGCTAATGCTCTGATTCGATGAAACTAATTGAAGCTTGAACGGTAGTATCACAAGGTTAGATCGAGTAGCTCAAATTTGAACTTAAATGGCTCAGGAGACTTGGGCTCTGGCTAAACTAAGCTAGACCAGGGCTGGGCTCTTTTTCTCACTCTCGCTTCTCTTTAGTGGAGGGATGGATAGATGGCTGGGACTAAGGGATCTTTGGCTAAGAATGGATGCTTCCTGAATCTACTTGATGCTTGAAATGAGAATGGGAGGGAACTATTTATAGCTTATAAACCTAGTTTTCTGGTAATTGTTAGTAATCCTAGAGGTAAAAGGTGGTTGAAGGGTTAGGATCGGAGATTGCCACATGATATTATCTCATGGGCTGGATGAAGTGCTAAAATGACAATTATAAGTAAGGAGATGGGCATCGGAGTAAATACACCTCAACCGAACACTTAGGGTCTGAAAGATTCAACATGCTTGAGGAACGTCACCTCAAAGAGGGGGGAGTGCCAGGTGGCCGGCGGCAAGCTGATTGCTGCCGGTCTCCATTTGGACTCCTTGCTTTGGCAAGCAGCCTCCTCCAAGCGTGTAGAGGCTCTACTGTGAATTTTTCTGCTTCGAGGTTTTGCTTATTTCTCCGATTGGGCTTGCCTTTGGGCTTAGGTTTGGGCTTGGTTTTGGGCTTAGATAGGTGAGTTGACTAGACTATTGGATTGAGTAGGCTGGCAGGGTGAGTTGACTCAGCGAGTTAACTAGGTGGGTTAACTTCTCGAGTTGACTCAAGGCTCTATGGTTTTAGGTTTCGAGGGTTTGGGGTTAGGCTAACTGGGTTGATTGGGTTGGATTTAACGTTTAGGATTAGCGCTCCTAGGATTTTAGGCTTTTAGGGGTTTGGGTTTAGGATTTGGGTTTAGGTTAACCATTCATCTGTTCAAACTCAATCAACTTATCAACCTAGGGTGGGGTGTCTACGGAAGGTTACAATTACCAGTGAAAGAACAAGTCCTTAAGACACAAGGCATTCATCTGTTCAAACTCAATCAACTTATCAACCAAGGGTGGGGTGTCTACGGAAGGTTGCAATTACTAGTGAAAGAACAAGTCCTTAAGACACAAGGCACAAAAAAATCCATTTAAAAGGACTAACCTATCTATATACAAATTGCTTTATTATTGTTACAACCTGTGGTTGAGAGGATGGGTGAGTTTTTGAATTCGATCTTAAATGGTCCATCTCAACACTGACTTAGGTCGGGTAAGACTCTGGCACACCCGCACTATCATAATCGTACATGTTAACTAAATACAAACACTTACTAACATGTGTGGCCTTGTGTTTAATTGAATTTTGCAAACACTCTATCCACATTCCCCGATTGGCTTTTTTACAGACTACCACAATAATGTGGTGTAAAACTTACATTATTACCCTTTACCTTTGATTAGATATTTCTTGATGTAAAGTCATAGTAATCCTTTAGAATCACCTCATGGCACAAATTAGTTGAGGTATGTTGACGTGGCATACTTTCATAGCCCATCATAATATATGTGATGTATCCACACTTTCCATCCCTCTTGCATGATCATTTAATGGAACAGGGCACAAAATGAGATAGGTTCGAAGAAGACATGAACCACACTATAGCTAGCATGGGAATTGAATGCCCGTCATTGAAAACTTCTTGGGGTTATAGAAGTGTTGGATCAAGCTCATTTTTGAGGACACGCCTTAAAATGATTTTGCAAAATGGATGGTATTGATATAACACATTGACGGAATCACATCCAACTATATCTTACCGGTAAAATTACTTTACAAGTGGAAATTGGAGATACAAGACTATTATTGCATACCATCGCTACTTTTTTTAACCTTTAGATTACGTTACAAAACATTACTGTTATAGTCACTAATCCAAATTTACCTGTCTTCAAAATATGTCCATGTATGTAGTCAAAGAGTTACCGCAGTCTTTAAAATGGTGAAACCACTTTCCTTCTTTACTCAGATTTGGTGGTGACCCTTTGAGTACCAAGCTCTGCATACCGGTTGGTGCTATAAAAAAAAGCTTCGTGGGCCCACCATCGGTATATACTTTTTCCACACTGTCCATCCATCTTTCCATATCATTTTAGAGCATGAGTAAAAAAAAATAAAATGAGTTGGATCCTGTTATGGGGAGAATGGGCCGACCAAAGATATAAGGTCAGGTCGGGACTTTGTACACTTCACCAGGTCGGACAACAACAAATATGACTAAAATGTTCGACCTTTGGCCCCAGATGGTTGGAGATTAGGTCGAGCCCGATTAACTCGTCAATAGGACAAAAGACCCCTTGGTCGACCCTATGCCAAAAGGAACTCGATTGTTGTTCGCCGAAGGACTCAGGTTGGCATAAATCCAGGTCGGCACAACCTTTCTTCTGCTAGTTCCGACTTGATCCCAATGGTGTCTACCCAGGATCCCAGCCGAGGATCTAGGGAATCGACCACAGTACAAGTCTGCCCGAGATCCTAGCCAAGAATCTTGGAAGATTCTCGCGATGTGTATGGGATCCGAATCCTACTACAACGTACCCTACCAAATAGGGAGATCTCCTCTGCATCACCACTAAGGGTGCACATCGAACCGGTATAATCGTGGAACCGAACTGGAACCGACCAAACGGTCTGGTTCTAGAGTGCACTAGTTTCGGTTCCGGTTCCAAAAATCAAAGAACCGATTACATTGGTTCGGTTCTCGGTTTGGGGGTATGTAGAACCGAACAGAACCGTGAACCGAACTGTAGATCCGAACTGCGGAACCGAACCAAGAACCAAACTATTAAAAAAAAAAAACCTAATACCTTAAGTCCCTGCTACGGCTGCCCATCTCTCTCATCGATCCTCTCTCTCTCTATCGCCGATCCTCTCTCTCTCTCTTGCAATTGGGCAAAATTATAAAATGCCCAAAACTGTGGAATCGATCTGGAACTAAACCGATTTTAAGGGTTCGGTTCTAGGGTGCTAACGGTCCGGTTCCGGTTCCAAAAATCCTAGAACCGTTAAGAACAATTCGGTTCCGATTTCACCCTAGAACCAGACTGAACTAACCCGTGCGCACCCCTAGTCACCGCCTCCCCTCACCTATAAATAGGAGTCCCTTTAATGGTGAAATATACTGACAATCTATAGTTTCAAATCCTTTGCTCAACTAGACCCAAATTCCCTACCTGACTTACGTATCAGAGGATTCCTTGTACAAGTCAAGGTCTCCTTTTGTCCATTCCTCGTGCAGGTACACGGAAGTTTAGGAAAAGCTAACTAGAAAACTGCATCAACATATCCAAATCTCACATGGACACACTATAAGAAATAAGTGACAATGAACACCCACTATTAAAAATTCCTAAGATTGATCTTTTCTGTTAATACAGGTACATATGACCTAATCAACAAGTCCGATGGCAAATAAACAATGGGCCTTGGGAAGTTTTTATTGATGAGCGTTGAATCAGTATTGTTTCATGTGATATGGACCACCTGAGATTGAATCTGCCTTATTTTGGGCTTATGTCTTAAAATAAGCCACTAAAATGAATGAACGACATGGATAAGACGCATACATCATTGTGGGCCACAAAGCTTTTCCAACACCGACCAGCAGCGAGCTGGCTACCGAAGCGTCGCTGCCGAGGTGGGGGACGCGGAACGTGGATTGCCTGAACTTCCTGTCTCAGAAGATAGTTGGGCCTAACGTGATATTTATGAGAAGTCCACCGTATCCATCCTTTGACATGAACCCGAGAGTAGGCATATCCAACTCTAAAGTGGGCCGCACAACACTAAACAGTGAGGATTGAACGTCCACCGTTGAAACGTCCAACGGTAAGCATTTCCCTGCCCGCTGTTTCTCGTCTGTCTCATATTTTTGTGCTCATGAACTAACATGATATTGAAAAGCCGATGGAAAGAGTGGATTTCTCATGAACATCGCGGTGGGCCCACCAAGCATTTCGGGATAGGAACTAGCTGCCAAAGGTTTGGCAGGCAATCCCCGTCGGACGCGGATTTTCAGGAAAGCCTTTAGCATGAAGTTCCTTAGCTGGAAACTTATGTAGCCCCACCATGGTGTTTATAAGAAATCCACTCTGTTCATCCGTTTTTTCATATAAATTTTAGGACGTGAGATAAAAACCGAGTTGGATCCAAGGCTCAAGTGGACCGCACTAAAGGAAAAAGTAGGTACTGAAATTCTCACCGTTGAAACCTGCCCAGGTCAACGGTAATGTTTACATGCCATTCAGACAGTTTATAACATCATTCATACTGGGATGAACATAAATATTAACCTGGTTCAAAACGTGGCAAATATTTCGTACATGGACTTTTAATCGTCATGTTTTCGGCTCACTTGAGTATTGTATTTGGTTTATTTTTTGGCCTCATGTACTAAAATGAACTCAAAAAATGGATGAACTAAGGGTCCATTTGGGCCGAAGGATTAGAAGGGATTAGGTGGGATAGGATTCATCTGTCCTGTGACAATTCCACTCCAAGTTAGGGAAGAATGGAAAAGCGTGGAATTACATTAAATGAAATTACATTGGGTCTCATGCCAATTTCACTCAATGTTTGGGAAGTTGTGTAGGTCCCACCATGATGTGTGGGCTATATCCATACCGTCCACCCATTTATCAAGATTGTTTTAGAGCATGGGCCAAAAAATTAAGTAAATCTAATGCTCAAGTGGACCCCACCATAGAAAGCAACTGGGATTGAATACTTACCGTTGAAAACTTCTTTAGGGCTACATAAGTTTTGGATCTATCTCATTTTTAGGCCCATGCCATAAAATGAGGTTACAAAACAAATGAACGGTTTAGATATAACACATGTGTGTTATTCTCAGTAATTTCAAATGATGGTGGGTATATCCATTCAATGTACCACCATATTATCAACAAAGTATGGCATTAATTTTATCCCATGGCAATAATAGGGGACAATCCCAGCCATGCTTAATAATTGTGTTTTTTAAATCCCATCCCACCTAATCCCTTCTAATCCCACTGCCCAAACTGACCCTAAAATGATCTCAAAAAAATGGATGAACGGGCTATATTTCTCGAAAACGTCATGATTGGCCCCGCCTAAGTTCCTAGCGCAGGAACTTCCTGCAAAAAGGCTTTCGCAGGAAGTCCGCGTCTATCCCCGTCGGCGCATCCGAAGCCGACCCCCTCCTTTCTCTTCCTGCCCCAACACACACTGAGAGAGAGAGATTTCTAGGGTTAAAAGTTTCTTTCTGCCCTACTGGTACCCAATCCCCGTCCCAAGAGCTTCTCTTTTTTCCTCTTTCTTTGAGAGAGAGAGAGAGAGAGAGAGAGAGAGAGAGCCATGAAACTTTCATTCTCAATCCCTTCGAAGCCCAAGCCCTCAATCTCTTCAAAACCTTCCAACAGCTTCCACCAAGAGAAATCCGATGATCCCCAATCCCACCGCGAATACCTCACCGAATTCGACTCCTCCAAAACCCTAGCGGCCCCCAATCCCGACATCATCATCCCTCCTAAGCCTAATACCTTCAATCCCCTCAAGAAGATGCGAAACCTTGTTCCTGACTCCACTGCCGACGCCGATCTCCGATTCGAGCTTGAAGACCCCTCCATCGCTGACCCCGCTGCCCAATCCAATGTCTCCTACGGCTTGAATCTCAGAAGCAAGGAAGAAATTACCGACAAGAAACCCACCGATCACATCCACTCCAACGCACCCAATTCCGTCGAGGACATTGTTCTCCAGAAATACAAGGCGGATATGGAGAATATGCCTGATGACCGTGGCTTTGCCGAGTTTGATGATGTCCCTGTCGAGGGATTTGGCACGGCGCTTCTTGCCGGTTATGGATGGAAAGAAGGAAAGGGCATCGGGCGGAACTCTAAAGACGATGTGAAGGTTGTGCAGTACGTGCGGCGTGCCGGGACAGAAGGGCTGGGGTTTGTGCCTGAATTTCATGATACAAAGCGGAAGCGGGGTGACGGGCGCCCGCCGGAACCCCCCCTCGTAGCCCCCAAAGGGCCGGATGGGCGGACCCGGCATGTTGTTGGGATCGATGAGAAGCTCGTGCCGAGGGAGCCAAAGGGAGTCTTTGTGGGGAAGGTTGTGAGGGTTGTTGACGGTCAGCACGTGGGTTTGAAGGGGAAGGTGGTGGAGATGTCAGGGAGTGATTCCGAATCTTCAAAAGTGGTTTTGAAGCTCTCAAAGAGTGGAGAGGAAGTCAGTGTCGGTTTAAAGCAGGTTGCAGAGTTGGGTTCAGTGGAAGAAGAGAAGTGCTTGAGGAGATTGCAAGAATTAAAGATTCATGACAAGAAAAACGATGAGAGAAGGGATTCTTTGAATCGTGGGTATAGAGAAAAGAAGGATAGAAGGAGAGTGGATGAATCAAAACGTGATGATAAGGTGCCAAAGATGAGTAGTAGAGATGGTAGTGACCGTAGGGAAGATGACCAGGCCCCATTTTCTTGGCTCACCAGCCACATTCGAGTTAGGATAATTAGCAAGGATTTTAAAGGGGGTAAGCTGTACTTGAAGAAGGGCGAGGTTATGGATGTCGTGGGACCGACAACATGTGACATATCCATGGACGAGAGCAGGGAACTGATCCAAGGTATTGAGCAGGAGATGCTGGAGACAGCTCTTCCAAAGCGTGGGGGCCCAGTTCTCGTTCTGTCTGGGAAGCACAAGGGCGCTTATGGGACCTTGATGGAGAGGGATATGGAGAAAGAGACAGGGGTTATTCGGGATGCTGATAGCCATGCACTGTTCAAAGTGCGCCTCGAGCAAATCGCTGAGTATGTTGGAGATCCGAGTTATATCGGTTATTGAATATCTTGTGGACGTTGACTTTTAATTATCGACTTAGCATTCTTAAATAGGGATGTCTTCAAACTAAAGGTAATTTAAAGTGATTGTTAGTGTTGATGAGATGGGTTTTCTAAATGCTTAAAAAGAGATCCTAAGTCATTGTGTCAATGAACTGTTCTAGTAATGCTTTAATATATCGTGCATGTGATTTCTTCTATTTGTATATTGTGGGATTTAGTCCTGTCCTTCAGGTGAAAATGATTGTACCTTAAGAAATCATAAAATACGTTGCATGCAATTTTTGTATTGAATACAATGAGTAGGAAATGCCTGGCCCTTAGAAATGCTAGGAAATGCTAGACCCTTAGAAATGTTCCTTGGAGATTGAGATGGTTAGCTGTCATTGCAATGAATATGATGGCAAGAGATCCAGTCTTATGTCCTCGTACTTTTTGTACCATACATGTGTCATTTGATTATGGTGATATGCACCATCCATTCATTGTGGAGAACCATGAGTGCGGCATTGGGCAAAAGTCATAGTGATCAAACTAACCTAACCATTTAAAAAGTGGTGCGCCAAATCACTAAAATCTGACCAGTGATTTTTTTATACAACCTTTATTTACATGTTTGGGATCATCAATGCATTTTTATTTTTAATGTTTTTTCTTTAGTTCATTTATGGGGCCTTTGATGAATTTTTGGATCATAATACACATGCCGTGTGTATGGTATAAACATGGGTGTTAGTCCTAGATGGATAGGATCTCCTTCCAAATGTGATTCAATAGATCTCTGTGTGGCATCATTTATATATTTATACAATTGACCATTCTACTAACATAGGTGGGATTCATGATTACAACTTGTGCTCTACTCCCATGCAAATGGAATTTCATGGTTGTAACACCCCGGTCTTCGAAACTTGAGTATACGACTCGTTTTCCTAAACCCGAGTGTTAATCTTTAAAGATAGCCAAATTTCAGATATATATTTTTTTTCTTTCTTTCTCAGAGTTAGCAGTTTAGCGGAATAGATCAAGTCAAGCATAAAAGGGAATCCAAATGCATAAATTTAATTATTCCAGTGGATGCTCAAAGGCTTATACAAACCAATGTCTCATTAATCACAATTACAAAAGAATTGATTTTATACATGGAAGAAGATAAATTGCAACTGGTCTTGAATTGCAAGATCACGTAGCAGCTCTTGAATAGACTTTGTACCCTACTCATCAACCTGAACATGTTTATCATATAGACTACCTGCGCTACCTGTACGGTTATATATTTGATGAATGAGTGGCCAGCTCAGTGTGAATTCCCCTCAAGATTACACATCCCCGCATTAGTTAAGCATAGTTTTAAACAAGAAAACATCCAAAACAATGATGCAATCTTAATTAAGTGCATGGATGCATGAATGTACATCAACTGGGATGCACATCCAGCTGGCCAAATGAATGAACCTTTCAAACAATTAGTCCATTTATGTAAGAGAATGGGGCCTTTAAAACAGCCAGCTCATTCAACTTGCAAGGGAACGAGTCTTTCAAACAGTCGACCCGCTCAAGTAAAATAGTGGGCCTTTCAAACAATTGGCTCACTTAAGCAAGAATGTGCATTTCAAACAGTCAGCTCATTCAAACAGTCAGTCCATTCAGGCAAGAGAATGAGTCTTTCAAATAGTCGACTCATTCAACTTGCTTTCAAACAGTTGACCCACTCAAGTAAGATAGTGGGCCTTTCAAACAGTCGGCTCGCTCATGCATGGGGATGGGCTATTCAAACAGTCAGCTCATCCCTAATAGGGAAATGGACTTTTCAAATAGACAGTACATTCGGGTAAGAGAATGGGTCTTTCAAATAGTCAACTCATTTAACTTGCAAAGGAACAGGTCTTTCAAACAGTCGACCCGCTTAAGTATATGATAGTGGGCCTTTCAAACAATTGGCTCACTTAAGCAATGAATGAGTTTTTCAAACAGTCAACCCATTCAAGTAAGATAGTGGTCCTTTCAAACAGTCGGCTCACTTAAGCAATGAATGAGCCTTTCAAACAGTCGACTCATTCATGCATGGGGGATGGGCCTTTCAAACAGTCGACTCATTCATGCATGGGGATGGGCCTTTCAAACAGTCGACTTATCCTTAATAAGAGAATGGACCTTTCAAACAGTCAGTCCATTTAGAATGCAAGTGCCATGAATGCATGATTAATCCTAGCCATTATTATTCCAATTTGTAAACAACCGATTTAGGAAAACTCAAAGGTCACTATGGGGGGCTCGTCACCTAGCATAGGCCGACAGCTCGGGCATAATGTCCCATTCCATTATTCCCGGCTCATGAGACTCCATCATTAGGATGTTTAATGGCATCTTCCTCAACCAGTGGCCAATCACAGTCTAACAAGTGGGACTTGCCATCACAGGGTCATACAAAATAATCCATCAAGCCACCTAGGGAAAATATGCAATATTCAGGGCCGCAATGACAAATATCGATCAGAAAAAAAAAAAACACATAGGCATAACAATCCATGGATGGTAAGCCCACATCAATGTTTCATTTTATCCATTAATCAAAGTAGCCACTAGGTGAGGGTCCATTATAATCACGATCAGTCAAGTTACATCCCAAGTCTGGATGTACATATGTAAGTGGGGTTTTCCACTGATAGATGTAACAATTCAAGTTTCACAAGCAATTCATAAGCAATTCACAAGCATGGAAAGATATACAAGTACAACATATAGATGTTCATACGAGATAAAGGTTAAGCATATAGTTTTGATAATCAGATTCAGTAACTAACACAAGTAATCATGAATTAGAGATAATTATTAGCTGAAATAAAAGTTAAACTATTACCCACGCTAACATGGAAAAGGAAAGCTCAAGGGGAAAGATTCATCACCTTATATTTTGAGTCTCTTACAATGTTGCTAGGAAGCATGTGTGCCCTTAGATTTGAATCCTCAATCAACCGCGTCAATCCGATTTATAACTTGACTCGACCTTGATTCGAACTAACGACCCACGCATGACTCAACCGAGTCGACACGATTGTGATTTGATCGGAGTTCGTCTCTCTTCATTCTTTTCTTCTCTTCTTCATCGTATTTCCTCCCCATCTTCTGGAAGTCCAGAAGTGGACGCTAGACACGACTTGACTCAATTCTAGGCTTGACCCATGACTCGGTAGCGAGTCAAGCCCCCAACTCACTTGACAAAAGCCGAGTTCCCTTTACCCTCTCCTCTTCTCTCTATGCTTTTTCTCCCTCCTCCTTTATCTTCCTCTTATTCTTTACTCGTCTAGCCACCCAACTGGCAACCTAGAACCCATCTCGAACTTGGGCTCGATCCAGACTCGGTAACCAGCAACATGGTAGCGAGTTTACTCAACTTTCTCTCTCTCTCTCTCTCTCTCTCTCTCTCTCTCTCTCTCTCTCTCTCTGCTGGAACTCTAGCCAGGCCTGGACCAAGCCCAAGCATAACCCGACCCAGTTGGACTTGATTCCACCGAGTCGACTCGGTCTCCTACCTCTCTCTTGTTTCTCTCCCTCTCCCTCTTTCTTTCTTTTTTCTTCCTTCCGTTCTTCTACTTTTCTCTCACTCTCTCTCTTCCTACTAGAACTCCAGTAGCACTCGAACCAGTCCCAACTCGGACCGAGTTGCCTCACTAACTCGACTCGGTGGAGACTTGCTTGCGGAATCCGGCTTCATTCACAACCTGGCTCAAGGACCCATGGCTGCTGGTGAGTCGAGACTGAAGTTCGACTTCCAGGGCCGACAAGGACTCGATGATTACCGAGTCAGCTTCTGTGAGAGGAGACGAGTTAACTCGACTCGTTGCAATAGCAACAGATGGATGGCCGAACCTTCTCTTCTCCTTCTGTCTATTTCTTCTTCTTTCTTTCTCTCGCCTTCCCTTTCTTCTCTTTCTTTCTTCTCCAGGGACGTCCAGCAGCGAGTCCAAACATAACCAGGTTTAAACGGACTTGAACTGCGACGACCTAGTGCGGTAGAATGGCGGGGAAGAAGACACAGGTGCTAATGGCGAATTTCCTCCCACTGCTTGTTCAATTTGACAGCATGGGATGGTCCTTAGGGATGTAACGTGGCTTGCAGATGCAGGAAACTCAAGTTTCGAGGATATTTTCTCAATGGGTTTGGAGGGAGAATGAATAGGCTGATTTTCTTTCGGGCTGTTGTAAGAGATGGAGGAGGATTGCTGCTGCTCAATCCTCCTCTTCTTATAGAAAACCCTAGATCCCCTGGACCATAGGATTGAAACTAAACGGTTGGGATTACTTTGTTTCACAACAGCTTCCTGATACAGCTGGTAATGTAGAAACCGTCCGTTGTTTTTCTCGTTTTCTACTGGGAGAGAAGCCTTAGCTAGGATGGTTGAGATCCAGTCAAATGGAGGGCTGAGGTTGCATGGATCTCCCTCACACGGATCGCCAACGTGGCAGGGAGAAGCGGGAACTTCTGCTTTCGGAAAACAGCCGAGTGCAAACCTTGTTTGGGTCGAAGATCGTGTGCATGCACACATGCGCCAACACGTAGAAAGGGATAGGTTTTGGTTGGATCTACGCTGCACACATGATGGATGGATCAGATCGTCAAGAAGAATCATGATGGTGGGTCACAGTGGGATCAAAATGAACATTGTCCCTTTAAAAAGGAACTGGCGGGAGAAAAGTGGAAGAGGCCTTTGCCTCTTTTGGCTAGGCACGGGTCAAACCCGGTTTGATTGGTTTCCTTGGTCTGATGCACCGCTGGTGCACTCCTCCGGTGCACACACACCTCTAGGGTGGGGTCCATAGTGATGTTTGTGGGAAATCCATTCCGTCCATTCGATTTAAACAATCCCCATAAGGCATTAGACCAAAGATCCGGTAAAGTCACTGCTTAGGTGGGCCATACTTGATGGTTTCATGTTTGAGTAGTGGTTCGTAGGATCCACAGATGTATTTTAGTAAATCTGATATGCCCATTCGTTTAGCAAGGCAGGTTAGGGCAGGAGATCAGATGTGTTGCTGATCAAAGATTCAGGTGGGCCATACTTTTAGGTCCTGGCATTTGATTTTGGGTTCTCGTCGGTCCAATGACCAGATTGCATTTAGATCTGACCATCAATGGCTATTAGAGTTTTTCGTCTAATCTAGATGGGTTCTTGGGAGTTGTTTTTCATAATCAGGTGGTCAAATTCTGCGATCAGGTGATGATTGGTTCAGTAGGGCGTGGTGGACACAATAAACGGTGGATCTCGTTATCCAGGGTTCTAAATCTAAGATGGTTGGTTAGATTTGTTTATCAATGAAATTGAAGTCCTAAGAATAGGCTTTTCTAATGATGTGGTGGTCCCCCTTGAGAAATATTGGATGGGTAGCTTAGTACGTGGATGGGAACTACTTTCGACAGTCGGAGTTAGATTGAAAGCACGTGAATGTTCGCTTAAGCTGGTTTATATTCATCCTAAGTTAGGTTACATGGTAACACCCGAGTACTGAAAAGTATGGGGTGTTACAATGGTACATTAGAAGATTATAGCTTCTAATATTCCATGAAACCATTGTGTTTTAATCTCTAGGAACAAAGAGTAGAGACTGCTGAATTAGATTCAGTCCTGTTGTGAAAATTGAGTCCAGCATATTGACTGCAAACTGCTCTAACTTTTTTTGTCCTAGAAAATATTATTTGAAGTTAACTTTTTTCCTGTCAAGGTACCAAGTGCAGTACTTTCTTTATAGGTCAATTATGACTTAAGATATTAGAAATGGTCAACACTAGAAGAAGCCTTCTCTGAAGCTGTTGGAGCAGGCATTAAACTAAAAAAGAAAAGAAAAATCTTGAAAGTAGACAGAACTTAATATTATCTTTGAGTGGTGGGCAGCTCGCTTGGTCAAACAATAAAGAGAGACTGGTAATGTTCAAATTGGATGGATTCCTGATTTCAACGGAATGGAAGGCCATTCCTTGGAGCGGTCTATCAGCTCTGTTGAGACTATCTTTGGATCATATTCCTATTTGTCTTGAGACTTCCGACATCTCGTCCCTCACCAATTCGATTTCAAACCGCTGTTATAGATCTGGTGGTGAATTGGTGGGATGAGTGTAGAGTTGAAGGTGAGCTGGTGACCAGTTGAAATTCTGGAAAGACATATGGGTAAAAGGGGATTCCTCTATATGAAGTTCCCAAATATTTCTATATCGCCATGGACAAAGATGCTTTGGCGATTTGTTCTGAAAGTCTGGAGACAAGGTTGTTTAGAGATTTAAAAGATGCAGAAATTAGTAGCCTTAATCTGCTGTTGAATCTTCTTCAGGCAGTATACATTCCCTACAATGGTAGAGATGGACGTACCTGGAGCCTGCATGCAGATGGAAGATTCTCGGCAAAATCAATGCACTCACATGGTTATCTTTCTTGGGTAAACCACCTTTTTTGTTGGAAAGTAATAATAGGTTTTTAAAGGGATGAGTTCCTCTCTCAGTTTTCTCTTCAACAAAATTTGCAAGCTTTGCATTGATTGGGATTGGGCAGACCGTTGTTTTGAAGGCTTTTCCAGCGGCACAATATTCTATAACTGGTAAGAAGGCTGGTTGTGTAATAGGCGTAGAGCCTCTTGAGCTGCTAGATGGAGAGCTCTGTTGGAGGGCTGGTTCAAATTCAATGTTGATGGGATGGTCTTTTGGTAACCCAGGGCAGGCTGGGGTAGAACAAATCTTTACAACAGCAAATGGGATACTCTCATGGAATTCTATGGTCCTATTGGTATGTCAGATTCGAACCATGCAGAGTTGGCAGCAATTCTGCAAGCGATCAAGGTGGCCTTGAAATTTTTCTTCTTCCTATTGATAGTATAAGGGGATTCCGAATATGTGCTCTATTTGCAAGGCTAACGAGGAGACGGACAATCTTTTCATCCATTGCTCTTTTGCTTGGAGGGTTTGGGAGTCTGTCCTATCCTCGTTCAATATACAGTGGTGTATGCCCACTTCTGTGAATGGTCTTTTGGAGGCAGGTCATGGGGTTTGTCTTTTGAAGCATGCTCGGGTGGAGTGGCATATGGCAATGTTGGTGGCCTTTTGGTCTATCTGGGCAAAGAGGAATGTGAGATGTTTCAACGACTCTGTGAAGGATGTTGAATTTTTTATTTGGAGGGCAAAGTCTCTTGTTTCCTATTGGGTTTCTTGTAATTCGCTTTCAAATGACATTAGCCTGCTTTTTGGTGGTGAAGGCTGTATATTTCGTGGCGCCATCTGGGTGCCTTCTTAATAGAAACCCTTTTATCTTTCAAAAAATAAAAAAGGGGGATTCCTATAACACCTTCAACTGCAAGTGCCAATGTAGGTCCTTGGAGAATGGAGAGCATCACAAGGGAATTGGAGGATCTGGCTAGGGATCAAACAATGGTGTTTTCTAGAGTTAACAGTGACTCTAATGAGCTGGCAGACTCACTAGTGAAAGCGGTAGCAAGGGCCGGTTCCCTGTCCATTGTGGATCAGAGATGAGTTTTCCCTTGGATTGTATTCTCTTTTTTGTTCATCTTGTTCTTTTTTCTCTTAATAAAATCCATCTTATGCATCCAAAACACACACACACACAAAGCTAAAAGAATGGAGTAAATTTGGATGGGATGAGAGAGGAAGAGTTGTGCAAGATTAGCAACATCAACAGAGGGGAAGAGATGGGAGATAGATGAAGATAGGGGCAAGTAGAGGGAATCCCCTAAATCCGAATACCACGACTTCTCAAAAGAGGAGTTGATATGGAGACAAACGTCTAGATCAACATGGTTGAAAGAGGGGGAAAAGAATACTCCTTTTTTATAAGATCGAATAGGAGACAAAGGAGAGAGATACTAAAATAGGGTTGAGGAGAGGGAATCCCCTAATCCAAATACCATGAGATTCTTAGGAGACCAGAGTTGATATGGAGAAAATTCTAGAGATTTTTCATTTTTAAGGGGGGGGGGGGGGGGGGGGGGTGGTAAGATTGTTGGCACTTTTACAAGATCATGAATGGGAGACGAAAGTTGAACCATATCATAAAATATGTGTCCATGATACCTTGTTAGAGGATCTTGCCTGAGTTAGAGATGAAAATGTGAGTTCTTATTGCAGCCTTTACACAAAAAAGATGATAAAGCTCCGGGCTTGGATCACTTTTACAAGATCATGAATGGGAGACGAAACTTGAACCATATCCATAAAATATGTGTCCATGATACCTTGTTAGAGGATCTTGCCTGAGTTAGAGATGAAAATGTGAGTTCTTATTGCAGCCTTTACACAAAAAAGATGACTTATGGTGACTGAGGCTAGATGGGTGATTCGGGAAATGGATAGAGATAAAGCTCCGGGCTTGGATCACTTTTTTCATTGCTTTCTTTCCAAGTTCATTGGTAGATTATCAAAGGAGATACCATATGCTTTATGAGAGAATTTCACGATCGGTTGATTTTGAGTAAGGGTCTTAATGTGACCTTCATCACCCTTATACCTAAGATTGAGAATGCTCCAGATCAAAGGGGCTTTAGGTTGTTAAATTTGATTGGTGGGGTCTACAAGATCTTAGTGAAAAATCTATTAGTGAGGTTAAGGGGGGATCTTAAATAGTCATTTCTCTTTTTTTATGGGGCTTTCGTTAAGAAGCAAATTCGATATGGCATCTTAGTGGCAAATGAGACCATCGACTCCATAAGGAGGAGTAATGCAGGGGCATTTTCACACTGGGCTTGAGTGGGGTCGCCTGTTGATTGATGCAGGTCACTCGGGTGGTGACCCATGCGATTTGGGGCCCACGGGGGAGGTCTCGTGTTCGAGACTTCTTACCAGGGGTGAGTATGCGCATTTCACACGCGGGCTCGAGTGGGGTAGCCGTGGGATGCGGGGACACACTCGGGGCGGCGGCCCATGTGATTTGTGCGGGGACAGAGCCCACGAGGGGGTTCGGCCGAGGTCCTAACCCATGAGATGTGGGGCCTAGGCTATGAGATAAAGGGATTAATTCTCCATACTCTAACAGTTCGAGCTTTTAGAGCAAGTGGTTAATTGTCCTGCATCAAATTGGTATCAAAGCGGGAGGTCTCGTGTTCGAGACTCCTCACCGGGGGTGATTAATGCAGGGGCATTTTCACACTGGGCTTGAGTGGGGTCGCCTGTTGGATGCAGGGGCACACTCGGGGTGGGTGACCCATGCGATTTGGGGCCCACGGGGGAGGTCTCGTGTTCGAGACTCCTTACCAGGGGTGAGTAACGCGCATTTCACACCGGGCTCGAGTGGGGTAGCCCGTGGGATGCGGGGACACACTCGGGGCGAGCGGCCCATGTGATTTGGGGCCCACGAAGGGGGTTCGGCCGAGGTCCTAACCCATGAGATGTGGGGCCTGGGCTATGTGATAAAGGGATTAATTCTCCATATTCTAACAGTTCGAGCTTTTAGAGCAAGTGGTTAATTGTCCTGCATCAAGGAGCAGGGAAGCTGGGATGCAATGTAAAGTAGATATTGGAAAAAACAGTGTTTTAAATAGCGGCAGAATGATGCGTAGTGCTCAACCCTCTATAGCGTGTAACATAAATACGTAGTGTGTAGCGTAAGCTACACGATACTTCTATTTTTTAATTTAAAAATAGGACAAATATAATAAATAGTGAAAAAAATATAAAAATGCCTAAAAGATTGATTCATTTTATCAATTATAAGCATGTTCAAAAAAGTTATTGGTTATCATTTATCAAAAGCCAATCCACATATATAAGCCAAATCAAATAATTATCACATCAACAGCTTTCTAAGCAAACCACTTTAATTAATAATGTCTAATCGAAACCACAAGTTACAATTATGAAAAGAAATAAAAATCCCATAGGTTAAAAGTATCAAGTACAATACAAGTGTCACATTCTTCAACATTAGAAACAAAGAAAACATGAAAAAATAATAAAAAATTAAAATAGTAAAAAACATACATTGTAGCTTACGCTACGGACGCTACGTGCTACGTAGTTATAACGTACGCTACGACCCTTGTAGGGTACGCTATAGGGGATTTACGCTATTTGGGATGCTACCGCTACGCTACGGGCGCTATTTAAAACACTGGAAAAAAGCTCATGATCACGATGGTGAGAGTTTTTGCTATGCTATCTCCAAAGAAGAAATAAATGACTTGGATAAAGGAATGTATCATTATGACATCCTTTTCAATTTTGATCAATGGTTCCTCGCAGGGCTTCTTTCTAGTTCTAGAGGTCTTCAACAAGAGGACTCACTATCCCCTCTTCTATTCACCATTGTGGTTGAAAGCTTGAGTTTCTTGACGCCTAAGGGCCTGTTTGGATGCCTATAAGTTCTTTTAAGTTGTAAGTGGCTTACCTGTAAGTCACTTACGGGTGAAAGTTACTTATAGGTAACCTGTTTGGATGTAAGTTGTAAGTCACTTACAGGCAAGGTGTGCCGTATCGGTATCGGTTGGCGTAACGGTGACCGCCAAAACCGATACGGATACGGGGGCGTAACGGCGATACGGGGGCGTAACGGCCCGTAACGGCGCAAAAATTTTTTTTTGCCAAAAAAATATGAAAAAATATGGATTAAATCCGGAATATTCTAAGCAATCCAAATATGCATTCATTTATAAATTGGAACATGGTTACGGTGGTGTAACGGTCCACTCTTTGGTGAGAAGTTGTATCGGATTGTCTGATGAATTTATGAATCAGATAACCTAAATTTGACTACAAAATTCATATATTTATTTTTCTAACTATCTACTATCAATGATAGATATATTAGAATGAATGTAATATGAAAATATCTTACATTAGGTGTTTGCAATTATTTTTGAGGAATTTCTCGAACATACCTGTGCACGTGATTGTGATTCCTGTCTATAACCTGTCATCCTCAAGTCAAGAATATTTAAAAAAATTAGTAGTGTCTGATATACTCCCCTGCAACTTGATTAAGGATTACTTGATTGGTTGTCAGGGGAGTTATTTTAAATACAAGTTCGGTAGTGTCAAGTGTGTGCATGACTACATGGCTTCTTGCAATAATACTGTTGTGACCTGTCTGCTGCAAATACTTACCTTAATACAAATATATACTCACAATCACAAGTCACCAGACTCACCACCAAAATGAAAATCTGCTTTTTTGTGGTTGCTCGACCTCCACATCATCGTCATCGTCACCATCAGGCTGAGGCTGTCCAATAGGTGTAGGTGCTGCATATCCATAATATCCAGTGCCAGAAGGAAATACTAGATCAACGAAACCAGAGGATGACTGATCCTGACTAGGCAACGACTCTGACCCCGAGTAAGGATATCCACCAGTGCCCGTCAAATAGCCATACTGGTGCCCATACTCAGGCTGTTGAGAATCTTGAGATTGAGAGTGCGTCTGCTGTGATGAGTAACTTGGATTTGAATCTGGATATCTATAATCATATGGATATTGATCGGGAGGGCTACTCCAACATGAATGTGATGGAATAGGCTCAGTATAACCACCATAATTATAATCCAATTGACCATAAGATATCCATCATAATAACCAAAACCATGAGCCTGTTGATGTTCCGGACCTCCCGGTCCCCGTGCACCACTAGATGTACCCTCCTCCGCTGGCTGTATCGTGACTCGGTACACTCGTAAGTCCGACCTCGTGTACCACGTCGTCGATGTTCATCGTCATCGCGATCTGTAGACGGCTGTATAGGGGGGTAAGCAACACCAGAAGTGCCAGCACCAGGGGCAGGGGGGTCGTCATCATCTGACACGGTCACGCTACCACTGCTTGTACTCTTTTGTTGATCTTGAGCCGTATCCGTACGTGGCATAAACGCTGCCCCTCTTACTGGTCCAACACATCTGCACGACTCTCTTGTTGCGCTCTGCGTATTTCTGGGTCATCAATTTCCAATTCTTCACTATCCTCTTCAATTTGCTTTTCCCTTGTTTCCAACCAAGGTAGAAGTGGGTCATCCTCATCATAAATATTGTCCAAGTTTATTGGACAGTAGTCTCCGTCATCATCAGTAGCTGTAATGCTCCTATGATGTCGTCGCATTCTTAGTTTTATATTGTAGTGCATGAAGACAAGTCTATCTAATGTTCTAGTCTGCAATCTATTCCTATTCTTTGAATGAATGAGCGCAAAACAACTCCAATTCCTTTCACAGCTAGAGGAAGACGTTGTCTGGCTCAAAACTTTTACTGCAATTTTTTGGAGAGCCTTCGTACTCTCTCCGAAATTAATCCACCATTCGGCCGGTTGCAACCTAGATACTGCATGCTGTGCAAGAGCATCTCCAAAGCTACCAAGGCGATTTCCAAATGTATCTAATTCATTCAACGCCTTTATTTGCAGATCTAAGTCAGGCTCTAATCTCTTTATCACATTTTTTAGCCCGACAACACGAACTTCATCATCCGCAACAAATGATTGGGCATATCTATACCTAGGATTTAGGTAGTAACCTGCTGCATGAAGATCGTGATGGAGTTGCTTTGTCCATCTCTTGTCGATCATCTTCCAATAAGTCTCCCAACTTCTACAATCACGTTGAATTGCAAGCTTTGCCTTATCCATGGCATCATATAGGAAGCCCATGGTAGGTGCTTCATCGGTTTCAACAAGACGGAGTACCCTCATTAGTGGCTCCATCACCTTTAGGATCGCCTTAACCTTCTTCCAATATTTGTTGTCCCGTATGGTGTTCGCAACGTCGACCGGTGTCCCTGATGTCTTCTTCCCATGTTTTGTGTTGAGCCATTCTCGGGAAGCGAACATCTCACTCAACTCTCCCCTATGCTGGAATAAACTCTCTAATGCTATAAAGTTTGTTGCGAATCTAGTCGCCGCAGGCCTCAACAACTCTCGTCCTTTCGTGAACTTTCTCATTATTGCGACTACTTGATTATGGTTGTAAATAAACGTCGTCACTTCCCTTGCCCTTTCGACCATTTCCTTAACATTCTTCTTCTTCCCAATATCTTCCAATATAAGATCAATACAATGGGCAGCACATGGTGACCAAAAAAGATGTTTTCTCTTATCCATTAACATATGTCCTGCAAGCTTATATGTTGCTTCATTATCTGTCTGTCACAATCTGCACTATATTCTCCTCTCCAATCTCGTCCACAACTTTATCCATTAGTTCATTAATATAATTAGCATTTTTGTTGCCTCTGACGCATCAATTGACTTATGGTATATAGTTCCTAAGTGGCAGTACACCATGAAGTTGATCATGCTACGTCTGGTTGGGCCAGTCCAACCATCACACATAATCGTGCATCCTCTTGGCTTGCCATACAGGTTTAAAGGTAGCCACGTATGCTTTACATCCGCATACTCTGCATTTGTCCATTTCCCTCTAATGTCCTTAGCCGTGGGAGCTTTTATTCCTTCACCTGCTTCTGCTGCAGCATCAATTACCACCACCTGCCAATATGGAGAATTGGCCGCATTAGGAGGTATGTTAGCATGTATAAATAACTTTGCTGCTGCTCTACCTAATTTCTCAACGGAAGTTCTACTCCACATTTGTTTTATTTTTTTTTGTTTAGTTGATTCTTTCCTAAACAGGATTGGATCAATAGAGGGTCTCCTAGACTCATTTACTTCTTCATCTTCACGTATAGGGGCATCACGTGAAGATGTTTGTCGTCGGCTCCCAAACATACGTCGTAACCCACCAAACCTACCCCCCAGACCCTCAGTCCCACCTACAGAAGCAGTTGCACTTCCAGTTGCACTCCCACTCCCACTCCCACTGCCCCCCCCCCCCCCCCTCTATCACGCACTGACCCATGCGTGCCAAACATGCGGCGACGTTCTTCCTCTTCACGAGCTACACGCAAGCTCTCTCTCCTAGCTATAGTTAATTCCCGATCTGAATCTTCGTCAGAATCAATAATATCTTCATCACGAACGCCCATATATTCAGGACCAAACACCTCCTGTCGAGCTGCATCCAAAATATCATCTTTCTTCTTTTGTACAGCAGCACGTTTACCCTTCGACTCATCCAGACTAGCTTGCATTAAAAGCATTATCTCTCTCGGTACTCTGGCACATGGCGCAACTTGACCTTTTCGATGTGCTAAATGTTGTTTGAGACGGGTAATTCCACCAGTCACATGTCTATCACAATAGTTGCACTTCATTTGGTGCCTAGTACCACCAACCCTCTCACAATGTTGCCATCCAATATCCTCACTTACTTGTTGTTGGCCAGACCCAGACATTTCTTTAAGTTTAGGTAGATGAGTGTATGTCTGTATGACCTATATTAATAAAGATGATTTTATGTTCTAAGTAAAATACTAAACCCTAAGAAGCTCCAAAACCTGTCCAATATAAGCAAATAAAAATATAAAGTCACTAATTCGAAAATACAAAAAAATATTAAATAGCACCCCAAATCTGTAAAATGCACATTAACATTTTCTATTATGATTAACATATCACATGGCATGATTAAAACAGAAAAATAACCATTAAAAATTGATTTTTCGAATTTAAAAAAAGGGTAAAAATACATGCGTAAATAGAAAAAAAATATTTAAAAAATATTAAATGGCACCCCAAATCTGTAAAATGATTACATTAATATGTTCTAATATGATTAACACATCATATGGCATGATTAAAACTAAAACAACCATTAAAATTTGATTTTTCGAATTTAAAAAAAAAAGGTAAAAAAATACATGCGTAAATAGAAAAAATATTAAAAAATATTAAATGGCACCCCAAATCTGTAAAACGCACATTAATATGTTCTAATATGATTAACACATCATATGGCATGATTAAAACAGCAAAACAATCAATAAAATTTGATTTTTCGAATTTTTAAAAAAAGGGTAAAAATACATGCGTAAATAGAAAAAAAATAATAAAAAATATTAAATGGCACTCCAAATCTGTAAAATGCACATTACTATGTTCTACTATGATTAACACATCATATGGGATGATTAAAACAGCAAAACAATCATTAAAATTGATTTTTCGAATTTTAAAAAAAAGTAAAAATACATGCGTAAATAGAAAAAAAATAATAAAAAATTTAAATGGCACTCCAAATCTGTAAAATGCACATTACTATGTTCTACTATGATTAACACATCATATGGGATGATTAAAACAGCAAAACAATCATTAAAATTGGATTTTTCGAATTTTTAAAAAAAGGGTAAAAATACATGCGTAAATAGAAAAAAAATAATAAAAAATATTAAATGGCACTCCAAATCTGTAAAATGCACATTACTATGTTCTACTATGATTAACACATCATATGGCATGATTAAAACAACAAAACAATCATTAAAATTTGATTTTTCGAATTTTTAAAAAAAGGGTAAAAATACATGCGTAAATAGAAAAAAAATAATAAAAAATATTAAATGGCACTCCAAATCTGTAAAATGCACATTACTATGTTCTACTATATGATTAACACATCATATGGATGATTAAAACAGCAAAACAATCATTAAAATTTGATTTTTCGAATTTTTAAAAAAAGGGTAAAAATACATGCGTAAATAGAAAAAAAATAATAAAAAATATTAAATGGCACTCCAAATCTGCAAAATGCACATTAATATGTTCTACTATGATTAACACAACATATGGCATGATTAAAACAGCAAAACATGTTAAAAAAAGTATAAATACCTATTTTTGACGAATTCGGAATTTCTGAAAAATGGCCCCCCGAGCTTCGATTCAACAAAAACCGCAATACAATGCGTTTTTATCACAAAAACCCAACCAAGGTTGGTCGAAATTGGCAGTAGAAGGGGTGAGAAGTACTTTGGAAGCAAGAAATTTGAAAAAAAAAAAAAACAACAAAACAGTGCTTAAAATGCCAAAAAAAAAACCGTTTTCTGACCGTTACGGGCGGCCCGTTACGGGTCGACCGTTACGCCCCGTATCGGCCCGATACGGGCCCGTATCGGCCGATACGGGTGCAAAAAATCGTATCGGCCGATACGGCCCCGTAACGCGTAACGGTTCGGTCCGTTACCGTTACGTATCGGCCGTATCGGCCGATACGTAACCGATATGGCACACCCTGCTTACAGTAAGTTAGTTTTTCGTTTTGGATGACTTGTAAGTTACTTACAGTAGGAAGCTGAATATTTCACATCGAGCAGAGCTTAGATTGGGAATCATTCTAAATTTTATAATCATATAAAAAAAAAGTGGGATCAAATATTATTTTTTAAGCCCATCAAGATGAATACTTGGATAATTATTAAGCTAAACCAATCATCAAGTGGGCTATAAAAGTGGGCCCACGAATTTAAAATATCTATAATATGGAGTAATAACTCAATTTAAGCATTGAGAATAAACTTAAAAACATTAATAAAAAATCTACTAATTAATTACATTACCCATGTCTTCTTTAACTATAGAAATTACATTTAAAACTTTTCACCTGTGAATCATCCTCTCCAACCATTCATTCCTTTGAATAAGACTTATTCCAAAGTGTACATCAATGGCCCGCATTAAACTGAAGAAATGCTATCTATGGTCAGCCCTACTGCGGCATATTCATCTGGATTGCTAAACCATGGCTCTGGTTATAGAAATTAAGAATCAAATGTACGGTGGATATTTGTAGTTGAACAGTTATTAATGATCAGCGAAGAATTGGGACATGGTCCATCGATAGTGGGTCCATTTGAACAATGGCCTTAGTTGCAAGGGCCATAGGAATAAATAGGATTTATGCACCACACACATGATGGATTCATGGTTTTTTAATCCAGGCCACTGGTCCATATAAGGGAACTGTGGTTGATGGCCAATGAAAACTTACACTGTAAGCATGCGTCCCACCAATCAAATCTCAATGGACTTCTACTATGAATGGAAATGCCCCACAGTCCATGCAAACGAGAAAATCCAAACCATCTAGAAATGTCAAGCAAGGTGGGCCTAAAATCCCTGATGGAGAAATTGTTTAACATGCCATTTCTTCCTCCGTGAAAAACCTGGCAACACAAGCAAGGTGGGCCTAAAATCCCTGATGAAGAAATGGTTGGGCGGAGTGGATATATAACACATCATCAAGGTGGGCCCATGGCAGATGTAACACCCACTACCGTGTTATAACACAATCAGACTGCGTGCTGAGTTGCTGCTATACTTTTTGTTTAGTAAGTAAATTCAGTTGGGCCCACTGTAAATGTATACAGTTTATTCAATCCGTCCATCCATTTTTTCATCTAGAGGTAGACGTTGAGCCATAAATTTAAGAATATCCAAAGCTCAAGTGGACCACACCACAGGAAACAGTGGAAATACTGATTGGATCGTTGAAACCTTTCTAGTGCCCATAGAGATCTTTATTTGTCATCCAACATGTTCATAAGATCACAAACACTTGGATGAAGGGAAAAAAAAAAATCATCTTGATCCATAACTTCTGTGGCCCCCCAAAAATTTTCAACGGTATACACTCAATTCACACTATTTCCTATGTTGTGGTCCACTTGATCTTTGGATATAGTTAATGTTTAGGATCATGACTTAAAAATAAGTATTAAAATGGATGGACAGTGTGGATCAAATACATATATCATGGTGGATCCCACAAATTTTACGGATTACTTGGAACGCGATCCCTTCCGTTTTCAAAGGAGAAAAAAGGGTAGATGAAACCCTACCGTTTTACCGTTTTAAGAGGAGAAGAGACGGAAGGCGGTAACTGCAGCGAGAGATTGCAGAGACGGAGAGAGATTGCAGAGAGGGAGGGGGAGAGATTGCAGAGACGGAGAGAGATTGCCGTTTTCAATGGCTGGTGCTTCTTCTTCATTGGCTGGAGCTTCATGGCTATAATGGTGGTTGGTGGGTTGGTGCGTTTCTCCCTCTTCTCTTCTTTTTAAAAATCTGACCGTTGAGCCTGTAAGTGTCTTACAGGGAAGTGACTTCCCACCCCCATCCCCCTGCAGTTTTTTAGTAGATTTGCCTGTAAATGACTTACAGGTTGTAAGTTACTTACAGGTGATTTTTCTCTCCCAAACACCACCTGTAAGTGACTTCCCTGCTAGTCACTTCCCACTTACCCCAACTTACAGGCATCCAAACAGGCCCTAAGAGACCTTGGGTCTTGTGAGAGGCTTTGATCTTGCAAGACTGGAGGTGATTCTCTCAACACCAATCTATTGATCACACACTTATTTTGTGTGATGCGTCTAGGAACAATCAAGGAGAGGTGGCCACGTGTTCGGTTTGGCGAGGTTGCAAGGGAAGCTCGGGCTATGTGCGTTATGTAGGTTGCAACAAAGGGGGTAATTGAGTGCTTGTCCTAGAGGGGCAGCCATGTTTCCTTGATAGTGACTATTTCAATTGCCTTGCAAGTCCATCATCATTTTCCACATGTGAAGTGTTCCAACCGTCTTTCATATGAGGATCCCTCTATTTGTGCAAAGTCTTATAGGCAAGATACTCGAGTGGCCAAGTCCTTAAGTCATCGCACCCGTGAGTGACCATCCCATCTATTTGCAATAGCAATCTATTCCTCTTTTCAACTCAAGGCAATGGGCGTGGAGTGGCAAAGCAGGGACTAGTTTAAGGGTTGGAGTTGGCTGATGCAGGACAATTAACCACTTGCTCTAAAAGCTCAAATTGATAGATAATGGTGAATTCTCATATCCCAGGCCCCACATCCATAGGTTAGGTCCTCAGCCGAACCCTCCTAGTGGGCCCCAAATCCATGGGTTTTGCCCCATCGTGGGCCCCAAATCACATGGGCTCCATCTCACACCAGCCACCCGCCTCACACGGGCCGCCTACCCCAAGTGTGCCCCCGCATCCCACAGGCAACCCCACTCGAGCCCGGTGTAACAATGCCCTTGTAACAAAGTCTCCACTCTCCTGTGGCATTCCAAGGAGACAATTAACAACATGAGATGACTTCGGATAGGGTCGGGCTTCTCATATTTAGAGAGGGGAAGGGGTTGGCGATGCATTGCATGAAGGAGATATGGTGGAGATGGCCCTAGTTCTAGTGGCATGAGAAGGGGAAATGATGCAGGACAATTAACCACTTGCTCTAAAAGCTCTAACTGATAGAACATGGTGAATTGATCCATTTATCTCATAGCCCAGGCCCCACATCCATAGGCTAGGTCCTCGGTTGAACCCCCGTGGGCTTCGAATCCATGGGTTATGCTTCCTCGTGGGCCCCAAATCACATGGGTTCCGCCTCACACGAGCCACCTGCCTCACACGGGCCCCAAATCCATGGGTTCTGCGAGCCGCCCACCCCGAGTGTGCTCCTGCATCCTACAACCCACCCCACTGGAGCTCGGTGTAAAATCGCCCCTGTATTAATCACTCCTGGTGAGGAGTCTCGAACACGAGACCTCCCGCTCTGATACCAATTTGCTGCAGGATAATTAACCACTTTCTCTAAAAGCTCGAACTGATAGAGCATGTCGAATTAATCCCTTTATCTCATAGCCCAGGCCCCACATCCATGGGTTAGGTCCTCGGTCAAACCCTCCTCGTGGGCCCCAAATCCATGGGTTCTGCTCCCTCATAGGCCCAAATCACATGGGTTCCGCCTCACATGGGCCCCAAATCCATGGGTTCTGCGAGCCGCCCACCTCGAATGTGCCCCCACATCCTACAGGCCACCCTACTTGAGCCCTGTGTGAAAATGCTCATGCATTAGGAAATCAATCTAGAGGGGAGGAAGAATGAAGATCTATCCGTGTGGGAGGCGTTCTCCAGCGGCAGGATGTCGGTGGAGGCGCCAGACATTCCAACACTATAGCCGACTATCGACACCAACGAAAAGACTAGGATTGGTATTTGTGCGTGAGAACTGTCCAACAACAAGGGAGGAAGCGGGTCACATGTCTATGGCCTTGGGCATGCATTGGATAAGGGAGACAATCAGTCACGTCGGCATGATGGTTGGAGTGTACTTAAGTGATTGTGAAGAGGATTTCATTGCTTCTGTTTCAGTCTATGAAAGAGTGATTAGCTGAGAAATCTTAAGTTTTTAAATAGAGGCAAATTTAGAAATCTCATAAGGGCAAAGAAAGTTAGCAGGTCCGGGGTCTTCTATAAACTACAGAGTGGGAGCTTCTTCCAGAGGTACGAAGAGGGAAAAAGGTTTAGGGTGGTGCATCGATGAAGCTAATCAGTTGGAATTGAGGGGATTGGAGTGTATGCAAAAGAGATATCAGATTA
>JAJHSJ010000007.1:45316504-45516504 GCA_021015155.1 Magnolia officinalis
ACCCGTTTACTTGCATTCTGAGCCGTTAGATCCTCGGGCATTTTTAGAGCATAGAAAACACCGGTCAATGTTTGATCAGAGGTCATGGTCGATGTTGCTGATTTCGGCCATGCTAGATGCCCTCTAACGTCTATCCAAACATTGATCTGTAGAACATATTGTATACTTGTCCGCACAATACCTCCTATCCAACATTGATTAATGGCACGTTGATTTGGATGTATTGTGAAAATCATTCAACGTATACATGAACAGTACCCATATACAATACAATACACCCTTATACACGAATCCAAACAGGCCCTAACAGTTCAACTGTAATAGTTACGTAACAGCTGTTACGGCACACCATGCTCTAGACTTTCTCAAAGATCACTATTGAAGAAGCAAATGATATGGTGTTTCTAGAAGTATATTATTTACTATTTAATTTAGATGGTAAAAAGTAAAGATGCCTTCTAATTGGCATTGTAAAATACAGAACGCCAGCATGCAAAAAAGATATAAACATTCAAAGGCGAACAAAGATTGTAGGGAATATTTCCATTGATATTTGATCAAATTATTCAAACTCATTAGCCAAGCACAACATTTGCATTTCTCTGAGAGTCCAAATGATAACAAAGAAACAAACAATAAAACATAGAAAACAACAAATCAATTTGACTCTATAAAACTCTCACTTTCAGTTTTCAGACACAGCTAGCAATGACAAAGTCCAATCTTTGTTTCCATTGGAAGATGTTAGGTTCAATCCAGATCCTAAAAAATATTTGGCACATTTCATTGTATAACTTCCAAAAGCAATCTTTAGTTGGAACAACGTACATAAATCACTTGACCAGAACTCAAATCAAACACTACTGCTATCAAAATACAAAAGAGGACTACAAAATTTTTAAGGAAACTAATGAGAAGCTCAAATAAATAAAGTCATCTTATAAGAAGGACGAGTGATCAGCTTCAGTTCAGTTTCCTATTTCTCCAATATGGTAATATCCTTCGAGACAATGTATGTGACCTCAACCCCTTAAGTTTCAGTCTCAATGTTCCAGGATTTTTATTTTCTCAAAACAATTTTGCACATGCTGAGTACTCTCGGGTGTGAGACGGTCTCCCATCATAAGCTTGTATTGTTCAAATTTGGCTTCATCGCACTTCAAGGCTGCACTTTTACAGGCTTTGATGCTTCCTAATACAAAGTTAACACGAATTATGTTTAGGGTCCCATTCACAATTAGCAGAAAAGAAAAGGTTAAAGCCCCATTTGGTAGACACCTAAAAATGAGTTCATCTCATTTTAATTAACAGTAATTATGCATTAGAAATACTGATCTCTAATACATAATGAGATGTTAATAGTAATAATGCATCAGGATCAAGCTCTGAAACACATAATTACTATCAACTAAAATGAGATTAACTCATTTTTAAGTGTCTACCAAACAAGGCGCAAGTTCAACTGCAATCCATAAACAAATTAAATTTGACACCAGATGCCACCAAGCATTCAGTGAACAGTGAATTCCAAGTTCATTCATCTAGCAGGTCCCACTGTAAATGGATCATGTGGTAAAAATCCCAATTACCAGAGATCTTCACGATCCATACAAAGGCCTTCGGAAACAACTGTGCACATTTCAACACCTTTGTATGGATGTCGAGGATACCTTAGCAATGGAATTTTTCCTAGATGGCCTATCCATTGTCATCTAAGCCGTATCCCAATTAACTGGGGTCTACATGAATCCTGTTTCGCCATTCCACTCTAGTCTGGATGTCATATTGGATTCATGACGGAGGTTATGGCATAAGGTTGACACCGGCCACCAACCTGAAGCAACCCTCCATCCAAGCTTGGGATTGGAAATGAGAGCAAAAACTCCCACAGGCAGTGTAATAGACTATTACATAGGTTGAGTACAATCAAGTGCTATCCAATAGACTATAACAGGTTGATTACAATCAACGAGTTTCACGTGTATCCATGGCGGGGTGTAATGGATGAAAACTCAAGATCACCATATGGTAAGGCAAACCCCTTGCATACCAAAAAACATTCTGCCGATTTTTCAGAAAATTAACAAGATGCATACCAGTTGTTTAACAAACAACAGCCTTAAGTAATTTTCAGAAGATGGCAGTTCTGCATATTGGCATGTGCTTTGAAAACCAGAAATAACAGCACAGGTGATTACCCTTGTTTAGGAAAATATCTATCATTGCTATAATGCCTCAAATTTGGATGAACAAAGTTTTAATCCTCGAAGCAACATCTCAAAAATTTGTTGAAAACGCAGCGTAATTTCAAAGGCACTTCTCAGTCGTTGACTCACCACTCAAGTCCAACAGATTGAATAGTACTGGACATTGTCCAATGCTCCTGACCATGGTGATTGCAGACCATACTTTCTGATGATCCTCACGTGACGCTCTGATAATGCACAGCTTCGTTATGGGATTCACGTACTTAACTACACATGAATCACAAATTTAAAGATTGTTGAAAGTATGTGAATAGATGCAGAAGTCCTTTACAGAGGTGAACAAGTTCTTATTTATGAAAGCAATTTTTTTTCTTTTAAAAAGAAAAAGGAAAAAGGTAATAGACTACAAATGAATCATATATTTCATGCCTGTTGAAAATGTATGAATAGATGCAGAAATCCTTAACCAAGATCAAGAAAATTTATATATGAAAGGAGGGGAAGGTGTAGAGAAACACTGCAAGTGATCTTCAAACTACTAAAAACAACGGCCATATAAAACGTCTTACTCACCTTGAAATGATCCAAGCGAAGAAGCTAGACCACACTCGCCAAAGTTTAGAAGAATGCTGTCTTTGATTGCTTTTGACACATTGAATTGGGTAAGAATAACGGGATCATCCCTTGCCAAGTCTCTATTTGGATCCAAAAAAACCTCCATTACCATGTACCTATTTTTAAATCCCACCATGCTCCACTCCTTCAATGCTGTTCAACATACAAAAGTAAAGTAATTTTTTCACTCCGCTCTTATACTTTTGTAGTAAGGGAGCACATCTTGTCCAGCCCAAAGACCGATATGGTACAAATATCAGTATGAACTTTAACCAATTTACTCCCACATCAGTCATACATATGAGAAATGAACTGCGTGTTTTTCCAAAATACTGCTACATATTGGTTGATATTTCGAACCATGATTTAACACAGAGTAACTTTAAGAAGTTCAATGATGCAGATATACTCAAACTATAGAACAATTCATATTTCAAATTTTATAAAGCTAAAACGTTGCACATGATCAGCATAAAAATGCTTGCAAAAGTTAGCTTGCACATCACCATTACGAGTGGTTTAAAAAAGTCCAACACTTGGGAGCAAGGTATACTGTAACAGTAACAGTGAGCGTAATGGTCCCCACGATTACCATTACGAGTAACGGTTTCTTTTTTTTGCCAAAATCTCCCCCCCCCAAAAAAAAAAAAAAAAAATGTTTTGATAGCGCAACGGTCTACTCTTTAGTAAAAATGATATCTCAGCCTGTCTAATGATTTTATAGACCTAACGAGCTTGGGGTGATTGCAAAACTCCTTCATTTAATTTCCTAAATATCTAATATCAATGATAAGATATATAGCATAATGTAATAGTAATAATGAAATAACTAATTATCTATATTTATAAAACAATAGCCAATGTCTCAAAAGGTTCAAAACATAAGTGATAAGTCATAAATAATGAAAGTAATAATACAAAGAATGTCAAAACTCAATAGACTCAAAACAAGTCACATAATAATGTCACTCAAAGCCCAATGAACAAATATAAATACAGGAGGTGTTGGGTTCTGATTATATGGTCGTTGGTGAGCATGAGAATGTTATGTCGGGGTAGATTTAGATCAGAAGGTCGCGATGGATGGAAGAAAGAGATTACGCACCGATTGTGAAGATGAAAAGAGTCTAGGCATGTTTGGGGATGTTGTGGAACCCAGTAGAACCTCATGTGATCCAATTTGGTTTAGGAAGGAGACAATAAAATAAAAGAGGTTAAAACAAAAGTGAACTAAAACTACAATTGTGAAGCTTGATAGTGCAACAACCAAGCTATTCATACATCGTAATATGGTTCTAAATGTTGCCAACTCCTTCATGGTTGATAATGTGGATGTGGTAGAGCCTAAGAAACCCTTATGTGGTCAAATCACACATGCAATCGAATGCAATCAACGTATGTTGTTCGCATATGCGATCGCATCATTACATATGCCATTGTATTTTTTTTAAATAAAAAAATTTGGAAAAAAAAAGGGGCGGAAATAAAAAAATGAAAAACATCTTTAAAATTAGGGAAAACTTGCCTAATTAGTACACATGATTGGATTGGGTTATTTTACTCATTACATTGTAGTTTAAGTGTTTCATTAACTTATATATTTAATTACTTCCTTTATATTTACATAAATTTTAACTAAACAATCAACAAGCTACTTTAAGAGAAAATTAATTATTAAAACTTCGAACATAAAAATTTTATTGATAAATGAATAACATGAAATAGCTTAAGAGTTACAAGTTACAACTTAATTTTCAAGAAACAAGCACAACTTACAAAATATAAAAAATAAACATACTTGAAATAGTTATGGAGGTATTAGAATAAGAGAGAAAGAGCGAGAGATTTAGAGCTTTGGAGTAAAGAATGGTGAAAATGGAGGGAATATGAGTGCCTATTTATAGGCAAAAATGCCCCAAATTAAAAATAATAATAATAATAAATAAAATAAAATAAAATAAAAAGCTCCCAACAGTCATATTTCTAACCATTGGGAAATATGCAATCGCATATTGGTCGCATATCAAAGTATGACATGGCATACTTGCCAGGATCACATGTGCCATGATGGCATATTCGATTGCATTTGACAACAATGATCAGCCAGAAAACATTCATCACTTGGACTGACTTGATAGACAAGTGCATGATTGATATCTTGATTGGGCAAGTAAACCTAGTTTTAAGGCTATTACAATGAATGCAACAACAAAGGTAGTGGGGGTAAAGGGGTCCAACGTCCATGTGGATGCGGACAACTATAGAAACCGCATCCAAAATTTGTGCAAAAAAATCAATCTAACGAAGGAAGCATTGAGTAAAAATGGATTCGGATGAGATGAGGATCATAAGTTTGTGACTGTAGATGAAGAAGTTTGGAAAGAATTCATCGGGATTAGTTAGAAACGGAGTCTCTCATCCTTCACATTTATTTGTATTTGTAATATTAACTTTATTGTGAAGAGAATTTAATATATGACCTACCTCTCTCTACAGTCACACTCTGAGGCTATCTCAATAAAGAATAAGCCAAATCCACTTTACTACGATATGGAGATGGCATTCAGGGAGGACAATGTGACTGGAAGCAGGGAAACACTGCTTTAAAACTTGCAGAAGAGATTCCACCACATCATCTAATGGATGACATTCTAATATCCTCGTCACACTTTGAATGAATAGGATCATTAAAAAAAACATTTGGCAATGACTTCTTAGAGGAGAGATATCCACAGGCTGAACAAGCTGGAGAAGTGCTCCAAATGTAGGAATGTCAGCTCCAAGACAAAAGAAAGAAAGAAAAAATAATAAAAAAATTGACTCCCCAAGAGATTGTGATGCAAATATTAGACCACTTATGCAAGACAATCAAACAATATGCCCAAAGGGAGATGGATTTGCCAATAAAGGTGTAGGAGGATTTGGAAAATCTCATAAGCATCAAGGGTGATATGATGTGGAAGGCCTCCAGCTATCTTGCAAGGCAACCAAATTTAGCTACGCTTTTTCTTGGTATTGACCCTGAGCTTAAACACATATGGCTATAGGAAAATATTCCGTTGTAAATTTATTCTAAATGTTATTTTCTAGAGTTGTTTTGTATTTGAATTAATGAAGACATGATTAACTGTGTTTTTCTTAATGTGTTTATGGTTAACTGTTTATATTCAGTTGTTTGTCCTGATAAAATGGCATTTGAATCCGTGGACCCACTTCTATGGCTCACCTAATGCTTGGTTTAACGTGATGTTCTACCCTAAGCTTTATTGAGATGGGTTCAACCCAATGAATCTTCTTAAATGAAGCTTTTATATGTCATTTGAATATTTCTTAAGGATTTACCTCTCCAAGCTTTGTTGGGTGTGAATACCCAATTACAGGATATAAATAATTTACAGGTTATCTAAACACAGACAATCATTTACAGCTTAAAGCCAAACAGGATAGGCTGTAAATCATTTACCACTTCAAAATTTCGCAGGCATCCAAACGAGCCCTAAGATACTAAAATGAATGATTGACTCATTCCATATTAGAAATAATTACCAGAAATCCTACGATAACATTGATTCCAATTTCTCAATTATATCAATGAAATCCAACCACTGAAACTATTTTCCTACTTAGACAATTAATGGAGAAATAATGGGAGAGGAGGAAGGATCTCCACATGGTCTTTACTGACTCACAAAAAAGCTAACAGGAGGGTCCCTAAGGGGCCGTTTGGATTCCTGTAAATCGTTTTAAGTGGTAAACAATTTACAGATGTAAATCATTTACAGCCTGTCCTGTTTGGCTGTAAGCTATATATGATTTACAAGTATATGATTGTCTGCATTTGGATGGACAGTAAATTGTTTAAGTCCTGTAAATGGAGAGCCAATCTTTCCATTTATAGTCGTTCGGCTGTAAATGAAATCACAGCTTTTTGCTTGTTAATCAAATGGGGCTGAAAGCTGTAAATGATTTACAGCCTATAAAGCATTTACAGGTTTGTCCGCACCCAAACACAGAATGTAAATCATTTACAGTCAGCCCCATTTATAGGCATCCAAACGACCTAAAAGAGTTAATCTAATGCGTGTTGGGAAAGAAAGGAGTTCCATGTGGATAATTGACATGATTAAGGATATGTACGATGAAGATTATTGAAGATGAAGCACCATATATTTTCTTTTAAATCAACTGAATTGAAACAAAAGCTGTCTTCATCTTAAAAATAAAAATAAAAATAAAAACTCTGAAAAATATATAAAAATAAAATTAGTTCAGACCAGCAAGTGACGATAGTAGTACCAGGAACAAGCCCACACGTATCCTTTTCTCGTACAGGAGAATTCCCCACGTATCAAACAGAATGACGTGTGGCCGCGCGTGCGAGAGGCGAAATCAGATAGTGCGGTCTAAAAATCCCCAAATTTCCTATGGAGTTTCAACGGACAGATTTACCGGACCCCTTCCTCACCTCCTGCATACTCCAATGGCCGTGAGTCGCCAAAAGCTCCCCTTCTTCCAGTTCGTATAATCTCCCAAAATCCCCAACTCAGTCGGAATCTGCGCGAAAAGCAAAGGTGGGGATGTACGGAGATGACAGCCGCGAGGATGAACGGTGCGGACAATGGATGCGGTTTCAAGGGGCGCTCGAGGTCATCTGCATCTTGAAGGCGATTCGATTTCAGAGATGGAAGCGCCGAATAGCGAGACCGGATCTGCGTGCGGCAGCGAAGACGCGCAAGAAAGCAAGGAGACGGCGTTCTCGAGCCTGTTAAAGCATACGAAGACGAAGGAAAGCCTTCCTCGAGCGGCGACGAACAGAGAGAGAGAGAGGTGTCGGTGGGAAATTACAGAGTTATGCAAACCTCGAAACCATGCTCCTTTGAAACGGATGCGAATTGGGTTCGACCCAGGCCATCATTAGCTAGTAACGTATAGGGTGGTCTAAGGGGCCACCATGGTGAATGGTTTTATCCACACCGTCCATCCATTTTGTCGTATCATTTTAGGTGTTATGTCAAAAAAAGGCAGCTCTAAGGTTCTATTGGACCACACAGTGGGGATTATATATCTACCATTGAAAACTTTTTTGAGGGCTATACAAGTTTTTGGATCCCTTCATCCAGGTGGACGTGACTTTATCAACAGGTTGGATGGCAGTAAACCATTCCGGAGGGTCCTAGGGAGGTTTCAACGGTGGATGTCATTCCTACCACTGCTTCCATAGTGTGGCCCACTTGAGCCCTTGGATTTGCGCATTTTTGAACGTGTACTTAAAATGATAGGGCAAAATGGATGGACGGTGTGGAGAAAACCCATACATCGCGGTGGCCCATTACAGCCCCTGTCCGTTCACAGCTAGGGACCATATCCCATCTGTGCAGATTCTGTCCTTTGCCCAAGGGGACTTTGGTCCATCCAGGGTTCCGTGGGGCTCACATTTTATCGGACCCTATTGCCTGCGACTCTGCCCAGGTTGTTTGGAGCCATAGAGACGACCGTGACAAATCCACTCCGTCTATCTATTTTGAAAGACCACTCCCGGGTAAGATTTTAAAAGTCAGGCAAATCCAAAACTCGTGATCCATACCACAAACAGTAGAGATTAAATGACCAATTTGGATTGTTAAGATTCATCTTTTTTGTAAAGACACTTAAATTGAAAGATTTTATGTAAGGAAAGTAAAATTCACCTTACATAATCTATAAATTCAAACCAATAAATCTAAAATTGAGATGAATCATGAAATTAAATAGTTAGGTTAGATTGATTTTAGCACCCAACATACCTTAATGTCAGATCTTGACATAACAATAAGAAGTAGACATGTTGAACGATTTAGATCGCATGAATGATGATGTATGATAGTATAACGAAACAATTAAGGTGTGGATCTAAGGATCAGGGGTCAGTTTTGCAGATCAATGGTTATATTGTTGTTGATTATTGTTTTATAAGTATAGTAGTGTACAAGTACCCGAGTAGTGTAGTGCATTGGCTAGATCCTTTAATTATAGTCATATCTCGAAAGAGAAAATTGTCCAAAGAGATGAAATTGGAATCTCATGTCATATCATGTATATTTGCTTGTACTAGAGTTAGGGGTGTACACAAACCGGGCTAGCCCGGTTAGCTCGCTCGACTCGGCCCGAAAAAGCTCGACTCGGCCTGACCCGGAGCTAAGTTCGAGTCAAGACGGGTCAAATTTCTCGGCCCGAAACTGACCCAGTTCGGCTTGACTCGGTCCGAAACCCGGCCCGTCCCGACCCGCCCCATCCCGGCCCGTCCGCACTTTAGGGTATATATACCCTGTTTTTAAAAAAAACCCTACCCGTCGTCCATTGCTTTCTTTCCCTTTCCCCCTTTTGAGAAAACGCCCAATCCCAGTGCGGCAGCAGCGGCCCCACCAAATCTCTCCCTGCCCGGCCCCACGGCCCCCACCAAATCTCTCTCTCTCTCTCTCAATCTCTCTCTCTCAGTCTCTCTCTCTCTCTCTCTCTCTCTCTCTCTGCTCGACGCTCGTCTGTCTGTCCGTCCGTTCCAGCGGCCCCACGAAACCCTCTCCTTGCTAGTGCCTGGCCCCCACCAAATCTCTCTCTCTCTCTCTCTCTCTCTCTCTCTCTCTCTCTCTCTCTCTCTCTCTCTGTGTCTACTCATCCATCCGACCGTCCGTCCGCCTCTCTCTGCTCATCCGGCCTCCGCCTCTCTCTGCTCGTCCGGCCGTCCAACCACCAAAGGACCTCCGCCTCTCTGCTCGCTCGTCCGGCCGTCCAACCACCAGGTATGATTTCTCTCTCTCTCTCTTTCAGCGTATTGATTTGTGGAAATGGAATGTGGATTTACTGTTTCATATTTTTTTTTCTTTTTCTTTTGGAATCTTGATATGTTTATTGGAATAAACTGGCCATTTGGGAAATGGTTTGTTGCAGGCTTGCAGCGAACTGCCTTTTTTTTTTGTTATGGTTTACGGCGTGTAGCTGTACGGTCGGTGAATTTGAATCGTCCATCTGGTGGGGATTTATGTAGGTGGCCCACTGTAGGAAAGCCACATGGATTGGACAATCCATGCATTTCGATTGGGGTTTTCTGGTTCGTTTTCTTTTAACCGTTCATTTGGGGTCCATTGATCAAACTGGATCCCTGATTGTTGTTCTTTCTCTGCAGTGGACCAGATCCCTACCGTTGTACTTTCTCTACCATTGTCGGTCCCACAACATGGCCCGGTAAATCAATCAGGACCGTCCAAATCATTAGCTCCGTCCCAAGGACTGGCCCACCTACGTTTTAAATCAACTTGAGTTTTGGTATGTCCCATGATGGAAGGCTGTCGATCCCCATCCCCATTATGCCCGGTGGTGTGAATGTTGAGCTCAGGTCATAACATGAGGTGCCTCAACTGATGGACGTAGTGGATGTCACCCAAACATCACAAACATTTTGGTGGAGATCGGTATGCTGGGATTCCAATCTTTCTTTTGCTTAGAAAAATCAACACAATAAAATGCAAAATAAGAAAAATAATGAAAATTAATTGCATTAAATGGTTTTTTTTTTCTTTTAAATCTGTGACGTTCAAATTCACAAACATAGTTTAAATACGTTTAATTCATTAATCACACATTGATATATTATAAAAATACTTTGAATAACTAGGATGACAGACATACATTTATAAGAAGCTCCAGTATAGCCCAGTTTATCTTTTAATTCTCCCTTTTTAGGTAGGCAATATTTTAATGGGTAGTTCCTTGATGCATTCTCAGCGGCGGTTGAATATGCAGGCACTCAGGAAATGTACATTTGAACTTACTTAAGTTGAACCATGAGCCCGAAGATAGGTCGTCCTATGAAATTTAGTTTAATTGAAATTATAAGCTCACGTTAATGGTCATCCTTATGTTGAAATAGAATTCATACTTATTTTTAATTCGACCGTGAATCAAACGTCCACAGATAGAAATTTAGGAAGTGAAATTATTGATTTTTTTATTTAAATTTTTTTAATTTTTTGGTTAGGCAAATGATGCAGAGTGGACCAATGGGTATGAAGGTTAGGCAAAATCACCTTACATGGGGTTGAGCCAAAGGATATGGATCCTGTATCTATACTTTTGCAGCTTTATTTCTTGTATTTTTGTATTTTTCGTTTTCTTTTTCTTGCACTTTAGTTGAATGTGATAAAACAATGGGTGGGAAAATGAAATAAAAAAATGAAAAGAGGGTAGGCATGCTTTTCTTATATATGTATATATGAACTTTACTACGAAATCAAATAGAAAAATGACCACCTAAAGATGGGATTTTTATTTATCATTTGCTCCTACCAAGGCTTTATTGGAATCCCAAACTCATGTGAAAAAAAGTTGCTTGCAATCACTGCTACTCCTAAAAAAGTGCATTGAAGACGACTAAAAACTGCTCCAATTTCATAAGAAATAAAAAGATGACACGGGAAAGCAGCATGGTTCTCCAACTTACTTTCATAATGATCAATGATCAAGTAGATAGGAGGAATCCACCGTACATTGCAAATGACCAAAAATAACAATTTTTTTCTTGTGCTTCTAAAGCTTGCTCAATTTGGCTTGATTTAACTCGATTTGGTTCCGCTCAAATAGTCTATTCAAGCTAGGTCGAGCCGGAAATTCCAACTCATTTCAAAATCAAGTCTTTAGACAATAGGCTTTAACTATGAAGATAAAACCAGGCTTATCCATCTGCTTACCAAACAAATGAATTAGATTTTTAGTGCAAGGGCCATCACATTATAGTTAGTTTTGTTTATGAATCTTATGACTAATGAATGATTAAAAATTTTCATTTATTAGATTTCCTGCCACTCCATTTTAATCTTTTTAATGCTTATTAAGTAGTTATTTATATTTTTGTAAATGTTGTTTTTGTTAGTTAGTTGTAATCTATGCTTATACCAATTGCCTATTAGATATATTTTTATTTTTTTGTTCTTGTTGTTGTGGTATAGGATAATCAGTTATCCATTTGAGGATTTCTATGTTGCCAGACATAGATTGAGTGTGTTCATGGATGCATAGAAATTCTCAAATTGTCCCTTTTTAGACAGTTCAATGTTGGATAGACAGTAATGTTTTCATTTATTCTAATTTAAATGCACATGCCTGTTTCGGTTCGTCTCTCCTAATTCTCTCTGGATATATTTCTTGCATTTACTTCCTCATCAAATATCCCCACTTTGTGCGGATAGTTGACGTGTGAATCAAATCCAAGATTAATATATTCTGGAGAGATAAGGGGAGATGCTGCCGAAAATTTGGCGCGCCATTTAAATTGAATAATGAAAGCATTAGTATCTATTCAACATTGAATGGGTAATTGATTTAATTATTTTTTATGTTGTTCTTGTAGTATAGGATAATCAGTTACCCATTTGAGGATTTCTATGTTGCCAGACATAGATTGAGTGTGTTTATGGATGCATAGAAATTCTCAAATTGTCCATTTTTGGACAGTTCAATGTTGGATAGACAGTAATGCTTTCATTTATTCTAATTTAAATGCACATGCCTGTTTCGGTTCGTCTCTCCTAATTCTCTTTGGATATATTTCTTGCATTTACTTCCTCATCAAATATCCCCACTTTGTGTGGATAGTTGACGTGTGAATCAAATCCAAGATTAATATATTCTGGAGAGATAAGGGGAGATGCTGCCGAAATTTTGGCGTGTCATTTAAATTGAATAATGAAAGTATTACTATCTATCCAGCATTGAATGGGTAACTGATTTATTCGCTTAGGAAATTCTTTACTAAGGAGTAAGGTCCAAGGATAAACGAAATTGTTTCATATCTTTAGATATGGCTAGTGAGGATGAAGTCCCACCTACGGCTACCCCTAGTAGCGGTGCCGGTGCGTCAGCCACATCACCACTTGTTGTTGAGGGAGAGGGGTCTTCAGCTGCAAACAAAGGAAAGAAACGGTCAGCTGTTTGGGATGATTTTGAAGAAGTAGTAGTTAACAATGTCCCCAAGATCGATGTATGCACTGCAAAAGTCTATACACCAAAAGTGTCGGGGGGTCGACGTCTCATTTAAACAGACATAGAAAAACTTGTGCAAGGAGACCTAAACTTCCACGTTCAGGCCAATAATTGTTATCGTTTACAAAGTCCGAAGGATCTGCTTCTGAAGGTACACTTACCACTCATAAGTTTGAAATAGGGAAGCTGAAGGAGTGGTTTGCAAAGCTTATTATCATTGATGAGCAGCCATTTAAGTGGTAGAGAGTGAAATATTTATGGGATACAGTAAATACCTTAATCCTCAGTTTGAGAAGGTCTCCCGTGTTACTGTGAAGAGAGAATGCATGAAGATGTATGCCAGTGAGAAAATGAAGCTGAAAGCAGTTTTAAATTCGGTTTCAAGAGTAAGTTTGACGTCTGATATGTGGACGGCGCAGAATCAAAGAAAGGGTTACATTTCATTGACTGCACACTATGTTGATGAAAATTGGAAACTTTGCAAGAGAATATTGAACTTTCGCCATCTTCCACCTCCCCATTCTGGTTTGGTTATTTCAGATTGCATTTACAACTGTCTACGAGATTGGGGCATTGAAAAGAAAGTCAGTTCATTAACTTTAGATAATGCTTCGACAAATGACAGTGTCATACAATTCTTACGTAACCAGTTCAAGGCAACCGACAGTTTATTTTTTGGGGGAAAAATATTTCATGTTCGGTGTTGTGCACACATTCTCAACTTAATTGTACAAGAAGGGTTGAAATCAATTGACCAAACTATAGAGAATGTGAGGGAGAGTGTGAAGTACATAAGAGGCTCGCCGTCAAGATTGAGCATATGGAATGACATCGTACAACGTTTGAATTTGACGTCTCCAAAAACGTTGAAGTTAAATGTATGCACACGTTGGAATTCCACTTTTGAGATGTTGGATTCAGCCCTAGAATTGAAACATGCCTTTCCAGAATATGCAGTGCGTGATAGAACATATGCTTGGTTGCCTACTGATAATGATTGGAGCAAAGCAAAAGAAGTTCACAAATTTTTGAAGGTTTTTTATGACTGTACACAAATATTTTCTGGCAATAAGTTTCCTACAGCAAATATGTTTCTTCCATCTGTGTGGAAGATCAAGGATGCCCTGAAGAAAGCTGTTGATGACGGTCCATTTTTTCTCCAAATTATGACAGGTGGTATGCAAATGAAGTTCGATAAGTACTGGGATGATTGTCATCTGATAATGTCCTTAGCTGTTGTTCTTGATCCTCGGCGCAAGATGAGTTATGTTAAGTACATCTTCACGAGGATTTATCCTACTGAAAAGGCAATATCTGAAACCTCGAAGGTTCGTGATGCAATCGAAGCATTGTACAATGCGTACACAACCACAATGTCCACACCAAGTGCTTCTGAAGTTAGATCCCAAGTTGCTTCAAGCTGCGACGACGAAGCTGATTTCATGTCTTTCTTAGCAAAAGAAAATACAGACGTAGACATGAAAGAATCAGAGTTAGACATGTATCTCAAAGAGTCGGTCATACGACGGAAGGATTCAGCGTTCGATGTGTTAGACTGGTGAAAATTACGAGTTAGTGAAGGAAAATATCTTACACTATCGATGATGGCACGAGATATTTTATCAGTTCCTATTTTAACAGTGGCATCAGAATCTACGTTTAGCACAGGGAGCAGGGTCGTGAGCAAGACTAGAAGTTCCCTTGCACCGGATACAGTGGAAGCATTAATTTGTACACAAGATTGGTTGCGTCCGAATCTAGGAGGTTATGATCTGGATTAGGAAGAGGAGGAGAATGTGAATGAAGCCACAACACATGAAACAATAGCAATATGATGGATGTTTGGGATGAATGTTTTGATTTTGTTAGTTTATTTGAATTTGCAAATGTTGTAATGGGTACTCTTTTGACTTTTATTTTTATTTCTCTGTTATGTTGATGGATGTTATGCAAGCTGCGTAATGCATTAATGACTTTTTTTTATCCATAAATTGCTTTTATTTTATGTTGGTATTTCATTATTGTTAAAAGACTTAAAATACTTTTCCAACACAATATGCAGATGTCTTCAGGCGAACCATCGATTGACATTTGGGACTATGGTTCCTTAGTCCATTCTCCAAAGTCTGGAAAGTTAAAGATTTTATGTAATTTGTGTGAAGCCAAGTTTGTTAACAAAACTAATCGGCTCATATTACACTTATCCTGTCGGGGTGGAGATGCAAAACCGTGTCCTAAAGTCTCAAAAGAAATCTAAGTTCTTTTCCAAGCAATTCTTGACTCAAACAAAAAAACTCCCACTCCCCAATCCAAACTTTCTGAGGCAGAGAAGGAAGCTAAATTATTAGCATTGGAAGAAGAACAACTCCAACTCGCCTTAAAGCGCAGTATGGAAGAGGCTTCTACACATCAGCAATGTCCTCCAACACCACATGATGTTGAAGCAAGTTCAAGCTGCATGGGTAAAAAGAAGAATAATAAGAATTCAGCTAAGTTTCTCTCCAGTCTGGGCGCGTTTTACAGGATGTTGGGAATTACGTATAAATCTTCTCACAAAAATAGTTTGAAAAATCTAATTTAAACTATACAAGAGGAGGGCGATAAAAAGCTATCTCCACCTTCTGAAGAGGGAGAGGTGAATGAGTACGTATATGAAGATTTAGATAGCAGCTCGAGCTCAGCAGATGAATTTCCTCAATAGTAGTCAGTAGTGTATGACTGTATTCAGTTTGTATAAAATGTTTTATTTTATGCTTTGTCAAATGTATGTAAATGTCCTGACTAGTTAGATTTTTTGTGGAGTTTATAATTCAACTATCTAAACCGTTGATCGAGGGCCTTGTAATGGGACGCGGATTACCTGTCAAAGCCCTTCCCATGAATTTGCTGTAAGGTTCGAAACTGGCCCGAACTTAGGTTCGAAACTGGCCCGAACTCAGGTTCGAAACTGGCCCGAACTTGAAGGTTCGAAACTGGCCCGAACTCGGCCCGAACTCGCCTCTGGCCCGGTTCGGACTGGAGATGTTGGCCCGGTGACCAGGCCCGGTCCGGTTCGGACCTGGTGCGGCTGTTGAACGGGCCTGGACGGGCTGAGGCCAGTTCGACTCGGCCCGACCCGTGTACACCCCTAACTAGAGTTATACACGATCCGAGCTAGCTTGGTCAACTCACTCAACTCGGCTCGATTCGACTCAGTTCGAAACTAAGTTCGATTCGAGTCAAGTTGGTTTATTTAGCTTGAAAAATTTTTTAGTCGAGTTTGAGCCGGCTAATATCACTATTATTTATATATTCACTATTTATAGTAAATTTTAATTTCATTATTATTCTCCATCATTTAAACTTTAGGATTAGTGTCTAATATCAAAGTACTTGGAAAAATTTGAGGAATAAGGTGGTGAAAGGTAAGATTTTGAAGGAAATGGGTTGAAAGGAGATTTGGGGCTTTAGGATTGAGTTCTGAGAAGTATATTAAGGTGTTATGATCAATTCATTGTCCAAGGACGTCTAACCCCAGTTGGCAAAAAAATCTGGGGCGTTACAGTATCGAAGCTCACTTTCATAAAAAATAGTCGAAGCAATAATTTGTACAGAAGATTGGTTGCGTCCGATATGGGGAGGAGGTGATATTAATGATGAAGAAGATGAAGATATCGAGATTCATGACGAGACTCTACCTACAACAACAAGTACATGAAGATGTTTATCAAGTATTTTCTTTTTTTGTTGAAGCTCGAATGCTATGTAATATTACTTAACTTGAAACTTGAAAGTGGTGCAATGTGAGTCTGTGAGATGCTGTAATATTTATTTACTCATTATTATTTATTTGCTTTTATTTTTTTATATATTCATATTACTTTTATTTATTATATCAAGTTCAAATTATTCATCAATATTCTGATTTTTTATATATAAAAATTTGAGTGTAGATATGTCGTCATCTGACCCATCGACTAACATTTGAGACTACGCTTCCCTAGTCAAATCGCCACCAAGGTTTAGAAGAACAAAGATTATGTATGATTTATGCAGTGTAAAGTTTGTGAACATGTAACACCCCGTAGTTTTCAGTACTTGGGTGTTACCGTATAACATAGCTTAGTATAAATGCAAACCTAGCTTAAGCAAAAATTCATATGCATTCCAATGTAAATCCAACCGTTGAAAGCAGTCTCCATCCATATATTAAGTTATTCACCTGTTATTATTCAAGATGTATCAGCACGTCATTAGAGAAACATAATTTTAAGATTTCAGTTTCACAGACACATATCTAATCGACAATCTTAGAATTTAAAAGTCTGAATCACGAGATCCACTGTTCATTAGATCCACAACGTCCCATCGAACGCTCTAATACCTGATTTCCCTAATCCAGCCATTGGGTTATAAAATAAATCCTTAGGTTGCAATCGAACAATCCTAAAGACCACTAAAATTGTTCAATGAGGGCTATGAAAGGCTTTGACCTGAAGCCATCTTAAAATCTAGGTCCAATTTGGCAGATCCATCATTATCAGGCCTACAACACTCAAGTTCACAGCCCGCTATTTGATCACCCCAACCCCAGCTTCTGGTAATTGAATATACCATTACGACTCAATTAAATAGGCCACAGGACCATTTTAATTGTTGATGCTCAGATTGGGATTAATCTAATCATTGTAACAATGTTAATCAATAGTTAGAGATCGTGATTCAGATTTTATGGCCCATCCAAGTTGAGGATTGGCCCCATCCATGATTTAGGGTCATAATGAAGCCCTACAAATCAAATGGATGGAGTGGATTCGCCAAAAACATTTACGTGGGCCCCACACTTATATTGTGGGTACACCAGTAAATGTGCACCCAGAGGATACCAAACCAGTCAACTTGGTTTGACTAAGGGACGCCCGAAGAGGAAGGGATTCCTCGTCCTTTCCCGCTCGCTCGGTTTTATAAAAACAAACGACGTTTGTTTGAATTGAGATGTGGCCCACCATCACAGCTCGGTAGTTAGATCTGAACCGTCCATGATGCGCGGCTCTCCATTTCGGTCCAACCCTGATGAGTTTATCATGCTGGTGGCCCCACATGTGCACACAATGTCGATCGTAAGGGGTTGGCGTGCAATGGAATTGTGTTTCCAACCCCTTCAAAACCAACCCATTGTGATTAATGTGGGCCACCTTAATCTGATCCAAACCTTTCATTTGATCCAGGAGGTGGGCTCGACCAAATCCATGACGTTCATACACATTCATGCACACGTGCACGCACTCAAACCCGAGCCCAGAGAAGGAGTGCGTGTGGCACCTCCTGAAAATAGAAAATTTCTATTTCTCCTTGCCATGATGGCGATCCACGTGCGCTAGCTTTTGAGCCATTCCAGCCCTCCATCTGGGCGTATCTCAGCGCTCCTTTTGGCGCAAAAAAAGGGCAGGCAATTGTCTGCTAGGCGAGGCAGCGTGGGGAAGCTTTCCCATTCGGGAAATCACGCTTGCTCGATCCAAGCCTTCCACCTAAGCTCAGCAATCCTGACCATCCACACTAGGGCAGCAATGACCTTAGTAACTCCCCTTAAAAGATCGACAATCCGCCCGAGAAAAAGAACTGCAGTGGGGAAATCTTGTGAGATGATTGGATGGCAATCAAGGATGAGATTAGTGGACCCCACAACGATCAGTGACCCCATCCAATCCATCCATAAGGTGCAGATTGCCCTGATGGGCCAGGAAACGGAATCTGCCACGAAAATCGGCTTCATCTTCCCCGTCTAACTGAAGAACCCCACCACGATGGTGTGGGCCCCATTTCTGATCGAGGGCGCTTGTCCAGTGGGCCATGACAGCAGGAATCCATCCCACACGTTGGATCAATGCCATGTAAAGAGGATCAGTGAGTGCTTCCAGTTCATCTAAGCAGTGTGTGGCGCGATATAACAGCATGCGGTCGTGGCCAAGCAGAAACCCTAAGCCTATAAAATGGACCCATCCGTCTCGGGATCCCCACCAAATATCTAGGAAAGGAAAGAAAAAAATAGAGGGAGAGAGAGGGGGAGAGAGAGAGAGAGAGAGAGAGAGAGAGAGAAAATGGAGTTCGAGTCGGGCCGAGTCGCTGCCCAGCTCGTACCAGGCCAAACTTATCTGAGTCCAGGAGTTGCTAAACCTGCTTAAACAGAAGAAGGAGAAGGTAGAGAGAGGTAGGCAGGGAGAGAGAGGAATGGAGACCCCAACTGAGTCCCGCAGCTGCACCAAAACATGTTGTGCGAGATGGGTCAACTCGCTGGTTCGACTCAGTCGACTCTTTAGTCGAGTTGCAGGCTTGGTTCGGGCTAGAGGCCCTGCTGGATTCCAGCAAAGTAGAGATAAAGAGAAGAAGGAGAAGAGAGAATGGGAGAAAGAGAGAGAGAGAGGAGAGAGAGAGAGAGAGAGAGATCAACTCGATGGGATCAACTTGCTGGCATTCGAGTTGAAATCGAACTCAAGTTGGGTCCAAGCCATGCAACTCGTCCCTGAGTTGGCTCAGCTTATGCCACTGAGTCTATCAGCCATTGCTGGACCCTTTTTCCAGCTAGGAGAAGATGGAGAGAGAGAGAGAGAGAGAGAGAGAGAGAGAGAGAGAGAGAGAGAGAGAGAGGCAGGGTAGCGGGTCATGGGTCGGCCATTGGAAACCGATCGAGTTTGAGAGCCCGATTCATTGCCGAGTCTTGAGTTAGGCAAGGTCGTGGGTTGAGTTAAGCGTGGCTGAACTGAGTTCCAACTCAGTATGGGTCCTTCCTGAGAAAAATAAGAGAGGAAGAATGAGAGAGAGGGAGCCATAGGTTGCGTTGACTTAGGGCTGAGTCGACTCGCTAAGTCATGTTGTGTTGGAAACCTGTTAATCCAGATTCTTTTGTTAGTCTATCTAAAGAGAAAGAGAGGAATGAAGGAGGAGGAAAAGAAGAAGAAGAGCAAGTAGAGAGTCCAGATGTTGAGTCAACTCGATCTAAAAGTGAGTTAAGTCATTGACTCGCTGACTTGTGACAAGTTCAACTGAGTTTGGGGGTTTCGTTGTCCCTACTGGATGTGCGTTGAGCAAGAATTAAAAAGAGAGAAGAAGTAGTCGTTGTTTAGTCGAGTCGACTCACCGAGTCACCGAGTCAATCAAAAACATCAAGTCTAATGTTAATTTATACACTGCCGGGTCGAGTTACCGAGTCGACTAAGGATTCAAGCATTCTCTAGCAACATTGGTAGGCGATTCGACACATGAGGTGATGACTTCTTCCCCTTAAGCTTTCCATTTCCAATTTAGTTTAAGGGATTAGTTTTCATTAGAATCTCAAATGTCATATTATAACATATGGTCACTTGCATTAGTTATCAACTCTTAAGGCATGGGTTACATTTGGATTATAATTGGTAGTTTATGAACTATAATCGCATGCAATAGTTACCTACACGATAGCTTCCTTTAAAATTCCAATTGATAGATTATATATTTGAATTATGACCTATTGTGACAATTATGAATTTAATGTTGAACATATATCTAACATGTTGTATCCATACATTTTCATATGTCAATGAATTGTTGTAAATCGCTTGGAACTCATTTCACCACACCTACTAGTGAAAAAAATCTACTTGTATATGTGAGCCCACACTTAGGATGTAACAAGACAGAATGTGTTAGAGATGGACCCTTGACTTGGACGTTATCTGGGATGTGGAATACCAATGCGGATTTACCATCCATAGGTTGCCTTGTCTACATGGCTTTAAGGATGACTCTTTACCGCTCTGATTTAACACTGCCCTACATAACCTTTTTACCGTTTCGATTTAACATTTATTTCATGCAACCCTTTACCGCTTCAATTTAGTATTTGTCCCATGATTTGATATTTTCCCTGTGTAACTTTGACGGTTCATTCTCATATTACCATGCGATGGTAATTCCCACGTAATGAATTTGATTGGCCACTAGTCGATGGGCATCCATTAAACATCCTAAGGTAGGAAATTTCATGAGTCGGGGACGGTGGGAATGGAACATTATGCCCGAACTGTCGGCCTACGTTGGGTGACGAGCCCCCCGTAGTGATCTTTGAGTTTACTTCAATTAGTTGATTGTAATTGGAATAATAATGGTTTGGTTAATCATGCATTCATAGCATACAAGTGATGACAGGTTGCTAATTCTGGATGCTGTAGCGCGTGCCCTTAGGCTTAGTGTGGTATCGTTTCGCTAGCTCCCAGACCATCGACCATCGACTATTGACCCATGTACGTGATGTACGATAGCTTGGTCATTATGTTGTACGTGATGTACGCATGTAATGTGCTACGCTGGTGACCAATCATATCATGGGTGACGAGCGTAAGTCCGACTGGATGAGCATCCCCAGGTTGATGTGCATTCACGCAGCCATGCATTTAAACAAGATTGCATCATGTATTGTTTTGAATGCCTTATTGTTTTTAACTATGCTTAGGTAAGGCAGCGGTGTGTAATCTTGAGGGAAATTTACAATGAGTTGATCACTCATTCATCGAATATATAATCGTACAGGTAATACGGGTGACTTAAAAGATATTCATGTCCAAATTGATAAAGAGCAGGGTACGATTATCAAGGATGCATAGCTGTATTTGCCAAGAGAAGCTACGTGATCTTGCGGCTCAAGTTTATATGCATTTTATTATTTCTCATGTGTAAATTGTGTAATTCTTGTATTTGTTAATATAGAGACATTGGTTTGTATAAGTCATTATGGGCAGCCGCTCGTATATTCTGAATGTAAGTGCAAATTTTCCTTTATGTTTGATTTGTTCGTCTTCCATTAAACTGCTAACTCTGAAAGAAAAAGAAAAGAAAAGAAATTATTGAATTTGACTATCTTTAAAGGTTAACACTCGGGTTTTTGGAGAACGAGTCATATACTCAGGTTCCGAAAACCCAGGGCGTTACAGAACAAGACTAATCGGTTTCGGTAACACTTATCATGTTGAGGTGGTGATACAAAACCGTGTCTTGATGTCCCAAAGGATATCCAAATTCTTTTTCAGGCTCTTTTAGATTCGAATAGGAAACCTTCCACTCCATCCAAACCTTCTAGATCTGGTACACGAATACTTCCACAGAAGAGGCAGAGGATGAAGTCGGGTTAAAAGCTTTGGAGGAAGAACAACTCTAACTCGCCTTAAAACGTAGTATGGAAGAGGTTTCTAGACTTCAACGATATCCTCCAAGACAACATGATGTTGAAGCAGGATCGAGCACGACAACAAAAAGAAGAGTAACAAATTCAAGTATCTCACTCGTCTCGGTGATTTTTATAAGACGTTGGATACTACGTACAAATCTTCACATAAAGAAAGTTTGAAAAATCTAGTTGAAACTATAAAAGAGCACGAAGGAAACATCTCTTCACCTTCTGAATCCGAAGAGGTGAACCAGTATGTATATGAAAAATTAGATAATAGTTAAGATGGATCGGATGACGATGCAGGAACCTATAATTATGTGCTAAGAACAGGAAGACACTAATCCTATAGAGGTTATTAGTTGTAATTTGTGAATAATATAATTATCGAAGCTTTATAATTGTAATTTAAATTCGAATCAAACTCAATATATAACTCGAACTCGAACTCGGCTCGAACTCGACTCAAACTAGGGGTGCACATCGAACCGGTAGAATCGTGGAACTGGATCGAAACTGACAAAATAGTCCAGTTATAGAGTGCACCGGTTCTGGTTTCAAAAATTAAAGAACCGTTTAGTTCGGTTCGGTTTTCGGCTTAGGGGTATGTAGAACCGAACCGAATCATGAATCGAATCGTGGAACCAGACCTAAATTTTTTTTTTTTTTAAAAAAAAACCTAAGTCCCTAACAATACCCAACCCTGTTGCGTGCGGCTGCCCTCTCTCTGTCGTCGGTCCTCTCTCTCTGTCGTCGATCATCTCTCTCTCTATCTCTCTCTCTCTCTCTCTTGCAGGTCCTCTCTCTCGCCACTGCCGGTCCTCTCCCTCTCACTACTCCTATCTCGCCACTGCCGGTCCTCTCTCTCTCTCATTGCTCCTCTATCTCTTGCTGGTTCTCTCTTTCTCTCTCTCTCTCACCATTCATCACCGGTAGAATTGATTTGATTTTAACGGTCCGATTCTGATTCGGTTATAGGGTGCTAACAATCCAGTTCCAAATATCCTAGAACCGTTAGAGACAGTTTGGTTCCTGTTTCACCCCAGAACTGGACCAAACCGACCTGTGTGCACCCTAGCTCGAACTAGACCAAGTTACTGACCGAGCCGAGCCGAGCTGCCACTCCAGGCTTGAGGACTGAGCCGAGCCGAGTTCAAGCTAGGGTATCTTGCTGGCCGAGTCGAGCCGAGCTGCCACTCCAGGCTCGAGGACTGAGCTGAGCCGAGTTCAAGCTAAGGTATCTTGCTGGCCGAGTTGAGCCGAGCTGCGCGAAGCTTGACTCGGATCGACTCGTGTACACCTCTACTCGTCACGATTGATTCTTATTGATATCTATTAAAGTATACAACTGCCTTATATGATGTGAAATTCCTTAGAACATCAGACAACTTGGAAAAATGAATGCCCCTTAAATTCTTAGGCAAGCGTCCCACATGTACCCGAGTCGCACTACACCAAAATCGTAAATTGGGAACACTTGGGTGTTTGGTTTAGGAATGGATTAAAGCTGTTCCAAAATTGGAACGATCTTATACCATTTTAGATGTAAAAAACCCAAACGAGTGCCCAAAATTGGGGATAATTTTTTACTATGTTATTCCTCTCTCTCTCTCTCTTTCTCTCTCTCTCTACATCAAAACCTCATTTCCCTATCAAAACCCCATTTCCCTTCCCCCTCTGGTGTTTTCCCTCTCTCCATCGAAACTCCATCTCCTCGATTGTGTCTTCAAACGGACTGATTTCCACCACGATTTTCTTGATCCAGATGAAAATTTCTGCTGTTGATCTTCACCTTCTGTTTGCCATATTCTCCATTCGACTACGAATTGCTGAATCTTGTTCATGGAAATGGTGGACGTGTTTGGTTCGTCGATGGCCCCGCTGGTGTGGCACAATGTCCTGGAGTGAATGAGGCATCTCGCAGGAATCCATACTCTAGCAGAATATCTCCTAAACCAGAGATCAGGGAAGCCTTCGAACCTTCCTACCTTTGTAACATTCGGCCTTAGCTTGGTTATCCTTTTCCTTATGTTTCATTGTTTGATGAAATTCCCGTGAGCAACAAGCATGTTAGTTGTTTAATGAAATTCCTGAAACAGAAATCCCAATTAAAATATAAGCCTGCTTGCATCCTATTATTTCAAACCTTAACTAATTAAGATGCTCTACACCTAACAAGTTGTAATAAGAGAAAACTAACCATTAAAGATTCCGAACTAACAAAGACTCATTCAAAAGTGCTCGACCGTATAGCCTATATGGGATGTGCAACTTGTATACAAATCTACTACGGATGCTGCTTGGAATTGTGGGGCCAACAATCCAATAGTTTGAGCCATTTGATTGGTCATGTGGGTCCCATTAAAGCAGTCAGATCAAGAGATTGATCATTTAAGTTGTCCAGGGAATCTCATGGACCAAGCGGTGTATGGATGCTACTAGCTCTTGTTAAGAGTTGTATATTGCCCCCCCTTGGTTCTGTTTTTGCCCCCATTAGTTGAGCACTGAGTTTTTACATATGCTCTATATGCAGGGAAACTGTTTGATAGAATAGCTATAAGAAATAAGCTTTTTTGTGCTCTACTCACTGCCCTTGGATTTTCATTTGGACCAACTGTGTGGAGTACAGGCTGGGACAACAGGCCAGCATGCAGAGCAACTGTTGGATAAAATAACTATAGAAAATATGCACCGTGTACTCTACTCGCAGTCCTTGGATTTTCATTTGAACGTACAATTTTCAATTTTGGTTTAGATCTGCCATTTGCTGAAATTGGCATTCAGACCTTAGCAACTGAGAAACTTTATAAGTTGTTAAATATTGATGTTTCTGTTTGAGAAATGCTACAATCGATTATATAGAGTGTGTCTTCTAACTTCTATGCGGCTCCTTTCACTGTAGATGCGGCGAACGTTTGTGTTGACTGTTGATCTGGTGGGCTACTACATGGATTTGCTATAGACTAAGAATCAGAGTGATCTGACAAATGTGGCCATGCAGTTGTTTTTAGTTACATTTGTTGAATGTGGACTATTGCTTTAACCATTCCTTTTTCGAGCCATTGATTGTATGGCTAGCTATCACAGTCCAACACCTTTGCTTATTAGAATAAGTCATTTCCTTGTGGTGGCATAGCCAATCAACAGCTCTGATCACCATACATGTTTCCCGTGCGTACCATCAGGAGGAAGTTGCATAGAACTTCTATGATGCAAGCTACATAATAGCTAGTCTCTTTGTTTTTGTAAACATCATTCAAACTTCCTATGGATTCATAATGTAGGGTCATTTTCACACCGGGCTCGAGTGGGGTAGCCTGTGGGATGCGGGGACACACTTGGGGTGGGTGACCCATGTGATTTGGGGCCCACGGGGGAAGTCTCGTGTTTGAGACTCCTCACCGGGGGTGATTTATACGCATTTCACACTGGGCTCGAGTGGAGTAGACCATGGGATGCGGGGACACACTCGGGGTGGGTGACCTATGTGATTTGGGGCCCACGAGCCCACAAGGGGGGTTCGGCCGAGGTCCTAACCCATGTGATGTGGGGCCTAGGCTATGAGATAAAGGGATTAATTCACCATACTTTAACTGTTCGAGCTTTTAGAGCAAGTGGTTAATTGTCCTGCATCAAATTAATTCATGAGCATTTGAATGCCCGTGGTTGAAAATTACATTGAAGGGATAACCCTTTCTATGGACAGAACTATCCATAGGCTATGACCTTCTAAAGGCAATCACACTCTACCAGCGCACCAAATCACTCTCCTTGCTAGTGGGATGCTACCTTTTACCCATTGATTGTTGATTGGGCCATGTAACTGACTAATTGATGCACCTACTTTAGGCATTGGTCATGCATGCTTTTTGAACTTTTTTACAACTGAGAACTTGGATATATGATGGCATTGTTCGCACATACATTTTAAACCTGTAGTCGGATGCCAGTGTGAGAGCATTTTTTCCTTCTTCTTTTTTGAGATATTTGATATATGACGCTTGATACACAGGCATTTAGAAATTGTGCGAAGTACTATCCCCAAGTCATCCCGACGTCAGTTTTTTTTTTTTTTCTTTTATAACAATCCTCACCTCTGATTCGCAAACACTTGTTTGTTGTAGTAGAATTGTGGATAATTTCATTTTTAACCTTCTAATAAATATCCACCACTTTCTCTTTTTACATGTCATGTGTTTTTCCTGCTCAACCATACAAAAAAAATAGTTACATGCAACTTTTTTTGTTATACATGGTGTTTCTTGAATAATTTTGTACATCAAAAAAATATTTGTTATAACAGTCCGGATTAATTTTCTTACCCTTTCATCCATGCAATGCAAACAGGTGTATTCCTTACAGGCTAAAAGAAAATGAAGACAATCTCACGGTTGACTTAGAAAATAGGTTGGAAGTTCTTATGATTTCTTCCCCAAAGTTTGGAAGCTTTTTTGTGGGGATGGGATGATCTCTCATCATCCCATATTCTTTCTTGTGGTGCTTCATGTGTATCTTCATTTATTTATTTTCACTTGTTTTAATAAACTCTTGCCATCTTTCAAAATAAATAAATAAATCAAATGTGTTCTTTGTTATTCAAGGGCGGTTCAAGATTGCAGGTTGATGCTACAACTAGATGATTGATTTCCAATCATTCTAATTTCAGAAAATTAAAAGGAAAAAAAGAAGAAGAGAACTATGTGGAATCACTCCACAAAACCCAATACCTTGGGCACTTTTAAGGTACTGTACCATTAGAAATTGAATCCAGTTTCAATAAACAATAATTAACTAAAGTTTCATTCAATTATACAAAGAAAGATCATCTTCACATTCTCATTGGTAAGGTTATATCGACCTTTACGAGTCTTCTACTATTAATTAAAGAAACCTAAACTTCAATCCTAATGGCTAAGATAAGCCTTTTCCTCCACTTTAATTTATGTATGATTGTATGCTAATCTCTATTTCATTGTTCATATTCATTGTAAGGCAAACTCTCCTGTGTCATGGTCTATCAACAGCCCCATTATTGATAGACCATGCCCAAAAAATGAGTGGGATGATTTTTGGGGGGCCTTCCGCAAAACCTTAGGATCTAGCCCTCCTGAATAAACCAGAATTATGGATAATAAAGCAATGAAAACAATCAATGCATCAATCACACACCACACAAGAGATTTTACGTGGGAAACCCTCAAAGAGGTAAAAACCATGGGACCTCGTCCAGATCAACAATCCACTATAAAGTAGAACGTTACAAACTTCTTTACTCACGCAGGAGTGGATAAATAATAAAAGAAATAAAGAAAACGGAGAGATCTCACCGATTACGAGGACATAGAAGCGCTGAGATATAGATTGCACAGTAGATAACTACCACGAGCATAATCTCCATTTTATAAGCTTCCTCTCTCTATTTTCCTTTCTCTCTCACCTTTGATAGCCCTAAACCCTTTAGCAAATCCCTTGTAAAGCTTTAGGAAATCCTCTTGTCGTCCCTAGAAAGCCCTAGGAAATCCTATTTAAAGTTTTAGAAAACTCCTTTCTGCATCCCAGTTGCGAAAGGACTTGCGACACGAAATCCGCGCAAAATTGCGAAACGAATCTGCGTAACTTCGACTGGTCGAACCGAGTCCACGACCGGTCGAGAGCCACCTACGACCGGTCGAGCACCTCCTTCGACTGGTCGAGTACCCCGGAGAAAAATAGTCCACAATCGCTGGACTTTGAGTCGTGCCACGACTCGACTCCTTCGACTGGTCGACCACCAGCCTTCGACCGGTCGAGCAGGGCTCAAGACCGATCAACGACGGTTCAAAAAGCCCATCAAATCTCTCCTTTTTGACCTAGGAGGGATCCACCTTCTTCAAGCCAGCCAGGTTTCTACAAACCTCAAACTTGCCCTTGAGCAAAGCCTTGGTCATCATGTCTGATCCATTATCGTCCGTGTGGACCTTCTCAAGCTGTAACACCTTCTGTTCCAAAGTATCCCTGATCCAGTGATACCAAATCTCTATGTGTTTCGACTTGGAATGCTGACTTGGATTCTTGCTCAAGTGTATAACACTCTGATTATCGCAATAGACCACGTGCTCCTCTTGCTTTAGGTTGAGTTCCTGTAGGAACCTCTTCATCTAAAACATCTCTTTACATGCCTCTATGACTGCAATGTACTCGGCCTCTATCGTCGGTAATACTATAACTTTTTGTAGCTTACTCTGCTAAGAAACCGCTCCCCCTGCAAACGTAAACATGAACCCTGATGTAGACTTCCTGGAGTTTATGTCATCTGCCATATCTGCATCTGTGTAGCCCTCTAACACAGGTTTACAGTCACCATAGCATAGGCTCAACCTGGATGAGCCTCTTAGATACCGCAGTATCCATTTCACCGCTACCCATGTTTTTTGCCAGGATTGGTAAGATACCGGCTGACAACACTAACCGCATATGCTATGTTTGGGAGTGTACGCACAATAGCATATATCAAACTTCTGCAGCTAACGCGTAGGGTATCTTCTGCATCTCTTCCACCTCTGCCTTCATCTTGGGACACTGCCAGTCACTTAATCTGAAGTGACTATCTAGTGGAGTACTGACCGGCTTCGCTGCATTCGTATTGAATCGCTATAGGACTTTCTCAATATACCGCTCTTGTGACAGTCAAAGTTTCCTGCTACTTCTGTCACGGGTTATCTCCATTCCTAGGATTTGTCTAGCCGGGCCCAAGTCTTTCATCGCAAAAGACTTGCCCAACTCCTGTTTCAGCCTGTCGATCTTCTTGATGTCATTTCCATGATGAGCATGTCATCAACATATAACAACAGAACTAAGAAAGCACCATCTGAAAACTTGTGCGTGAACACACAATGGTCCGACTCCGTTCTGTCATACCCATATTTCAACATGAACGAGTCGAACTTCTTGTACCATTGCTGTGGAGCTTGTTTCAGCCCATACAAGCTCCTCCTCAGCATACACACCATATGTTCTTTGCCCTTGACTTCGAACCCCTCTGGTTGGTGCATGTAGATCTCTTCTTCTAGGTCACCATGGAGGAAGGCAGTTTTAACGTCTAACTGCTCTATCTCCAAATCCATGCTAGCCGCCAACCCAAGCAACACCCATATGAATGTCATCTTCACCACTGGTGAGAATATCTCCTCGAAGTCTATGCCTTTCCTCTGACCAAACCCTTTCACCACAAGTCTGGACTTGAACCTCGTCTGTGAATTCTTCTGCTCAATCTTCTTTCTGAACACACACTTATTGCTCAAAGCTTTCTTGCCCTTAGGCAATTTCACCATATCATAAGTGTGGTTCTTATGCAAGGATTCCATCTCCTCTTGTATAGCTTTCAACCACTCCCCCTTATGCTCGTCGGCTAGGGCCTCAGAATAATCTTCTGGCTCTCCCCCATTAGTCAGCATAATGTACTCATGTGGCGAGTACCTCTTGGACGACTGTCTGTCCCTAGATGACCTTGTAACAGCCCGGATTTTTCCCAACCTGGAATTAGACGTCCTTAGGCAATGGGTTGATCCTAACACCTTATTAACTTGTCAAAACTCAGTCCCAAAGGCTAAAAACGCTTATGAACCCATTTCTTTCACAAATCCCACCCTTCACCACCTTGATCTTTCAATTTTTCAAAGCACTTTCACCCTAGACACTATCTTAAACTAGCTAAGTAGTATAACTTGGATCACTTTATATACAAACTACAGAGGCCCAGGTACCACCTCAGAAAGAAATTACTCAGGATTAAATCCTTTAGAAATTAGGCGAGAATTAGCCAGTGTTAAACTAGAGTCCCCGTGAAATTAGCACCAATCACTTTAAATACGATCTGCAAGATCCAAAACTTGTAGAATCATTGACGCTAGGTTACCCTAAAATCTAGGATCAATCTCATTACCTGGCTGCTCTCGGGAGCATCTCGAAACTCCGTATCGGATCTGGACCGCACGTCGGAAGTCCGATTAACACGAAGTTAAGGAACTAGGACCGCCCTGCTGGGTTTGACAATCATCTCGGAAATCAAATCCGGATAGTGTCCCAGCGCTATTCGCTTGAGCTCGGAGTGAAGAGTGTGAGAAATGCGAAATTAATTTAAAATAAAATATCTTGAATAGTAATCTGGCACGTGTTGCTTGCGGATCAGTTTTAAGCAGCCAGACCGTCAGAATCAGACCAAATTACATCCTCGGATCAGGAGAAATTTCATACACACTTACATGTACTCGGAATCTCCGATCGAGATCCGCTGACTGTTGAATTGAAACTAGTCCGCCACGCATGATCTGGAAATTCCACAGAAACGAAAACTTAATGGAACGTAGATCCGGTGTTGGTGAGCTTAAGTCCGACCTTTGGCTCAAGGAAGCCCGCCAGAAGTCCTCGTTGAGCTGGAAAAGTCCCGCTTTGGTTATAACCTAAGTATACTTTGACCTGGAGTCTATTTCGGTTAGTTTTTAGGCTATATAAGGACCTTAAACCCTCTCTCATGGTAGCCATACGAATTTGAGAGAAACCCTAAGAGAGGAGAGAGAAAAGAGAGAGAAAGTGTGGGAGTTGTGAGAGATCCTTCCTGCCACTCTTCCCTGCCGCTCCACGAGCTCCACCGCTCCGTTCTCATCGCTTTCCCGGCGATTCCAGCCCCGTTTTTAGGTAAGAAACCCTAACCCTAATCTGATTTGGAGTGTTGATGGTTGTAGGTTATGAAATAGCTAACCTATTCCGTTCTATAGGTCGCCAAACTGCCGTATACGGAAGCTTAGCAAACCTATCGACTCCGTTACGATTCTACGACAAAAGGTGCGGACTTTAGGTGTATAGGTTATGGTTTTCAACGCTTTCAATGTCAGATAATGATAGATTCATGATCTGCATGCAATTGCACATGTACAAAGTGCTGTCTGTTTTCCGTTTCGATTAAAGATGAAAAATATGGAATTCTACATACTCTAGGTATTTGTAGAAAGTACCGTATATGTACAAATTTTGGAAATGTGTTTGACATGATTAATTGTCGTATAAATATATTATATGTGGATAAATTACCTGTTTGGCGAAAGGACTCGCCCTAATACATATTTTGCTTATATACACTATGTATGTTGAAATTGTGTATTCTAGAAAGTAGAGTATATGTATAAATTTTAGAGATGTGTTTGCCATGATTATTTGTTGTATGAATATACTATATATGGATAAAATACTTGCTTGGTGAAAGGTTAGCCCTAATACATGTTTTGCTAACATACATCATGTATTTTGAAATAGTGTATGCTAAGTGTTTGTGAAAATGACTGAATGAGTATAGAATTCTCATTCGTGCTCGCCATGACTAATTGTCATGGATTCATGATTGTTGTATTGACGATACCCCCTTTGACGAAAGGATTTGCCCTAAATCACGCCACGGCCAAAACACATTATATATGCTAAGATGTGTGGCCCAAGTGTTTGTGGAAATGACTGAATGAATATGGAACTTGGATTCCTGCTTGCCATGACTATCCGTCGTGGGTGTACGCGTGTTATGATTGGGGCAACTCCCTAGTGAAAAGATTTGGCCTAATGCCTATGTGTTCAACATATGTCGCGTATGTAGATGTATGTATTTTAAAGTGTTTGTTGAAATGTCTGAATGAGTAGTAGTTAGTAGATTGTAAGGTATAAGGGTGTTGAGATATGATTCTCAACTCTTTTAACTATGTGTATGATTTCCTTGGATAGTTGTGTGATTAGGAATTGAATATATACAAACTCATGCTTGTGTTGTGTTTCATAACATGCTCAACTGCCTTTATGATTTTATCTATATAATGCATATGTTTAAATTCATATTTACGTTGTATGATCCGTCATGGGTGATGGGGGAGTGGAGCAACGATTCCGTGCAACAGCCCTGGCAGCCCTAAACGGATAATACCATACTTGATTGTATGATTTGAATCTTAATCCATTACTGTTTTATCTATCTGCAATTGATTGTGTTTCGGGCTATGTTTATAGTCCAGACAATCGGTAACGAAAATGAATGCGTGGCTGAGATTCATTTGCCACGTGAGATGTGTTCGACGAACCCGAGTCGTACTTCGGTTGGCGATAGTGGTTGGCCACACGAAGTGCTTATGCGCTTCATATCGTTCAACTTGATGTGCGCTCGACCTAGCCGAGCTCGTCAAGTAACCCGATCTATCTTATGTATGTTCACCATGTTTGGACGTCTCTGCTTAAACCTAGGGTACCAAACTTACCAGTGGAATCCCTTTTAACCATGGTACCTCGATCTGTTAAGACTCATGAGCCGGGCATGGTGGTATGGGACACCGTGGTCGAGCTGTCGGCCTACGCTGGGGCCACATGCCTCCCCGTAGTGACCAGTGAGTAACCAAACTCGTGAGCCGATTATGGTGGTATGTGACACTATATTCGTGCTGTCGGCCTACATTGATAAGGTGATGGGGGAGTGGTGCAACGAATGCGAGCAACAGCCCTGACAGCCCTTTGTAGTGACCTCGAGCATACTCTGGAATCGCAGTGAGCCTTAGATTTTGCTGCGGTGTATGGAGTATGAACTAGGCCTGTTTCTGTATAGTGATGAATCGTTAAAGAGGTGATGGGGGAGCGGTGTAACCTTTGTGCGTAACAGCCCTGACAACCTTTGCAGTGACCTAGAAAACACACCATCGTCTGAGATTAACTAGGACTGACGACCCTAGAATGGATCATATTTGGGAATGATACAAGGGAGGTACCTTAGTTTCCCAATGCTGTTGTTTGAAATGGACTAATAATAACTCGGTAATCATGCTCATCATGCATTGCATGTGCCTGGAAGATGTGGAGCACTGAGGGATGAAAGCATGCCGCGAACGTGAGATGGTGTCGCACGAGGGAGGGTGTGGTGAGGGCATACATCATGACTGCATCCATACTTGTATTAATAAGAGTAGTTAGGTGTAAGACCCGCATCTTAAACCGTACCGTTCCGTAGGTTTCCGCGGTCTTTCCGGTCGAATTTGGCAACCTTCGACCCTTAACCGGCGTTGCGCGCGACCCTGATTCACACGCTGTCAACCCGAGTCGACTCAACCCGAGACTTGTACCATTGCGACCGCACCGTCGCCGCGGTTCCGATGCCGCGACTCGCGCGCCGAGGCGATACTCTGGCTAGGAGATGTAGGCCAGCGTTCGGTGCGAGGAAAACGCCGCGCGTTGCGAAACCCAAGAGAATCTCAACGAGATGTCACATCAATCACCCATCAATCAATCCCATCATGTCAAGTACACATCACTTTTCACCCATTTCCAAGCAACCACAAAAGTCAAAAAGTTCTTACAAGCCCATACCTTTCTTACACAAAATGCCTCCAAAGTCAAAAAAAGTCTCTTACACACCCATCACCACCACATCCATCACTCCATCAAACATCACCCATCTCTCTCTCTTTACAACCCTCTCTCCTTCATTTTTTCAAACTTCATTCCCAAGCAAGAGAGAAAATTTCACACGTCCAAAGCTTCTCCCACCTCTCCCAAGCAACAAGTGTGGTCCACCTTTCCCACCCTCTCATCTCCCATCTCCACCATCCAAACCTCATCTCCCCCATTGGAATCAAAGCTAAGGAGCTAAGGAAGCCTTTGGTGCAAGAAGGAAGCGGTGGGTGATTGTAGATAGTTAGTTTTCTTTCATTTTTGTCGATTAAGGGCCCATAATGTGGGATCCACCTTGATGTACTTTTGAATGAGGGGCCCATAGTGGCGGGGTCCCTCCATCCTCACCGATCTTTCCCTCACTCTCTCCATTTTCCTTTGTGTATGATGATTTGGGCCCACTTGATGTATGTATCTCATCCATACCATCCAAATGGTGGGCCACCTTACATTTTCATATTTTTGGTTTGGGCCATCCAGATCGTGGGCCACCCGGATGAAAGGAGACACAAAGATCAAGATGAAGTGGGCCACGATTGTGTGGGACCCACCTTGGAAATTTTCGTGAACACCGTCCGTCCAGCGTCCCTGGACGCTGGACGTGTTCACTGTGTGAAACGACAGTGAGGAGTACTCACAGCTACGTTTTTTGTTTTTTTTGGGGTTTTGAGGGAGTCATGTGTAGAGACTCGATCTTGTTGGTTGTTTCAAATCCACTCCGTCCATCTCATTCTTTGGCTCGATTTAAGCGTTGAGCCGAAAAATGGCGTGGATCCGATACTCCAGCGGGCCGTACCGTAGGAAACGGTATCCTTTACCGTTCAAAACTTCTAGGACCCACCATGCCTTAACCACTCATCGAAAAATTTCAAACTTTGGACTTGTTTGGTGCACCTCGAGCCCGTGAACGCAATGGGCGGGCTGGATCTTCAGTCAGTGGGTCCCACATGCCTTTTCCAGCAAGAAAACAAAAAAAAAAAAAAAAGAAGAAAGAGAAGAAATGAGGCAGAGCCTCTGCCGTGTCAGGGAGGGCGCAGGCAGCGCCTGCGCTGGCGATTTGGGCGGACGGACTGGGTCACCCACGGCTCCTGCCGTGGGCCCCACTATGATGTATTTATTTTATCCACTCCGTCCATAGGGTGGGCCACCCCCTGATGTGGGTCCCCTCCAAATTTCAGGTGCATCTAAGACTCAGGTGGCCCACACCACAAGAAACAGTGTAAATTGAATCCTACCATTGAAAATTTTTGTGAGGCCATTGACGTTTTGGATCAACCTGATATTTGTTTTTCCCCTTCGTCCAGGTCCTTGTGACCTTATGAACGGGTTGGATGACATGTAAACATTTCGGTGGGCCCCACGTGGGAGCCCACGGTGATGTATGTGTTGTACTCCACCGTCCGCTGGACGGTGGAGCCCCTGTAATGTTTGTGTTTTCCCACCGTCCAGTGGACGGTGGGTGTGCGGTGTGTGCGTGCGTGTGTGCATGTGAGGTGTGTGTGCGTGCGTGTGTGCGTGCGGTGTGTGCGGTGTGTGGTTGTGTGTGTGTGGTGTGTGAGTGTATATATATATATATGTTATATTTCACATATATTATATATATATATATATCTATATTCTATTGGGTATAAATACGTATATAAATATACATTTTTGGTAGGCCCGCATGAGAGCTCCACCTTGATGTACATGTGGCGTCCGATTTGACTATCCATTTTGAAATATCATTTTTTGGCGTGAGTTAAGAATGGGGCAGATCTAACCTTCTGTGGGCCCACTTTGATGTCTGAGTGAGGCCCACCCTTGTATTTATAGAGGCCCATATGATTAGGCCCACCTCTGTTGATTGTGGACCATCCATTGAGGCCCACCTGATATACTTAAAGGCCCATGGGTTAAGGCCCATTGAGATGTGTTAGGGCCTATGGGTTAAGACCCAATCGATGTACGTATGGGGCCCAATTGGTGTGGCCCATCTGATACACATATGACCCATGAGGTTAGGCCCATTTGATGCACTATAAATGCCATGGGTTATGACCCATTGCAATGCACTTAAGGCCCATTGGTCCGGCCCATTGATGTGGCCCTCTTGATGAATATAAGGCCCATGTGACACGGCCCATTCAATATATTTAAGGCCCAATGGGATGTATCTAAGGTCCATTGCAATGTGTGATCCCTACATGGTTTATGTAATGATGTTTACGATAGATAATGCCTTGGGAGCGATGTTGGTTTGACGTCCACATCGCACGTATAGTGTTGGTTAAATGTCCGCATTATGACTCTCCCTAGGACCATCGATAGGCCCGTACTGGTTGTGTGTAGGCCGTCCATGTCTAGGCCCATTTGTGTTGCAAGAGTAGCTCATTACTTTATAACATGTGTAGTATAGTTCCATGATTCATGATCATACGCATCATATGTATGCTTGGCATGAGAAGTGACTGATCATAGCATGTGCCTTCGAGCAGGTTGTTTAGGGGCTCCCGGTTAGGCGGTGTTGCCCCACATGAGCGCACGAGACGCGCAAGATTGCTGCATGATTGGATAGTGTGTTTCATGCATTCGCATTGTGTGATGTGGTTACTGTACGCCCTGGCGACATCAGGGCCATAGCCTCCACAGGCGTATCGTGGTTGGCAGGATTGGATACCGGAAATCTTGTTCTACATGGGGTGCTATAGATATCCCTGGGTGAAAGTCCCTAAACCCTTATGGTACCAAGAGGTTGCTCCAACGTCTAGACCGAGTGGGTGCATGAGCGCCGATGGCCGATTACCAGGAGGCTGCGCTTTCCACTGTGTCGTGGTCGGTTGGAAGGGGGTGCGGCCTTACCCGCCCGGGAGGAGGGGGCAATGCTAGGCTGAGTCTGACCAGCTCGAGGAATGGGTCCGCTATCGACGAGCCGAGCCCGATATTGGCAGGCGGGTAGTGAGGTCTCTTCCACTTACCTTATTGCGCGCGATGGGGCGGCAATCTGGTTTAGAGTGTACTAGACCCCGGTGATATTCCAGATTTTGAGCTATACTGATATGTGGACTTAGATGAGGATTTGTATGCTTGAGTTGCATTTCGCATCGCATGGCCTTGGTATGGCCGACATCTTTCATGCCTTGCATTGCATAGCCTTGGTACGGCTAGTAGTATTCATGGATTCACCAGCATGTTCCGCATTACTCTGATACTGCATACTGCATTACTACCTTGCGCACACACTTTCACCACCCTCTAAGCTTTCTATAAGCTTATGCACGACCGTTGCGTGCAGGTGACGCGAGACGCAGCAGCGCTGAGGCAGGAGCGCAGAGCAGATCTTTTGGAGCTTTTTGTCCATTCTCATTGTATTTCCCTTCATGCTCATTGTACTTGTAAAGTTTTTATCATAGTGGAAATGTGATGGAGTTTTTGGTTGTTGTTTGTGGGTTATGCCTTTGGTTATGCTTATTACGATTCAAACTGATATTAGAAATCCTCCTCGTAGCATCCCAGGATCGGAACCTGGCGAATGGGCGCCGGGAGCCGAGAATGGGGTTCTACGGAGGCTGTCGGCTCCGGATTCGGCGATCGGAAATTTTGTGAGCCCGGTCCCCGAGTTTGGGGCGTGACATTAGGAGTGTTTGATTGTACTGCTTTATCATTATTGCTTGACTGAGTCGACAACATGTTAACCTATGCTTTATTGTTCCACTGAGTTAGCTACTCACTCCCACGTTACGGGACGGTGTTGTACACACCAACCAGATTTGTTGAGTTTCAGGTGATTGCGATGCTTATGAAGCAAAGCCGGACTACTATGATGTTGAGGTGGAGCTCTCCTACATGTAGCTCTCTGACAGGTCTATGAAGACCTGGTATTGTATTGACGGGGCTATGGTACTTGGAATAGAAGACATTACACTTACACATTTGGTATATTTTAGAAATGTACTTGAATTTTGTTAACCTGGTAATGTTATCACACTCTGGAGACTCACCACAGTTTTTATATATTTTATATATCTATCACAGTCTTCCGCTTGCTAATTCACTGTCTCTGGAGTATGATATCCTGTTTTGGCTTAATCTCACTCATGTTCAATGCACTAATACAGACAACATTCAAACATCATTATCTATGTTGCATAAGTGATGTTCTGGAAACTCGAGAGTTGAGTTACTACTCGACCCTCAATTTTTCGGGATGTTACAGACCTCCTCACCTGTGGCTCAATAGGTGGATCAAGTGGAGGCTGCTCCCCTGGTACATCTTCTGAAGGAACTCCCTCGTTTTCTACACCTTGTTGTACTCCCCCGTCATCAGGCACCATGGGAGGAATAACCGGATCCATGTCCTCTAGCTCACTTGAACTAGGCTAGTTCTTCTCTGGCTTACCAATGTCTTCTATACACTGATCTTCAAAGAAAACCACATCTCTGCTCCTGACGAGCTTCTTCTCGGTCGGATCCGATAACCTGTAACCGAACTTTTCATCACCGTACCCTAAGAACACACACTGTCTGATCTTCATATCGAGCTTGGACCTCTCGTCCTTTGGTACGTGAACGGATGCCCTGCATCCAAACACCCTGAGATGACTGTACGATGGATCATTTCCAGTCCACACCTTCTCAAGCACTTCTCCATTCAACGGGGCTGATGGAGACCTGTTTATCAAATACACCGCCATGTGCATTGCTTCTCCCCAGAACGTCTTGGGCAATTTTGCATGGGATAACGTGCATCTGATTCTCTTAACAATGGTGTGATTCATTCACTCAGGTACACCATTATGCTGGGAGTCTTAGGAACCGTCTGTTCATGCCGTATACCCAGGGACTTGCAGTACTCATGAAAGTCGCCAATGTATTCACCACCATTGTCAGTGCGGATGCACTTCAATGATCTACTTGTCTCTCTCTCGACCATAGCATGAAACAATTTAAACATACTAAAGACCTCATCCTTGGATTTCAAAGCATAAACCCAAACCCTCCTAGATGCATCATCTATAAAAGTAACAAAATATAATACCCCACCCAAGGTTTTTGTCCTCATAGGACCACAAACATCAGAATAAACTAAATCTAATGCATGCACTTTATTAACATGAGAAATAGTTTTAACAAATGAAACTCTATATTGTTTCCCTGATAAGCAATCAAGACAGGTTTTGAGAGGTGTACCTGTCACGTCTGGAAGGAGCTGCTTCTTTGCTAGTACCTGAAGCCCTTTTTCACTCATGTGACCTAGACGCCTGTGCCACATGTCAATAGCTGAATCTTCCGCTGCGTTCAACCCAGCCTTGCACATACTGACACTTGCCTTGTAAAGGGTGCAACACTTCTTTCCTTTGGCCACCATCGATGAACCCTTGATGAGCTTCCATCGCCCACCAGCAAACTGGCTTTCATAGCCATCATCATCCAACTTTCCTGTCGACATCAAGTTGAGACGAAGGTCTGAGATATGCCTCACATCCTTGAGAACTAATGTGCAGCCCACATCGGTCTTCACACAAATATCACCGACTCCAACGATTTTTGATATGCCAGAATTTCCCATCTTCACAGTCCCATAGTCACCAGACTTGTAGCTTGTGAAGAAGTCCCGGTGTGGAGTCGCATGAAAAGAAGCTCCCGAGTCTATCACCCAGTCGGTGTCCTGACTCGTAGCCGTGAGATATACATCATGATCTACAGAAAGAATAACTACAACGTCGCCATCTGAAGCGACCGCAGTGGAATCTGATTCATCTTCTTTCCCTTTTCCTTTCTTATCGTTCTTCTTACCATGACATTCATGCTTGTAGTGGCCCTTCTTGCCACAATTCCAGCAATCAACATCTTTTCTATTACTCGACTTGCCTCTTGATTTATCTTGGACCTTCCCGCCCTTCCTGTTCTTTTCTCTCCCCTGTTCCTGTGTCACAAGGGCCTCTTGCTGAGTAGACCCCTGAGACTTTCTCCTTATCTTTTCATTGAAGAGACAGCTAGTTACCTGTTCCATGGATATCTTTTCGTCTGGCGCGGAGTTACTTAGAGGCACCACCAATGTCTCCCAACTGTCAGGCAATGAACTAAGCAAAAGTAAAGCCTACAATTCATCATCAAGGACCATCTTCATAGAGGAGAGTTGGTTCACTATATTGCTGACCTCATTCATGTGCTCGGCCACAGAACTACCATCCTTGAACTTGAGATTCAAAAGTCGCCTTATCAGAAATTTTTATTACCGGCTGTCTTCCTCTCATATAGCCCTTGTAATTTTAGTCATAGGCTAGCGGCTGAGGTTTCTGTAGACACATGGTGGAACATTGAATCATCCAACTATTGTCTAACAAACCCTACCGCCTTCCGGTCCATCTTCTTCCAATCATCGTCAGATATATCCTTGGATTTTGCTTATATGTCTAAAATTGGAGAATATAGGTCATTGCAATAAAGCAAGTCTTCCATCTTAGCCTTCCATATGGTCCAGTTAGAACCATTGAGGCTGATCATCCTTGATGAGCCACCTTCCATAATTCAAAACCGATCCTACCCGTTCAATGAACTTTGCTCTGATACCACTTTATTGGGGGCCTTCCGCAAAACCTTAAGATCTAACCCTCCAGAACAAACCAGAATTATGGATAATAAAGCAATGAAAACAATCAATGCATCAATCACACACCACACAAGAGATTTCACGTGGAAAACCCTCAAAGAGGTAAAAACCACGGGACCTCGTCCAGATCAACAATCCACTATGAAGTAGAACGTTACAAACTTCTTCACTCACGCAAGAGTGGATAAACAATAAGAGAAACAAAGAAAATGGAGAGATCTCACCGATTACGAGGACATAGAAGCGCTGAGATATAGATTGCACAGTAGATAACTACCACGAGCATAATCTCCCTTCTATAAGCTTCCTCTCTCTCTCTCTCTCACCTTTGATAGCCCTAAACCCTTACGAATTGAGTCCACGACCGATCGAGAGCCACTTATGACCGATCGAGCACCTCTTTCGACTAGTCGAGTACCCCAGAGAAAAACAGTCCACAGTCACTGGACTTTGAGTCATGCCACGACTCGACTCTTTCGACTGGTCGACCACTAGCCTTCGACCAGTCGAGCAGGGCTCACGACCGGTCGACGACGGGTCAAAAAAACCCATCAATGATCCCATCCTTGCTCAGAAGAATAGTAAGTTCAAAATTAAAGTTCTTATCATTGATTTAGATCATCCACAACGTGGGTCCACTTCTAATTACCCTCATTATAGAAGATTTTTTTTTTTTTTGGATGATCCTAACTGCCATTCAATGGTTGGAGAAATTGATGATCCATATTGATCAAACTACAAATCATCTTGATCATTATCTAGACCAACCATCATGTGGCCCATACTTTATTATCCATACCTCTCAAAATTATCCCTTTTGTTTGTCAGTCTTACGCATACCCAACAAAAGAAAATACCACATGCCTTTTTGTGATTCCATCGTCAATGCACAGATGATAATCTCGAGATCATGAAAGTTTAATTATTATTACTTTTTCATCTGTGATCATGGATTCAGTGTGATCAGTTGCCATCTCGATCGAGTGTGGAAACGAGAACTTTTATGTTATCCCGCTGCTGAGAAAATGTAATTTAAGGCACTAACCCTTTAATTTACTTTGAAAAGTTAATAGTGAATTTGAGGCTTCATTGTTGTGTAGATGGGCTGCCTAGCCAACATCTATATTTGTATGCATGTTCGGTCAACTTACCATCTGAACATGTGGTCCATGTAATGTTGTAGGTGGTGCATCAATTTCTCTCACATACATTGCTGCGAAAGGATCATTCCTTGGTAACTTGATTTACACACCCTGTTATTTTAGCAGCCCATGTAAATCAGAACTATCGAAGAAATGATTCTTATTATTGTGTTGTTCTTTATATATTAATGCATGCAGATATGGTGGGGGCTTAAGTTCAGCTAAAGCTGCGCTAGAGAGTGATACCAGGGTGAGATTTTTGTAGCTGGCCGGTCTGCTGCATTCAACACATAATCTATATTTTCCCAAAGCCAATGAGGCTGTATTTATAACATTTTCTGATATGACAGGTGCTTGCATTTGAAGCAGGAAGGCGCCACAACATTTATATCAATGTTTGCACCCAACATGACTTGTATTTTTAGCAATTCCATCTCATTTTTGTTTTTTTCTGACATATTAAGTTGTTAACTTTTGCAGGGATTTGAGCTTCAACAGTTTAAGTGGACGAATTTCAGACTCTCTTCAATATAAGTTCACGTGTTTACTTGTAAGAATCAAACAACCTTTCCTCAGTCAAATGTTCTTTATATTATTGATGCAGGACAATTAACCACTTGCTCTAAAAGCTCGAACTGTTAGAGCAAGGCGAGTTAATCCCGTTATCTCATAGCCCAGGCCCCACATATCATGAGTTAGGACCTTAGCCGAACCCTCCTCGTGGGCCCCAAATCACATGAGTACCACCTCACACAGGCCGCCCACCCCGAGTGTGTCCCCGCATCCCACAGGCTACCTCACTCGAGCCCGATGTGAAATGCGGATTAATCACCCCCGGTGAGGAGTCTCGAACACGAGACCTCCCCCGCGGGCCCCGCCCATCCCGAGTGTGCCCCTACATCCCACAGGTGACCCCACTCGAGCCCAGTGTAAAAATGCCCCTGTATTAATAATTCTCTTTGATGTATGTATTTCATCATCATGATTTTCAGGTTTCTTGGAAACAACAACTTGTACCAACTCACACCATCTAACATATCTATAGATAATTATTATTATTTTGTTATTTGGGATGTAATCAAACAGCCTTTCCTCAATCAATGCTTTTAAGCCAATGCTTTCATCCTACATTTTTTTTTTTTCCACTACCAAGTAAAACTCACAGCAGTTCTGCTTATGGAAAATAGTTATATGTAGCACTGTTTTAAAACCCAGACCGGACCCGATTGTCGGATCAATTCGGAATGAAACTGGCAGTCATGGCTGTCTGGGTCACCATAGAATTAAATGCAACTACATTAGTCAAGCCTTAAACCAGCAAACTTCTACTTGAAAATCAAATGCTCTAATCATTACATGAAAATGTGATAGTTTAAACAGATTTCTGTTCAAATGGGCCACAACAGGCCTGAACCACATACAAAAATGGGCCACCGTCCAGTCAACATGTTCAGCCTTTACCAAAAAATAGACTAAAAGCTACGGATCATGAGCGCTTTTAGCTACGGGTTTAAATAAATACGGCTTTAAACCGTAGCGAAAAACCCAAAAGAGGGGAAAGTGCCGCGACTTTTTTTTCCTTCTGGCGGGCTCTTTTCCCTCTCTCTCTCTCCCCGTTCGAACTTCCAGGGCATTCTATTTTTCTTTTCCAACGGAAGAGAGTCCTCCACCATTCTCGTCGTAGAGAGAAATCGAGCCCCAGATGCGCCGGGGTGCGCTCCTCTGCGACCAGAAGCTGGACGCAGCCACCTTATCAAATCCCCGCCGTCCATCTCTCCTCCACGAATGGACCATAGCGCATCTTAAGAAATGGATGGATCTTCTCCTAGTCTGCAGTATTCCATCCCTTTCCTTGTAAACCTCTCAGCCTCTGCTGCTTTATTCTCCATCTTAAGCGACGTCCCGATCTCTCTCGCCGTTCCATTCACCAATGCCACGATGTTCATCGCGACAGCTATCGCGGTCATGGCCCCTGGCAAGGAGACATGTGTCTGGCATGCGTTGTCAGGTATTGCTCTTATTGTTTTGGGTGTTTGGATTTATATTTCTTGAGGAATTTTGAGAAGCTGTAAAAAATTTCCCCATTTTGATAGATTTATGTGCAGGCAGGAATCCCCACACATATATTCGGTAATGGATTTTGTACATTCTCTTTTTTGTTTTTATAGGAATAAACCCATTCCATGATTTGTAAAAAAAAAAAAAAAAAAAGATCTCTCCACCTGCCTCTTTCAGATCTGAGAAAGAAAAAAGAGCAAAAACTGCTCTGATCGGTCCACCACATCAGTCCACCTTCAATCTAATGCTGAATCTGAGGAGATGGCCTTGACTAGAATGAGGGGTCTCTCCATTTTCATTAGTGTTGTCCACAACTGACAGAACAAGGAGAATGAGGGGTCTCTCCATTTTCATTAGTGTTGTCCACAATCCATGATGGGGCCTGTGATATAAACCATCTAGATGATTGAAAGATGGACTGTGTTGTAAGTAATACTAGTGGACAATCCATTCGAAACTAAAGAAATACTAATAAGCTAGCTGGTGATCTTGATCATTAGTCTAGTTGGCCCCAATGTGTATGGGTTATACTGCAAAGAACTCCTGTCAGTGAACCCTAGTTATTTGTTGATTCTCCTATTGATGGTCGATTGCAAGTAATATATAGCCAATGGTAGCAGCAAGAACCATTCTTCATCTCTTCTAGCAAAGTATTGAGGGCATTGTTGTAGCATAACTGGCACATACTTCACCATGTTTTTCTATTCCTTTTGTGTGTACTGTTCAAATTGGTCTAAATTGCTTCTTGTCTATGCAGGATGTGGGTATGACTTCATAAAATAAACAAATAGGTTTGTATTACCCTCTTACATATGAGGTTTGTCTTCCTTGTATTGCCATGAAACTAGCCATACTCCCCTCCCCCACCCTGAGAAAAAGTATTATTTGTAATAGAAATATAGAAATTGGGGTTTCATGCTGCAAAAGATCGTGAAATGATGTGTGTTATCCACATCACTGGCAAGTACCTTGAAGTCTGTTATCAATCAACTACCTAATGGATCCAAGGGATTAAGTTGAAAGTTACATGCTTAGTGTAAAATATAGTGAACCATTTGAAACATGTTTCTCATCATGGAGGAATATATTTTCCCTCATCTGCTCTAAATTCTTGATTATACTTTAGTGACTTAATGAATATTAAGATTTAGCATTCCTTCATCTGTTGAAATGCTGAGCTACTTCTCATGTTTGGTTTAATTAGAGATGGAGCAAGCAAAATAAGACCCAGATCTTATAGCACTCTCACACAAATTTAAAGTTATGGATTAGGAGTACAACAACTCTGTTTTTGTTGGACTCATCATATTCATATGACTTTCTGCTGGCCATGAGTATGCTTAATGAGATTCCTTTATGCATGACTTTAAAATCACATTTTCATCATATTTGTATCAGTGATCTCTCAAAAAAAAAAATCATAGTTGTATCAGCGAATATATCTTGATTTCTGATTACAGAAACAGAAAACTATCAATAAGACAAAAGTTCTTCTTGAGACAGTCCCAGTACAGAGGCTGGCTGATATATTTGTCGCCAGCTTTGAGATAAGCTTTGAGGAGCAGCTATGCATGCTGGATTCAGTGGGAAGAACTCTGATGGTCGGATAGCTGAGATTATTTAATTGGGGAGATTTTAGTCCATCACCAATCCATGAGGAGGCACATAAGATAAACGATCTAGAACACTTAAAGATTGGTCCATGAGGAGGCAGAATTCCCTGTTTTCATTGATGATTTGATTTAATTGAAGTTGGGTTTATTTGGAAATTGGTTTGGGATCTGTTCGATAGTATTTAGATGTTTGTTGAGTTGAATTCTTGATAGGAGGGAGGTTTTGCGTTGGGCTGATCTATATCTTGGTTTTTTACTATATGTAATCATCTGTTTTTTTCTCTCTTGATTTTCCATATGTCATGCAGGGTGCAATGTTGGTGTCAATCAAGCCATCGGGGGAGAGCACCGGCTCGAATAGGAAGGAAACAGAGGTTGTAATTGGCTTTGTGCTTGGGCAGAAATCTGGTGAGTGATCAGCTTGCGAAAATGGGTCATTTGTTGGGCGGGGCTTGGCAAAGTGATTGGATGAGTTGTGTGAAAATCATAATCTCTCCTCATTTTCTGTAACTTTTTTTTCCGCAGAGAAATAACTGCTTGTTTTATGATGGAAAATGGTTCATTTGTTGGGTGGGGCTTGGCATGTGCTATTTTCTTCTTTATATAGACAAATAGTTCTTGGCAGCCAGCTTTTGGAGTGTGATATACTACTCCTATGGATGCGTGATTCAAGCTGCTGTTGTTATATTGTGGACCCTTGTTTGGTGGGTTTGTCCTCTTTTCAACCTTTCAACTGGTTTTTCCTCAATCCAGCCATCCATGGTGAGAGGCCCACTTGAGACGAACTTTGTCTAATTTCTCACATCGGCCAAAATGCACTCAAGACCCCCCAACTCTGTATCTACTTTTTCTTTTAAAGTTAGGAAGGCCTAGAGCTCTAATTTCTTTTTCGAATCTGGCTTTGCAACCCGGGGCTCTTATCTTTTTCCCTTTTCTCATAAGAAAAATAGCCTCAAGAGCTTTGCTAAGTGCACATGCCTGTGCAATAAAGCTTGCGCACACGCCTCACATGTTCCAGCATGCCAGAGAAGGGTGAGGTCTAATCCATCCATCATGTTGGTCCAACCTTGTCCTTTTTTTTTTTTTTTTTTGAAAATAAAGTAGTCCAATCAGCATGTGGACCCCAATACTGAAACTGGTGGATGTGCTAGAAAACTTCAGCCAAGTTTTTCAAAGCTGTCCATTATTATTATTATTATTATTATTATTTGCAAACTGTGGCCCACTTGGCTAGTGGATCAACTTGATTCATTAACTAGGGCATCAATATAGTGGTGCCATTTGTATGGATAGATTGGATCTCAAACCTATCATGCCAACCTTGTAGAATAAGCTTATCATGCCAAGGCTCAAAGAGGAACATGCTGCTTTTTTTTTTTTTTTTTTTTTGCTTTTTTAACTAACCGTCTTCTATAATCAACAAATATGCTGGATAATTCCTCAAAAAATAAGGATAGGACTCATAGGAGGCATACTAACTCTACCCAATCCTCACATGTGCCAACAAGGCCCTCAATTTGCAAACACACATTGATCAATGCACACACTATATACTGGACAACTCAATAGTTATGAGGATACCAACGGCTAATCCAGATTCAATTTGAATTTTCAGGGCCCGACATGATTCAATCGACTCAATAGTCAAGCTGGGGCCTGCTCGAACTCGGCTCGAACTCATTTTCGAGCTCAAAAAATCAGCTCGACTCGGCTCTAACTCAGCTTCGAACCGAGTTGAATCGAACTTTTTCGAGTTGAGTCGAGCGAGCTAACCGAGCTAGCTTGGTTCGTGTGCACCCCTAATTATTATTATTATTATTATAGTTGTTGCGGGATGCAAATATGCTCTGCTTGAATTCAGGATGGGAGCTGATTACTTGGGTTTTACCATTGATGAAAGGATTTCTTCCATTTATTCTTCCCTATTTTGATGGGTGGTTGAGTCTAGTGATTTTTGCCTAATGAACTTCTAACTGATGTAAAACATACTAAATTTTCATCCTACCTTGGTTTTGGTTGTCCAAATTGTATACTTCAAACTTCAGTTGAGAGATGGAGTCATTTTAGGTAATGTTTGGAAGTACCCATCCTACGTGATACTAAGAAATTGCTTGATTTATGGTGAAATCGCAAAATTTATTGCCGACAACATGAAGAATCTAAAATCCCTGTAAGTTACTTCCACCAGGCCTTTTACAATGCATGGGGTTCATGAATTTCATCTCTCATCAATGCTGACCATGTATTCTTAGGTGAAAAAAAAAATTCAATTGCAAAATATTCCAATTTTTATGGGGATGATTGGATCTAATGTTTGTTCTTGTGTTGATTTCTCTTGCAGAGATCTAAGTTTTAACAACTTGACCGGAAAATTTCCCGAAAACTCTGATTTGTTGCCTTCAATAAATTTTATGTGAGCAATCTCATATTTCTATGTACTTCTTATTTTTATATTCTAACCATATGCTTAATAAACATATAATTTTACTTTGTTTTGGGTCGCATTTCTATGTTTCACGGTCTTGCTTTTGATATCTCTCCAATTACAAGATACAATATTGTTGTCTACTATAGGTAGGGGTGTACACGAACCGAGCTAGCTCAGTTAGCTCTCTGTTCGAAGCTGAGTTCGAGCCAAGTCGAGCTGATTTTTTTAGCTCAAAAATGAGTTTGAGCTGAGTTCGAGCAGGCCCCAGCTTGACTCGACTCGGATCGAATCCAGCTCGAATAGAACTAGTTCGGTGATTCGGTTACTTTGCCATTGATGTTGCTCACCAACTGTTTGATAAAATGCCTCAATGAAATGTGGCTGGTGGCAAGGAAGGTTTGGCTGGTGGCAAGGTGGCGAGGAAGGTTTGGTTGGTGGCAAGGAAGGTATGTACATGAAACAAATACCTTTATTCTTTTTGTTTTTTGTTGGTTTTTATGTTACTTAGAAGGTGTTTGAGAGAATATCTGTAAAACCATTGCCCCAGTTTGGAAAACAGTGGGATTTTGAAGTTGCAGTTCAGGTGTTTGTGGAAATGCCTCAATGGCGAACTCGGCTCGAACTCGGCCCGAGCTGCTGACCAAACCAAGCCGAGCTGGCCCGTCAGGCTCGAGGACCGAGCCGAGCTGAGGTCAGCCACTGTTCGAGCTGAGTCGAGCTGAGGCCAGCTCGACTCGGTTCGACTCGATGTACACCCCTAACTATAGGTCCCTTACTAACAATAAGATGACCGGAGATATACCCCAAGTGGATATTGAGAAGCACGGCACGCTTGTACGTATTGATCATGAAAAGCTTCCATCTTCATATCATTTTTCTTTAACATCTTTCTCTATCTTTTATTGGTTTATAAGACTGTTGAACTCTTTTTTGAGGCAGTTAATTTTTACATAGAGAAATGTGTCATGTTAATTTGTCCTTAATTAGTTCTTTGTATTTACGTTTCTTTTATGGACTTTCATCTCCTATCACTTGCAGGAATTTGGTTTCCAGTTATTCATCTATTGAAAACATCTCGTAAAATCCTCTCCCAACTCTACTTCTGATTGCATTTGAGCTGCCAAGAACTGCCTCTTACTTTGCTTGTTTTGATTTAAAACTGATTAGTATCATCCTACTTCTCTTTTTTGTAGTATTGCTTCATGCTTCAAGAAGAACCTACCCTGCTCTAAAAAAGCACAATGTAAGTACACACACTGTAGCTTAACTATGTGGGAAGAGCTCTGCTATGGCTATTTGGCAGAGTAGGATATGAGTAGAAATATAGAATCCTACTCTCCTCAGATGTGACAATGTAGCACATGTCACAAGGTCCAGGCAATTCAGCAGTTGGGCATCGCTGTTTATGTGCCATGATCTGAAAATCAGGCTGATATGGTCATCTGGTGGGCCAGACATGCACGTGTACATGGACCATCTGTCAATTCTTTTTGACTGCCCATTTTTTCAACATGCATGGCCCTCCAAATGATCAAACGGGACCACCTGCCATGACAGATACACTCACCTGATGAATGGCCTGCAATGCACACGTGCTGCAATGGCATATGTCACATTTCTCAGCTGGGAACTCCAATATCATAATTTTTAACCCATGGAACCACCAGTTGGTCTTGAAAAATTATTTGTATGGCCTGCAATGCACATGTGCTGCAATGGTCTGTGCTATTTCTACTTTAAACTCGATGCTTGTCAATTTTGTACATCTTCAGCCTTGCTTATCACATATTGAGCATTATAAATTGCATTTTCCTCACAGATACTGGAGTACTCCTCTTTGATGAATTTGAGGATCCCTACATACTTGTCAATTTTCATGTGAATAGTGGGGTATGTTACTGGTTTTGCTAATTTTGATGTGCTTGGTGCTAGCTAGTCTTGAGTTTTGTACTCAATTGGAACTTGTTTACCCCAAAATTGAACTTGCTAAAACATTACATAATGCTCATTGTCGGTGGTTGAAGAAAATAAGTGAAGGGATTGGAAAGGTGCAACTGGGAGTTACGCAAAACTAGCAACTGCACATCTGATGCACTGATGTTAGTTTTAAGGGGGTTACTAAGACAAAAAATGAAATCTGATTGTTGATTATATCCCATGCATATTTAGAGACACAAGCACTAAGGCATTAGTTTTAGATGATTACACCCTGTTTTTTTTAATAATTATTTATTTATTTATCTGCATTCAAATAACAAGGAAAAAAAGAAGAAACTTATTTAGAGTCATTGGTGCCTAGGAGTTCTTGAGATAGTTCTCCAGTGCACAAAAAGACTCCTATTGACTTGGTGGTTGGTACTCTGTTGAATCTTTTTTTGGTCAAGCTCCAGATATGGAGTCCAATTTTGATTCTGTTAAATAAAATGTTGAGCCGATTCAGTTGTTTCCTGTAAATTTATTCTTTTTTTTTTTTTTTTTTTTTTTTTTTTTTTTTTTTTTCGGTTGATTCATGTGAACTGAACTGAGAAATTGGAATAACTGTTACATAGATGAGTCCAGGTTTTTGAATGTCGAGTATAGTTGGACTAATTTTCCACTTGGAGGTGCAGTCCTGCTTTGGTTTCTCATGGTTTCTTGGCATCGTAGATGACCATTGCTGGTCTGGCTCCCACTTGGTGACACTCCTGGTAATTAGCTCTTTAAGGTTTTGAGCAAGGCTTCCACTGTCAAACAACCATTTACTCCAAAAGCTTAAGCTGTCAAAGTGTGGTGTATCAATGTATATCGAGGGACTTTATCACTTCAACCCCCCCCACACACACACACATGCGGGGTGAGAACTTTGCATGGGAACATACTGACAAGGGTGGAGGGACACTCACACTATAAATAGGCCAGGCTTGATTTCCCGGTCCCTGGGCCGGATCTGATTTTTCCTGACCCCTCATGCGAGAATAATATATTAGCGAGGCATATTTGCTGCTGCTCTCAAGATTTGAACATAGGACCTTCCGCTCTAATACCATGTCAAACAACCATTTACTCCAAAAGCTTAAGCTGTCAAAGTGTGGTGTATCAATGTATATTGAGGGACTTTATCACTTCAACATCCACTACCACTCCATTGACACCCTGCTTATAAGGAGGATGAGCTGGAACTTTTTTTCATTTGAATAAAGTTAATGTTATTGTAATATATTTTAGTGTTGCTTTGCATGCCAATAGATAGAAAGCTTGGTCTATTATCCATTGCTTTAATTAGTGTTGTATTGCTGTTTTTTTCAATAATATCTCTGCATTATCTATCTACAAAAGATTTATGATTGTATAATACTGTTAGATTGGTTAAGGTATGATGAACTTAAATTATGTCCATAATTATGACAGCATTACTGGAGAACATTTTCCAGTTAAGTAATTGGGCGACATGTTTTTCCGTCTGCAGGTCCTAACAAGTGGCAGAGATAATTACTTCTGTTTGAATTTTCAAATGGGCAGTGCTATGGCTGCTTGTGATTGTAGTAATTCGAATCCTGCTTGGCACATGTGGCCTTAGCGGAGCTTTTGGAGATGCAGATGCTCATGTGCAAGGGGGCCGGAATGGTTGGCGATCTGTCCTTCATGACTCCGGAACTCATCCAAGTACAATATTAGCCATTATATGAATTTGGTGTGCTTTTCAGTTTTTTTTTTTCAATTAATTAGATTGTTTACACTACTTGTACGAATTTGCCCATTCTTGTGGAACTACAGTCATTTTTGGCTGCTTATGGGGCTCTAATGTCTACTTTGAGGTTAATTTCTAAGTATGCTGTATGTCTTCTATTATTCTTTATTTGTATTAGTTAAGATGGGTTTGTGAATGGATTCAAATGAATGATTGTATTTGATTGAATGAATGAATGATTTAGCCATTAAGTATTTATCTGTATTAGCTTATTAATGAGTTGATCTATCAAGGCATGTACTACAATGGTAACCGATACAAATTTTATATTTTTAATGTTTTTTTGAAGTAATTAGCTATGGCTATTAACCGTAGCTCTTTTCCAAAACCATAACTGTTGCGAATTTAAGTCTATTGCTATGGCTCTCGTTCTGGTTTTAGCTACAAATATAACCGTAGCTGTATGTACTTTTGACTACAGAAAATATTGCTGTGGATTTAATTCGTAACTATTTATCAGCTACGGATTTAAACCGTAGCTGTATCTTAAAAACCTATAGCTATGGTAATGCTACGGACGGAACCGTAGCCAGAGGTATTTAGCTACAGATTTTATTGGTAGCCTTTACCCTCTTTTCTGGTAGTACCCCAATTAGTAGAAGCACTCTTAAGAGAGGGATAGGTCAATGGATTAATTCCCCACATCGTAGGGATAGAAGCACTCTTGAAAATTTATCTAACAAGCACATATCTAACATAATGAGTGAAATGGATCAACCCTACGATTATTGTTCTGATCTGTGGGTGAGTTTTGAATGATAGAGATCGTTTTTTGAATGAGCTTCTATAACAAGAACGATCAACTGTGAGAAATCCAGTCATCTCAGTTTAAAGAAATTCGAATATATCTTAAGGCCAAGTCGTGTTAGAGCCGTAAAATTTAGATTGAATTGACAAATAGATTCCTCACAATGATATACAAAATTGTATAGATAACCATAATTTTGTTGAAAATTATTTTTTCAACTACAAGTTTTAGATGCTAAATATTCGGATTTGAGCAATCGTTTGGTTTTATGAATTTGATTATGAGAAAGAAAAGCCATTAGATGGGTTGGACCCAATTCCATGATCAATGGAATCTATCAAAATGAATGAAAAAAGGAAAAAAATCCTAAAAATTCTTAAAAATCGGTCTATATAACAGAACCTATCCAACTTGGTTGATCGATTGACCAAAGTGTTCCATCAATTGAATGTGTCAAATTTTGTCTAGAGATCAAAGCATGGAATTGTGTTGAGTTTCGATTGATTGATGACCAAGTTTGATCGATCGAGGTCTCCTTGAGTGATCTCGATCAAATAAGGGTTCCAATCAAGAGCGATCAAAACTGTCCAGCAATCAAATTGATTTAATTTGGCCAGTTTCGATTGATTGACGAGTAGTGTTCAATTGATCGAAGGGATGAAAAACTGTCAAGAGACTTAAACTGAAAAATTCAATTTTCCATCAATCAATGGCCGATTGATCGAAAGCCCTCAAGCTGGCTTGATTGATCGAATGCATTGATCGATAGACCCTATTGTTTTTTTAATTTAAACTTAAGGATTTATGTTGGGTCACATTGCTTTGATCAAAAGTAGACCCCTCTTAGTGAGATAGTTTAATTCAATCATAAATCACTCTTTTAAGGATTCATATTCTAGATTCCAAAGCGTCAGACTATTCAAATGGATTCGATATTATTACAAATAGGTGAGTGGATCACAATGTGTCTCATACATGTATGATTAAGATATATGATATGATTAATTATGTTTATTGTGATTGATACAATTGCGATGTAATTATTGAAGTGTTGCGTTCTTTATGATCCTTACTTTATGATATATGCCTTGAAAGATTTGGATGAATGCTGAACATACAAACATGCCAATCATTGCTATCATAGATATGTTATTCCTCTTAGAGAGAAACATAGATGATTGATTATACATGTTGATGCATAGACATTGAGGATACATTACATGCATCTATTACGAATGCATGCACACCTCATGCCTTGAATTCCTAAAAAAATCTCCCTGGATGGTTACGCCTGGTAGATTCGTTACAAGATGCTCACGTTAGTAGAAGCCTACTCATGGAGTAGATGTATGATTAACCATGCCTACCTAGGTGGATGTCTGACGGGTACAGATTGCCCATGCCTACTTACGATAGATGTCTGTCGGGTACAATTTTTGGGTTGGCGGATATCCAATCTAAGCAAGTGGACGATCATCCTACTTGACATGTATCTCATAACATCTCTGCATCCATGCTCATATTGCAAACACACTATTTTAATTTGATTGTGCTATCTTATATTGTGCTACATATGAATCATGCTGAGTTCACTCATTAGCTTGGCTAGCTAACGTTGTGGATTGACAACGGTAAAGACACAAATGAGACAAGAAATCCAAGTCAATTGTCGACAAATGAGGCTGGGTTGGTGGATGATGCTCAAGATCATTGGTCGTATTTGGCAGAGGATGAGATCGTTGCATTAGATAGTTGATTAGAGGTGGGCATTTCATACCCGAACTGGTGGATCCAGCCCGATCAGACTCGATCTGATCCGATTCGAACAAAACCGATGGTCAGAATCGGTTAGGATCGGATAGCGTAATCCAGATCCGAATTATTTTCGGATCGAATTCGGATAGGCCCTGTCCCGATCCGACCCAATCCGGAACCCGATTCGAATGGATCCGATTCGGACTGTCCCGATTCGGACCGTATATATTAGTGTGTGTGTGTGTGTGTGTATATTACTTTTACCGCTAGTCTTTAGGTTCAGCGCCAAAAAATCCTGCCCTTTGTACATCTGAGCCTGTCAACTCCGTCTCTCTATCTCTCTATATCTGTCTCTCTCTCTCTCTCTTTATATCTGTCTCTCCCTGTCTGTTGAAGAAGAATCTGTCTCTCCCTTTTGTTGAAGAAGAAGGCAAAGTTGGGTTCTGGAGCTTTACGGGATTTCTTCGGTGGAGAGATAATCGTCGCAGGCAACGACATAAGGCCGTTTACATCTTCTTGACGGTCAGACCCAAAGTTAGACGGAAGCGGATTGGCTGGTGTAATATTGTTAACAAGTTTTGTGGGTCTTATTAAAAGGTATGTGTTATATCTAAACCGTCCATCCATTTGACAATATCTTATTAAGGCTTGAGATAAAAAATAAGATAGATCTAACTATTAAGTGGACCACACTACGGAAAGTAGCGGGGATTGAACGTTTACCATTGAAACCCTTTTCACGGTCACAGAAGTTTTGGATCAATATCAAATTTGTTTTTGTTCTTAATTTAGGTACGTGTTCTTTTCGATCAGGTACTTGTGACCTTACGAACAGATTGGATGTAAAATAAACGTTATGGTGGGCCCTACAAATTTTTTAACGGTGAAAATCATTATCTCTGCCACTATTTATGGTGTGGTGCAGATGATCTTTTGATATGATTTTTTTTTTTTTTTTGAATAATGCTCTAAAATGATCTCTAAAAATAGATGAACGGTGTAGATATAATAAATACTTCACTGTGGGGCCATGTAACTTTTATCTCCTTTGAACCGTTCTCACAGCTCAGAGCTCGAGGAGCGTCCGTGCTGTCTTCGCACGACACGTTGCAGCTAACAATTGGTGCTAGGTACGTACAGACAGCTACTTCTTTTATGAAGCTTCTTGGAGAAGCTATGTACGTGTAAAGCTCCCGTCGGGCAAAAGCCTTTCGCAGCGAGTTCCTATACGCTCCTAACTTAGGTGGGGCCTACAGTGATTTTTTTGAGAAATCCACTCCATCCATCCGTTTTGTGAGCTCATTCTAGGACACAAGCCAAAAACTGATCTGAATCCAATACTCAGGTGGGCTAAAATGTGAGGATTGAACGTCTACAATTGAAATATTCGTGTGGCCATAGAAGCTTTGAATCATGCTAGTATTTGTGTTTTCATTTCAACCCAATAGGAACGACGTTATAAACGGTAAAGATGGCACGAAAACATCACCATCGACGCCAGGAACGTTTCAATGACAGGTATTTTCCTACACATTTTCCTTTATTGCCGCCCACTTGAGTCTTGGATCCTATTCAGTTTTGGTCTAACGTCCTAAAATGATCTCACAAAACTGATGGAAGGTATGGATTTGTCGCAAACATCATGGTGTGCCCCACCTAACTTTAAGTGCGGTAACTTCCTGCGGAAGGCTTTTGCACGAAATCTGCGTACGTTGACGTGACGAGACATCCTGCAGTTGGCAGGTGTATCATGCACCACACTGTATATTTGCATTTACGTTCCCAAATTATGTGGGTCCCATCAGGAGGTATCTGTTATATCCAAACCGTCCATCCATTTGGCAGGCTCGTCTTAAGGCTTGAGTCGAAAAATAAGATAGATCTAAAGATCAAATGAACTACACTTCAAAAAGCAGTGGGGGTTGAACATCTACTGTTGAAACTCTTTTAAGCGTCATGGAAGTTTTGGATCAATATAAAAGTTATTTTTCCTCTACATCCACGTAGTTGTTACGTTATTGATGGAATGGATGGAAAAATAAACATTATGGTGGGCTCTACAAAATTTTGAACGGTGATTTTTTTTTTTTTTTTTAATATTAAAAGAACTCAATCCGAACAATAGCCAATCAGATCCGACTCAGTTATTTTGACTGATTCAGACTCGGTTCGGGTCCATTTAACGTTACAACGGATCGGATTGGGTCAGATGACCCAGACTCGGTCCCGGATCTGATCGAGTTCGGGTTAGGCTATGCAGAACTCAGACTTGGTCGAGTTGGGCCGAATCCGATTTGACTCAGTCCGATGCTCAGCTCTATAGTTGATGCATTAATGTTGTTGCTTTATTATGATGTTTAGTTTCCATTCTTAATATACATTGTTATATGGATTAAATTGAGAATTATTCATAGTATGATCTTGTTGAGCTATGATTGATTATTTTAGTTTAATAAAGTCCCGAATAGGTGGACTTAGACTAATTTTGATGATTTATTTTATAAATATGAATGTTATGAATAGAGTGTTAATATAAGAATTGAAAAACAGTTGGATGTATGAATGTCAATGTAGTGATGATCTAAAATATATATAAATTGCGGCTCTTAATAATTACATGTGTACAAGTCATGGACTGTAACTCAGGTTTGAGGGCACACACTCTGTATCCGAAGTGCAAGGCATGATGTGGGCTTTTTATTTCTATATTTTTTCAATCGAAAAAAGTTCCATTTCTATATAAGGAAAAAAACTTCCACTATGAATCTAACTAAAATACAAGGAAATGCACCCGTATAAGGCATGTCACATCTGTTGAGATTAGGGCTGAAAGTCGAGCGGGTTGGTGCTCAACCCTAGCCCAACCCAAGGTTCCTATACTTCAACCTTAACCCAACCCAACCCAACCTAACCTCAGGTTGGGAATTCTCAACCCAAGGGAAAAGTGGGCTCGGTCGGATGGGCTGGGTTGGTTGGGTAGATATATGCTAATATTTTCATTATTACATTAGTCTATTATATTTTCAATAAATGTCTTATTTTTTTTATACCTATAATTTTATTAATTATATATGTAGTTATTTATCGTAAAGAAGTTCATTTTTTCTAAACAAACAAGCTAAAATATAGGACTTCTCCTTAAAAGGCCGTATCGTGTATCAAGCAATCTATTTGGGAGAGAGAAATCCGGTATATCTTGTTAGCTTGAGTCATCGGAAATGATGTGGACCAATGAACCCGACGGCATTGGAATTTCCCGTGCCTTCAACACAGATGATCCGCACTCAATTATAATTAATTTATAAGGAACTTATATATTGTTCAGGTTCGGGTTGGGTCGGGCAACCTGAGACCTCAACCTGAGCCCAACCCAAGTTTTATTGGGTTGGTGTTTGTATGGCCCAAGCCCGAGCCCAAACCCAATACATCCTGCCCAAGCCCAACCCAATGTTGGATCGGTCACCGGTCGGTCGTGTTGAACCCGCCCAACTTTCAGCCCTAGTTGAGATGCACCCATTTAAGGAGGCCTAGGCACACCTCACACAATGGAAAACGATCTTATGATGAGCGAGACATATCCAATGGCCATGATAAAAAAGAAAAGCCATCTTAGATTTTGACAAAATTTAGCCAATTAAGACTCTAAGCAAGGAAATCGATCGAGTCTGCATGCGCTGAATATTTTAGGCACACACATCTGGTTGATTAGTTTCAAGACCAATTTTCCTACAAAGCCAAGCCTGTGCATAGTGTTACATTAATACAAAAGTTTTATGCAAATTATACTTTATAAATAGAATTTTCTCCTATTTTCCACCTAATGTGGGACAAATTATCTTAAAAACTAGGAAAAGCAAACACAAAATTCATTTCTCATTGCTTTTTTTATTTTTTTTTATTTTTTTTATTTTTTTTATTTTTTAAAACGCCAACGATACAATGGGGCTAGCTAGACTGACATGGAAACACCTATCTAAGAACCGTTGAATGGTTTTTAAAAATAATCACAATGGTGATTTCTTGGGGCATGTTTGGATACCACCAAATAAGTTACTTTTCTACTTACAACAGTAGATAAGTGGCTTATTTCAAATAAGTAAGTTTGGTTTATCATTAGTTCTAATTAACTTTTTTTACTTAAAAGTACATAATCACATAAATTATTATTATTTTTTAGCCTTTTCACTTTTCATAAGTTGTTGAAGAGAGTAGTCAAGAGAGGAGAAGCTGGTAAGTATGTTGTTTTGCCAAACATACTTACCTTCTCAATAAGTAAAAACTAAGATAAGTTGTGTAATAAGTGGCTTATCTTAATCAACTTACCATCCAAACTCGCCCTTAGCGGCTATAATGAGAAATTGACCACTGTAAACGCCACCTTTTATCTAACGCCTTTTCTGAACCCTCCCAAACTTACTTTCCCAGTCTAAACGTTTCATGTACGGACATACTAATTGAGGACGAAAATACCCCTGCTTTTCAAGATACATTCCTTTCACTCCCTTGTAACGAAAAACCCACGCTCTTTTGATCATTTTTCTTACTAAAATCTTCGTTGAACATTTAGATATTATCATTCTACATTTGCCATTTTCCATCTTGGTCAGGGTTGTGTGAAATCCCTCAAACTGGTTGCATTTATACACTTCTAATATTTTGGGTTATCTCCGTTTGGGTTATTTACAATCTTTGAAAAGGTTCAAAATATTCTTCACTCCAAAGCACTCTTCCTCAACTTGCATTTGACCGATACTACAGTTGTGGGAGGTAAAAAAATGCTAGTGGGTTTAGAGAAATAGTTTATAGTTACTTCCCTTTGTAGCATTCAACGATAATTCACTAACTACCTGTGCAAATTCAACTAGTAATTCACCAAGGGTGCTTGGTCAAACTTAACCATTGCACGCTTGAAATTGAAGAAGAACTCACGGAAATTGAGACAAGCGGAAGTCAATGACAATTGATCGACTACTCGTTCAATTTCATGTGAAGTTCGGTCAATTCCATGTAAAGCTCGGTGAATTTCATGTGAGGCTCGTACAATTTCGTTTGTTAGGCTTAGTCAATTTTATGCGTTGCTCGTTTAAATTCATGTGAAACTCGCTCAATTCCATTTGAAGCTTGTTCAATTTCATATTAGGGCTCGCTCAATTTCATGTTAGGGCTAACTCAATTTAATGTTTGCCTGGATGAATTTCATTTTTTCCTCGCTCAATTTCATGTTCGTATCGCTCAATTTCGTGTTTTCCTCGCTTAATTTCTTGTTTGCCTGGCTCAATTTTCAGTTTCCCTCGATCAATTTCATGTTTGCCTCGCTCAATTTTTAGGTTGCCTTGCTCAATTTCGTGTTTGCCTCGCTCAATTTCTAGTTTGCCTCGCTCAATTTCTAGCTTGCCTCACTCAATTTCATGTTTGCCTTGCTCAATTTCGTGCTTGCCTCGCTTAATTTCCAGGTTGTCTCGCTCGAGTTTGCCTCACTCAATTTCTAGTTTGCCTCGCTCAATTTCATGTCTGCCTCGCTGAATTTCCAATTTGCCTCGTGGAATTTTTAGTTTGCCTCACTCAATTTCACGTTTGCCTTCTTAAATTTCGTGTTTGCCTCACTAAATTTCTAGCTTGCCTCGCTCAATTTCTAGCTTGCCTCGCTCAATTTTGTGTTTGCCTCACTCAATTTTTTCATTGCCTCGCTCAATTTCATGTTTGCCTCCCTCAATTGTCAGTTTGCCTCGCTCAATTTCTAGTTTGCCTCGCTCAATTTTCAGTTTGCTTTGCTGAATTTCTAGTTTGCCTTGCTGAATTTCTAGTTTGCCTTGTTGAATTTCTAGTTTACCTCGCTCAATTATCTAGGTTGCCTCGCTCAATTTTTAGTTTGCCCCCCACAATTTGTAGTTTTCCATGGCTTAATTTTCATGCTTGCCTCGCTCAATTTCCAGTTTGTCTCGTTCAATTTCCATTTTGCCTCACTGAATGTCCAGTTTTCCTCGCTCAATTTCTATTTTGCATCGCTGAATTTCCAGTTTGCCTCACTCAATTTCCAGTCTTCCTCGCTCAATTTCCATCGTAAATTAGACGGTGAATGTTGAGCACTTAATAAGGTTTAGATTATGTCAAACTTACACTTGTAGTCCATGCACTTTAACAGTAGCCTATATACATTTTATACAATAGGAAAATACAAGTATATTGAATGCATGAAATCTAGTTTCCCATGGGTCAATTTTCATGCTTGCCTCGTTCAATTCCATGATAGATAGCCTCTCTCAATTTAACGAGCACCACATGAAATCATTCATATCTTTAAAGCTATAATCCATATAAGCTCTAGTTGTTTATTTGAAAATTTAACGTGTTGCTTATTCTTTATTTCCTTAAGCTTTGCATCATCCTCATCTATTATGGAAAGCGAGTTCCCGGTCCTCTATTATTAATCAAGTTATATCTTATGGTATGCTTCCATTGTTTAATGATTCATTGATAATACGTCATTATATTGGTTTTTGGATAATGGCTACGAGAATCATCCTATGCACTTATGGTGGAGAATTAGTATGTGAAAACAAGCGATACTCATACACGGGTGGAAAGTCAAAAACTATTACAGTTGGTGTCGAGACTACAGACGATGAGATTCTATCTATAACTTATAGGATTATTAAGAGTAAACCAATAGATTGTGATATTAGGATGAAAGTATTGTACCCTTGCTCAAACAAATCAATCCCTCTAACTGAAATTGAAGACGACAATGACGTGAGAGTGTTCTTGGCAACATAGTTGGAGCATTCAGATAAATTCATCTATTTAATCATCGAGACAGTGCAACACATTAATAGGATAGCACACGTAACCGTGTGGGTGAGGAGCATGGCGTGAAATTTGAATATATGGCATCGTCATTACAAGTGGGAGTAAGCAACGATCAACTGCCCAAGCCACTTCAAACATCAAACTTTGTGACTAGCCAAGTCAGTGGGTGTAATGCCTTGAATTTCGAGGATCGAGCAAAGTTCTACTCTCGAGATTCAGAACATCACTTATGCATTATGGATGATGATATTAAGATTTCTTTCATGTTAATGAGTTAAGCATGCATGGGATTATACTAAACAACACATCATACTCCGGATTTAATTGAGCAAGTGAGGAATTCTAAACATATCTGTATAAGCATACAGATGTTTCACAAGATTTCTTCCAGAGTATGAGTACGTAACCGGGTTCAATATATACATGTATTGTTTCAAAATGAACAAAATATGGATATGTATAAGTGTCTAACTAAGCCCGGATGTCCCAGTGGTCCCTGCGTAACGGTACGTAGCCTAGATCGGCCCGTCCGAGAGTTGAAAGTAGGAGAATTCCTCCTCCTCATCCAAGAAGTCATGCTCCATTACATAGATGTCATCTGCACCTGTATCTACATTAGAGTCTGGTTAGTGTTTTAAAACACCGTCCCAGAGTTGGAGTGAGTGATCAACTCAGTGGTTCTATAAGGCAAAAGTTATACATGTTATCAAGTCCATCAAAGCAGTAATGATAAAGCAATTATAACAATCATTTCCTAACTACTTTTTTTTATGCAGGAATGGGGTGCAAGTAATGATGCATGCCCTCATATCAATGCTCCCTTACACGCGACTCCGACCACCTATTTCGCATATGACAACACTTCCTCAACTGTGCGACTCCAACGCCTTTTTGATACATCCTAACTAATGCAATGCGATGTATGGTCGTGTTAGCCAAGTAATTAATTAAGCTCATTCATACAACAATTTTGGGAAGCTATGATACCTCCATTTATATCATTGACCCAAAACTAACATTTGACATTGGACAACCGCATTGGTCCTACTCCTATGTTCTCGATCCATCTAGGTTCGTCACTCCTAGTTAAACACATATGATGGGCAAGTTGTAGGTTCGTCACTCCTGGTCAAACACATACAATAGGCAAGTTGCAAGAAGTTGTGCTCGCGGTCACTACGGGGAGGCTCGTCACCTCAGCATAGGTAGACAGCACGAACACGGTGTCCCATACCACCATGCTCGACTCACGAATCTTAGTTGCTCACTGGTCACTACGGGGAGGCTCGTCACCCCAGCGTAGGCCGACAGCACGGACACGGTGTCCCATACCACCATGACCGGCTCATGAGTCTTAGTGGATTGTGGTACCATAGTTAAAGTGGATTTTTACATTGGTGAGGGGTACCTTAGATTCAAGCAGTCGCGTCCATACATGGTAAACACACAATAGGTTAATCGGTTCATTAGACAAGTTTGATTGGTACGAGCGCACGCTGACTTAATCGACATAGAGCACATAAGTGCCCCTCGTGGCCTAGCCACTGTCGATAATCGTCGTGCGACTCGGATTTATCGAGTTTACCTAAGGTGGTGAGACTAATTCGACCACCCGAATAAGGACTTTTACCGATTGCCTGGGCTACATTTGTAGCCTCAATCCTACTCAAATGCTGCTAACAACCACGTGTAATAATTATCCTAGCATTCAACAAACAATCCATGTGGATTTCTCATGTGGGCATTTCATCAAACATAGAGACCATGCTAATACGACATGCATTTGTCAATTGATTTCATAGAGGGAATTATACATATGCATAAGACAATCAAAATCCTATCTTAATACTCGTAGTAAATACAAATCATCAACAATTTTCTCATTTAGACAATTTATCAAACACATAGACTACGTTAGTTACAACATATATTTTATCAATTCTTTATACAGAGAGATCTACATGCATATGACATTGATGAATCGTAGACTAGTAATTATGGCAAGCACTAATCATTTTCTATTGCTCATTTAAACATTTCAATAAACACATAGGGTGCATCATTTATTTATCACAGTTCATAGGTGTATCTCATATAAAAATCTACGTATTTAAGACAATACGGCAGCAATCAAGACAGACAAAAATCATTAGTTGTCATGAAAGCATTGATAAACTGCAACCTAAGCGTTTATAGTCCGCACCTTTCGTTAGTATGCTCGACTCGGACTCAGTCCAAATTCTACGTTTCCAAAAATGGAACATCGGGCACCTAAATGATGAAACTAGTTACCTAGGTTAACGAAAGCTATCCGGGAGTTCTACATCGATATTAGGGTTGCTATTTCTTACCCGAAATCGTAGCCGAAAGAGGTTTGGTAGCGCAATGGGGCTGTGATTTGGCATATGGATTCGTGGAAGAAGGTTTCTGCAGCAATCTCCCAACGTTTCTCTTCTCTCTTTTCTCTTTTCTCCTCTCTCTCCCTCTAGGTTTGTGAAATTCGGATATGGGAGAGAGGGAGTGACATGAAGGCTATTTATAGCCTCAGATGTGATGCAAATGGCCTCAGGGCCACTTTATACATAGTTTATACCCCATGGGCGGTTGTTTTTGACGAACGAGGCTCATAGGGAGGCCCACGACTCATCTACGTCATAGGGTATGCTCCCTGACAGTGGATCCATACCAGGACATGATTTCGGTGTGATCAGATAAGCCGATCGGCCGTGGAGAACCTATGTCAGATCAACGATCGTACGTGTTCAATCAGGGCCACGGTTATATGGATATGTGCAGGGAAATTTTCTTTCCCCATGGGTGAAGTTTGGTCATAAACTAACGGTTCGAATGTTTCAACTTTGTGTGAGAGCGAACGGCCTAATTCACTTAAGTTTCAGTTCATTTTCTAAAGATATTCACGTTTCTCACGCTCTTAACTCATAGCTCAAGTTGGGCATTTCTGGACACTATATGGGCTTGATTCCCACGATGGTTGTCAAGCCTAGCAGGACGGATATCGTCCTATAGTTTCGCGGTCATCGGACACCCGACGTGCGGTCTATGTCCGATACAGAGTTTCAATGTACTCCCGAGAGCGACAGGCCCTTGGGATTTCTCCTAGGTCTTCAGGTGGCATTGAGCCAGCGATACTCTTGATTCTAGGCCTTCTCAAATATGAAAATGGTGGCCCAAGCTTAATCCATAGATTACTTAGTTAAATTCAATCTAAGTTATATAATCGGACGCGGTCCTTGGGTTATTCTGCTTGAGGTTGTACTCGATTTTTGTATGGATTTTTTCGGGACGTTACAGCGGGGCAGTTACCTTAACCTCATTTATGAATACATAGCATTGCCTTTAGCAACAACACCAGATCTGTCATCATCATCCACCGCCCAATCTGTATGTGTAAGCGACATTCCGCTTCCAGACCTTCTGGAACTTCAAACTCCATCACTCGTCAAGTTCCTATGCTGTTTGAAGATGCTGCATTCACCAATGCAGAACTGCTGGAATATACGGATTCTTTGGATGAACCGATTGATATAGCCATTGGGCAAACGTTTCAGGACAAGAGCCGGTGCTAGTATGTTTTGAGCCAATTTGCAATTCACAAGAACTTCCAGTTTATGTTCTTGTACTCATCGTCCAAGAGATTCACCGTAGTGTGTTTTGAAGATACATGCGAATGGAGGGTTCATGCTTCTCGAGTGAATGATGCAAGGATATTCAAGATACAGAATTCTACGTCCAAACACACATGCGACATGTCATGGATGAAGAGCGATCACTGACAAGTAAGCGGTAAGTTAGCATGTGATCTGGTTGTTAGCCACATTGAGTAATGCCTAGGGTTAAGGTCAAGTGATATTATCTTCGCCATGCAAGAGAAATATAATATTCTTATCAGTTATAAGAAGGCATGGAAAGCTAAGGAGCTCGCAATAAATCGCGTGATGGGGTCTTATGAAGACTCCTACCATCAACTCCCAATGTATTTGCATGAGTTGATGATGACCAACCCGGGGACGGTGACTGCCGTGGTTGTTAACCCAGAGACTTTCAGGTTCGAGAGATGTTTTGTAGCGCTCGGATAAGGCGTTCGAAGTTTTTAAAATTCTATATCAAGGGTATTGACCATTGACAGGACACACTTAAATCGTAAATACAAGGGTGTTCTATTCATTGCCATGGCCTTAGATGGCGACAATTATATTTTTCCAGCTGCTTTTGGCATCGGGGAACCAGAGAGCAACAATAGTTGGAATTGGTTCCTTAACCACCTCAATTGTATGTTAGGAGCTCTTCCGGGTCTTGTGATTATATCCGACCGACATAAAGGTTTAATGAAAGAAGTTCCCCAAGTCTTCCAACATGCAATCCATGGCTACTGCACTTACCATATATATAAAAACTTGGTGGACACTTTTAAAGACAAGTCGTTGGAAATCTACTACTGACGGGCTGTGAAGACCTGTAGGAGGGTTGAGTTTGAAAAGTTAATGCATTATATCGAAATGGCCAACCCCTAGTACATACATGGTTGAAATAAATCAGGTACGAAAGATGGGCATCTTCACACTTTCCAAGAAATTTTTTTTAACTTGGTCACTACAAACATATCTGAGTGAGTTAATGCCCTCTTCAAAGAAGCACGCAAATACCCCATTACTATATTGATAGAGGCGGTAAGATTTAAGATACAAGAATTATTTTACAAGAGAAGATAATCTGGAGCATCATTTGTAGGTCCGTTGACACCATGGGCGGAAGAACTGTTAAAGGATCTTGTGCCGAAGGCGCGAGATATCCGCTGTCATGCAATTTCTCGATATGAGTAATATGTTGTGAAAAATTATAATGATACAGTCAAGCTCAATGAGCTTTCGTGTACATGTCGCGAGTTTGACGTGAAGGGGCTCGCTTGTATGTATGTCCTTTCAGCATGTATAAACTATAATCTTCCTCATTACTCATACTGCTCCCCATTCTACACAGTGCAAAATTACTTGACCACGTATAACGAATCGGTCTACCTAGTACGTGACAAGAGCCAATGGGAAATATCGCTTGCCTTCAAGGAGTATTGTGTGTAGATTAAACCCCCACGACAAAAGAGGTCATCTGGAAGACCAAAAAAGCTAAGAATTCTCTCTCATGGAGAGGAACGAAAAATAGTAAAGTGTGGGCGATGCAAACAAACAGGGCATAATTGCTGGAAGTGCAAGTTTCCTATACCCGATGAATAACATTGTAATTTATTTTGTATTTTGTATGATATATGTTGTAATGTATTTTATGTCTTGATGTCCTTGCTCAATTTCCCTTGATGCACTAAACCTTTTGTGGTGGATGATGAAATCTAGCTTTCTCTTACAAGAAATTAATCGTTGCACTAAACCATTTCATTCGAGGCTCGTTGAATTTCAGTTTGCCTCGCTCAATTTTTAGTTTGCCTCGCTCAATTTCTAGTTTGCCTCGTTGAATTTCTAACTTGTCTCGCTCAAATTTCAGCTTACCTCGCTCAATTTTCAGTTTGCGTCGCTCAATTTCTAGTTTGCCTCACTGAATTTCTATTTTGCCTTGCTCAATTTTATGCTTGCCTCGCTCAATTTTATGCTTGTCTCGCTCAATTTTCAGTTTGCCTCGTTCAATTTCTAATTTTCCTTGCTCAATTTCTAGTTTGCCTCGCTGAATTTTCAGCTTACCTTGCTAAATTTCTAGCTTGCCTCGCTCAATTTCTAGTTTGCCTCGCTCAATTTCATGTTTGTCGCACTCATTTTCCAGTTTGCCTGGCTGAATTTCTAGCTTGCATCGCTCAATTTCTAGTTTGCCTCGCTGATTTGAGAACTAGAAACGAAATTAATATATTAATGTTGGTTTCCTACGCTGTTAAACAATGTAGTATTAAATGGCATCTTCCTTTTAAAGACAAAGAAATACATGCAAATTGAAAAAAAAAAAGAATGCTTTATGGTTAGCTGATATATGCTATCTGCATCTGTATAACAGTCCTTATCAAGTATTTTGCCAATAACCTTTATCCCATTCCACTTAGACACTTGATATGTATCCCGCCAAGGAAATTTTATTTTATTTAAAGGAAACAAAAAAGGAAATCCATATGGAACTCATTACATAAAGACAAATGCTTCTGAATTACCAGTATGAACACTCACATTCCATTGTTATGTTTTGATTTTGAAATTGTAATGTAGCTAATCTTCTAGATTTCTATCTTTGATGCATATCCACAATAAGAAAAATGGGCTCCATTTATGCTCTCCAAGGTAATTAAATCTGGAATTAAATCCACAAGAAGAAACATGGTGCAGTCTGCTTACCTCGGTCAATTTTCAGTTTGCCTGGTACAATTTCCAGCTTGCCTCGCTTAATTTTTAGTTTGCCTCACTCAATTTCTACTTTGCCTCGCTCAATTTTCACTTCGCCTCACTCAACTTCATGTTTCCCTCGCTCAATTCAAATTTGCCTCATCAATTTCTAGGTTGCCTCGCTCAATTTTTAGCTTGTCTCACTGAATTTCTAGGTTGCCTCGCTCAACCTCATGTTTCCCTCATTCAATTTCTTGTTTACCTCGCTCAATTGTCAACTTGCCTCGCTAAACTTGTCGGTTGCCTTGATCAATTTTTAGGTTGCGTCGCTCAACTTCATGTTTCCCTCGCTCTCTTTTTAGTTTGCCTCGCTCATTTTCTAGTTTGCCTCGATGAATTTTTAGGTTGCCTCACTCAATTTCCATGCTTCCCTCGCTCAATTTCTAGTTTTCCTCGCTAAATTTTCAACTTGCCTCTCTCAAATTCAAGCTTGTCTCGCTCAATTTTCAAGTTGCCTCGCTCAATTTCTAGGTTGCCTCGTTTAATTTTCAGCTTGCCTCGCTCAATTTCCATGTTTGCCTCGCTCAATTCTAGGTTGCCTCGTTTAATTTATAGTTTTCCTCGCTCAATTTCTAGCTTGCCTCATTCATTTTGTAGTTTGCCTCGCTCAATTTTCAATTTGCCTCACTCATTTTGTAGTTTGCCTCTCTCAATTCTAAGTTTGCCTCTCTCAATTTTCAACTTGCCTCGCTGAATTTCTAGGTTGCCTCGCTGAATTTTCAGCTTACCTTGCTCAATTTCCATGTTTACCTCGCTCAATTCTAGGTTGCCTCGCTCAATTTCTAGGTTGCCTTGAGGAACATCTCCTCCCCAGGTCCATGTAAAATTAAGTCTGTGATGGCGTAATTAGGCAATAGATTTCGGAACTTGAACACTTCCTCTCCATGTTAGTGAAAGGAAATGAAAATAGAGACTATTGCAGCAGTTCTGTCTTCAAAATGGAAAACTGTAATGAATTGAACCAGAAGAACAGGCCATGCATAACTAATTTTATAGTTAATGATGGAAATAAGATCATGCCGTTGACATCCCATCACACCGCTAATTTCATGTATGCCTCACTCAATTTGAATTGAAGTTTTGCACTACTCTGAGTTGCATTCAGAGATACTTCAATGGCTGGGAATTCGATGCACAAATGAAAAAAGAAGAAAAAATAACAAAAATGAAGTGCAATGGCCATTAACAGTATTGTGCTCCAAACACATTTTCAAAAAGTTATGCATAAAGCATGTTCATATAAGTACTTTAACAAGATCTTTCAGTTATAATAATTCCCTCCAATCAACCAAAATTTTTCAAGAAACAGTCAAATTAAGTTACGATGTGGGCCTTCATGAAAGCAAAAATTGAAACTGAGTTAGTGACTGGGCATCTACATTCTATGAACTACTGATCCTCCGAATCAGGCGGGCCTCCAATTTTCTGTTAGTGCACTGCACACTTGTTTGTCAATCACGTGAATCGTTGTGTCAAGTAAGACCGGTGAGCCCTTGGAAAATGAAGATCGAAGACGCAACTGGAGCAGAAGAATCAAGGAATATTCAAAGGGTAGAAAGGTGCTCTTATCCTCAAAACAAACTATACCCCTTAGATGATCTTAACCTAGAAATCATCAGCTAGATCATCCCTTTAAGCCATAAAAAGTCCAAAAATCATATATCCTTTTATTTGGCTTTAGTAGGTTCAAAGTTGTTGAAAGAATTGCAGGACAAGAACTTAAACTGGAAAATCTGTCTCAAACTTTGGTTGGAGTAGGTGCCACCGAATGGCATCTTCGGTCCCACCGAAGACAACCATCGGTGCCATCGAAAGTGATCAAAATCTTCTAGCAACTTTAGGATTTAATTCAATACCACTGAGAGATAATTTGGTCCCATCGACGATAGTTTGGTGCGACCAAAGGATCCCTCGATAGGACTGAAATATAGTCGTTATAGATCCGTTGAGACTTTTTCTCTATAAAAGGAGCATCTAGAACTTCATAAAAATGATGGATTAAGGCATCCTAGAGTCCCTAGTGCATCCCAAGCTTACACTAGCCATCCTAGACTCTATCTATATGAGACTTATCTTCTTTTCATTGTGATTCATCATCTCAATGAGAATTCAAAGCTCTTATTAATGAAGAACATGATCTCAAGCCTTCACTAGAGTATCGAGACCAAACCTATTGGTATATTCTTAGTCTCTATTATACTTTAGACCATCCATCATTTGAATCCCCTAGGAAATCCACTTGCAATCAAGTTATAGGAGATTCAACCCACTCCCATTTCCTTGGTTACCCTAAAGGAACATTATTTGTAAGGAAACTAATCGTCAAAGTTGAAACATCAGAACAACCACAACATCGTGATCAGGGGAGCATCCGGGAGCTGATTGAAGCTCAACAAAGCTGAGATCAAGTAACCTATAAGCTACATCAAGAAGGGCTCATCCATTTATAAAGTAAGTACAAGAGTCCAAAGAGTCTGAAACCTATTTCTTGTGTAGGATTTGGTTTCAGAGTTTGTTCGCAAACTCGTTAAGACCTTTTGTAGGCCTCCGACGGGAGAATACATATAGTGTCCTTGTATAGGACTCAATACCTTGTGTAGGTATGTGTGATAGCCTTGTGTAGGCTTGATCGAGTGCCTTGTGTAGGCATGTGTTATTGCCTTGTGTAGGCAAATACCTTGTGTAGGTATGTATGATTGCCTTGTGTGGGCATGAGTGATTGCCTTGTGTAGGCTATACCTTGTGAAGGTTGTAAAGGTTTGAGGTAAACTTGATTTAAAACCTCTCATAGTGAAATCCGGTCTACTTTAGGAGAGAGTGCGTCTGCCGAGAGTGGAGTAGGCACGTAGCTGAACCACTATACATGCTTGTGTTTGGAATTATCATTTGCGCATCTGTTTAACTATGCTTATGTGTTTAAATGCTTAATTATATATGCATGATTAGATGAATGCCTAGGTTTAATAGGTAGCATATTCCTTACATACATGTTCACTATGTTATAGGTTAGTTACTTAATTTGCATATCTTGAGTAGCCTATGTGATTGGACCCTCTATTGACTTGAAAACCTTTAGAGTTATATTACCTTGCTTAGTTTAATTACAAATTAGTTTAAGTTAGGCAATTAGGATTTTTAAATTGACATAATAATTGAAAAATCCTATTCACCCCCCCTTTAGGACACTTGAACTAATTCCATACTTCTACTATAGTGGTCTAAACCGTAATTTTATTTTTAGTTTCCCTCGCTCAATTTCTAGTTTGCCTCGCTCAATTTCTAGCTTGCCTCACTCAATTTTCAGTTTGCCTTTGTTAATTTTCAGTTTGCCTCGCTCAATTTCTAGTTTGCCTCGCTCGATTTTCTGTTTGCCTCGCTCAATTTCTATGCTTCCCTCGCTGAATTTCATGTTTGCCTCGCTTGATTTTAGGTTTGCGAAACGTAACGCGATACCGATATTTCGATCATAGGTAATAACTACTTCGGCCTTGGTTACAAATAACAAATCATTGTTTCAAAATCCCATTGAACCTCTTTATTTTATGGGTTTTCAGTAGCTATGCAGAAAAAGGGTTCGTATGACATTTATGAAGATATCTCCTTTCCATTCCTTCAACAACAATAGAATACCGACATAGCTTTCACAATCAAACCAGAAATCCATCATCAATGATCAAATTAAGTAAACTACTTATGTATTCAATCTGACATTATTTGCAGCATGTTTTGAGAACTAGAAACGGAATTAATGACCTACAAGTTGATTTCCAACACTGTTAAACAATATTATCTACAGTCCTTATCAAGTATTTTGACAACAACCCTTGTCCCATTCCACAGTGCCACTTGATATGTACCCCGCCAAGGAAATTTTGTTTCTTTTGGATTAAATAAAAAAAGAAATCCATCAGGAACTCTTTACATAAAGACAAATACTTCAGAAAATATGGTATGAAAATTCACATGCCAAAGCATTCCAAGTTATCACAATCTCACAATCTCAATTCATAAAAAGAGATACTCAAAGCTATCACAGATCTATTGTAATTTGAGTCACAACAAACCATTAAAAACTGAAAGTATTTCTTAAATATCAAACTAGAATCAAAGAGAATTCAACTTAAACATCAATCAAAGCAATAGAAAACATCCCATCACGCTACAAGCTTCACCTCTTAGCCCTAGCTAAGAGGTTTAGCTGACCATATACATGATTAGAACTAAAACCATAGAAGAAAGCATGAAAAACTGAGTAAGGAAGAAGAAGAACGCTTGGTGACGCTTTTGCTCCACTCTTCTATCCCTAGATTATGCCCAGGGATGCCCTGGGGACTCCTATTTATAGTTGTGCAACACCTCCTTACGCACCTCTTTGGAAAAATCCAAAAACTGCCTCAAATTTATGCACTTCGCGTAACTTTGCATAATCCGTTCGATGACATCGAACAACTTCGATGTCATCGAACAACTTCGATATCATCGAAGGTGTATTTTGTGTGTACTTTTTCCACGCTTCTGTAGCTTCATCTGGACTCTGCGACCTTCTAAGTCATCGAACCTACCTTCGATGTCATCAAGCATTGTTCGATGAATCGATAATGTGTCCAAAATAGTCCAGAGAGTTTATCTAATTTCTTCAGTAAATTCGATGTCATCGAAGAGACCTTCGATGTCATCGAGTAGATCTTTAATGTCATCGAGGAGTGCTTCGAGTAATCGAAAATGGTGCCTGATATGTCCAGCAAGTTTTGTCTAAATTCCACAGAAAGTTCGATGTCATCAAGCAGTTCTTCGATGTTATCGAGCAAAGCTTTGAGTCATCGAACAAGTTCTCGAGTCATCGAAAAACGTCTTTAATTTGTCCAGCGACCAACTCAATTTTCCTTCATAAATTCAATGTCATCGACTTGTGTTCGATGTCATTGAATGTGTCATCGATGTTATCGAACGGTGTTCGATGACACAGTAAATGTGTATTCTGCACTTTCTTTTAACTTCTTTCCTTCTCCACTTGGTTTTCTTGAATCTTGGGACCTTGGAATCTTAATCTTTGTCTCCTAAGAATCATTATTTGTCTTGGTGATCTTTGAGCGTCAAATCAATACTTTTAGCACCTTTTCCAATCCAAGCTCTTAAATCCACCTTGCAATATAAACATAAGTAAAATAGGACATTAAGTAGTATCATGTTCATAAAACCAAGATATAAATGGGGTCCAATAGGCAATATTTAACCCTCAAGACAATTTTCAACTAGCATTTTGCTAGTCCCGAGCAAAGTATACGAAAAATAAATCTCAATGCTTGATGTCAAAAATCTCTTTAAGAAAATAATCTTTTGTGCACTCAAGTATGATTGGGTAGAACTAAGATATAAAAAGGCTGAGCTAAGAGTCCTAAAGGGGGTGAATAGGACTATGCCAAATTAAAATTTTAAATACAGAATAAGAAAGAAATCAATAATGATAGCACTTAACAATTCAAATAGCAGAAATGAATAACAACCTCAAATGTACAAGTATTGAGAGGTTGATACAGATGTTGTTCTAAGGACAACCTTACACCAAAAACCAATGGCTTATGGTAAAACAACCTGATTCCTAGAATGGTCTATGTATCAAAATCTCAAACCGATACAGAGGAATAAAGAATAAAACAAAAATAAAATTCTACTGCTATTACAACATTCACCACATGTACTGAAAGTAAATTACAATCATTCACCACAAATGCTGGAAAAATAAATTACAACATTCACACACTTAGCCACATTCAACCATTCACAACTCCAACAATTATAGTGGTTTGCTTGTGTGCACACCAACTGTTAAAAAAACAACCACACAACTACTCCACTCCCAATATCCTCACACAGTGGATATTGGCTTTCACTATAAAATAGGTTTTTCAAGGTTCACCTAAAACCTTCACAATTGTGTCTTTCTAGTGGGCTTACACAATTCAAAAATCCCACACTCTGAGATTTTCCAGATCACCTTAGACAAACCAAAAAAAGAAAGAGAGATTTTTCTGGCACAACCTCAAAAACCAAAAAGAGATTTACAAAAATGTAAATATACTTATTTGGATATTCTCCTTTGATGAAGCCTGGTAGAACCAATTCGGTGTAGATGTTCAATGTCCACACTCACTTATGAAAGGGTTCTAAGTTCTAAATGATTTTTAAGATTAAATCACCTTGGGCTAGCTTGATTTGATTTTGATCTCAAGGAAGGGAAAAACTTAAATCTCTTCTTCAATTAAGATTGGAATAGAAATTCAAAATCAAATGCAAAAAGATAAATTAAAGAGAATATTAAATGAACACAATATAGCTTAAGAATATCACAAACTTATCTTTTAGAGTGGTGTCTTGATTATCTTGGAATTTAATGAAAAACTCTGAAAATCGTCCTCAATTTATAGGCAAAATTACTGTTCACTCAACTGGCCCAGTGGTCAGTTCGACTGGTTGAAGGACCAACAAGAATTCAAAATTTCGGGCACGATAAGATAAGACTATTCCACGATTAGTCGAGTGGCTTACTCGATTGGTCGAGTGGCCTGCTCGACTGGTCGAGTCCTGCACTCGACTAGTCGAGTGGGACCAAAAATGGTTGCTGGACTTTGAGTCGAGCCTGCTCGACTAGTCGAGCACTGTTCATTCGACTGGTCGAGCAGCCTCCAGGACTGGTCGAGGGTCCAACAAAAAATCCTGAAAATTAGTAACAAACATTGGACTGGTCGAGGAAATTCTTGGACTAGTCGAGCTAGTACTAGGACTACTCGAACATAAGCTAAGACTAGTCGAGAAAAAGCCTATAAAATTATATAATGACCTAAATTAAGTAAGCAATCCATATGACCTAACCTATGGTCAATCTAGGGTCATTCATACCTTGTAGGTGAAATTTGAACATTGAAACATCATTCGCTTTGGTTGATAGTTTAACTTAAAGTACAAGAAGCTTGACATCTTGAAGTACTTTGAAGCTTGAACTTGAGGTACTTGTGACTTGTGTTTCAACTTGAGTATATGAGCTTAAGCTTGAGAAGATTACTTGAGCTTGAATTCTTAAAGTAATGCACACTGTCTTGATATAGTTGAAGCTTAAAAACTTGATCTAGTACTTGAACTTGTACAAGAATCTCTTATTCTTATACTTGAGCTGCTTGAATCTTGAAATGGAACATCTTGAACTTGTACTTGAATTGCTTGATCTTGAATATGAAGATGAGCTACACAAGATACAGATTCCAAGAGGTTTTGGCACTACAAAATTTGACAATCATAGGAGCTAGATAGAATAGCATTTACAAGATACGAAAGTGACATTTTGAAAACCTAGAACCAAATCACATAAGCATCCCATCAAATAAGTTCTTTGTCCATTAAATTAAAGCATAATTTGCATATCAAGTTTTTCAATGTGCTCAGTGAAAGTCAACTTACTTCTTGTATGAATACTATCAATTTATCATGTTAGCTATGCTTATCACTTCAAGATCAGTTTGAAACTCAAGTACTAATTCCGAACTTATCCCATTTTCTTTCTTTCTCCAGTTTTTTATTTTATATCGACGGTCAATTTTTATTCATTCTTTTTATGACCCTTTTGTCGATCTCTAGTTTTTCATTCTTTTTCATGACCCCTTTGTCGATCTCCTATTTTTTAAGTGGTTCTTTTTTTTAAAGGTAGATAAAATTCTTTAGACTCACGTCTTACCATCTATTAATGATTCACATACTAACAATCAGAACTTCTAGTATATCTTACAAAAGGCAGATTGAGTTGTGTTTTGTGATTTAGGTAAACATGATATTTAAATTTTCTCTTAATCAATTAAGCATAAGACTTAAGTAATGAATTACTTAGATGATTAACTCTAACAATCCAAATTTCAATCTCCATCTTATCATACCCAAGCACTCTTAAGTGCACCATTCATTGCTTCCCTAATAGATTTTAACTTGAAACATTAAAAAATTTCAAAAATTTTGCTCAAAACTCAGAAAACACTAATTAGGTTACCTAATCCTCCATCCCCAAATGAAAAATCTATATTGTCCTCAATGTAAAAGAATTAAAGCATGTAATGTAAAAGAGGCAATGAAAAGAAAAGGGAAGTGATAGAAAGGTAATACCTGAAGAAGGAATTCTGAGGCTATTTCTTTTAATGATCTCAGTATGAAGATGGGTTAACAAACTATCCTTAAAAAGTAGAAACAAACTACCCTAGTCCTATGAAAGCGATAAACCTACTTATACCTCCATCAGACTAGGAGATCAATCATGGTACACAGGATCAGTAAGAGGTATGGACATGTCCTCTGAATCAAATTTCTCAACAAATGGCTTTAATCGATGTCCATTTACTTTGAATTCGTCGCCATTGTTTGGATTCTTTATCTCGACAACCCCATGAGGATAAACATTAGTAATAGTGAAAGGGCTGGTACAACGAGATCGGAGCTTACCCGGAAAGAGATGTAACTGAGAATTGTACAAGAGGACTTTCTGACCTGGTGTGAATGATTTTCGAAGAATGTATTGGTCATGAAGCACCTTCATCTTGTCCTTGTAAATTCTTGAGTTCTCGTACGCATCATTCTGAATTTCTTCAAGTTCATTCAACTGAAATTTGTGTAGCGAGCCAGCGTTGTCCAAATTAAAGTTCAGATTTTTAATAGCCCAATAGGCTTTATGTTCCAACTCTACGGGCAAATGGCAAGCCTTCCCATAGACAAGTCTAAAGGGAGACATTCTAATAGGGGTCTTAAGTACGGTACAGTAAGCCCATAAGGCATTGGTCAATTGGATTGACCAATCCCTACGGTCAGGGTTAACCGTCTTTTCCAAGATGTGTTTAAGTTCCCTATTGAAAATCTCAGCTTGCCCACTTGTTTGTGGGTGGTATGGAGTGCTCACTTTGTGGGAGATGCCATATTTCTTCATTAAGTTCGCAAATGACCTATTACAAAAATGTGAACCTCTATCACTAATGATGGCTCGAGGCGTTCCGAACCGGGAAAGGATGTTGTTCTCTTTTAAGAATTTAATGAGCGTTTGATGATCATTGTTTCAGCATGGAATTGCTTTGACCCATTTAATGATATAGTTTACGGCGAGCAAAATATATAAATTCCTAAAAGATTGGGGGAATGGTCCCATGAAATTAATGCCCCAGCAATTAAATGCTTCAATGACCAGAATGGGGTTCGAAGGCATCATGTTTCGATGGGACAATGCTTCCAATTTCTGACAACACTCACAAGCTTTGCAAAACTCATGAGTATCCTTGAATATAGTGGGCTAGTAAAAGCCGCACTGCAGAATTTTGGTCGTGATCTTTTTAGCAGAAAAGTGACCACCACGAGCCTTAGAATGACAAAAGGAGATGGCACTTTGGTGTTCATTGTCTGGTACACATCTCCTTAAAATTTGGTCTAGACAATATTTAAACAAATATGGATCATCTGAGAAGAATTTGCGTACCTCAATGAAGAATTTTTTCTTATCTTGAGCAGTCCAATGTGTTAGCATGAAACCTGTGGCAAGATAATTAGCAATATCCGCAAACTAAGGTGAATAGGAGACTTTGAACAATTATTTGTCAGGGAACATGTCATTTATATGTGTCATCTTAAGGGAATCGGAGAGATCAAGGCGGGAAAGATGATCAGCCACTACATTCTCTACTCTCTTTTTATATTTTATTTTCAAATCAAATTCTTGGAGTAGGAGGATCCATCTTATCAGGTAGGGCTTAACATCATTCTTAAAAAGAAGATACTTGAGCGCCGCATGATCTGTGTAAATGACGATCTTGGATTCGATTAAGTAGGACCTAAATTTGTCTAAAGCGAACACTACGGCTAAGAGTTCCTTTTTCGTAGTAAAGTAGTTCACTTGGGTAGGATTTAGAGTTCTACTTGCATAATGAATAACGTAGGGCTTCTTTTCTTTTCTCCGGCCTAAAACTGCCCCAAGAGCATAGTCAGACATGTCACACATAAGTTAAAAGGAAGGCTCCAGTCGGGTGGCTGCATGATAGGTGAAGTGGTTAACATGCCCTTGAGCTTAGTAAAAGCTTCTTAGCATTACTCAGTCCACTCATATGAGATATCCTTTTGAAGTAGATTGCATAAAGGACGAGAGAGGCGATTAAAGTCCTTTATGAATCTTCTGTAAAATCCAGCATGTCCTAAAAAGGATCGCACGTCTCGTATGTTCTTGGGTGGAGGTAAGTTAGAGATAAAATCAATTTTACCCTTATCTACCTCAATTCTCTTGGACGAGATGATATGTCCAAGGACAATTCCCTTACGAACCATGAAATGACACTTCTCCCAATTCAATACTAAATTCTTTTCCTCACATCGCTTCAACACATTTTTCAAAATTTTCAAGCATTCGCTAAAGGATGGACCAAAAACTGAGAAATCGTCCATGAAGACCTCTAAATACTGTCCCACCATATCAGAAAAAATACTCAACATACATCGCTGAAAAGTGGCGGGGGATTACACAGTTCAAATGACATCATTCAGTAAGCAAAGGTGCCAAAGGGACATGTGAATGTGGTCTTTTCTTAGTTTTTAAGGGCTATCTCGTTCTGATTGTACCCTGAATATCCGTCAAGGAAACAGTAATAAGAATGACTAGCTAGCCTTTCCAAAATTTGATTGATGAAGGGCAAAGGAAGGTGGTCTTTCCTCGTCACGGTATTCAATTTCCTATAGTCAATGCATATTCTCCAACCAGTAGTGATTCTAGTCGGCATGAGTTCATTATCAGCATTAGCTACGATGGTGATTCTGGACTTCTTAGGAACCACCTGAGTTGGACTCACCCATTGACTATCGGATATGGATATAGGGTATATGATATCCACATTCAATAGCTTAAGAACCTCGGCCTTAACAACTTCCTTCATGTTTGGATTTAATCTATGTTGTGGTTGTCAGGAGGTCTTCACATTATCCTCCAAATAAATGCGGTCAGTACAAATCGAAGGGTCAATTCCCTTGAGGTCCGCAATCGACCATCCAAGGGCTCCCTTATGCTCAATGAGAGTAGATATGAGCATACTCTTGTTCTTGCTCAAGGTAGGAAGAAATCACCACTAGGTATGTCTCATCTTGACCTAAATAGACATTTTAAATAAGAGGGCAAAGGTTTTAGGTCAAGCTTCGGTGCCTTGAGGTTAGACGGTAGAGACACTACATCAGTTTGGGTTAATTCTTCAAATTGTGGCCTCCACCGGTTAACTTCGAGTATCGGCACAGTATTAAGCATGACACCCGTCTCCCTAATCATATTATCATCCAAATCATGGGAGTGGGCCAGGCACGTCTCTAGAGGGTTAGAGGATAAGGTCATCAGAGTTCTATCCTCCACGAAAGAATCAATCAAGTTAACATTGTGAGCATCATCATCGTCCTCTACCTGTTTGCCCGTATTAAAAAAAGATATTCAACTCCAATGTCATATTTCCAAAAGACAAGCTCATGACTCTATTCCTGTAATTAATGATCGCATTTGATGTGGCAAGGAATGGGCGACCAAGAATGACAGGAATCTGAGTGCTCATGTCCATAATGGGTTGAGTATCCAGGACGATAAAATCTACCGAGTAGTAGAATTTATCAACCTAGACCAACACATTTACAATTACCCCTCTTGGTACACGAACTGAGCGATCAACAAGTTGTAACGTGGTCCGGGTGGATTTTAATTCACCCAAACCCAGTTATTTGTAGACCGAGTATGGGATCAGATTTACGTTCGCTCCTAAATCAAGAAGTGCGTGCTCAATGTGGTAATTCCTAATTATGCAAGCAATGGTTGGGCTATCGGGATCTTTTTATTTCTGTGGCACATCTTGTTTAGGATGTCACTCACTTTTTATGTCAGAAAATTTTTCTTTTTAATACTTTGCCACCTCTTAGTCGTGCATAGGTCTTTCAGAAATTTGACATATGAATGAATTTATTTTACGACATCCAGAAGAGGGATGTTGACCTTTACTTGTTTAAGCACCTCTAGAATGTCCTGAGAGTTAGAGAGAGATTTTGGTGCAATCAAGCGTTAGGGGAATGGTGCAATTGTCTTGCTCAGAGGTTCCGGTTCTAATCCATGTGGAGTGTTGCTAGGTCTATCAATTTCATTTACTTTTGGGTCATTAGACTTTTTAACCATTACCGGAATAGATTTGTCAATTATCTTCCCACTCCTAAGAGTGGTGATAGACTTTGCTTGCTCCATTTGATTTGAAGAGCTTGAATCACTTATTTGGTATTGTGGTTTAGGATTGGGGAAAGGTTGGGCTGGAAGAATCCATTTTTCCCCAATTGAATTTTTTGTCTTATGCCCTTGTATGGCCTTTGAAAGGTCTTGAAGGGTTTGCAATATACTCTGATTAAAAAGCTCTTGATTTTGAATATGTTTCCAAACCAGATCCTCTTGAGGTTTCCCTTGATTCAAGAATTGGTTATGGATTCCTTGAGGAGTAGCAGTTTGTCCATTCCTCCAACTAAAGTTCAGATGATTTCTCCAACTAGGATTGTATGTATTCGAGATGGGTCCACTGAAAGGTCTTTGGTAGTTGTTCACGACATTCAATTGCTCGTTCAGTGCCTCTTGAAAAGCAGGTATCATTGGGCAATTTTTAGTTGTATGTATGTTGCAAGCACGGATACCGCAAACAACTTCCTTAGCCTTATCCTTCTTAAGTTTCATGGCCTCGACCTTCCTTGCGAGACTGGCCACTTTACCATTTATATCATCATCCTCTTTTAACAAATATATCCCACCCCTCTCTCTTGCTTGAGTAAGCTTAGATATGGTGCTAGATTTTGGGGAGATGTCACATGATTGTGCGGTTTCAGCGAGTTTGTTAAAGTAATCTCATACCTCATCGACATTTTTGTTCATGAATCTTGTCCTAGACTTCTGCAACTCAAGGTTGCGGCTGATTCATCGGTTGATTTACAACCATAACCTCAATTAACTCTAAGGATCCCGAGTGGTGTCTAATCCTGGGATGGATATATAACCCCTCAACTAATCCTCCTTCACTCAAAAGACATCGAGTGTTGTCATGGACCCACTTGGGCATGAAACACTCTTAGCTCTCAATTTCATATTCTAACCTAATCCTAAAAGAAAGAAGGGAAATAGAAATCTAGAATTAGAAAGAGAGAGAGAGAGAGAGAGAGAGAGAGAGAGAGAGAGAGAGAGAGAGAGAGAGAGAGAATTAGAAAGAAGTTACCAAATTAGAAGGTTCTATGTTAGGATCCTGCAAAAGAAAAAAAAGGAAAGTGAATTAGTTTCTAAAAAGGAAATAAGGAAAGCAACTTAGTTTCTAAAAACAAAAAAGGAAAGTTCTTAAAAACGGAAAATAAAAAGTTTCTAAAAAGAGAAAAAGTTAGTTTCTAAAATCAAATTAGGAAAGTTTCTATCCTAGAATTAGAAAGGAAAGTTTCTAAAAAAACAGAAAAGAAAAGTTTCTAAACCTAGAAATAGAAAGCTAAGTTACTTTCTAAAATAATTCGGAAAAAAACCCTAACCTAAAAATAAAAAGTAGAAAAAACCCTAATCTTAAACTAATCCCAAAACTATTCAATCTCAAAAAAATGTAACTGTTAGTCCCCTGCAGCGGCGCCAAAAACTTGTTCACAACCCCAAGTGTAGGGTCGCGATGCAGTAATAATCTCGGTGAGACCGAGGTCAAATCCACAGGGACTAATCTCGTGAGTATTCTGAAAACAACTAGAAGTAGAACTAGAAGAAGATATAAACCTAAATATGGAAGTGTAGAGAGAGTAATTGTGAATTATTTAACTAAAACTAAAGAAATTCAAAGGTGGGAACTAGGGTTTCCAAGGATCCATTTGTAGATATCAGGGAGATTTATGCTTGATTCAAGGACACAACTGGAATCAAAGTCCTATCTTATCCAGTTGGAAGATATCCCAGTAAAACCAAATCTGAACTTCCTTTGACCTAATTCTCAATAGATGAGAGTTGTGAGAACTAGAAGTGATTCCATCACAAAACCATGCCCAGGAGATAATAACTCACAATAGGATATACCAATCTCATAAACAAACATAAGAGAATCGTGAAGATTAGAAGGGATTCCATCATCCAACCATGCCCATGAGATGATGGTGAACAACAGGATTTTCTAATTTCACAATCTCAATTCATGAAAAGAGATACTCAAAGTTATCGCAGATCTTTTGTAATTCGAGTGACAACAAACCATTAAAAACTGAAAGTATTTCTTAAATATCAAACTAGAATCAAAGAGAGTTTAACTTAAACATGAATCAAAACAATAGAAAACATCACATCACACTACAAGCTTCACCTCTTAGCCCTAGCTAAGAGGTTTAGCCAACCATAGACATGATTGAAACTAAATGAAAGTGCACCTGCTAGTACCCTGGTTTGTCAAGTTACGTGTGTGGTGAGTCAGACTGACTGCAGAACTCGATAAGAAGATTATTTCAAGTGTCTGCCTCAACCGGATGTGTGAAAGCTCGCAAATTAAAACCCTTAAAACAAGATAGACATCTTAGGATTTTATGGTGAGAAAACTTTTGGCAAAACAGGAAAATCTCAAAGTTTTTCTCGCCCTGTCAATTCTATCGAAGCACCCTCGATATGATCGACCTGCATTGTCGATGTCCTCGATACCTTAACAATATTATTGATAAGAGGACCAAAATGTCCAGCAAATATATATTCATTTAGACGGATTTATCGATATATCGATACACCTATCGATATCATCGACAAAAGCACTAAATATGTCCAGCAACTTCACAATATATCTGGACGAATTATCGATGTATCGATACACATATCGATATCATCGATATTCAAATCTTGAGATCATCGAGAGTGGCTCGATAAGATCGACAGGCTGATTTCGGCGCCCCTGTTTTTTAATGAAAATCTCAAAATTCTTCGATATATCGATGACCGTCCGATATGATCTGAATTCAAACATCGATAAGATCGGAGGTCCATCGATGATATCGACAGTGAGAGCGCATTTCTTACAACAGTAATTTCAGGTTGTTTTTAACTATGATCGGGGGCCCTTCGATTTAATCGATATTCAAATATCGATGATATCGACACCAGATCGATTGCATCGAACAAAGCTATAAATTGTCCAGCAAGTTCAAAGATAAATCAGTTGGATTTATCGATGCCTCGACTCTAATATCGATGTCATCGACATTCAAATTCCGATGACCACGACGGTTCCCCCGATCATTCATGAAAACCTGAAATATCTTAAAGTCAAGTCTCTCTCATTTTTCAAGTGTCGATGGATCGAACCTGTCATCAATGGAATCGGAGTTCGAAATCCGATGACATCGACAATAACTTCGATTTATCGACCAATTGGCAATGAGTTTCAAAAGCGTATGACATCGAGTCCGAGTCATCGAGCAGACCATCGATGCTATCGAGAGTATACGCTCGATAATATCGAACCTGCTCGATGATATCGACCTCTGTCATAAATGTGACCATTTTATATCCGTTGGAACTTTTTGCCTATTTATAGAGGACTTGTCTTTTGTTAGTGTGAGAGAAAGTAGAGAAAGTTTTTGAGTATTTCAACTTACATCTTATACCTAAAGCCCTTTCTCTCGAGGGAGTTCATCCTCCAATCTTCCCTCACCATTGATATTCAATAAAGTGGATTGGAGAATGAAGTTCGTTATTCAAGGATCCTCCAGCTACTACCTTAATGACAAATCATTATGTTGGGATGCCTTGAATGCATAAGATTGGAACTACTCTACCTTCCTTATAGGAAAACCTTTAGAGAGTAGGATTCCATCTTCACCTTGACCTAACCCTAAGCCTAGTCTTGGTATATCTTTTGTGTTGCGGATTAAGGAAGCAGAAGACTCTTCGTCAACAAGGAGGAGGAGATCTACGGCGTTGTGCTTAACGGGACTCATCAACTTATCTGTAAGTATCTAGAGTCCAGGAGGACACTTGCGATCTTTCCTTTCTAGGACTGGGTCTTAAGTGGTTCTCACCCTTTGAAGTCCTCAAGGAGGCCTTCGGCGGGAGTGTACGTTGTGGGTGCGTTGTTGTAACATCCCGAAAAATCGAGGGTCGAGAAGTAACTTAACTCTCGAGTTTCCAGAACATCACTTATGCAACATAGATAATGATGATTAAATGTTGTCTGCATTAATGTAGTGAACATGAGTGAGATTAAGCCAAAACAGCATATCATACTCTAGAGACAGTTAAATTGCAAGCGAAAGACTGTGATAGATATATAAAATATATAAAAACTGTGGTGAGTCTCCAGAGTGTGATAACATTACCAGGTTAAATAATTACAAGTATAGTTCCAAAATATACCAAACGTGTAAGTGTAATGACTTCTATCCCAAGTACCATAGCCCCGTCAATACAATACCAGGTCTTCATAAACCTGACAGAGAACTACATGTAGGAGAACTCCTTCTCCACATCACAATAGTCCGGCTCTGCTTCATAAGCATCGCCATCGACTGAAACTCAACAAATCTGGTTGGTGTGTACAACACTGTCCCGTAACGTGGGAGTGAGTAGCTAACTCAGTGGAACAATAAGGCATAAGTTTTTAGTCAAGCAGTAATGATAAAGCAGTAAAATCAAACATTCTTAACTACTCTTATTAATGCAAGTATGAATGTAGTCATGATGGATGCCCTCACTGACATACTCCCTCACGCGACACCCTCTTCGTTCGCGGCATGCTTTCATCCCTCAGTGCTCCACATCTTCCAGGCACATGCAATGCATGATGAGCATGATTACCAAGTTTTCTTTATTAGTCCATTTCAAACAGCAGGATTGGGAAACTAAGGTACCTCCCTTGTATCATTCCCAAACATGATCCATTCTAGGGTCGTCAGTCCAAGACAATCTCATACGATAGTGTGTTTCTAGGTCACTACAAGGGCTGCCAGGGCTGTTACACGGAATCGTTGCACCACTCCCCCATCACCTTATCAATACAGGCCTAGTTTATACTCTGTTACTACGGGAAGGCTCATCGTCTCACTGCAGATTCAGAGTATGCTCGAGGTCAGTACAAAGGGCTGTCAGGGCTGTTACACGGAATCGTTGCACCACTCCCCCATCACCTTATCAATGTAGGCCGACAGCACGAATATAGTGTCCCATACCACCATAATCGGCTCACGAGTCTGGTTGCTCACTGGTCACTACGGAGAGGCACGTGGCCCCAGCGTAGGCCGACAGCTCGACCACGGCGTCCCATACCACCATGCCCGCCTCATGAGTCATAGCGGATTGAGGTACCATGGTTAACGGGATTCCACTGGTAAGTTTGGTACCCTACGTTCAAGCAGAGGCGACCAAACATGGTGAACATACATTAGACAAATCGGGTTACTTGACGAGTTCGGCTAGCTCGAGCGCACAACAAGTTGAACGACATGAAGTGCATAAGCACTTCGCGTGGCCAACTACTATCGTCAACCGAAGTATGACTCGGGTTCGTCGAACACATCTCACGTGACAAAAGAATCACAGCCACGAATTCAATTCTGGTACCGATTGTTTGGACTATAATCATAGCCCCAAACACAATCAATTGCAGATAGATAAAGCAGTAATGGATCAAGATTCAAATCATACAATTAAAGTCTGGTATTATCCATTTAGGGCTGCCAGGGCTGTTGCACGGAATCGTTACACCACTTCCCCATCACCCATGACGGATCAACGAATCATACAACGTAAATATGAATTTAAACATATACATTATATAAATAAAATCATAGAAGCAGTTGAGCATGTTATGAAGCACAACACAAGCATGAGTCCGTACATATTCAATTCCTAATCACACAACTATCCAAGGAAATCATACACATAGTTAAAAGAGTTGAGAATCATATCTCAACACCCTTATACATTACAATTTACTAACTACTACTCATCCAAACTTTTTAACAATCACTTAGACTACATACACCAACATACATGTCATATGTTGATCACATAGGTATAAGGCCAAATTCTTTCACTAGGGAGTTACCCCAATCATAACACACATACACCCACGACGGATAGTCATGGCAAGCAGGAATCCAAGTTTCATATTCATTCAGTCATTTCCACAAACACTTGGGCCACAAATTTTAGCATATATAGTGTATATTGGCCGTGGCGTGATTTAGGGCAAATCCTTTCGTCAAAGGGGGTATCGCCAATACAACAATCATGTATCCATGACAATTAGTCATGGCGAGCACGGATGAGAATTTTATACTCATTCAGTCATTTTCACAAACACTTAGCATACACTATTTCAATATACATGATGTATGTTAGCAAAACATGTATTAGGGGCTAACCTTTCGCCAAGCGAGTATTTTATCCATATATAGTATATTCATACAGCAAATAATCATGGCAAACACATCTCCAAAATTTATACGTATACTGTACTTTCTAGAATACACAATTTCAACATACATAGTGTATATAAGCAAAACATGTATTAGGGCGAGCCCTTTCGCCAAACAGGTAATTTATCCACATATAATATATTTATACGACAATTAATCATGTCAAACACATTTCTAAAATTTGTACGTATACGGTACTTTCTTCAAATACCTAGAGTATATAGAATTCCATATTTTTCATCTTTAATCGAAACGGAAAATAGACAGCACTTTGTACATGTGCAATTGCATGCAGATCATGAATCTATCATTATTTGACATTGAAAGCGTTGAAAACCATAACCTATACACATAAAGTCCGCAGCTTTTGTCGTAGAATCGTAACGGAGTCGATAGGTTTGCTAAGCTTCCGTATACGGCAGTTTGCCGACCTATAGAACGGAATAGGTTAGCTATTTCATAACCTACAACTATCAAAACTCCAAAAAAGACTAGGGTTAGGGTTTCTTACCCAGAAACAACGCCGGAATCGCCGGGAAAGCGATTAGAACGGAGTGGTTGTACTTGCATAACGGCAGGGAGGCATGACAGGGAGATCCTCCCATAACTCCCACACTTTCTCTCTCTTTTCTCTCTCTCAAATCTCAAATTCGTATGGCTGTGAGAGAGAGGGTTCAAAGGCCCTTATATAGCCTAAAAAGTCTCCAAATTAGACTTCAAGTCAAGGTATACTTAGGTTATAACCAAAGTGGTCCTGTTTCAGCTCAACGGAGGACTTCTGGCGGGCCTCCTTGAGCCAAAGGTCGGACTTAAGCTCACTAACACTGGATCTACGTACTATTAAGTTTTCGTTCCAGTAGGGTTCTCAGATCACGCGTGGCGGACCAGTTTCAGTTCAACGGTCAGCGTATCTCGATCGGAGATTCTAAGTACATGTAAATGTGTATGAAATTTCTCCTGATCTGAGGGTGTAATTTGGTCTGATTCTGACGGTCTGGTTGCTTAAAACTGATCCGCAAGCGAGAGGTGCCTGATTACTATTAAGATATTTTATTTTGAATTAATTTCATATTTCTCACACTCTTCACTCCGGACTCAAGCGAATAGCGCTGGGACACTGGCTGGATTTGATTTCCGAGATGGCTGTCAAGCTCAGCGAGGCGGTCCTAAGTCCTTAACCTCGTATTATTCGGACTCCCGATGTGCGGTCCAGATCTGATACGGAGTTTCAAGATGCTCCCGAGAGCAGCCGGGTAATGAGATTGATCCTAGATTTTAGGGTAACCCAGTGTCAATGATTCTACAAGTTTTAGGTCTTGCAGATTGTATTTAAAGTGATTGGTGCTAATTTCACAGGCACTCTAGTTTAACACTAGCTAAATTTCGCCTAATTTCTAAAGGATTTAGTCCTGAGTGATTTCGGTCTGAGGTGGTACTTAGACCTTTGTAGCAATGTTTAGTTTAAGTATTGTTCTTCATCACCTAAACTTTAAGGTAGTGTCTAATGTGAAAGTACTTAGAAGGATTTAAGGAACGAGGTAATGAAAGGTGAGATTTGTGAAGAAAATGGTTTGAAAAGGGACTTAAGACCCTTGAGTTGAGTGTTTGAGAAGTTAAACAGGAGTTAGGATTGTCCCATCGCCTAAGGACGTCTAATTTCAGGTTGAAAAAAATCCTGGCTGTTACAATCTACCCCCCTTAAAACAAAATTTCGTCCCCGAAATTGGCTAAGGGTAATAAGGGAAGATTTCTATTATTTCATTTGCCTAAGACTTATTGATTTCAAGTTTCTATGCATGGTAGGGCATATACTAGTCTGGTTCATTTTAGTCTACCCCCCTTAAAACTTATTTCTTTATCCATTTCTCATACCTTCATGGTTTGCTACAATTTATTTCTTTACCTATTTGGAGTCTTGACGATAATTTCCACTTATTTAGAGTAAGATAGTTGTTTTTATTGTTTGACCAGCACAGAGAGACGATTGTAGTGGGCTTGATCCCGATACATTGATCATCTACCTTGTCAGGGTAGAAGGCTCATCGTATCTCTTCCTAATCCTGATGGATCCTAGTCTTCTGCTTGGCTAAGCAGTGAGTCCGTTGGCAGTCGCCTAGGATTGAGAATTGGGTCAAGCCGCGAATGCTTCGCACTTGTATATTTCAGTAACTCCGTAGTCCGATCACTCTAGAAACGTAGGGAATGTCCATCATTGAAAGGTTCAAATTGTCTATTTCTAAGGTTGCCCTTTAGGTCTTAGTTTAAGAGAGTCCTCGTTATTATCTATGTCAAAGGCAATGGTGAATCAAATCTTACTAGATCATCCTAAAACGGTTTCTCATAGTAGTACTTGCTAGGGCTTCTATAATGTTCGTATTCAACCAGCACAGTTTCGATCCTGGGCCAGTGGGGTAGGGTCCACCACGCGTTCGCTACGCTACCCAGATCAAAGAGGTGTATTAGCCGACCTAACTAGAGTGGGGTCATAATGTTCTACCCCCCTTAAAAATTATTTTCACCCTCAAGGCTCAAGAGTTGTCTTGATCCGTATGTCAGAACAAGGTGAAATTTAGGACCTATCTTTGACATGAAGTGGGAAATACATTGGTCTGCCTTTCATCGACGATGTGTACTATGGCATTGATACCTATGGTCATAGAAAGGAGCTAAAGATGATGGGTATTGTGGTTGATTCCGGGTCAGGTGTGAGTTTGTGGCAGGATGCCTAATTCTACTAAGGAATTTTGCCATGGTCCGGACTTATCCTATTTAATCATGTCTGGCTTAACAGGCAGGTTATCTTTCTAAGTCTATATGCACAATATGTATGCCGACATGGCATGTAATTTGGGGCCAAATTCCTAACTGTCTGTTGCCCATTCAGGCAATTTCTTAGGCCTAAAAGACAAAGTCGCTATCGGCTATATACTCCTAATACTTTTCAAAGACGAAGTTATAAACTTTTGGTTGCAAGTGGTTCGGCCAACACGGAAGAAAGTTGCGTAATGGGTCTGAGCTGGATACATGGACCTTCTGCCTAGCTAGGACAGAAAATTGTCGTATCAGTTCTTAATCCTAGTTGATCCCGACCTTCTGCTTGATCAGAGCATAGAGTTCATTGGTCACTACCAAGATTGAGAATTCGATTCAGACCGCGAGTACCTCGCTTATATGTAGTTTCTCTACTCCGTGTTTCCAATTGTACTAAGTCCTTGAGAAGGCGATTCTAAGGGGTGTATAGATTTGACCTAACATTAAATCCAAGGGATATATAAGTTTCCTCTAGGTATAATCCAAAGTCTATTCTTATACACTAGATGATTTTACACCATTTTTAATAAAGGAAATTGTTTGTTTGTTTATTTGGAATTGAGTTGCCCGAACATGAATGTAGCTACGCTCGAGCACTTCACATATATTCAAACCAACTAAGGGGGTTCTAGAGTTCACGTTCTTAATTGGTTGGATTTCCTATACTGTCAGGTCTGTCGAAGCACTGCTCTAGGTCCAAACTCTATGGGCTTATTTTTCAAACAACCATCTACTCTAAAAGCTTAAGCTATCAGAGTGTGATGGGTTAATGTACATCAAAGAACTTTATCACTTCAACACTATTTGGCCAGTGGTCTTAAGTTGTATTAAATGGGACTGCATTACTAATCCTACCTCGGGATTGGGTGTGGCATGGTTGGTAGGAGGGTGGGTGGGATAAAAATAAATTTTATAGGCTTTAGAAAATGAGCCTGGTGTTGGAAAAGTGTGAGATGGGATTTCCAAATCCCAGGAATCAGAATTTCTAAGGGTAAGAGGAAAACCTGGGATATACTTTTTATTACATACATTCCAAACATGGCATTGGAAAACATGGAATACACCCAACCTGGGAACCATATCTTACACATACAATTATTATTACTTTTACAATTCTATCCACTTTACTCATCTAATGCAGTTGGCCGAACGGCCCTAAAGGGAGAAAAGGGACTGGAGTTTTGGTTCTCCACAGATTTGGTTCTCATCAGGGGTTGTAGAGGCCCAACTGACAAGGAGTAAAGAAATGAAAATGAAGAAAATGGATGGGTTAGAGGGCTTGCCCGATTTTGAGCTTAAATGGGGGCGTGTGAGCTCAAACAAGAGAAAATGGAGAGGGTGGGGAGGAAGGGACTGTTGTGGATGATGGGAATTAATAGGTTGTGGTCGAAATCAGCAGGGAGAACGATTGGAAGGGCGGTTTTGAAGAGAAACAACCAGTTTGGAGAGAGAAAATAGCTCGGAGGGGAGGTTTGTGAAGGAAGTGGTGTTTTGGAAGGTTTTCAGTGGACGGCTCACATATCAAGGGGGTCCTAAGAACCCCAAACTCGATCGGCCCGAGCCACGGGCCCGGCCCAACAAAGAAAGTGGCGAGGCCTCGCCAAAAATTCTTGTGGTTTTCAAAGGGGGGCCCCATGGACGTGTTCCTCTAGTCCCCTAAGCCCCAAAAAACACTAGGTCCCACCTTGGAACCCTCTGGAAGTGCTCCGTTTGACCCCCCGACCCCGATTCGCTCCATTTCGGGACAATCGGACGTAACTTGCAATCCAGAATGAGTTATCTGACGTAAAATATATGAATTTGGGGTAGAACGAGCTAATGAAGCCAACCAACCCAGTTATGTTGGGTTGCGCAGCCCAGAATTCTGGAAAAATCCTCCGATTGACGGTCATTTCCCTGTTTCAATTTCATTTTACTAAAAATAGTAGTTTTAGTTTGATTACTCTTCATCTGTTGGGCTTTAGGAGTTACGCTTATTGTGAAAAGAGCCTAGAATAATAAGGAGGACGGTTTGGTGAAGCCAAATAGGACACTTACTATTTTTGGCTGAGAACCTTGCACACTTGTAGACATTACGACCTTATAGTAAGTTGAGAATTCTAGGGGTTTTAGTCGTAGTTTGTTTCTGATTTCTTTCCCATTACTTGGTATCCCTATTTAAAGGGTTGTGAACTCGTTGTTAGTCATTCATTAATCAATTTCGAATTTATTAGAATTTATTTCTATTTTCTGCTTTTCTTTCCTCGTGGATTTGAGAAGTCTTCGTGAGGAGTCCAGAGAAGCTCCGGGGATGCGGAGTAGTTATCATCATCACGCTTATCCCGTATTCTACCGATTTTCAACGGTTGGGGTGAGATGGATTGTAATCTAGAATCATCAATAGACGACCTAGAAGTGATTTGGGATAGACTCATGCGATCAGGATCGAGTACGAACCCGATCAAAACGCCCATTTTTGATGAACTTCGCCAAATGGCGAAATCGGGATACCTATGACTGTTTCTACGTTCCGTCGCTCCCTCCTAAGTCAGAGTGCGTCGTGTGACCATAACCCAGGTCCGGTTTAATCCAAATCATGCTTTGATACCAACTGTAACATCCCGAAAAATCGAGGGTTGAGAAGTAACTTAACTCTCAAGTTTCCAGAACATCACTTATGCAACATAGATAATGATGATTAAATGTTGTCTGCATTAATATAGTGAACATGAGTGAGATTAAGCCAAAATAGCATATCATACTCTAGAGACAGTTAAATTGTAAGCGAAAGACTGTGATAGATATATAAAATATATAAAAACTGTGGTGAGTCTCCAGAGTGTGATAACATTACCAGGTTAAATAATTACAAGTATAGTTCCAAAATATACCAAATGTGTAAGTGTAATGACTTCTATCCCAAGTACCATAGCCCCGTCAATACAATACCAGGTCTTCATAAACCTGACAGAAAACTACATGTAGGATAACTCCTTCTCCCCATCACAATAGTCCGGCTCTGCTTCATAAGCATCGCCATCGACTGAAACTCAACAAATCTGGTTGGTGTGTACAACACCGTCCCGTAACGTGGGAGTGAGTAGCTAACTCAGTGGAACAATAAGGCATAAGTTTTCAGTCAAGCAGTAATGATAAAGCAGTAAAATCAAACATTCTTAACTACTCTTATTAATGCAAGTATGAATGTAGTCATGATGGATGCCCTCACTGACATACTCCCTCACGCGACACCCTCTTCGTTCGCGGCATGCTTTCATCCCTCAGTGCTCCACATCTTCCAGGCACATGCAATGCATGATGAGCATGATTACTGAGTTTTCTTTATTAGTCCATTTCAAACAGCAGGATTGGAAAACTAAGGTACCTCCCTTGTATCATTCCCAAACATGATCCATTCTAGGGTTGTCAGTCCAAGACAATCTCATACGATTGTGTGTTTCTAGGTCACTACAAGGGCTGCCAGGGTTGTTACACGGAATCGTTGCACCACTCCCCCATCACCTTATCAATATAGGCCTAGTTTATACTCTGTTACTACGGGAAGGCTCATCGCCTCACCGCAGATTCAAAGTATGCTCGAGGTCAGTACAAAGGGCTGTCAAGGCTGTTACACGGAATCGTTGCACCACTCCCCCATCACCTTATCAATGTAGGCCGACAGCACGAATATAGTGTCCCATACCACCATAATCGGCTCACGAGTCTGGTTGCTCACTGGTCACTACGGGGAGGCACGTGGCCCCAGCGTAGGCCGACAGCTCGACCACGGTGTCCCATACCACCATGCCCGGCTCATGAGTCTTAGCGGATCTAGGTACCATGGTTAACGGGATTCCACTGGTAAGTTTGGTACCCTAGTTTCAAGCAGAGGCGACCAAACATGGTGAACATACATTAGACAAATCGGGTTACTTGACGAGATCTGCTAGCTCGAGCGCACAACAAGTTGAACGACATGAAGTGCATAAGCACTTCGCGTGGCCAACCACTATCGCCAATCGAAGTACGACTCGGGTTCGTCGAACACATCTCACGTGACAAAAGAATCACAGCCACGAATTCAATTCTGGTACCGATTGTCTGGACTATAATCATACCACAAACACATTATTTGTAGATAGATAAAGCAGTAATGGATCAAGATTCAAATCATACAATCAAAGTCTGGTATTATCCGTTTAGGGCTGTCAGGGCTGTTGCACGGAATCGTTACACTACTCCCCCATCACCCATGACGGATCATACAATGTAAATATGAATTTAAAGATATGTATTACATAGATAAAATCATAGAAGCAGTTGAGCATGTTATGAAGCACAACACAAGCATAAGTCCATGCATATTCAATTCTAATCACACAACTATCCAAGGAAATCATACACATAGGTAAAAGAGTTGAGAATCATATCTCAATACCCTTATACATTACAATTTACTAACTACTACTCATCCAAACTTTTTAACAATCACTTAGACTACATACACCAACATACATGTCATATGCTGATCACATAGGTATTAGGCCAAATCATTTCACTAGGGAGTTACCCCAATCATAACACGCATACACCCACGACGGATAGTCATGGCAAGCAGGAATCCAAGTTCCATATTCATTCAGTCATTTTCGCAAACACTTGGGCCACACATTTTAGCATATATAGTGTATATTGGCCGTGGCGTGATTTAGGGCAAATCCTTTCGTCAAAGGGGGTATCGCCAATACAACAATCATGTATCCATGACAATTAGTCATGGCGAGCACGAATGAGAATTCTATACTCATTCAGTCATTTTCACAAACACTTAGCATACACTATTTCAACATACATGATGTATGTTACAAAACATGTATTAGGGCTAACCTTTCGCCAAGTAAGTATTTTATCCATATATAGTATATTCATACAACAAATAATCATGGCAAACACATCTCCAAAATTTATACGTATACTGTACTTTCTAGAATACACAATTTCAACATACATAATGTATATAAGCAAAACATGTATTAGGGCGAGCCCTTTCGCTAAACAGGTAATTTATCCACATATAATATATTTATACGACAATTAATCATGTCAAACACATTTCCAAAATTTGTACGTATACGGTACTTCTTCAAATACCTAGAGTATGTAGAATTCCATATTTTTCATCTTTAATCGAAACGGAAAACAGACAGCACTTTGTATATGTGCAATTGCATGCAAATCATGAATCTATCATTATCTGACATTGAAAGCGTTGAAAACCATAACCTATACACCTAAAGTCTGCACCTTTTGTCGTAGAATAGTAACGGAGTCGATAGGTTTGCTAAGCTTCCGTATACGGCAGTTTGACGACCTATAGAACGGAATAGGTTAGCTATTTCATAACCTACAACTATCAAAACCACAAAACAGACTAGGGTTAGGTTTCTTACCTAGAAACGATGCCGGAATCACCGGGAAAGCGATTAGAACAGAGTGGTTGTGCTTGCATAACGACAGAGAGGCATGACAGGGAGATCCTCCCATAACTCCCACACTTTCTCTCTCTTTTCTCTTTCTCAAATCTCAAATTCGTATGGTTGTGAGAGAGAGTGTTCAAAGGCCCTTACATAGCCTAAAAAGTCTCCGAATTAGACTTCAAGTCAAGGTATACTTAGGTTATAATCAAAGCGGTCCCGTTTGAACTCAACGGAGGACTTCTGGCGGGCCTCCTTGAGCCAAAGGTCGGACTTAAGCTCACTAACACTGGATCTACGTACTATTAAGTTTTCGTTCCAGTAGGGTTCTCAGATCACGCATGGCGGACCAGTTTCAGTTCAACGGTCAGCGGATCTCGATCGGGGATTTCGAGTACATGTAAATGTGTATGAATTTCTCCTGATCCGATGGTGTAATTTGGTCTGATTCTGACGGTCTGGTTGCTTAAAACTGATCCGCAAGCGAGAGGTGCCTGATTACTATTCAAGATATTTTATTTTGAATTAATTTCATATTTCTCACACTCTTCACTCCGGGCTCAAGCGAATAGCGCTAGGACACTGGCTGGATTTGATTTCCGAGATGGTTGTCAAGCCCAGCGAGGCGGTCCTAAGTCCTTAACCTCTTATTATTCGGACTCCCGATGTGCGGTCCAGATCTGATACGGAGTTTCAAGATGCTCCCGAGAGCAGCCGGGTAATGAGATTGATCCTAGATTTTAGGATAACCTAGCGTTAATGATTCTACAAGTTTTCGGTCTTGCAGATCGTATTTAAAGTGATTGGTGCTAATTTCACAGGCACTCTAGTTTAACACTAGCTAAATCTTGCCTAATTTTTAAAGGATTTAGTCCTGAGTGATTTCGGTCTGAGGTGGTACTTAGACCTCTGTAGCAATGTTTAGTTTAAGTATTGTTCTTCATCACCTAAACTTTAAGGCAGTGTCTAATGTGAAAGTACTTAGAAGGATTTAAGGAACGAGGTAATGAAAGGTGAGATTTGTGAAGAAAATGGTTTGAAAAGGGACTTAAGACCCTTGAGTTGAGTGTTTGAGAAGTTAAACAGGAGTTAGGATTGCCCCATCGCCTAAGGACGTCTAATTCCAGGTTGGAAAAAATCCGGGTTGTTACAGTTGTGTGGACCCTTGCTCTGTGGAGAGCATAAACATCTGGTTAGGAGTGAACCAATGAAACTCTAGGGTTGAAGGTGAACCGAGTAGAAACCTCTGGGTGCGTTGTGTGGACCCTTGCTCTATAGAGAGCATAAACATCTGGTTTGGAGTGAACCAGTAAAACTCTGGGTTTGAGGTGAACCGTGGAAAACCTTGGGTTTGAGGTGAACTGCGTAGAAACCTCCGTGTAAGGGTTGAAGGTGAACCTGATTTAAAACCTTAGGTTTGAGGTGAACCCTGGGAAACCTCCTTAGTGAAATCCGGTACAGTCAAGGGTTGAGTGCGACAGCCGGGAGTGGAGTAGACTTATCGTCGAACCACTATAAAATGACTGTGTTTGTGATTGCTTTTCTATATGTGTGATTCATGACAATGCATTCATATTCATATATCTGACCACATCTCACACACATACACAGTCACATCCAACATAGACTAAGTTGCATATTGCTATATCTTGATTAGTTTTTGATTGGATCCTCTACCTGGCTTGGAAGCTAGTAAAGTTACCTTTGAGTAATCCTGAAAATTGCATACATGATAGGATTAGAGTGATAGGATTTTTAATATAACTCATAAATCATTAAAAAGTCCTATTCACCCCCTCTAGGAGATATTGGCATATTCCGACTTCAACTCAAGTGGTCTTCACCGCTATTTCAATTTGTATCAGAGCGGGTCTCTCTTTAAGGGCTTCACCGCCTACAGAGTGATCTTGACTGAAGTTGGGAATATGGCTAAAGGAGAGGGCTCATCGGTCTCTAGACCTCCAGTATTTGATGGATCAAATTATGCATACTGGAAGGCTAGGATGCACTACTTTCTGAGATCTTTGGATCATGATATTTGGGATATTGTTGAAAGGGGATACGTGCCACCAATTGAACAAATCATACTTGACAGTGACACAACTATTTCAAAATCCAAATCCAAAGAAAAGTGGACAGCGTTCAACAAAGAAAAACAGACTGCTGAAGGTAAAGCTATGAATGCCATCTACTGTGTCGTGTCCCAAGATATTTTCAATCAAATAAGCATGTGTGGGACATCTAAAGAAGCATGGGATCTACTGGAAACAACCCATGAAGGCACAAGTACTGTGAAGAGGTCCAAACTACAACTCCTGACTTCACAATTCGAAAATCTCAGAATGGAAGAGCATGAAACATTTATGGAGTTTTTCACAAAGCTAAATATGATTTGCAACTCCATAGGTGGATTGGGAGAGAAGGTTTCGGTCCCTAAAATCTGTAGAAAAATCTTAAGATCATTACCGGAACAGTTTAATCCCAAAGTAACAACTATTGAGGAGTGTAGAAACATAGACGAGATGAAAGTAGAAGAACTAGTAGGTTCCCTACAAACTTTTGAACTGCACTTCACTCAATCCCAAAAATCCAAAAACACTGTCCTAAAAACTTCAAAGAAATCAACTAATGAGGACAGTGGAAGTGAAAAAGAGGATGAAGACGAGGAGGTGGCTTTGCTGGCACAAAGATTCAGAAGGTTCTTTCAGAAGAACCGTGGCCATCCATCCAAGGGAAGAAATGTGAACTATAAACCTTCTACAGGAAAATTTGGTAAGAAAACCAATGAACCACAATGCTATGCCTGTCATGAGTATGGACACCTGTCAACCGAATGCCCAAATAGAAAAACGAAGGGCAAGGCGATGGCCACCACGTGGGATGATACTGAAGAGTCGAACTCAAAATCCAGTGACTCTGAGAGTAACGGAGATCAAAAGTCATTGAAATTTCTTATGGTCTCCACTACTCCAATCATTCCCACAGAATCTGAAACACAGAAAGATTAACAAGCCACTGAATCATCTCCGTCCGAAAATGAAGAAACAAAAGAAGAAGAAGAAGACATAGAAAAGAACAAGTTGCAAGATGCTTACAATCAACTCTATACTCATAGCATCAACATTCTTAAGAGACTTGGAATCTCAGAAAATAAGAAAATTCTACTACAAAAAGACCTGGATAAAGCACTGGAGATAAATTCACACCTAATTAATGATCTGCAACAATATTATGCAGAAAATGACAAATTGGAAAGAATCAACCAATCCCTAAAAACTGAGTCATCTAAACTTATCAAACAAATTGAATTGTTAGAAAATGAAAATAGGCATCTCAAGAATGAGAATCACACACTCCGCTATGACTTAGAGAAATCTAGAAAGTTTGCTGAAATAAACTATAAATTTTTTCAGAGTGGTGAAAAGCTTGAAAGGATGTTAGGGATGGGAAGGCCTGGAAAGGACAAGAGTGGCTTAGGGTATGAGAAAACTAAGAAGAAAACAAGAAATGCAGCACCAACAACTAAATCATCGGCTGCTTCAGGAAGCAATGTAAGAATCTCTCCAGTATGTCATTTATGTGGTGATATGGGTCATTATGAGGTTGAATGCCTAACATCTAGACGGACTTCACATAACTCTGGACAAAATCACATTGGAAAATTCAAACCAATCAGAGAAACAAGAATGTCAAGAGTCTATCGAGGGGAAACACTTATCTATCACCACCTAAGATGCAAGACAGGAGGAAAAAGTTAAATTCAAAATGGGTAGAAAAAGAAAAACAAAATTGTCATATGACTAATCTTCACATACCCTGAAATTCCAAGTGTAGAAAGACAAGTCCAAGTCATGCATCTGACCTGGATCTTTGTTGAAATGATGCAAATTTCGTTGAGCCTTAAATGATACATCTGAGGTTCTTGACCTCAAATTTTTGTATATAAACATACATATGTTTATAATTTTGGTGTGTACAGAAATTGTACATAATGTTTGAAAGGTATACTATTGATTTATAGAAATTCTAAAAGTATACTTGGCGGTTTGGTTGAGTGCTGAAAATTGAAAATCTTCATCGTCGATATGAGTATCGATATGACATTCTCGAGTAATCGGTAGAGGGTCGATATTATCGATGACTCCTTAGAATACAGATTGATAGGTGCAAAAAAAAAAAACGATATCAAAGACAGACTCGATGATATCGATCAGCAATCTCTCGATATTATCGAAATAATGATCGATCTTATCGACAGATGGCGCCTGATAAAAGTCTGCAGAACGAAAAAGGGATTTTTTTTTTTTTGTGTGTCTATCAGTCGTTTTCTGTGCTCGATACACTCGACCAACTTACTAGGAGCCACGACGGACTGACCGAAATCCATCCACAAATCGGGTAATACCTTTCTATACTACAAAAGCCTCTATTTCTCCTTTAAGTATTTTCGATTTTGTCAAGTGTTTGTCGTGTTTCCCAAACTCTTGTTTTGTCTATATGGGAAAAGACAAAGGGATAGTGTCCGGATAGGGAGAATCTTCAAGAACTACCTAACAAAAGGTCCTCGCATCTAGAGAAAGAGCGAGGGCCCCAGAAAGTGGGATCCCCACGCGTCAAAGATCACAAACTTCGCGAGGTGGGTCCCAAACCAATTCTCCAGCACCTCCTCCTCCTCTGGCTAGGCAGCCCTCACGTCCAACGAAATACACTAGTCAGAAGCTGATCCATGAGAGAAAAGTGGACAAGGTCTGTTTAGCACCGTACAATTTAGAACCCTTGTTTGCTGCAGTTGGTTGGCTGCCCATCCTAGATTTCGGAGGGCCTTGTCAACTCGGGCAAACGCACAATTTCCTTGCTGCATGTCACTCTCTGGTATCTAATCCTCCTTCGTTCATGGTCTTTCTGGATGGTGATGATGCGTTCATCACCCCTGCCACACTAGCTGACATTCTCAATGTACAGATGGCACCAGAAGGACTTCCCGACCTAGATCTCGATCTTCCTGAGGTTCGTTCCATTGTAACCAAGTACCTGTGCAACAATAGAGATATTCCCTGGTACCAGGGGAACGCCTTAAAATCTAGGTACATGGAACCCCGCTTTCGGGTTATGCATGGGATCCTCGCTACAAATCTGTATCCAAGGAGTACAAATCGATCTGATCTCACGGGTCTTATGGTCATGATTGTATATTCTGTTGCAACTGGGACAAAGGTTTGCCTTCCAACACTGATCGTCAACCAGTTGGTAAATGCAATACATACATCCAGAGATCTGCATTTTTCATATCCATGGATCATAAACAGGATCTGTCAAAGAATTGGTTTTCCACCTACCACTAATCCTGTACTTCCTGTTCATGTCTTTAATGCAAAGAACATTCAGAAAATGGACCTGGAGTACCACGACTACAAGGAAGAAGGCATTCAAGGATATGGAGCTGAAGGTGTTGGTGATCCTCGTTGGGAGGAAACTGAGAAGACAGGAGATGAATCATCTTGACCTGATCCAGCCCCATCTACGTCAATACCCGGACATGCAAAGAGGTTCAAAATGGACAGAATCGGGGCAATCCAGAGAGATATTCACTCTGTACATGAGCAGTTGACAGTCTTAGAGCGTATCGTCCAAAAAGTGCAGTAGTCTGTACAACAGTTGGTGGATTTGCTGACATGCTGATGGGACGACACGATGCCATCTCACTCTGCTCCGTAAGGCTGGGTCATGCATGCTATCATACACACTTTACTTTTATCTCCACATTTGAACATCAGTATCTTTTTGGATGTTCTTCGCTATCACTGGTGTGTATGACAGCCCTCTAAGATATGCATTTTTTTTCTCTCTTTTGGTTATATATGCCCACAGATGGGCTAATGTTGATGGATGTTGTTGGGTGCCCATATATGGGCTTGTTTGTTTTTGGTTAATTATTGTTGGAGCAGTATCTTTTGTGGTTGTCTAAAACAGTTGTTGGTTTGGGATTTACTACCGTCAGGGGCAGTTTTGGTTTTTCGATGGCTGAATAGAATTCTTATCATTAATGCCATATTTTGTTCTCCTAGTTTGTCTAATGGAATGCATATGATGTGTTTAATGCTTAATTGTTTTACTATTATCACTGCTTTCCACCTGTTCTGACCACAAATGACTTCTTATAATATTTTGATCATTACTCATCTGTATCTTGTATGCATGTTCTCCCAAGAATTTTAAGCTTCAGTCAATATCACTTGCTATACCTTTCCCAATGACTGACAAAAAGGGGGAGAAAAATTGAAAACACCCCGAGCGGAAAATTGTATATCTAATGTGTTGCAGGTGTTAGGGGGAGCAACTGCACCAAGAAAAGGGGAGTTTTGAAGGGGGAGCAGATACTTCTAGAATGTGTACATGGGTTAGGAAAAATTGTAAAATTGTGTAAATGCATGTACACACAATTTAGGGTGTGCCTAGAAGTGTTCTAGGGTGTTTTGGGTATTTTGTCACGTAATTGACAAAGAGGGAGATTGAAAGTGCACCTGCTAGTGCCCTGGTTTGTCAAGTTACGTGTGTGGTGAGTCAGACTGGCTGCAGAACTCGATAAGAAGATTATTTCAAGCGTCTGCCTCAACCGGATGTGTGAAAGCTCACAAAAGGTGAATCATAGCCTCACATCCCGTGTCCCAAAACCCCAGGTGATTAAAACCCTTAAAATAAGATAGACATCTTAGGGTTTTATGGTGAGAAAACTTTTGGCAAAATAGAATAATCTCTAAGTTTTTCTTGCCCTGTCGATTATACCGAAGCACCCTCGATATGATCGACCTGCACTGTCGATGTCCTCGATACCTTAACGATACTATCGATAAGAGGACCAAAATATCCAGCAAATATATATTCATCTGGACGGATTTATCGATATATCGATACACCTATCGATATCATCGATAAAAGCACTAAATATATCCAGCAACTTCACAATATATCTGGACGAATTATTGATGTATCGATACACATATCGATATCATCGATATTCAAATCTCGAGACCATCGAGAGTGGCTCGATAAGATCGACAGGCTAATTTCTGACGCCCCTGTTTTTTAATGAAAATCTCAAAATTCTTCGATATATCAATGACCGTCCGATATGATCTGAATTCAAACATCGATAAGATCGGAGGTCCATTGATGATATCAGTAGTGGGCGCACATTTCTTACAGCAGTAATTTCAGGTTGTTTTTAACTATGATCGGGGGCCCTTCGATTTAATCGATATTCAAATATCGATGATATCGACACCAGATCGATTGCATCGAACAAAGCCATAAACTGTCCAGCAAGTTCAAAGATAAATCAGTTGGATTTATCGATTCCTCGACTCTGATATCGATGTCATCGACATTCAAATTCCGATGACCTTGACGGTTCCCCCGATCATTCATGAAAACCTGAAATATCTCAAAGTCAGGTCTCTCTCGTTTTTCAAGTGTCGACGGATCGAACCTGTCATCGATGGAATCGGAGTTCGAAATCCGATGACATCGACAATAGCTTCGATTCATCGACCAATTGGCAAAGAGTTTCAAAAGCGTATGACATCGAGTCCGAGTCATCGAGCAGACCATCGATGCTATCGAGAGTATACGCTCGATGATATCGAACCTGCTCGATGATATCGAACTCTGTCATAAATGTGACCGTTTTATATCCGTTGGAACTTTTTGCCTATTTATAGAGGACTTGTCTTTTGTTTCTGTGAGAGAAAGTAGAGAGAGCTTTTGAATATTTCAACTTACATCTTATACCTAAAGCCCTTTCTCTCGAGGGAGTTCATCCTCCAATCCACCCTCACCATTGATATTCAATAGAGTAGATTGGAGAATGAACTTACGCATTCAAGCATCCTCCAGCTACTACCTTAATGGCAAATCATTATGTTGGGATGCCTTGAATGCATAAGATTGGAACTACTCTACCTTCCTTATAGGAAAACCTTTAGAGAGTAGGATTCCATCTTCACCTTGACCTAACCCTAAGCCTAGTCTTGGTATATCTTTTGTGTTGTGGATCAAGGAAATAAAAGACTCTTTATCAAAAAGGAGGAGGAGATCTTCGGCGTTGTACTTAACGGGACTCATAAACTTATCTGTAACTATCTAGAGTCCAGGAGGACACTTGTGATCTTTCCTTTCTAAGACTGGGTCTTAAGTTATGGTTCTCACCCTTTGAAGTCCTCAAGGAGGCCTCCGGCGGGAGTATACGTTGTGGGTGCGTTGTGTGGACCCTTGCTATGTGGAGAGCATAAACATCTGGTTAGGAGTGAACCAGTGAAACTCCAGGGTTAGAGGTGAACCGAGTAGAAACCTCTGGGTGCGTTGTGTGGACCCTTGCTTTATAGAGAGCATAAACATCTGGTTAGGAGTGAACCAGTAAAACTCTGGGTTTGAGGTGAACTGTGTAAAACCTTGGGTTTGAGGTGAACCGAGCAAAACCTCGGGTTTGAGGTGAATCGCGTAGAAACCTCCGTGTAAGGGTTGAAGGTGAACCTGATTTAAAACCTTAGGTTTGAAGTGAACCCTGGGAAACCTCCTTAGTGAAATCCGGTACAGTCAAGGGTTGAGTGCGACTGCTGGGAGTGGAGTAGACTTATCGTCGAACCACTATAAAATGATTGTGTTTGTGATTGCTTTTCTATATGTGTGATTCATGACAATGCATTTATATTCATATATCTGATCACATCTCACACACATACACAGTCACATCCAACATAGACTAAGTTGCATATTGCTATATCTTGATTAGTTTGTGATTGGATCCTCTACCTGGCTTGGAAGCTAGTAGAGTTACATTTGAGTAATCCTGAAAATTGCATACACGATAGGATTAGAGTGATAGGATTTTTAATATAACTCATAAATCTTTAAAAAGCCCTATTCACCCACCTCTAGGAGATATTGGCATATTCCGACTTCAACTCAAGCGGTCTTCACCGCTATTTCACTAAAACCCTAAAAGAAAGCATGAAAAACTAAGGAAAGAAGAAGAAGAACGCTTGACGACGGCTCTCCATGCTTTTGCTCCACTCCTCTAATCCTAGATTATGCCCAGGGATGCCTTGGGGACTCCTATTTATAGTTGTGCAACACCTCTTTTCGCACCTCTTTGGAAAAATTCAAAAATTGCCTCAAATTTACGCACTCCGCGTAACTTTGCACAATCCGTTCGATGACATCGAATACCTTCGATGTCATCGAAGGTGTATTTTGTATGTGCTTTTTCCACACTTTTGTAGCTTCATCTGGACTCTGCGACCTTCTAAGTCATCGAACCCACCTTCGATGTCATCGAAGAAGCCTTCGATGTCATTGAGCATTGTTCGAGGAATCGATAATGTGTCCAAAACAGTCCAGTGTCCAAAACAGTCCAGAGAGTTTATCCAATTTCTTTAATAAATTCGATGTCATCGAAGAGACCTTCGATGTCATCGAGGAGTGCTTCGAGTAATCGAAAATGGTGCCCAATATATCCAGCATGTTTTGCCGAAATTTCACAGAAAATTCGATGTCATCGAGCAATTCTTCGTTGTCATTGAGCAAAGCTTCGAGTCATCAAACAAGTTCTCAAGTCATCGAAAAACGTCTTAAATTTGTCCAGCGACCAACTCGATTTTCCTTCATAAATTCGATGTCATCGTATGTGTCCTCGATGTCATCGAACGGCGTTCGATGACAGAGTAAATGTGTATTCTGTACTTGTTCTTTTGGCTTCGTTCCTTCTCCACTTAGTTTTCTTGAATCTTGGGACCTTGGAATCTTCAATCTTTGTCTCCTATGATCCATTCTTTGTCTTGGTGATCTTTGAGCGTCAAATCCATGCTTTTATCACATTTTTCAATCCAAGCTCTTAAATCTACCTTGCAATGCAAACATGAGTAAAATAGGACATTAAGCAGTATCATGTTCTGAAAACCAAGATATAAATGGGGTCCAATATGCAATATTTGACCCTCAACACATTCATAATTAGTGGCCTACCTTTGATGGGTCATCTATAATGCGGATCTAAGCAAGGCAAACATAAAAATTGAGCGAGGCAAGCTATAAACTGACCGAGGCAAACATGGAAATTGAGCGAGGCAACCTAGAAATTCAGCGAGGCAAAGTAGAAATTAAGCAAGGCAAACTAAGAATTGAGCGAGACAAACTAGAAAATTAGCGATGCAAACTGAAAATTGAGTAGGCAAACTAGAAATTATGCGAGGCAACCTAGAAATTCAGCGAGGCAAGCTAAAAAATGAGCGAGGCAACCTAGAATTGAGCTAGGCAAACATGGAAATTGAGCGAGGCAAGCTAAAAATTTAGCGAGGCAACTAGAAATTCAGTGAGGCAAACTAGAAATTCAGCGAGACAAAATGAAAATTGAGCAATGGAACATTTACAGGTTATAAATTTTCATTGATTATATATTTTCATTCAGTATAAATTGTACAGGGTATATCAATCAATGTATATAATACAACATTTCACAAAATTTCCCTATTCATCCCATGCCTACGACAAGTATCATTTATAGGTTACAGACAAACAATCATACGCTATCGACTTCCTCCAAACGGTAGTGAATTTTTGCATGTCTATTCCCACCAAGGTGCGACCGCTACACAATATATCGATGAATTTCATCACAAATATGCCACAGTCATAACCATTACTTTGCTTCGGCATTGATTTATCTTCTCTGGTGGTTCACGCCTTCCATTCAAGTGCAGTGATGTCTCTGGTGGCATGGAAGAGAATGGGGAGCGCCTCAATCATCACTTTGATCTTTTGCTTATACTTTAGGAGTGCATTTGTGTATAAACTATCGATAATAACAATCTCTCATTTTCTTGGACATAAGACCATCAAGAACTAATGAGAATTATCATGGTTCACGGGTACATAAACTTGTCCACATTTGACAAAATAATATATCAGTAAAAAGATGATCGTAGAACACATTATAACCAGGGTTGATGTTTAGTGACGAATGCATTACCTATTCACAACATCAAATGGCCTTGGCGTATGGTTTTTTTTTTGTTGCTTGGCAACTGCGTAGACAATGCTCATCTCGCCTACTAACTTCGCACGTTTCAACGCAGACTTTAAGTCTTGGTATGTTTTCAAATTTGGCATACTTGCTTCAAGGCATTGCTATTAAAAACATAATCAAAGATCAATACAAGTAGAAAAAAAAAAAGGAAAATAGATTAATGATAGTCTGAAGCAAAAATACGTGGGGATAGAACTTGCAATCTTGAGGATATGCTACTGAAAGGTTAGACTGCCTATCCCCTAGGAATTCAATGTATTTGTCGACAACCTAATCCACATAATAGTATGATTCAGCCACAATCGAATATAAGAGGTAAATATATGAAAATCAATGTATATAGACTATGAATTAGGAATGCTTACAATGCTATCAACCCACGCATATTCCTTCACCCATATAGAATCAAACCAAGAAGCCGCTGCCGTCTCCTTGTTTGCTTCTTACCAGTTCTCTAATTCTTTCAATTCATCCGTTGATAGCATCCTAAATAGATCCATCTACAGAGGAAATGATATCGGAGATGTAGGAAAGTTTACAGCTTCCTTGGTCGGCTCACCATTTTAGGGGTTGTATCAATTGAAGACAGGGACAAGAATGGAGAAATCAATTAATAGACAACTTCAGTACCCTTTTAGATCTCCTTCAATAAACGGGAGGAGAAACGGGTGCTTGATCCAATACAGTACGCTCGGCCGTACTATACGATTACACCTCCAACTCTCCATTTCCTTATTCTTTCTCTTTCATATCCTCTACTTCCCCTTTCTTCTTCAATTCCTCATCATCCTTCTCCCTTAAAAACTACCCCCTCTGTGTACAAAAATCTTTCTTCTCCTTATTCAACTCCTCCCTCTCATTCGCTAAATTTTTTTTCTCTCTCAATAACTCACACATTTGCCTATTCAACTCGTCTTTCTCCTTGAAAAACAAGTCCTTCTCCCTCTTCAACTGCTCTCTCTCATTCAGATCTTCTATCTCCATCTTCAACACTTCCTTCTCTTTCAGCAACGCCTCCCTCTCATCGAGCCTCTCTTCTCTCCTTCTCAACTCTTCCCTCTCCTTCTTTAACTCCTCCCTCTACTTCTTCAAGTCTTCCTTCTCAACCCTAAATTCATCCATCAAAAGAGTTGGCTTCACGATATTCCCCCCCCCCCCCCCCCGATCCCTTTCCCTATACGCCTTCTTCATCACTTCCTCTGCTCCATCCCCCTCCTCATCATCATTCTCGTTACCCTCCTCCTCATCATCATTGTCGTCATACTCCTCCTCATCCTGGGTTTCAATGGCCTACAAAATGTATCAATGGAGATATAAGAGTCGAGATACTTTTATCATGACACTAGGTTTATGGAACAACGAATTAAACCATTAAAAAGATGATTAAATGTTCATAACATCTCACCTGAAACCTATCACGGACCAAGCGCACGACGTCCGTTTCCCATTCTCGTAGGGTGGGTTCTAAGGTCATTATTAATAAAGTCTGCAAAAGAATCCAGACTGATGTTAATATACGGAGCGTAAATGTCAAATTAAGCAAAGTGAATGATAGAGAAATATAAATACTCATAGATTTACTCTCAAAAATTTCATGTACTTTGTTGTACTTCCAGCCCTTCCAACCTCGATATTGAATGAAGCGTTGAATTCGCGAGGAAACATATGAAATAACACACTCTCGGAGGGCTGGTAATCTCTCTACAACCCATAGCTGTTATAATGAAATTGCACAAGGTTAAAAATCCACAATTAACTATAGGCTATAATTATGTAGAATAAAGAAAGAGTTCTTACTTATAGAGGAAAGACACAGCCACATACATTGTAGTGAACTGCACCTGATGCCCTCACGACAGCTTCGACCCCTTGCGATATTGTATTGTAGGCCAAACTACCCCAAGGATAGCTATAGAAATCTTCTATGGAGTCTACCAGGTACATATAATCTATGTTACACATGGTTTTCGAATCGGTTCCCCTAACAAACCACTCTACACACATGAGTATGGCAACTTTCACGACATCATTGTGCTTATTAGTGTCAACTAATTTTTGAAATGCATCTACGAAGTGCTTCTTTAAAACTGGATATTCTTTGAAGTATTTGTCTATTAATGCACTCCTAATGGGACAATTTTTCGGTATTGTAATCTCCCCAGTCTTAAGCCCCGTTATATGGGCGAAGTCTATCTTCGTGAACTGCAACCGTGTCCTGCATATCTCAAATATAAGATCGCCTTTGTATCTTATAAAAAGAAGGTGAAATAAAACCCCTATAAATCTAAAGGATGAAAGATGCAATAAAAAGGAAAATGGAGATCGCCTGAACAGACTTAGCCAACTATCATGCTTCTGCAATCCACCCTTCACCGTGTCGAACCACCATTTTAGTAAACACTTAGAGGATGGGTTTGGGAACTGAGCAGAAGAATCGTCACCTACAAACACGAATTGCAAAATATATCAAAAATAAAGTTCATTACATATTTAGTAAATCATACTGCAAAAAATTAGACATAGTTGAAAACAATCAAGCACTTGAGGAATTTGAGCGAGCTTCAGATCTCAAACACAATTACGCGAGGCAAGCATGAAATTGATCGAGGCAAACTAGAAGTTGACCGAGGCAAACTGGAAATTAAGCGAGGCAAACTAGAAATTGAGTGAGGGAAACATGAAATTGAGCGAGGAAAACTAAAAATTCAGCGAGGGAAACATGGAATCGAGCGAGGGAAGTTTGAATTTGAGCGAGAATAAACTAGAAATTGAGCGAGGGAAGCTGGAAATTGAGAGAAGCAAACTAGAAATTCAGCGAGGCAAAACTAGAAACTGAGCGAGGAAAACTGAAAATTGAATGAGGCAAACTGAAAATTGAGCGAGGAAAACTAGAAATTGAGCTAGGAAACCTATAATCGAGTGAGGCAAACATAGAAATTGAGCGAGGCAAGCTGAAAGTTCAGTGAGCAAACTAGAAATTGAGCGACACAAATTAGAAATTGAGCAAGGCAAACTGAAAATTAAGCGAGTCAAACTAAAAATTAAGCAACTGAAACTGGAAATTGACCGAGGGAATCTGAAAATTGCACCGGGCAAACTAGAAATTGAGCGAGGCAAACGTCATATAGTAGGCCTCACTAAAGGTCTATTGTAGAATCCTCGGATGAACATGGTGAGGAAGTGTTCAAGTTTCGAATTTTAATGCCTAATGACGCCATCACAAACTTAATTTTAGATGGACCCGGGGAGGAGATGTTTGTCGATGAATTTGTTGGTGCTGTGACAATAGAATTTGACAGATATGAAAAAAGAACACCTAGAATTAAGCAGAAGATAATGTGGGATGGAGACGTTTATCTTAAAGATCTATCAGCGAGGGAAATGTGAAATTGAGAGAGGCAAACTAGAAAATGAGCGAAGCAACCAAGAAATTGAGTGAGGCAAGCTAAAAATTGAGCGAGGCAAGCTAGAAATTGAGTGAAACAACCTAGAAAATGAGTGAGGGAAACATGAAATTCAGCGAGGCAAACAAGAACTTCAGCGAGGCAAACTAGAAATTGAGCAAGGTAAACTGAAAATTGAGCGAGGGGAACTACAAATGAGCGAGGAAAACTTGAAATTGAGTGAGGCAAATTGAAAATTGAGGAAAATAAAGTAGAAATTGAGCGAGACAAACTAGAAATTGAACGAGTGAAACTAAAAATTGACCGTAGCAAACTGAAAATTGAGAGAGGCAAGCTAAAAATTAAGCGAGGCAAACATCATATAGCAGGCCTCGCTAAAGGTCTATTTTACATGGAGCTGGGGAGGATATGTTCATTGATAAATTTGTTGGTGCTGTGAGAATAGAGTTTGAGAGATCTGCAGAAAGAACACCTGGAATTAAGTGAAAGATAATGTGGGATAAAGACATTTATCTTGAAGATCAATCAGCGAGGGAAACGTGAAATTGAGCGAGGCGAACTAGAAATTGAGCGAGAGAACTTAGAAATTGAGCAAGGCAACCTAAAATTTGAGCAAGGTAACCTAGAAATTGAGCGAGGCACACTAGAAAAATTGAGTGAGGGAAACATGAAATTGAGCGAGGCAAAGTGAAAATTGAGCGAGGGAAACTAGAAATTGAGTGAGGCAAACTAGAAATTCAGCGAGGTAAGCTAAAAATTGAGCGAGGGTAACTAAAAATTGAGCGAGGCAAGATGAAAATTGGGCAAGGCAAACTAGAAATTGAGCGAGGCAAACTGAAAATTGAGCAAGGCAAATTAGAAATTCAGCGAGGCAAATTAAAAATTGAGTGAGGCAGACTAAAAATTGAGCAAGGCAAACTGAAAACTGAGCGAGGCAAACTAGAAATTCAGTAAGGTAAACTAGAAATTGAGAGAGGCAAACTGAAAATTGAGCGAGGCAAACTAGAAATTCAGCAAGGCAAACTAGAAATTGAGCGAGGCAAATTGAAAATTGAGCGAGACTAACTTGAATTTGAGCAAGGTAAAATAGAAATTGAGCGAGGGAATCTGAAAAATGAGCAAGGCAAACTAAAAATTGAGCGAGGGAATCTGAAAATTGAGCGAGGCAACCTAGATATTCAACGAGGCAAACTAGAAATTGAGCGAGGGAAACATGAAATTGAGCAAGGCTAACTTGAAATTCAGCGAGGCTAACATGAAATTCAGCGAGGCTAACATAAATTTGAATGAAACTTTAAATGAAATTGAACTAGAATAACACGTAATTGAACGAGCTTCACATGAAATTCAACTGGTACTTCGGTGAAGTTGACCGAGCAGTTAATGAAATTGACCGAGCTGTTCATAAAATTTTTCGTTACATTACATGAATCTGTGGAAGTTTTTGGTCATATTTTTATCATTTCTCTGTCAAATTCATGAATTGCTTGAGGAATTTCACCAATCATGAACCCGGAATGTCGATGACGACTCGAACATATTGCTGAGAAGTAGGTTAAATGGACCAAGAACTCTCGCAAATTGGAAATTGGTTTGCTCAGTACGTTCTTATCGTATTGAGTTAACTGAGATGGGTCCGCTTTAAATGTATGTGGACTATCCATGTTGTTCATCCGTTTTTCCATCTAAATTAAGGGTTTGAACCCAAAATCGTAGCATATCCAAATATCAACTGGATCATACCATAGGAAACAGTGATTCCACCGTTGAAACCTTGCTAAGCCCCACAATGATGTTTTATTTGTAATCCATTATGTTCATAGGATGATGTATACATGGATGAATCGAAAACCCAGACGCAAGCTTCATCCAACAGTCTAATGGCCCATAAAAATTTACTCCGTTTAGGGTAATATATTAAACGATACCTGTGGTGTGTGCTTTCTTCTGTGGAGGGACCATTTTCCTAAAATCCAGAAAATGCTGATGTGTGAAGGGGGTGCGATCCAATGTAGGGGTATTTCCGTCCAAACTAAAGGGGTTTCGCAGAAGTTGAGAGGAAGGTGCAATCCAAGGCAGGGATATTTCGTCCACAGCAAGGGTTTTTTGTCTCTTTTTCATGGAAATGGAGTGAGGCAAACCGGTGAAAGAAATGCGTTTGAAAAGCAGGGGTATTTTCGTCCTCAATTGTTATGTCCGTACATGAGAGGTTTAGACTGGGAAAGTAAGTTTGGGAGGGTTCAAAAGATGCTCGGTAAAATGTGGCATTTACAACAGTCAATTTCTCGGCTATAATCCCCCAGTCGTGTGCTAATCCAATACGTGTCAGCTCGTGTACACAAACACATAACGTGTGGTACATATGAGATGCTAATAGCTGAGTGAGATGGCAGGGACTTTGCATATGCTAATAGCAAGGATCTTTAGTTTAGTTACGATTGTCTTGATTAGTCAGTGATGGGTCGGTTAGATTTAGACCCTAGATGAACAATTCACGAGGCTAGACTTGAGGTTTAAGTGATCAGGCAGATTAGTTAGCTTCATACGGTTGGTTAATCGAATTTGTGTGGTTCTTTACTAGTATAACCTACATATAGGCTCACCTCGAGCGTCAAGGGTGTGTAAGTGACGACGTGGGCTAGTTTATCTAATATATTTATATATTATATATATATATATATATATATATATATATATTATATATATATTATATATATATATATATATATATATATATATATATATATATATATATATAAGGATTTTTGATAATCTAAAATAGCATAAATCCAGGATGTTACACGCAACTCGATTCGATTTGAAATAGGCCTGACCCGAACTCGACCTGATTCGATATCGAGTTCAGAATGCCTAACCCGATCCGAGTCCAAGTCTGTCCTGGACTAATCCGGACTGAATCTAACCCAATCACAAGTATCGATTTCGGTCGAGTCTTAAAATAATATGAGAAAACGGATGGATGGAGTAGATATACAATGCGTAGATCAAGGTGGGTCCATAGTGAGGATCCTATGGACATCACTCATCCTAGGACGCAACTAATATTCCTTGCTAATCAAGCAAATTTTGTAAATATTTTTTTATCTTATAAAATTCTCGTGAGATGACATGGCCTAATTAAATTTTAGAAGAAATAAATTAGAGACGGATTAGCTACCGACACGTTGAGTAGCTAGACTCACTACTGAAGTGACGCCACCAAGTTCTGTAGGGCTCGCCATGATGTATCCACACTGTCCATCCATTTGGAGATATCATTTTAGGGCATGATCAAAAGAATGAGGTAGATCTAAAGCTGGAGTGAACCTCACCATAGAAAATAGTGAGGAGAGTGGCATCCATCGTTAAAGCCTTCCTAAGGTCCACCATGAGTTTTATTTGAGATCTAACCTATTCATAAGTTAACACAAATATTAAAGAAGCAAAAACACAAATATCAGCTTGTCCAAAACTTTTGTGGCCCGTAGAAGTTTTTAATGGTGAGTGTACTCTCTTCACTGTTTTCTGTGGTGGGGTCCACTCGAGTTTTGGATCTAATTCATTCTTTGGCTCATGCCCTAGAATGATCTCTCCAAAGGGATGGTTTGTAACACCTCGTACTTTTCAATACTCGGGTGTTACCAGGAAGACCAAATAATTCATGATATGATTGTATATATAAGTATATTATAATATAAAATAATTTTACAACTATTTGTAATAATACTGTAGACACTGAAAATTGGCGTCCGCGCTGATTTAAAATGTATTTTTCATAGATTAGGTGGTGGGAAAATTGGTTGATTGTTGGAGTCGCCACTAGCCGAATAATCTCAGAATCTCGCAGTCGGCTAGAGCCACAGAATACATAATGGTTGGAGAAATCCAAAGACTCTCTAACCTTAGATTGACTCCTGATCTGCGATTCAGGATTCCAGGTAAGGGACCTCGGTTACAAAGAGGGAAGGTGTTAGGCACCCTCTTTGCCCGTACAAATGTATGGTCTCTACTTAGTGTGGTAAAATAATCTCAAGGGATGATGATGATGATGCTGTAGTCATGATGGGACTAGTCACACGTGGATTTCTGATGTAGCAAGATCCGAGATTTCAGCAGGCTACAAAGCATACATCCGGCAATGTGTCTTGAGGGCGGATGTGATGATGCTTACGCAAAGAGGTAAGAAAAATGGACTAGATCATTAAGAATTTTTGATGTGACAGGATCTGATGTACGGCAAGTCACAAAGCATATGTTCACTAGAGATCTAGAGAAGCAGGGGGTTGAGAAAGGAGTAAATGTCATGATGAATGCTAGTAGAATGGTGGATCTTTGGTTTGACTAGAGTAGGCTAATACATGAACCGAACCATGACCATCTTGGGTTAGGCTTATGGGTTGGGAGAGTTAAGTTGAGGGCTAGGGGGTGGCTAGAAAAATCTGGATTTGGGGGGGGGGGGGGGGGGGAGTCGGGAGCTCCTTCCCTTTTCCTCACTCTCTTCCTCACTCACTCTTTCTCTCTCACTCACTTCCTCTCACTTGGTTTTTCTCCTCCTCGCCCTTGAAATGAGAAGAGGAGAGGGCTATTTATAGCTCTCTCCAATGGTAAAATGGTAATTTTTAGCCTTAAGAGGGGCAAATGCCGATGTGGCAGGTGGTGATTGGTGGAGAGGAGAGAGATGCCACATGACACTCTCTCATTGGCTTATGGGGCTGGTAAAATGGTAAATAGTGAAAGTAAGAGGGGTAATTTTGAAAGAAAGTTGACTTTGGGATGCTGGAATAGGTGTCCACACGTGGGCCGCGAGCGGCTGCAGCCGGAGTACCGCAGGAGGTAATTGAATTACCGTCCGCGGCAGTCAGACTGCCGCCTGGGCTACGCTCGGGCTGGGTTTGCACGTGCGAGATTCGTAGGTCTCTCCTTCAGGTTCCAGTGGCTCATATTAGCGTATTTGGATTCGCTTAAATGGTTCTGGCCACGGTACGGGGCATGGGTGGGGCTGCATGTGAATTTGGATGGTTTGGATCACGGCTTGGGTTTACGGACAGAGAGTTTAAGGGTTTTTAGATCAGGGTTTGGATATGATCATGGTTCGCGGACTGTTCTAGCCTTCTCAAGACTTTAGCCTAGGTGAGGTGTCTACAGATGCCCCTCTTTAGTCGAGGTTGCGAGCAACCGAAGGCCAAAGTAAGTGGACACCCCACCCTTCTGGTCAGAAAGGATAGTGATTCAAATCTATTGTTTGTCATTGTTTCATTGTCAGTTGATTATTTGAAAAAGGATAACTTGCACATATCATGAGGGTTGAGGAAAACGTTGTGATTGTCTCCTGCGCATTCGTCGTGGCTTTATGGATCACCAATCACAACCCTTTCACATCGGATTGTTAACAGCATTGGAGGGTAAGTCTGAAAAGTAAGGGTCTCTGCACATTTGTCGCGGCTTTACGAGGATTTCCATACCGTTAGGTCTATCGTTCCTTTGCCATGTAATCACCCTAGGAGTGTTCGTTTCATTTGATCGTCAAAGTGGTTAGCTGCCCTGCCTGTTGGTGCGGCCTTACGGGGAACTCACTACGCCGACTTGGACTCGATCAAATTTTGTGAACATCCTAGACTAGGTATGTGCAGGTAATCTTTTGCCATGCAATCTTCTGATTCTAATACTTTGGTTACAATGGATTGTTGTCACTTCGAGTTTGATTATTTTTTTCAGAGATAGATCCAATCATTTCTGCTAGCATTCGTACGACTGTCCAGATATAAAGATCGGGCCAATCATACGTGTATCATGTACGGATTCGATCATTATCCGGGGAAACTGGAAGAGATCGAATCTTATTTAGGTGTTTGTACTGGCCCCAACTGGAGAATATGGAAAATTCCTCAGTGTACTGCTTGCTGCGTGCATTTTTTGAAAGTTTATTTTTGAAAACTTTTTGTTTGAAAATTATCCTCTTTGGAGCTAGACTCCTTGGGGATTTTATTTAAAAATATTTTTATTTTTATTTTTAGAAAATATCCGTTCAATCTTGCGGGAAGGCGTCGTCGTTCGGTTTTTATTTGCACAAGTAAACAGTCGCTTTGCATCCACTGATGAACTGGCGGGGCTAACAGTTTGAAATATTTTTAGATTTTTTTAAAGATCTGTCCGATCTCGCGGGAAGGCGTCGTCGTTCAGTTTTTATTTGTACAAGTAAATAGTCATGTTGCCTCCACTAATGAGTTGGCGGGGCTAACGGTTTGAAATATTTTTGTATTTTTTAAAGATCCGTCCGATCTCGCTGGAAGGCGTCGTCGTTCGGTTTTTATTGTAAAGAAAGTCAGATGGCCTCCACTAATAAATTAATGGGGCTAATGATTTAGTAGAAACAAACCTTTTTGAGGCAATGCTCACTAGGGATTTATTTTGGCAACTTCTGGGACTTTTGGGATTTTGGAGTTTTTTTTTTTTTTGGAAATTTCTGAAATTTTTATGTATATTTTTTTGAAATTTTGGGAATTTTTGAAGTTTTTTTTTGTATTTTTGAAAATTTGGATATTTTTGGGGATTTGGGGGCTGTTTTGGCTACTTTTGAAAATTTGGAATCGCTTTGGTAACTTTGAAAAACTTCAGGACTATTTTGGTAATTTTTAAAAGTTGAAGACTGCTTTGGTAGCTTTCTGAAAGTGCGGGTCTGCTTTCAAAAATATTTTGGATATTGTCTAATGGTTAAAGGTAAAAATCGGTCGTTTATTATCACCTAGGGGACAGCCCGCTCCCTCATGCATGCTTTTGGTCGGGCGGTGGTTAGACTACCGCGGGCGACAGTCCGGTTGCTGCCTGACCGTCATTTGGACCGCTGGTCCGTTCGGTACGCTGGTCCGTCCGATGTGGCCTTCTCCCCTATTTGAATTTTTCATTTGGACGTCCAGGGACCCATTGCGGTCCCGGAGCTATTTTTGGAGGGGTTTTCCAAGCCCATCGTTCCTTATATTTTCTCCTTTCCTTCCATTTCAGGTAATCTTGGCCATTGAACTCTTACTGCATCATGTTGGGCCATTCATCTTAGGAGCTTTTGATGTATTGGATTCCCTCTTGGGCTTGGAGGGAGCTGTAATCCGGGTCGTTGGGTCGTCTTGATTGGATCTGAACTACCGAATTTATTTATTTTGGGCCAAATGGTTGACTGGATTTTTTGTTGGTTTGTTTTTGTTTTTGGAGTGGGGTGTGATAAGAAAAAGGGCCCCACCCTTTATTAGCTTTCTTTTGCATTTTTCATTTTTCATCAATTTTTTTTTTTGTGTGATGATCTGAACCGTTGGGAAACGATTTGGACCATTGGGTGATAGTACTTGCGTGTATGGACAATGTAAATCATAATGATTGGCCACTTTTGGTGCATGATGGACAGGTGAGATTTCCAAAGTGGGCCCCACTTCATGACATGGATTGGTCCAGATGCATGGATGTGTGGTGAATGGTGAGTTTTGAATGATGGACGAATGAGATTTTCAAAGTGGGCCCCACATCACGATATGGATTAGTCCAAATGTATGGATGTGTGGTGAATGGTGATTTTTGAATGATGGACGGATGAGATTTTTGAAGTGGGCCCCACATCATGATATGGATTGGTCCAGATGCATGGATGTGTGGTGAATGGTGATTTTTGAATGATGGATGGATGAGAATTTTGAAATGAGCCTCACATCATGATATGGATTGGTCGAGATGCGTGGATGTGTGGGTCTCACCTAAAAGAACAGAGGCTTTTTGAAAAATAGTTTTATGGATTGTGCCTTGGGCCCTTTGAATATGTGTCTGGACATGGACCTTTGTCATGGGCTTTGTGGGCATTTTGACATGGACTTGGACATGGGCTTTGGACATGGGCTTTGATGGGTTCGACCATGGGCCTTTATGTATACTTACTTGTGTACTTTGCTTGTGCAGCATGCCTCGCCATGGAAAAAATGAGGCTAGTTCTTCCCGTCGGTCAACCGATCCATGTTATGTGCCTAAAGAGGGTCGGCATCTTTTGGACCTGGCCCGAGAGGGTGGTGTGCCTGCGGTCTTGAGAGGGCAAGGAGTCAGGACGCATTGGCTTGACTGGTTCCATGACCCGCAACCGCTGTTATTTGAGGTTTTGGAACGCACTCCCTTTGTCCATCTATTCCGAGTTCGCCTGAGCAGGATGAACATGTATCTCCTATCTGTTCTGACCGAGCGGTGGCACCCCGAGACACATACGTTCCAGCTGCCTTTTGGAGAGTGGGGTATTACCCCATATGATATATACATGCAGTTAGGTCTTCGATATGATGGAGGGTCCGTACCTTTCGAGGACGATCTTCCGGTGCCTACCGAGGATGACTGGACGGAATTATTGGGGATGATGCCAGATGCTTCAGATTTCCAAAGTCCTCGATTCAAACTTCTCTAGCTATCATCGAACTTTGCCACGCGCATCCCTGAGACTGAGGCTGCGACTGTGGTGAAGGCTCGTGCCCTGATTTTGTATACTATAGGTGTGATGATCTTCTGCCATGGGAATGAGCTTGTGAGTTCTCGTTTGTTATTGCTCGTGGCAAATATCACCTTCCCCACACCATACAACTGGAATGTGGCCCTCCTTGCTCATTTGTACGAAGGGTTGGACGAGGCTAGCCGTTGTATCAGCCAATCCTTGACGGGCTTTTATCCAGTCATTGAGGTATCTCCTTGATGTCCCTTATGCCCTGTTTTCTTAGGAATTTGTTTGATGTCTTTTTTTGACTCACAATTTTGTGCAAACCTGCTTTTTTGATCATTTTCCCCATTTAGCCCCTACCTTAATCGACTATTCGCCTCCTTTTCCTCGCATGATGCTATGGTATAAGGATAACCGTAGCTGTACACGCTTGTTTTCAGATCTCGCCTGGAGGTCGAACGTCGATGCCCTTGTCCCAAACGATGTAAGTGATCTATATTGCCCACGTATCACTTTCTGCTTCTCTCAACTTCTGACTCTTTTTGCTTTTGCAGTTTCATACCAGGCCGTATCTCCGATCGAATGCGTCACTTACTCCTGGAGCTCAGGAGGCCTTTCAGGCCTCACGCAGGCGTCACATTCTGGAGGATCCGCGTGTGACAAAGTGGTACCTGGGAGAGCGACTTTTTTGGCAGTTGACCGGTAGTCCCATGGTGCCACTTAGTCCTCCTTCAGGTCCATCTGACTGGAGATCAGTGCCCAAGAGAGAGTTGACAGCCGCTTTGGAGGGTTTTGACGTTAGCGCTTTTGTTGATCCAAGTAGAGAGTACAGCAGCTGGTGTGAACAGTATGGCATTGGTCCGATCTTGCAGCCAGGATACGCTCCTGGTGGCAGTGCACGTTTCGCCGGAGGAGGGATTCTGGGACCCCATTTTCATCATAGGGACACCGCACTTATCTTCCTGACGATGATTAGTTCCTTGTATCATGTAATCATGTATCCCTAGATGTGTAATTTTCACGTTTATAAAATTTCAGTTAGTCACCATTCCTCTCTTTTTATCATTCTTTTAATCACCTTTGCGATCTAATTGTATAGGCAGACATATGTTTCCGGAACCTGGCTTTCCGAAGTAGGTCTCGCCCAAAATTTGGCCAATGGTGGGCCCAGGCGGTAGTCTAACTGCCGCGGGCGGCAATCGGACTGCCGCCCATTGACTTTTCTCAATCATTCTGTCCTGTCAGTGCTGCAGTGATGCAAAAATGTCAGACCTGCAGGCGGTGATTGGAATACCGCAAGCGGTAATCGGGGTGCCGCCTCCATTCATCTTTTCTTCCAGCGGATACCCTCCTTTCTATTCATTCTCTTTGTCTCTGCTCGGATATTCTTCTCTATCTCTGTCCGTTCGATCATCCCTTTTGTCCTTTGTTCATTTCTTTTTATTCTTTTCTTTGTCTCTTTTGTCCTCTTCTTTCTTTTGGACTGATTATGACCAGCCATGATGGGAGTATTGATGGGTTCATGGGTAATGGAGAGATTGATGGGATCATAAATGGTGGAGAGCATTTATTTATGGAGGGGTTGGTGGAGATTGATGGAGGAGTAATGGGCCCTTTGGGGGAGATTAATGTCATTCATGGCATTACTCCTACCACCATTAATGGAGGATGTGTGGTTGGATTGGATGGGATGGGAGGTTTTGGTGGGTTTGATGGATCCCTACTAGATGGGCTGCTAGGATTTACGGATATGAGGATGGATGGCTTGGGTGGTGAGGATAGTATGGGGATGGGGGAGGTGGCTTGATTGATGAAGCAATGTCTATGGTGGTGGTGGATGGTGTGGATGGGGTGGATGATGGTGTAGTGTTGATGGACGGCGCAGATGTGGTGGATCATGCTAGGATGGGTGGCGGGTCCCATCTTAGTGGTTTGGATGGCTTGGATTGGCGAGTGACAGTCTTTTTGCAGATGGCCTAGGTCAGATCTTTGGTGCGGATTTTGAGGCAGTGATGGGACCATCCGCTTCTGTTGGGATCCAGGGCACAGATCCTGTCAGTTATTGGGATACTTTAGGCGTTGCGGCTCCTGGGGCATGCGTGTTTCAGATAGCTCCGGCTGTGACGGTCATTGGCGGCTCGGGCCTGCTTGTAGCAGCTTTGCAGGACACCTTGCACAATGCGATGGGTGATGTTGACTTCTTTTGTCATCATGAGATAGATTTGTTGGATGAGGGGATGCCTATTTTTGATGATTCTCCTGCTGACCCGGGGATCCAGATTGTTGAGGATGTGCCCATCCGGACCTGTCAATTGCAACCACGTGCTACTTGCTCCGAGCGATTACACTTATGGATAGAGAACCTGACCGAGTCTGAGATCTTCGAGTTGAGCTCCTTGGGCTTCCAGGAGCTTCTCCACTTCCACCGGGTCTGTTTGGATTGACGACTGTTGAGCGCGGCACTATATGACTGGGTACCGTCTTTGAACTTATTCTCTTTCAATGATCTGGAGTTGGGCCCTTCCCTGGAGGAGTTTTCTCGCTTGTCTGGACTTCCTCTCACCCGGGAGCCTTATATTCCTGCATCTGAGTCGGTCCGTTCTTCTGATCTGATCTCCTGGTTTGGATTTCTCACTGCTCTTCCCACTGCAGAGGGTAGGGTTGGTGAGTTGTCACTCGAGATATTATATGATCATTGCTCTACTTCTCGAGGTGCCCCTGGGTCTGATCGCTAGCTTCAGTGCCTGAATGCGCTGATATTTTGTGCCTTGGCCGAGCTGCTCTTCTCAGGATGGAGGCAGTCGTCATTGGGAGCTTTGTTGGACGTATTCCATCGTGTATTGCATCGTAGGAGTATCATTTATGTGGTGCTGGCGGAGCTCTTCCTGGGGTTGACTGAGTGATTGTTTAGGACGGACCCGCATCCTCCGGGGTTGTTGTACTTTCCTTCAGGTATTTCTCATTCTTTCCCTCTTCTTAGCGCTGTTCTTTTGCTTTGCCTCTTGAGTCATGTTGCCTTACAGGTGTGGCTGTGGGAGCATCTCTTTATGACCCCTCCGCTTGTATGGCCTAATTCCCACCATAGTGATGTGTTATCTTTGTTACTTGATGGTCTTCCCCTTGGTGCTGAGGCATAGAGCCGTTATATCGCAGCATGTTTTCTCAGTTGCGAGGATGGGAGATTAGCTGGGAGGCCACTTGGCTCTATCGTTCACCGTTAATTGGCAGCGCAGCTCATACTCCTTTGTTACTGCTGGGGCTTCGAGGGTACTGCTCCTACCATCTCGTGCGCTTCCTTAGTCAGTTTGACTTTTGGCAGGATGTTCCAGACTTTGCCTTTTCTGGATTTGGGCATGTCCCACTTCCTTCTGATTTGCCAGCCTTGTATAGACGAGTCTGGATTTCCTGACAGGGATCTTTAGATGCGATGATGCTAGAGCTTGAGTCTTGGGCTCCTCCTGTGGCGACAGTATCATACCAGCGATGGGTGGTGGAGCAATCACGTTATTGTCAGGCCCCTGGCTGGCATTTGGCGGACGAGGGTGTTGATCAGGATATGGTGGGTGATGCCACTTCATCCTCCTCGTACGTTGATGATTCATTTGAGGCCTTCGAGGAGCGCCCCTTCATTGACCCGTCTTTCTTACTTGCCACACACGGTCATTTGATCTCGAAGATTGCTATCCTCCGCCATACTTGCGAGGATATGCCTCGTTGTCTGGCAGTGGGACAGCGGTATGATGAGAGTATGTTTGCAGTACAGCGTCTGGAGAGGGATGAGGTCTTTTACTTGCGCATGGAGGTAGAGAGGCTTAGGCAGAGATTGTCACTATATGAGAGGTAGGAGCCTACTTGTGGCTTTTTGATGTTGATTAACTACATATATACATGAAACCCTTGTTTTTATATTTGTGGGAAAACGATGTACTATGTAGGAAAACTTTTTAAAGAAATGAAAGAAGATTTTGTTTGTGCCAAATGTGCCCATGTTTGTCTGAGTTTAGATTTTGCTTTAGATGATGGGGATCAGAATTCTGGGCTCAGCCCATGTTGTGTATAGTAATCTGGATTGTATCCTTAGGGTCTTGGTTCCCGGATAGGACATCAGAGACCGTATCCCGGGATTCGAGCAGAGTTTGATAGAGTACTGATCTGAAGTTGATCCTTCCTTGCATCTCGTTGTGACTTCGGCTGCCTCGGCTTCCTCTGTACCTGCACTTTTATTTTTTTTATTTTCTTTTTCTAGCCATTTTTGTCCATAGCACCCTTTCGGGTTTTCACTATGTCTGACTTTTCCCATCATTTTTGCCCGTAGCGTCCTTTCGGATTTTCACTACGTCCCGGGTTTTTGCTCATGCTTGCCCCTTGGCAGCTGTGCTCTTTTTACCCTTGGTGCCTTCTCAGGTTTTCACCAAGTCCGCTACATGCCCGCTGTTTTTACTCGAGGCGCCCCTTGGGGTTTTCAACTCGCCCATTCTGCTTAGGCATGCCCGCTCTCTCTCTCCTTTTTTTTTTTTGGAGTGTCGGGAGTGATGATGGATAGTTTTCCTTTATAGCTGGCCAACTGGTTACTTGCCTGCCCTTGTCTTTGAGCACAATCATAAGCTGCTTTTGGTTAGGAATGATGGGATGGACTTTCTTTCCTTGAGGTTTTCTTCTTCTTTTGGGATTTTTCTTTTTCTTTATTTTTTTATTTCAATTTTGTCTTCTTTCTTTGTCTTTTTTGCTTCTTTTTTTTTTTGCTTTTTTTTTTAGAGACACGACAGGTGTTTCCTGAAGAGAAAGATGGTGGATATATACATTTATTTTATTTTTTGTTGGTTTTTGGTGGGAAATGCGATGGATACAACTTTGCGATTGTACTCATTGACAAGGTTAGGTATGGTTACCAGTGATAGATTTTTACGTTGTCGGCGTTGATGGGCTTAGGAAGATCCTCTCCTTTCAGACTGGTGAGCCGAAGAGCCCCTCCTGAGAGTACTTCCCGAATGATCAGCGGTCCATCCCACGAGGGTTTGAACTTTCCTCTGGGATCTGGTAAGTGTGGCAGCAGAATACGCTTCATGACCATGTCGCCGACTTTGAAACTCCTTTTCCGAACCCTCTTGTTGCAGGCCCGAGCGACCTTCTTTGATAACATTAGGAGTGGCTTAGCGCTCGCATGCGCTTTTCATCTGTCAGATGCAGTTGATCATATCTTGCTTGTTGTCACTCACCTTCCTCGACTTCACTTTCCAGCAGTATTCGCAGAGATGGGATTTCGATTTCGACTGGCAGCGCTGCTTCCATTCCGTATGCAAGTTCAAACGGAGTTGCGTCTATAGCTGACCGTACAGACGTTCGATAGGCCCAGAGTGCATAAAGAAGCATTTCCGACCAATCGCAATATGTCTTCACCATCTTCTCCAGTATGCGGATGATAGTTTTGTTTGCAGCTTCGACCCCGCCGTTTATTTGAGGACGGTAGGGGCTTAACCGATGGCGTTGAATCTTGAATTTATTGAGGAAATCGTCCATCCTTTTATTGACGAACGGAGTTCCGTTGTCAGTAATAATGGCCTGAGGGACCCCGTAACGGCTAACGATGTTGTTCTTCATGAACTTGACCACATGAGATGCTGCAATGGTGGTGTAGGATGCTGCCTCTATCCATTTAGTGAAGTAATCTACTGTCACCACGATGTATTCATGCTCGTTTGAAGCTTTGGGGCTGATCTTGCCGATGGTGTCCAACCCCCATACAGAGAAGGGCCATGGTGCTGTTAGATTGTAGAGTTCAGAAGCAGGGGCATGTATCTGGTTTGCATGCTCTTGACACTTGAAGCATCTCCTGACGTGCTTATAGCAATCTGTCTCCATTGTAAGCCGATAGTATCCTAGTCGTAGGATCTTCTTTGCCATCATGTGTCTATTCATGTGTGGGCCGCATAGTCCTTCGTGAATTTTTGACATGATCTGTACCGCTTCTGTCTCGTCCACATAGCGGAGAAGGACCTGGTTGAAGGATCGCTTGTAGAGGATGCCACCAGTGATCACGAATTGTGTTGCTTGCCGTTGGATAGTGCGTCGATCAACTAGCGTTGCTACTTCCGGATACTTCTGATGTTCGAGGTATTCCTTGATGTTCGTATACCAGGGCTGATCATTCGAGGAAGTTTCGGCTTCGTTGATCTGTAAGTAGAATGCAGGCTCTTCTTGGAGCTCGACAGTGAGTTCTCATTTAGCAACTCCTTTTGGGATCTCTAGCATTGAGGCGAGGGTAGCCAGAGCATCTGCAAATTGGTTCTTAATTTGGGGCATGTAAGAGAATGTGATCTCTTCAAATTCTTCGATCAGATTTTCCAGATATACATGATAAGGGATTAGCTTCTCATCTTTGGTCTTCCAATCACCATTTATCTAATTGATGATGAGTTGCGAGTCCCCGAAGACTCGTAACTTCTTCACATTGAGGATTATGGCTTCTTTTAGACCGGTGATACATGCTTCATATTCAGTTACGTTGTAGGTACATTGGAATTCCAGTAGCCTGGATATGGGAATTGGGACGTCATCGGGGGAGTAGAGTATAGCGCCTACTCCACTCCCTTTTGAGTTTACAGCTCCGTCGAAGAAGAGTGTCCACTCTCCTGCCTTCGTTTCTTCTTCATCCTCAATCAAGAGAATGTCCTCTTCAGGGAAGAAGGTCTTCAGCGGTTGATAGTTAGGCAGGGAGTGGGTTGTTAAGTGGTCTGCCAGTGCTTGCCCCTTGATTGCCTTCTGAGTGACATAGGTGATGTCGAACTCAAAAGCAATAGCTGCCATTTTACGTTCCTGCCTGTTAGTGTTGGCTTCTCAAACAAATATTTCAATGGGTCCATGCGAGCGAGTAGAAGGATCGAGTGAGCGATCATATACTGTCGTAACCGTTGTGTCGCCCAGACTAGGGCGAAGCACGTCTTTTCTAAGCTGGAGTATTTGGCTTCGTAGCTCGTGAATCATCTACTCAGATAGTAGATCGCTTGCTCTTTTCTTCCTGTGTCATCATATTGGCCAAGAACGCATCCGATTGCTTCTGCTGCGATGGTGAATACAACAATAATGGTTTACCTGGAGTAGGTGGCATGAGTACTGGGGGATTCAGCAGGTATTTCTTAATCTTGTCGAAGGCCGCTTGACAGTCACTATTCCATTTCTTCGGCGAGTTTTGAGTAGCTTGAATATGGGCTCACAGATCGAAGTGAGTTGTGCGATGAATCGACTGATATACTGGATTCGCCCGAGGAAACCCTGAATTTCTTTTTCAGTCTTGGGCGGTGGCATTTCGATGATTGCCTTGGTCTTGGTCTCATCCACCTGGATACCATCTTCGCCGACAATTAAGCCTAGTAGTTTGCCTCTGGTTGCACCGAAGACACATTTTTACGGATTAAGATGGAGCTTGAACTTTTTTAGCCTGTCGAAAAGCTTCTTGAGATCTTCGAAGTGTCCTTCGATTGTGTGAGACTTGACGATCATGTCGTCTACGTAGACTTTCATTTCCTTGTTTATCATGTCATAGAACAAGGCAGTCATGGCTCGCTGATATGTAGCTCCTGCATTCCTCAGCCCGAAAGGCATAACCCAATAGCAGGAAGTTCCCCATGGTGTGATGAAAGAAGTCTTCTCTCGATCTTCGATAGCCATCTTGATCTGATTGTAGCCCGAGAAGCCATCCATGAAGGAGAAGATCTTGTGCCCAGCAGTATTATCTACCAGTGTGTCGATGTGAGGCAGAGGGAAGTCGTCTTTAAGGCTTGCTTTATTGAGGTCCCTGAAGTCGATGCACATTCTGACTTTCCTGTCTTTCTTCAGAACTGGTACAATATTTGCGGGCCATTAGGGTAGTTGGAGACTACCAAGAACCCCGCGTTGTATTGCTTGATAACTTCATCACGGACCTTCAGGGCCCATTCTGGCTTCATTCTCCGCAGCTTTTGTTTGACAGGCTTCATGTCTGGCTTTGCTGGCAAATGATGCACCACTAGATCCTCATCGAGCCTGGCATGTCCTCGTAAGAGAAGGCAAAGTTGGACAGCATCGATCTCAAAAATTCCATCATTCTCTGCTTGTGTTCCGGAGACAACGACCTTCCGATGCTCACCTCTCTGGGGGATTCCGCTGACCCCAAGTTTACAATTTTGAAATCATCTACTACAACATTGGCCTTTGTTTCAAACTTTTCGAGAGAATCCTCGAGTTCGCGAGCAGTATCATCATTTCCCTCATCTGAGGCTTCATCCAAACCCATGAGTTCGAAGTCCAACTCTAGGTCGAAATCATAAGATTCGACCTTAAACTCATGTATTGCATGTGAAGTGTTTGGCACAGTGATTTTTGAAAGCTTTTCTTTTGTTTTTGTATTCTGAAAATTTACTAATGTTTTGTGGTTTTGAGAGATATTTGATTTTTTTGTGCTTTTGGGGATATGTGATGTTTTTGTGTTTTGAAATTTTTTTGATTTTTTTGTGTCGTCAAGGTATCCCGAATAGGACGGCGTTGCAAACCAAGATTGACCCTGTCATAGTTCGGGGTACCAACCACTATTTACATTGGCTTTTTTTTTTTCTTACCGGCATCCATGGGTGGTTCACCGCCTGATTCGATTGTTAGGGGTATGGCTGTCCAGCTTGGTTCCTTCCCCCTTTCAATCCATTGCTCTGCTCTGTCTGTTCCTGAGGGTCACCTGTCCTGATGACCATGATGTTTGCTGGGCTGGGTTCAAAGTCGGAATCCGATTCGATCTCTTCGCCCAAGAGTTGGAGTTCTTCGGGTTCCTCAGACTCCTCTTGTGGTGGGACCTTCACGTCCGTCCAGTCAAGGGCAAGCCACTTTCCCTTGTCGATCTAGTGGATGGGATGCTTTTGCCCCTTGTGTTGCTGGGCTGGTGCCGGAAGTGTGTCCCCTTGACTGTGGATGGGGATGGGTGTCTCCCCATTCTTGCCTGTATCCTTTGTAAGGGGGGTTTCTAGCTTTGGGTCCTACATGGGTGGACCTGTTTCCATGCCCCTAGCTCCATGCGATGGGTCTGAGGGTTTTTCCCCTGGCTTCAAATGTGTTTTCAATGCCCAGAGGATCCTATCCCACCGTATCGGTGGCCAGACGGACTCTTGGTTGGAACGTTCAGAGAGTTTGAGTCGTTGGAGGTGGTCCTCAAGGGAAATCATCGCATCTTCACAGACTGTTCCAGCCTTGACAAATTTGATAGGTGTGTACTTGAATGGTTGACCCTTCCTTGGCCTTTTAGTCTGATTCTCCGGTGTCGGTTGATATCACAGTCCCTATCTCTGGACGTTGGCAGGTGCCGGCTCTACTACCATACCCTTTTCATGGAACTTGGTACGGTAGTTAAGGATCAATCGTTCAGCAGGGGGAATGACATATTCTGCAGCGAGGGGTCGTGGACTGGCAATTGCGTTTACATTTTTGAATTCGAAACTATGGTATGATATGTCACCTTCCGTATGCTGAATGTCAATCACCGGGATGTCAGTTTCAGGGGTATTAACCGTCACCGGGGGGATGGTTTCTGGCTCGGCCAATACTGAAATGATTCGATTCCTTGATGGGAATTTAACCCTTTGATGGAGAGTAGATGGGATGTCTTCGACAGCATGGAGCCATGGCCGCCCCAACAAAAGGTTAAATGAGGCAGGGATGTCGATGACCTGGAATATAACAAGAGTCATGTCCGGTCTGATTTGCAACTCAAGGTCGATTTCTGCCTCGACCTACCTTCGGGAATTATCGAAGGCTCGGACACTCATAGTGCTGGGTCTGAAGAAAGATGGTTCTATCCCTAACTGTTCAGCAGTCCTCAAAGGGCAAACATTAAGACTGGATCCATTGTCAATGAGCACGAGTGGGATTTTGGAGTTCTAGTGGCAGGTCACTATGTTTAATGACCGTCCATGCTTGCAACCCTCGGGTGGTAATTCATCATTAGAGAAAATGATAGCCCGTGGTACAAGAAGTTGTCCGATCATATTTGCCACCATTTTCAAAGGTACATCAGGAGAAATATGGGCATCATTCAATGTTTTCGTAAAGATTTCTCGATGCGGTCTTGATGTGCATAGGAGTTCCCAAATATATATTTGTGCAGGAGTGGTTTTAAGTTGAGCTGCTATATCATAAGCAGCATCAGCTTTGCTAGTGGTTCCCGACAAAGCTCCTGGGGTTTGGTTATCTCTCCTGAAATACCTCCCGTTATTTCCCACTTCATCGCATTCGAGGTAATACCAGGGAACTACTTTTGGGTCATAGGAGGGAACCGATCTTCCTTCCAGGTATATCATGGGTTCCTAAGGTGGAAGGGTTGTTGCTGGAACAGTTTGCGGTAGACTCGACGATTTTTCTTGAGGTGTTACCAGATCTTGGTGAGATTTGACATTGAGGTTTTCTTTTACCAGCCGATGTGTGGGAGAAGTCCTTTGGGCATGTGCCAGTTGTGAGGCATCAGGAACTTTCGGGCTTGAACCGGGGGTGCCCCTTGTAAGGTTAGCGGGGTGAGATCAGGGAGACCTATTGGGAGGATAATGGGTTGAGAGTTCGACCTTTTTGAGGGTATTGAATGTGGAGTTGAATGTGCCCCTTGGGGCACAAAATGCTGAAGATATGACCTGTTAGGTGCGGCTTTCAGAGTTATGAGGGGCTATACTGTTGGCGCAGCTTCAAGAAATACGAGAGGTTGTGTTGCGGGTGCTGCTTCCGGAAATCTCCGTGGTCCAGACGGTTGTGCCTGTTCGTATCCCTATGTCTGATTTGTTGTATCGGGCGTGATTGTTTGAATGGAATGATGTGGGGAGGAGTACATAAGTTGCCCTCCTTCAATGTGATTGACGGTAGAGGTGTCAGATGTGATAGGTCCTGCTTGATGTGACGGCAGAGGATTTTGGAGAATGTTGGCCTGAGCTATATTGTTGGCCTGTGGGGTGATCGCAATCTTCTGGCTCTCGATCAGATCTTAGACCGCATGTTTCAAAGCGAAGCAGCGGTCTGTTAGATGGCCAGGAGCCTGGTGATATGCGCAATATTGATTTTCATTGTAACCGGGAGGTAAGGAATTAGGTGGAAGTCGCGGCTGAAGTGGTGTCAACTGCTGCTTTTGCATGAGCATTATCAACACTTGACTGTATGTTTGTGCTAACGGGGTGAACTTCCTTCCTAACACTCCTGACTTGAATGGACCTTGTGCATATCCCCTAGGATGTTGTTGTTTTGGTTGAGACGGTTGTGCCTGATATTCCTGTTGGGTTTGCTGGGGTTGGTACTGCCTATTTGACTGTTGCTGGTACTGCCTGTCTTGTCATGGCTCCGGTTGTGGAATGTATTGATTGCCTTGAGTATTGGTGACGATGTTGTTAACTTCTGTGGTGCGTTGCGCGGGAGCAGTGCTGTTTCCATTCCCATATCCAACGGGTTTTCCCTCGACTTTGTTTCTTTTGATTGAGGGGGCCTGGTGTGGCCATGGGGAAATAGTTCCAGCTCTAATCCCGGCTTCGACTTGTTCTCCAGCTCGGATGAGTTGGGAGAAGTTTACGTAGGGATACGAGATTAGATATCCCGAAATACTGGGATTTGCTGAATGTACGATCTTGGATATCTGCTCCTCATCATCGATGGAGTTTCTCATTCGAGCCGTCATGGCTCGCCATCGTCCTACGTATGCTGATAAGGATTCGTCACTTTTTTGTCTCAAGGCAGACAAGTCAGACCTCCTTGGAGCCATATTCAGGTTGTATGAGAACCTGTCAATGAATGCATGGGAGAGCTTTTCCCAGGTTTTGATTTGATGGCTGTCTAGCGAGGTGTACCAATCCAAAGCGTCACCCTTAAGGGATTTTTGGAAAAGCCATATCAAGGCTCCATCGTTCCCTGCTATCGCATTGAGTTCCCCACAAAATACTTTCATGTGTGCTGTAGGGCACCCACTACTGTCATACCTTTTGAATTTTGGTACCTTAAAGTTTGGAGGTACGCGGGCATCTGGAAAGGGACAGAGATCCCTGAACTTGGTGGATGGATGATCCACTCCTTGCTGTCTTTGTAGTTGATTTTACACCATTTGCAACTGCTCTCGTAATTCCTCAATTTCTGACTTGCCCTGTTGCGGATATCCTGCCCCTTGCTGTAGGGCTTGTGCTGCTTCTTCTTCATATGGATCAAGAATGGGTGGTTGCTGGAAAGATGGTGGACTCTCGGTGGCAGGAGATAGCTGAAATTAAACACTGCTCCCTTTGGGAGGGGGATGTGATGTTTGGAAATGACTCCCTCCTGGGGTATCTGCCAATTCCGGAATGTTGCTCCCGTTAGGGAGAGTAAACTGGACTCGAAACTGGCCCCCTTCATGGGCATTCGCCAGTTCTTGTCTGTGGTTCCCGTTAGGGGGAAGTTGTGTTGTAACCTGATTGTGGGGATGTGCTGGGTAGAGGTGTATAGGAGGGTTGCTCCCATTTGTTGGCTATTATTGTTCTGGTGCTGACTCTTCTGGGAGAGGGAGCACGGGATTTGCTAGAGGAATGAGAGAAAAGGCGAAGGGAGTTTGAGGGAGTGAACTACTTTCTATACTGGGCTGGGTTACCTGTGTGTTTGGTGCAAGACTTGGTACTAGGTGGAGTAGTAGCTCTTGCATTGTTTGAAGTAGCATCTCCTGTGTGGTTACATTGGCTTGGAGGTCTCCCTGAACCACTGGTGGCAATGGTGCGGATATTGGTGTGGGTGCGGATATTGATGCAAGTGCAAGCATTGATGTTTCGGGAGCTGGTTGAGCTGCTAGCTCTTCTTCATGGGCTGCTTGAGAGGCCACGGCTGTATGGGATCGAGTGGTCATGGTCCGATTCTCTGCCTGAGGAAGAACATGCCGACGATTTTTTTGTTTTTGTATGAATGCAAAGATGATGTTCCTTGAGATTGTAATACCACAGATTTTCGAGTTGGGTCTCAGCTAGTGCGAGCTAACTACTCAATCCCCAGTGGAGTCGTCATTCTGTAGACACTGAAAATTGGCGTCCACGCTGATTTAAAATGTATTTGGCGCAGATTAGGTGGTGGGAAAATTGGTTGATTGTTAGAGTCGCCACTAGCCAAATAATCTCAGAATCCCGCGGTCGGCTAGAGCCACGGAATACGTAATGGTTGGAGAAATCCAAAAACTCTCCGACCTTAGATTGACTTCTGATCTGCGATTCGGGATTCCGGGTAAGGGACCTCGGTTACAAAGAGGGAAGGTGTTAGGCACCCTCTTTGCCCATACAAATATACAGTATCTACTTAGTGTGGTAAAATAATCTCAAGGGATGATGATGATGCTGTAGTCATGATGGGACTAGTCACACGTGAATTTCTGATGTAGCAAAATCCGAGATTTCGGCAGGCTACAGAGCATACATCCGGCAATGTATTTAGAGGGCGGATGTGATAATGCTTATGCAAAGAGGTACAAAAAATGGACTAGATTATTAGAAATTTCTGATGTGACAGGATCCGATGTATGGCAAGTCACAGAGCATACGTTCACTAGAGATCTAGAGAAGCAGGGGGTTGAGAAGGTAGTAAATGTCATGATGAATACTAGTAGAATAGTGGATCTTTGGCTTACTGGAGTATGCCAAAACATGAACCAGACCATGACCATCTTGGGTTAGGCTTATGGGTTGGGAGAGTTAAGTTGAGGGCTAGGGGGTGGCTAGAAAAATCTGGATTCGGGGGGGTGGGGGGGGTTCGAGAGCTCCTTCCCTTTCCCTCACTCTCTTCCTCACTCACTCTCTCTCTCACTCTCTTCCTCTCACTTGGTTTCACTTGGTTTTTCTCCTCCTCCCCTTTGAAATGAGAAGAGGAGAAGGCTATTTATAGGCCTCTCCAATGGTAAAATGGTAATTTTAGGCCTTAAAAGGGGCAAATGCCGATGTGGCAGGTGGTGATTGGTGGAGAGGAGAGAGATGCTACATAACACTCTCTCATTGGCTTATGGGGCTGGTAAATTGGTAAATAGTGAAGGTAAGAGGGGTAGTTTTGAAAGAAAGTTGACTTTGGGACGCTGGAACAGCTGTCCACACGCGGGCCGCGAGCGGCGGCAGCCGGAGTACCGCAGGAGGTAATTGAATTACCGCCCGCGGTAGTCAAACTGCAGACCGGGCTGCGCTTGGGCTGGGTTTACACGTGCAGGCTTCGTAGGTCTCTCTTTCAGGTTCCAGTGGCTCAGATTAGCGTATTTGGGTTCGCTTAAAGGGTTCTGGCCACGGTATAGGGTATGGGTGGGGCTGCATGTGAATTTGGATGGTTTGGATCACGGCTTGGGTTTACGGACAGAGAGTTTAAGGGTTTTTAGATCAGGGTTTGGTTTAGTGCCGGGATTAGGGTTTGGATATGATCATGGTTCGCGGACCGTTCTAGCCTTCTCAAGACTTTAGCCTGGGTGGGGTGTCTACAAATACATATGTTTACTTAAATTATTCAAATTATGTATATTATGTATTTTTATTATTTAAGCTATACATAAAGTAAATTGTATACCAACACATTATTATATAATTGATGTACATTAATTAACACTTACATTTTATAATTTTAACTATATATTATTATACTATATATGTAAAATATACAACATTTTGAATAATTAATGTTTATATATAGTTAATTAATACAACATTTTGAATAATTAATATTATATATAATATATATATATATATATATATATATATATATATAATATAATATTACCAATTAAATACCTTATTAATTGATAGATGATTATTAGTATAAAATATAATATGTTAGTAATTATATTCAAATATAAAATAATGCAATACATATTTATATATGGGAATATACTAATATACATGGGTAGTGGCCCTGGGTGGCTCACTAGCTAGGTGAATGGTTCTGATCATGGGTGTGGACCATATTCCGCCCCGAATCAATGATAACTAGCTCTTACTGGCCATGATTCAGACGATATGGCCCACCTGAGCCTTGGATTTACTCCACCTTTGATCAAACGTCCTAACGAGACCCACATGACTTGGTGAACGGGCCATATCTGTCAGAAACACCTCCATGGGCCCCACCCTTGATGCGTGTGCACGCAGGGTGCGTGCACTCGCCGTGCACTGGTTCAGGAGAACCAGTCAAACCGAGTGACCCGACCCCTTTCCAGAAAAGGGAGGTTTCTCTCCTTGCTTCCCGCCTGCACGTTTAAAAAAAAAAAAAGACCGTCCCCGTGCGTTGATCTGTGGCCCACCTCCGTGATTGGCTCGACCAATCCAAACCATCCATCTTGTAGAAGGCATGAAGCGGACCGTCCCTACCCAATTTCAGCCGTTGGATCGCACACGTGTGCACACAAAATCAGGCACAAGTTAGGATAAAAGCACACTGACTTCCAAAACCGGAAAGAAATCCGTTTCCTCTCTTTCCACACTGGCAATCCACGTGAAACCCTCTCCTAGGATCTCGACCGTCCATTGAAAACAAATATTCCCAGCCCTTCAAGATAGGGCTTCCTTCGTTTTCTGCTTATGCTTCAACCTGCTGCAGCTATTGAAGCTCAGCACCAAAGAACGTTAGTGACCGTCCATCTGGTGGGTCCCATAGTGTCCTAGGGTCAAATCCAAACCATCTATAAGACTTAGATCGGAAGATCACCCCACAGACACGAATCTGCCATTAGTGATGTCGTCATCTTCCCCATTCTTGAGAAAGACCCACCACCTGTACGTGGACCCCATTTTCTGATCTAAGACGTCCTTCAGGTGGACTAGGGACCCAAAAATCCATCCCTGGGGTTGGATTGAAGCCACACAAGGGTATAGTGGTAATGATCGCTTGATGAGCAATAATGTCACGCCCCAAACTTGGAAACCGGGCTCACAAAATTCCCGATCGCAAATCGGGTGCCGACAGCCTCCGTAGTACCCCATTCTCGACTCCCAACGTCCATACGCCGGATTCCGATCCTAGAATCCTACAAGGAGGATTTTCCAATGTACATTTAACTCGTAAAAAAAAAAAAAAAAAAAAACATAACTACAAGTCTACCCAAATCACAAAGGCAACATCATCATCACATATCTACTAATATAAACAATTGAATACAGTGCTGAAAGGGAAATACATATGTCGAAAATCAAAACTCCATAAGTCCGTTGCACGCTCCAAGCTCAATGCTGCTGCAACCTAACGCCACCTGCACGCATCTATTGTGCATAAGCTTATAGAAAGCTTAGTGGGCGGTGAAAGTGTGTGCACCAGGTAAGTGCTAAGTAAGTAATATCAGAGTAATCAGAGTAAGCGGAAGTACTGACAATCCATGAGTCATACAATATCAGGGTACACAATGCAAATCAGCTATGCAAATGAGGTGTTAGAGCGAGCCAAATATTAGATGCCGAGGATACAATGCCATAAATCATACAATATCGAAATAAGCGAAAATATACTGATAAGTCTATGAGTGTCATCAGCCGTACCAAGGCTATGCGATGCAAGACATGAGTATTAACGGCCATATCAATACGGAAACATGGCAACCCAAAATGCTAAGTACTGCGTATGCAATGTGATATGCGGTGCGAATGAAATGACTAAGCTAGAGTGAAGTCGGGATGATAGTACGTAGTATCGCAGGCTACGGGGTCCACTACAAGGGACTTCTATCCAAACCAGTCCCATACCTAAATTTGGATAGTCAGACTCAATGTGGTAAACTCCTAATCTCAGGTTAGTCGCGCGCCCAACCGAAATCCTGGCCATGCGAAGGTACACGTAACAAATAGTTACGCACCACCAGCCCGAGTGGATAGTGAATGAATGAATGAATGAATATGCAATTCCTGTTCAATAAGCCCATATATCAGTACGGTTACTCTCTAGGAAATCACCGGGGTATATTACACTCCAAACCAGATTGCCGCCCCATCGCGCGCAACAAGGTGAGTGGAAGAGACCTCACTATCCGCCTGCCAATATCGGGCCCGACTCGTGGATAGTGGACCCATTCCTTGAGCTGGTCAGACTCAGCCTAGCATTGCCCCCTCCTCTCGGGCAGGTAAGGCCATACTCCCTTCCAACCGACCACAACACAGTGGGAGACGCGGCCTAACGGTATATGGCCCTCATGCACTCACGCATCCACTCGGTCTAGACGTTGGAGCAACCTCTGGAACCAAGAGGGTTTAGGGACTTTCGCCCAGGGATATCTATAGCACCCCATGTAGAACAGATTTTCAGTGTCCCGTCTGGCCATCCACGATATGCCTGTAGAGGCTACGGCCCTGATGTCGCTAGGGCACACAATGCAAGATGCATGAGCCATACAATCCAGTCGTGCATCAATCATGCGCATACTGTGCGCTCATGTGAGATAACCCCTGCCTATCAGGAAGTCTCATAGCAATCTGCCTAATGACATATGCAATGGTCAACCACATCTCATAACAAATGCAGATGATGCGTATGGGCATGTATCATGATGCTATGCAGTCACATACTCATAATCGGTATCAATAACCGGTATCAACAATCGGCCTCGACAATGTGGACATTTAACCAACATTGCCCTCAAGGAATGGCTTACACAAAGCCAAAATATAATGGGCCCACAGCCTCACACAAAGACCTAATATACAACACAATGGACCTTACTTAAAAACCATATATACACAATGGGTGGGCCCTGCTCATGGGCTTTAAATACATGACATGTAGACCCTACACATGGGTCTCAAATACATCAAATGGGCCATGCATCATGGGCCTAATATATATTTCAATGGGCGTTACCCATAGGCCACGAATACATCACAGTGGGCCCCAACTACGGGTCGCATATACATCATATAAGTCTCGACAATCGGCCTCGGCCTCAACAATCAAATTGACACTGGGAATCAGCCTCGATACGCAGCCTCGACAATCGGAATCAGCCTCGATACTTGGCTTCGACAATCGGAATCGGCCTATACAATCGGCCTCGACAAATCAGAATCGGCCTCGATAATCAAAATCGGAATCAGCCTCAATCGACCTCGACAATTGGAGTCAAAATCGACAATCGGCATCGACATCGATAATCGGCCTCGAACTCGGCCTTCGACAGATAAGAATCGGCCTTGATACTTAGCCTCAACAATCAGAATCGGCATTTACAATCGGCCTCGACAAATCGAAATCATCGGAATTGGCCTTGATACTCGAAATCGATCGATAATCGGAATCGGCAAATCGGTCACGTCAATCGGAATCGGCAATCGGTCACGACAATCGCACCGATCGATAGTCAGAATCAGCAAATCGGTTATGGCAATCGAAATCAGCAAGCGGTCAAGATAATCAGAATCAGCAAATTGGTCATGACAATCGCACCGATCGATAGTCGGAATCGGCAAATAGGTCACGACAATCACACCGATCGATAGTCAGAATCGGCAAATCGGTCACGTCAATCAGAATCGGCAATCGGTCAAGGCAATCAAAATCGATCGATAATCAGAATCGGTAAATCGGTCACCGATCGGAGTCGGTAATCAGTCACGACAATCGTAATTGATGAGAATGGGCCTAACAAGGCCTAAGGGAAGGTCACAATGTGGACATTCAACAAACACTGCTCCCAAGAAGTGGCCTATATAGAGCCAAACATATAGTGGGCCCATGGCCTCAAACAAGGGCCTAATAAACATCACTATGGGCCTTATCGCACGGGCTTTAAATACATGACAAGTGGGCCCTACACCTGGGCCATTAATACATATCAATGGACCTCACCCAATGGGTCGAAAATACATCACAATAGGCCTCAAATACATTATACTGGGTCGCATCATGTGGGTCTTAAATACATTAAGTGGGCCGTATTGATGGGTTGTACCAATGGACCTCATATACACAACAGGTGGGCCCTGCTCACGGGCCTCAAATACATAACATGTGGGCCCTACACATGGGTCTCGTATGCATCAAATGGGTCACGCGTTATGGGCCCAACACGTATCACAATAGGCCTTGCTCATAGGCCACAAACACATCACAATGAGCCTGGTCCACAGGCTTGAATACATCACAATAGGTTGGGCCCTGTTCATTCCAAATGGGCCCATCAATGGACAACTTAGATAAAACACATACATTACGTGGGGGTCACGTGAATGGACGGTGCGAACAACACATTACAATGGTGGGCCCTATTACATGGGCCAGAATACAAACAGGTGGGCCCTACACCTGGACCTTGAAACACGCAACAGGTAGGCCCCGCTCATGGGTCAAAGATACATCATGAGGGGCCACAAGTATAACAAAGTGGGCTTCTCGAATGGGCCATAAAAATACATCAAGGTGGTGGTGGTCCATGCCCACGGACTGGACAAAGTGGATAAAACATTTGCATCACAGTGGACCCATGCCCATCAGTTGGATGAACAGATGAATGTTTGGGATACAAAACATACAACATGGTGAGTACCACGCACACCATCTAGGGACGGACGGTGTGGAATAAGTCACATATAGCACGGTGGGGCATGGCAGCACCGTCCAAACAGCCCAGCACCGTCCAACATAATCTGGACGGTGTGGATGAAATAAACACATCCCATGCTGGCAAAACAGGTGGACGGCTTGTATAGAACACATACGTCCAAGGTGGGCCTGCACAGGACCGTCAGATGGATGGTGCAGATGGCACACACATCACAGTGGTTTCCACCGTCCAGATAGCTGGACGGTGCGAATAAAATACATAATTCACGTGGGGTCCATCATTCATCAGGGCAGGCCCTACACACGTGGCAGGTGGGATTCCTACTGGACGGTGAAAATACAACATTTACATCAAGACGCGGCCCACCGTCCAGCCATCTGGACGGTGGATATAACACATACATCAATCTGGTCCTCAGGACCTGCTGATGCTGTATAGCAGCTTATGCAGCTGTCCATCACACATCAGCCAATCCCCTGGGTGGGTCTCACGTCCAGGGACTGGACGTGAGGTATTCCACATCCACCATCCAGATAACGGACGGTCAGGATGGGGTGGATATAAAACATGCCTCGTGATAGGACCCACAGCACTCTGCTGACGTCTACACAGCAGCCGTTGCTGCAGGGACCCACTGCCCACGAGGATGGCAGGGTACATGATACATATCACAAGGTGGGCCCCACCCTCATACGTGTAGCACGTGTGAGGTGGGTCCCACACCCAGAAAATGAATGGGCAGAGGGGATAAAATATGTAAATCATGGTGGATTCACCCACCACCGTCCAAACAGATGGACGGTTGGGATAAAACACAATACAGCATGGTGGCCCTCGTACTGAGCAGCACATCATCAAGGTGGGCCCCACGTCCCATGCATGGACGGGATGGATGACATACGAACATCAAGGTATGTCCATATGATTGGGGTCCACCGTCAGATGGATGGTGTGAAGCACAACCATATCATGGGAGGTACCCACTGTCCAGTAGCCGCTGGACGGTTGGGATTTAAAACACTTTAAGGTGGGGTCCACACACCACGTGGACAGCCACATACATCAAGACAGATCCCACCGTCAGCAGGCTGGACGGCGGGCTATAATACATAATCCATGGTGGGGTCCTCATCCTGGACGGACAGGATGGATCGTACGTACATATCAGGGGGTCCACACGTGTGGCCCACCAGATATATATATATATATATATATATATATATATATATATATATATATATATATATATATATATTCATTAAATTGAAGGAGGTCCAGCGTCCAGGGTCTGGACGCTGGACAGTGTGTATAACATATACTCACGTGGGTCCCACCGATCTGGACAGTGTACTCAGACCATGGACGGTAGGGATACAACATATTCATCATGAGTGGGTCCACGTGGTGGCCCACCAAAACTTTGGATCAACTTGATATTTGTATTTTCCTTCATCTAGGCCTGTCCAAATAGACGGGCAACAATGGTGGGTCCCGCATTGGACGGTGTAGATCAAATTCAGCATGGTGAGCCACACACACCTCATCAACATCATCACCAAACAAAAGGAAAAGAGAGAGAGAGAGAGAAAAAAAAAAAAAAAATGGATGGTGGAGATGGGAGATACCCTGCCACTATGGGCCCCTCTTTGATACAAGGCATACATCAAGATGGGTCCCACCACAAGTGGGCCCTTAAATAATCAAAATCAAGTCATAAATCACCCACCTTATGATCTTCTTGGTCCTCCACTTCCATCAATGCATCCTAAAGCTCCGAGGGACGCATTTCAATGGTGGAGATGATCATTGGAGGGTAGAGATGAGAGGTAGGAAGGTGGGCCACACTTGCTCTCCATGGAAGCCATGGACGATTGCTCCATGGGAGTTGCTTGTAAAAAAAAAAAGAGAGAGAGAAATGAGAGAGAAAGAGTGATGGGAGAGAAGTGATGGTGAGTGATGTAAGTATGTACTTTGTTGTAAGAAAATGTTGACTTTAAGGGAAATGTGGTTGTACTTGGGGATGGGTGTGAGTGATGGGAGTGATGGGTACTTGATTAATGTGATTAATAGGATTGATGTGATATTTTCTAGGGATTGCAACGCGCGACATTTATCCTCGAACTAGACGCGGGCCCACATCTCCTGGCCCGGGTATCGCCTCGGCGCGCGAGTCGCGGCATCGGAACCGCGGCGATGGCGCTGTCCCTAAGGTACCAGTCTTAGGTTGAGTCGACTCGGGTTGACGGCGCGTGAATCAGGGTCGCACGCAAATGCCGCTTAAGGGTCGAAGGTTGTCGAAATTCGACCGGAAAGACCGAGGAAGCCTATGGAACGGTACGATCTAAGATATGGGTCTTACAAATAACAACATTGAGCTTGCGAGCAAATTAGAGCTGGTGTTGTGAATAATCCAGAGGTTAGGTTCGGACAGTGTTCAGGAGCGAGGAAGGGCTATAAATAGCCTCTTTAGGGCGATCATTTCGGAAACATAGGAAAGAGAGAAAGCAGGCGCCGTCTCCTTCCTTCTTGCAGTTGGCATGCTGTCGTGCTATGTTTCGCAGAGACTCGCTGGCTACGAGTTTGCTGGTAAGATAGAGAAGAAATCAGAGGTAGAGAGAAAGAGGAGAAAGATCAAAGGAGAAGAGAGAAGCAAAGAAGAAGAAGAAGAAGAAGAAGAAGAAAGGAGGAAGAGAAAACGAGAGGGAGGTTGAGGACGCTGTCCTCCTTGCTGTTCACTGCCGCACCAAGTTGCGGCTCAGCCTGTCCAGGTCCAGGTTCGGGTAGGCCCTCTTGAACGTTGAAATAAGAAGGGAAGAAGTAAAACAAAGAGAAAGGGAGGGAGAAGAAGGTAGGGGGAACAGAAGGAAACTTGGTGGGTCGGGGTTGCTGTTGAGTGAAGCGAAGTCGATCCGCCGAGTTGTGAAGCCGAGTCTAGGCTCGGGTCTGATCTCTCCAGGCCCGCTGTTGGGTGTGGGTGTTAAGTCCGAATTGGGTTGGACTTGGTCCAGGCTTTAAGCTGGAGTTACATTAGGAAAGGACGAAGAAGAAAGAAGATAGAGAGAGTTGGGACTTGGTGGCTGTCGAGTCGACTTGGCTGAAACCGAGTCCAGCCAAGTTAAATGAGTTTGGGTCTAGTCCAGATAGTTTTGGACACTCCAGTGAAAAGAAAAGAAAAGGCATAAGAAAAGTAAGGAAGAAAGGAGAAGAGGAGAGACCGAGATAGGGTAGTTGTTGTGCATGCCGAGTCGACTCGGTTGAGCTGTCGGGCTGACTCGACGGATCTATGCATGTGGAGTTGAGTTGACCCGATTCGGGTTAAGTTGGTTTAATACGAGGCGGGCCAATGAGTCAACTTAACTCAGTTTATCAAGGTATGCCTAATTCCTTCGTTTTAGGGTTCTAATATTGTTTGAATTAAAATAATTTATTCTTAGATCTTCTTGTGGGTTGTAAGAATTTCAGCACTGCTCTAGAATCTTATAATCAGGCAGAGTTGTGTTGGGAATCAACACGTTTGAGAGATTGAAACCTTCCTTTGAACGTTTGGAACCTTGAAACCTCTACTCAAAGGTGAGGACTCACCCTTTGAGCTTCCCACTTAATTTCATCAATCTAGATATAGATGACGGCATGATTCCTCTAATTGAATTACTTACCTTACTATTGAATAAGCTAAATTGTTGTGTTAGATGGTAGACATCTCTCTTTAATTATAACATACATAAATGATGTTTGTGATAACATGCTATCTTTAGTCGTACATTGTATATCTGTCATTTGTAATCGAGTGATGTAATGAATGAGACCTGTCATAAACTCACCATCTTGCGGTCCATATTTGACTTACGCGACTTGGATCATGCATCCTTATATGTCTTGGACTGCGTATTTACCCTACGTGGCTTGGATCGTTTATTTGCCCTTCGTGGCTTTAATGGGTCGTTGGTGCCCTTTTGTGGCTTGATGGTTATATTCGCACATCTTGTTGTTTCCTAGCCATCTTGCGGTGGTCGGTCGTATTGTGATTTCTGGGTGGAGCGAGTGTTTGCTTGGCGATTTCCTAGTCATCTTGCGGTGTTCACATACGATACGATTTCCGGGTGATCTAGAGTTTATATGTTGGTTTTCTGGCCATCTTGCGGTGTTCAGTCGTACCATGATTTCCAGGTGGAGTGGGTGTTCGCTTAGCGATTTCCTAGCGATCTTGCGGTGTTCACGTATGATATGATTTTCGGGTGGCCTAGAGTTTGTGTATTGTTTGTCTCTTCATCTTGCGGAGTTCAGTCGTACCATGATTTTCGGGTGGAGTGGGTGTTCGCTTAGCGATTTTCTAACTATCTTGCGGTGTTCACGTACGATATGATTTCTGGGTGAAGTAGACGTCAGTATTTTGTCCTCTCTTCATCTTGTGGAGTTCAGTCGTACCATGATTTTCGGGTGGAGCGGGTGTTCGCTTAGCAATTTCTTAGCCATCTTGCAGTGTTCACGTACGATAGGCTTCTCAGGTGAAATAGAGGTTGATTTTCTATTCACCTTTTTAACTTGTACCATGATTTTCGGGTGGAGTGGGTGTTCACTTAGCGATTTTCTAGCCATCTTGTGGAGTTCACATACAATGTGATTTTGGGTGCAATAGAAGGTCGTATTATTGAGTGCTTGACTTTCTGGATGTATTCCTTTATATTGTGATTGCTATTATATTCTTCTTATGATGAGATTCTGTTGATTGGCTTAATTTTTCAATATGTGATCATAATTATGAATTGTCATGTTTATTATATCTGTCCTCATGACTTGCGATCTATTCTAGATTATGAATTATGAGTGCATAATCTTAGAGGGTGCTTCTCACTGCGATAGTCATTGACGCTATCAAATCGTAACAGTTGATGCAGGTATAGGACGAGCCGATGTTGTTCACTAGGTTGCTGGAACAGATCGGGTAACTAGGGAGCTACGCAGGGTCCTTGCAGCCCGCGTTGATCTCCACTACTAGTTGATAGACTCATGTTTTTACTTACCTGAACTTTGTTATTTGAGATTATATAAGTCCTGTATGGGCGCCACATTTGAAAATTTGGTGATGATCAGAATGTTTTTATTTAATGCATGATTTATTCTAGCTTCGTTGCTGTTAACTCTGATTAATAATAAATAGTTCAAATTTACACTGAATTTTATAAGCTAACACTCGGGTTTTTGGAAAACGGGTTAGATACTCGGGTCCTGAAAACATGGGGCATTACATGGATGGTGTGGATACAAAACATACATCAAGGTGGGACCGGCATACGTCACTTTAACAGCAAGTCTCACTACTCACCTGTGCGCTGAATCTCCAAATGAAAACTTAAATAAAAATCACCGTGAACCTTAAGTTAACACAGACATTAAAGAAGGGAAAACACAAGTATCAGCTTGATGGAAAACTTTTGACCCTTAGAAGTTTTAAATGGTGGGCATGACTCTCTCCACTGTTTTCTGTGGTGGGTCCCACTCGAGTTTTGGATCTGATTCATTTTATGGCTCATGCCCTAAAATGATCTCTCCAAATGGATGGACAGTGTGGATACAAAACATACATCATGGTGGGACCCACATAACTAGGTTACCTCACTTTAGGAGCGAGTCTCGCTACTCAACCCGTGAGCTAAATTCCCAAGTGGAAGGAAGTGGATTGCGTAGTGAGTAACTCACTACGTTAGCGTACTGAGTAAACTCATTTATCCGCTCCGTCAATCAGTTTTACTAGATAATTTTAGGGCTTGAAACAAAAAATGAAGCATATACATTTGAATCCACACCGTAGGGAACAATTGAATTAAACATTTACTATTGAAAATTTCTTAGGGGCTACGAAAGTTTTTGCTCAAGCTTATATTTGTGTTTTCTCTTCATCCATGCCTGTATGATCTTATGGATAGGTTGGATGACAAATAAACATCACTATGGGGCCTAGCAAGGTTTCAACGGTGGAAATCTTTATCCCCACTGTTTACTGTGGTATGATCCACTTGATATTTGGATATACTTCGATTTTGTGCTCAACCCCTTAAATTAGATGGAAAAATGGATAGACAGCCCGGATAGACCACATACATACAAGGTGGGCCTGACTGAGTTTACTCAGACAGTAAGAGCAAGAGCATACCATAATAGGTATGCAATCCGATTTCTAAGCAAAGTCATCTAATGGCGTTAGACTTTTCCTGAAATGTTTTTTTTTTTTTAATATATTAAAAAAGGCCCGTGACGTGGACCAATAATAATATTGGATTCAGCTTATTTCCACGAGGGATGCGGATTGCGTCCTACCTCCGCCTAGACGGTAATCTGTCCGGGCAGGGCTCTATGGGGCCCACTGTGATGTAATTATTTTATCCAAACCGTTAATCATTTTTATATGATCATTTTAAGGTATTATACCAAAAAAAATGAAGTTGTGGTGATAATGACACCTAAAGTTGAAACATTTCTAAGGGCCACCCTAATGTTTTTTTACCACCCAACCTATTAATAAGGTCATGCAGACTTGAATGAAGTGAAAACACAAATTTCATCTTGATCTGACACTTCCCCATCTCCCATTAAGTTTTTAATGGTGGACATTTAATCCACAATTTGTGATCCATTTAAGCTCTGAACCTACCTCAATTTTTGGCTCATATTTTAACATAAACAGATAAAAACAATTAACGGTGTGGATAAAATACTTATATCACGGTGGGCCCCACAGAGCCCTGCCCGGACGGATTACCGTCCGGGCGGTGGTAGGACGCAATCCGCGTCCCGAAACAGAGGATCCGCACTCAGCTATTGACAGGTTGCGTGGGGAGACTCGCTGCAGAAGCGACGTCACTAAGTTTCGTGATCCCCGCTATGATATATGTGTTGTATCACACCGTCCATCCAAGTTTGTGTGAGCCCCACTATGATATATGTGTTGTATCCACACCGTCCATCCATTTGGAGATATCATTTTAAGGCATGAGCCAAAGAATGAGGCAGATCTAAATCTGTAGTGGGACCCACCATATAAAAAAGTGGGGAGAGTGATGCCCACCGTTGAAACCTTCCTAAAGCCCACTATCATGTTTATTTGAAATACATACACACCATTCATACGTTTTTCAGATCTTTTTATGGCAAGAGCTCAAAAATGAGGCAGATCCAAATCTCAGATGGACCAGACCACACTGAACGGTGATGATTGAATGAAAAAAAAAAATGAGGTAGATCCAAATCTCAGGTGGACCACACCACACTAAACGGTGGTGATTGAATGCCCCACAAAATGATGCAATCTACGTCCCCAATAGCGGGGCTCATCTTTGATGGACGTACTGAATTTCACATATTCCAAGACTAAGGCGTGAGTGTGTGGTGGCGTATGTGCGTGTGTTAAAAAAAAAAAAAAAAAAAAAAAAAAAAAAAAAAAAAGACATGGTACCCCAAAGAGTTTTGTTGCTTGCGTGACTTAAAAAAAAACTTCTAGAATCTTTTTGACTTTGTTACCGGTATTATTTTAGAGAAATGATCCGGTGCACTTGTGACGCTATAAGCTTATACTCCTCTTAACTGCAACGGAACTCTTCCATAGTCCAATTAACAGATCTAGACCGTCCATTAGGTCTTGCATAAAATTCACGGGGCTACCATTTTAAAAGTAACACCGATCCAATTATCTTTAACCATTTGATCAAAAGCATATAAAATGAATGGTCATGATCATTTAAAAAACAGCCCCGTCAACAATTCAACCCATCTATTTGATTGGTCCATCATGGATTAAACAAACAAGATAATCCCTTTTATCAGATAATCATAACCACCTATCTATGGCTTGGAAAACAGATGGCTATTAAAAAATAAAATAAAATTATAGATCAATCTGATATTCTCACCAGTGAGATTTTGACGCCTAACTAAATAGACGGCCCATATTGATCTAGCGGACTGTCCAAATGTCCCAATGCGATTAGAAATACTGAGGGCATGGGCATGTTTGGCCAGACCAATCCCATGGGATTAGGAGGGATAGAATAGAATTTAAGGTAACGATGGTGGTGTCAGTGTTTGTCCCTTGCTCCTGTGGGTTTGGGATAGCCAAGGGGATATACAGCAGCCTGTTTGGACAGTAACAAATGGATGAGCTTGCATCTCGCATTTTCTTGTGGTGTGCCTCACTCATTATTTTTTATATGCCTCAAACAGGTTATTGGCTGAATGTAGGCTGATGAAAATGGAGGGAGTGAATAACTCATTAATATCTGAGTGGGCCCCACATAATGATGAACCCTCATATTCCAGGATTGGCAGAATCCATCTCAAATTTGGGCGCGGTCTACACGGGCAAGGCACATCACACCATCCCAAATAGTGGATGGGATGGGGAGGCACAGGATAACCCTCCAAATTCCATCTAATAATATATCCAGCACCTGGCCAAATAAGCCCTGAAACTGAAAGGGACCGAAGAGCTATACTGTTTATCTTTATATTAATGCTATTGACTTGCGTGACTTTCTAGAAGCGTATTATACCATAACATTTTCACATGGACTTGAACCTAAGAACATTGGAGCCTCTAGCAAAAGGGCGTTGAATTTTTTTTTTATTTTTTTTTTTTTAAAAAAACAACCAATGGAACTGATCACTGATGGAAGTTGACAGCTATAAGCAGAGAAAACAAGAACTGTCTTCTCATTTAATTAATGGATGAAAAAAGATTTATCAGAGGGAGATGGCCCTTCTAATCAATGGTTCTAAACGTCACAGAGAGAGGGGCAAGAACCAGCCTCCAATACCATGCTGATTTGGATGAGTGGGACCCACTGATTTTGATCTCATTATTTATTTCCAGATACATTTCCCCGTCTCCCTCTGGTTAGATGAGTTGGTGGAAGTGCTCTTTAGTGGGCTGCCTATGGAAAGTTTTTCATGCACCTAGTTGCATTTGGTCCGTCTGCAAACAATCTTGTCCATTCAAATTTTTTATTTTCATGCCATGGAATTCACGGTTTGAATAGTCAGATCAGTATGCAATGCAACCAGGTTCATGGAAATGTTCCTGCACACTTGACTCGGTTCCTTTTCGGTAATTAATTTTCTACAAGGGGCCTCCTTGATCAGAACCGCTCATTTAGTGGGCCTTTTAAGAATGAGCCACTGTGGGAATATCATGCTGAATAGACAACCCTAATTTGCAACTTGCTGACATGCCATACCAATTGTGAAAAATAAATATGAGGTGTATCCAAAACTCAAGTATGCCACATGATAGAAAAATAGTGGGGAGGAAAATGCTTGCGGTTTTAAATATTTTTAATGTCCACATTAATTTTTATGCACCATCAAAATTATTCATAAGATTATTTTCATTGGGATGAACGGAAAACACAAAAATATTAACCTAACACAACTTATGTGGCCTTGTTAAGGTTTCAACTGTGGGCGTTTAATCCCTATGGTTTCCTATCATGGCAAAATGGATAGACATGATGAATTTCTCATAAACATCGAAAGTATCACAACGGCCCAACCTAGCCTCTGACTATAGTATCTTTTCGCTGTTCCAGTTTTTGAAATATCCATTCTATCCATCCTTTTTTCTAAATTATGTTAGGACATGATAAAAAAAAGTAAGATAAATCCGAAACTTAAGTGAGCCAGATGGCAGGAAACCATGAGAATTGAAGTCTACCATTAAAACATTGATGGGGCCACAGAAGTTTTAAATCATGCTAATATTTTTGCATTTTTAGTTTATCCAAATGAGAACCTACTAACTTTATTAATGGTGTAGATGGCATATAAAGGTTTGGAGTAGAGGCATTCATCGCCCACTTTTTTGGTCGTGTGGCACACTTGACTTTGTCTTATCACGATTTAGCAAAACAGATATGCAGAGACTTTTAAATAAATAAATGAATAAATCACGACCCAATTAGCTTCTTGTCACGAAAAGTTTATGTGAAAAGTCTTTTGCAAGCAATCCACATCCTAACAGAAACATTGGTGAATGGAACCTGACAGTTTGATTATTTCCAGCCGTTCTTTTTTATCTGTACGTGTATCCCACCTCATGACTACCCACCCCCCTTTGAAGGGGAGCATATTCATGGTGGGGCCACTTGATACATGACCTAGATCTCTTATAAGTGTGCCACATTATGGAGGAGGATTGGGTGCTAACCCCACCTGTCCCGGGCTCGGCACAGGCTGGTGCATCGAGGGACCATGTACAGGTTTTCCCCGACAACGTTCATCCATTTGTTCGAATCATCTTAGAGCCTGTTTAGGAGCATGGATTTGAAACCCCCTGATCTGAAATCCTTTTACGATTGAAAATCAACTTTAATCCAGAAGTATCTGTGCATGGTATGTTTACTGGAGTTTGAATTTAATTATTAAATCAATTTTAACATTTCTAATTAGTAGCGTATGTAATGTTTGACACAATGGTTGTAATAAGCCCACTGAAATATATGATTTGTCCCAAAATGATGAAATTTCAAGTCTCAGATGGGCCACAAGTACAAGATTATGTCTGAGTGACTAACTAACGATTTTTAACCATTAATTTACATGGACAATGCTTGGACCGTGCTTATCATCATATTAAAATAATTATAGTGACGCAATTGATAATCTAATTATTTTAGGATATCATTAGTAAGTCATGTGCTCAATAGAATGATAATATGATATATATGCAACTCTTGTAAGGAATTTAGAAGCTCTTGCGGTAGACTTCAAACCCCTTCTTTGATCTTAAATCCCTGGATTTGAAACCCTAGTTGCTTTGATGATGCCAAATAATTAAGGAATTTGAAATCCCCTCAAATCCATTAAAATCCCCACAAATCTATGGTGTCAATGAAAACTTCTTACGAGCAACATAAGTTTTGGATCAAGCTTAGTCATCAATTAATGGCAAATAACACCCAGATCCATAGCTCAACTTGCAGACTGAGTAGAGATACCTGGTTTCAACACTTTGAGGTCTTGGAATCGATCTCTAGCGGGGTGGCTAACTGGGTGTGTACTACTAACAAGCTAACCCATATATATATATATATATATATATATATATATATATATATAATAAAATAAAATAAAATAAAATAAATAGTGGTAAATAAACATCACGCCTCGTAGAAATGTTTGAACAGTGCGTCATTATCACTGCTGATTCCTCTGGTGTGGTCCACTTGACCCTCGGATCTGCATCATTTTTGGACGGTGTGGATGAATCATAGTGGCCCCTAAAAGCCCCAGCCTCTGCCGAGCGAGGGACAGGCGGGGTAGTGGGATCCCCACGGTTTAGTGAAGGCCTACGGGATGGATTTCTCAGAAATATCAGGGTGGGCCCCACCTGGCATCCCACCGCAGCAACTTCCTCCAAAGGACGCGGATTGCGTCCTACACCCATCTCCAGCAGGGAACGGGCATGAGCTTCGAGTGGCCAGCGCGATATATGGATCTTATCCACACCGTCCATCCATGTGTTTGTATCATTTTAAGTATAAGTCCAAAAATGAGGTATATCTAAGGCTTAAGTGGACCACAGCACGGGAACCAGCAGTGATAATGATTCCCAACTTGGAAATTTTTCTCGGGAGGGCCCACTGTAATGCTTATTTTCCATCTAACTTATTCATAAAATTACATATACCGGACAGAGAAAACACAAATATCAGCTCCATCCAAAACTTCCCAAGAAGTTTTTGACTGTAAGAGTTTAATCTCCATCGTGTAGTCCACTTGAGACTTGCATCTGCCTCATTTTTGAGCTTATAGCTTAAAATGATACAAAAAAAAATTAATAATAAAATTTTTTTTAAAAAAAATTAATTATAATAATAATAAAAATGGATGGACGCTATGGATAAGACGCAAATATCATGGTGGTCACTCAAAGTTCTTGCCCGTTCCCAACTGGAGACGGGCGAGGTAGGACGCAAACCGCGTCCTCGTGGGAAAGCCCTTCGCAGGAAATCCGTGTCCGTAACTGGCCCTGTCGTCTTCATCTCTTCCGACTTTCCGAGTGACATGAGTAGTCGTATCATCCTCCACCCACAGCATGATTGGTATACTAGGGTTTTTGGCTTTTACATGGTCCATGGTTTTTAGCTATAGTTCTCTTCGGATGCGGTTTGGCTACTGACGCACTTGCTACTAGTTGGTGCTATATGTGGGCCCCACCATGATGTATGTGTTTTATCCGTGCCGTTCATCTATTTTTTTTCAGATAATCACGGAAACATTATCAACTAGATGAAGAGATAAAAAAATCAGCTAGATCCAAAACTCTTGGGGCCTAATAAGTTTTTAATGGTAGACATTTGATCACTATTGTTTTCCTGTGGTGTGGTTCAATTGAGATTTAGATCTATTTATTTTTAAGATCAACCCATAAAAGGATCCGGAAAAATGGATGAATGGCATGGATAAAGCATATACATCGTTGTGGGGCCCTCAGAACAGCGCGTCTGCTCTCACCATAGATGGACCATTAAAAAAATATCTTCAACAATCTGCCAATATTGCGATCGTGTCCATTCAATTGAAAAAGTTAAAGACAGGAAATTACGATCTTTCGATATGGTAGATTTTCGACACATGGTCCATCAGTAGTTGATTGTGTAGGTGCAACGGTCGGGATCATTGAACCGTGGGCCTCACTATCACAAACTGAAAATCCGGAGTGCAACATCAAAATATCCTCGGGTGAGAATATTAATATTCCCCAGGGGAAGAAAAGAGTGTTATTACAGATAATGGCGAAATTACCGTCGCTTGCCCTGGCTTGTGATACACGCTTTATGCTTTTGTCAACCCTCGTCAACCCCTAGACGTGTGATCGCAATCTAATTTAAATATTGGAAAATCCAACGTGTAGGACGGTTTTTAGGGCCAATGCGCCGGTCTCAAACGGCTGGGCCAACCTACCTATTGCCACCCCCCCTTAAGTAGAGATTGTTTCTCACTATATCTAGGGCCTTAGCTGATCACGTGGCAATCATCAATGGTGATCTAAGCCGTTGGTTTTGTGGATTGCATATGATCAAGTTTACGATTATGTTAGGCCCTGTTTGGGAGCGTGGATTGGAATCCTCCTGTTGTCTCTGGCGCCCTGGATTCAGAATTCCCGTAATCCAGAAGTAGCTATGCATAATATATTTACAGGTTTTTTAATTCAATTACTAAATCAACTTTAATATCTCTAATTAGTGTATGAATATAATATTTGATACAATGGTTGTAAAGCCCATTGAAATATATACTTTGCCCAAAAATGATGAAATTCTAAGTTTCAAATGAGCCACAAGCGCAGGATCACATTTGAGTAACTAACCAATGATTTTTAATAGTTTCTTTACATGGATAATGTTTAGACGGTGCATATTATCCTATTAAAGTAATTATAGTGTTGCAGATAATAATCTCATTATTTTAGAATATAATCAGTGGGCCATGTGCCCAATAAATTAGTAGTCTAGTGACACACATGTTACACGTGCAACTCTTGGAAAGATTTAGACGTAATACAAGCTTCTACCTTGGATTTCAAACCCCCTCTTTGAGGGGATTTGAAATGGTGTCAAACATATTAGGGGATTTGAAATCCCCTTAAATCCCCCAAATCCATGGTGTCAAATGGCCCATTAGACTTAACTTTCAATGGTGTGAAAACACATGGTTAGAAAGAGATGGAGCCAAAAGACGAGCATGCTCAACGACCAAATCTCACAATAATAAATCAATATAACAACCAGGATCATCCTATGGACGCAATTTCTGATCCATAGCCTGTTCATGCGGTGGGCCACTGACGCTCGGGGACACCTCTCTCTTTCAATGGAGATGCGAAGGACTTGATTAGATATTGCCCTGCCCCTACCTAGTAGAGATGGGTAGTGATGTGACAACATTTGATTGGACTATTGTTGGTCTACGAATTTGTCCACGTGGAACACGTGTGTGGATTGTGGGCATGTCAGAATTAATTAGATCAGATTGAAACCATGACTACCTACTCTTGGCATTGAGATAAAGCAAGGTTCAATCTTTTGTCTAACTATTTGTCTATGCGACAAATCGTAATGCGCTCGTTACTCAGTGATTGGCGAAGGTTGGAGCTCTTCCTCCAATGAACTCTTTTTTTGCCTTGAAAATTCAAGGACTTTTGAAGGTGCAACAGTTGTATACTCAAAATAGGAAAGAATTGAAAGAGATGGATGCAGAAAAATGCATGTGACTTACCACTACAATGGGATTATCGACCTGACTGAGAGTAGTAAGGTGCTTCCGAGAGCAGCATGTTGATGAGCGACACAAAGGCAATGCCATATATTACAACTAAGGTCGGCCCAACGTATGACATAGGCAGATGGATTCCAAAGTTAAGGTCTTCCTTCAAATATTGCACACAAGCGTAGATGGAAGGGAATTACACGTACTGACTATAACTAAGAGTCGGTACAACGCGTGTGCAAGGACGGACTAGGTCATGGGTCCACAATAGCTAAGCAGGGGAGAACTAAACCTAAATATATAGCGTTGCGCTGGATTTGTAATTGGGTTTTGGATTCAGAGAGGGGTCCTTCCTTCATATTTGCTTTTGCTTTTATAGTCTTCCAGAGATGATAGAGAACAACCGTTTATCCACATGGCACCTTCGTATGCAACTAGCTAGTAAAAGAGCGATTACATTTTATTGACCATGATCTTATCTTCATTGTATACTTAGAATGCGTTTTGGAGTTAACGTGTCTGGAGCAACTGTTTGCTTTTATTCGAAGAAAACCAAAATGTTGAAAATACGCTTGAAAAGATGAGTTGATCTCCAAATCCCTGATGCATGCTTCTCAAATATCTTATGTGTCACATAACTAAATCTTCATTGTTTATCTAGTCCGTATGAGTTTTGGTTCAAACATTACCCCCTCACATTTCTAGCTATTCGACAAAGAATAGTTGGAAATGTGGTCATGCATTAATGGGTTGGCCATGCATCAATCTCTTTACTTCTTAGGGCTTGTTTGGCCAAGCGAATCCCATGGGATTAGGAGGGATGGGATGGATTTTAAGGTAATAATGGTGGTGTCAGTGGTTGGTTAAAGATCCATGGGATTGCTATATCCCGGGACAAGTTCGCTGAGTCTGTTTGGCACGCCCGACATATCCCGAAATTTTACCTCCCAATCCGTCCAACCAAGGGATGGGATCTATTTTAAGGTAATAATGGTGATGTCAGTGGATTGTTTTAAGATCCATGGGATTGCTTATATCACGGGACAAGTTCACCGGGTCTGTTTGGCTCGTCGTGCATATCTCGGGATATCGCGATCCCATCCCTCCTAATACAGTGGGATCGGTCCGGCCAAACAGGACCTTAGAGAATAAAAAATATCACTGACATTTTATTCTTTCTGTCATGAAATGTTACATGTCATATAGAAAATACGTTTTTGTATCTCTGAAATAGATTTTGTCTTGAAATTCATTCTGATCATCATGTACCAATTAATGTGATGCATGTGATGGCCTTATATACACTGCATTGTCTGCTTTATTCGTCTTTGTTTCTATTATTTCTTCTCACAAGACCGTAATTTTCCTCATCATTACCTATCGCCATGGTTTCAAAGAAATTAAAGCTTTATTGTTTTTGTTATTTCACCCGTCACTATCTGTCACCATGGCTTCGAATTCTTCTTTCCCTACTTTGTTGGAGCCACTTCTCCCTCTTGTTTCCACATCGGTAATCTTCTCATATAATCCCAATTCTACCTTGTACCGCGGTCCAAAATTTAATCCTGACTCTTCTCTCGATCCTTCTTTACGGCCAATAAAGAAGAAAAGAAGAATGATTTTTAATTTCCACAAGTCTTTAAATTAGAAGTATCATGAGGCAGATAAAATTTTCCGATTATGGGCGAAACATCTTAATGAGTGGGTATATTGTTACCAACACATCAAAGGAAAATTTCTCATTTAGTGGACCGAGATTAGTATAGCCTAATGCATTCATTTGTCGACTTGTGAAATTAAGCTTAATCCCGCTCCTAATCTCGTGATGACTCGTTTCTAGAATCGTTCAACCAACTCTTTTCATTTTTGATGCAGCCCTATGAGCCTGACCATCATGGATGTTTATGCTTTAATGTCTCTTCTCTGGTCAGCTACCAACTCTATCAGGATGTGTCCCTGATAACCCTTCATTTGATGTTGGCGGTGTGTACATTCCTAGTACACCTTGTTCATGGAACGAGAACATAAATTTGAGGGAGAGGTTAACCATCAGGAGCACTGTGCTTTTCTCCTAATATGGATTTGTCAGTCACTCCTTTGTGTCAAAGCCAACAAAATAATCAAAGTGTATGTCGGTTTAGTCGACCTTTCTCGCATTTGGCATGTAAGTAGCACTTGCTCATTTCCTCCTTACTCATTTTTATCGTGGTATGTACACCCTAACTTTAAACGGTCCACATTTGGTTGAGAATCCTTTCTGGCTACTCTAATTGTGGCTTTGTGAATATTTTCATGAATTCGGTGGTAAAATTGTGAGGACCACTAGACAAATAACTTCTTATGAGTATCACCGAATTAAGGCTTCTATAAAGCCTACCTCATTTGATGAATGCCTGTGTCATTTTTCTTCTCTCCTGCGTAATCGGCTTAAGTATGTATTTTGTCCATATATGAATAGAGAACTTGGCCCAAATTGGTTCACTATCACGCAATTTGACACAACCGATGCAGATTTGCTCAGTTCTTGAAATGAGATTTGGGCCAGTTACCTATTGGCTTGGGATATTCTAATAAGCGGGTCTCAAAAGAATAGAGGAAAATATAACAAGAACGACGTTGGATTTTTTTTGTCCAACCTTCTAGCTCACCAATTTGGTCTTGGCCAGAGTAATCCATTCCTGTGCTGTTCACTTTCTTTAAATCGGCCTATACATGTACGTCATCATATTATGGACACTTCAGACATAAGTGCTGCTCTTTCTTCTTATGTTAATACTGCCAATTGGTATTCTTTGGTTTCTCTTCCCCAACGTCCTTCGTCTACTAGCTCTTTCAAATCTTGGTGGGTTGCCTATTATAATAATTGGTGAGAAAGGCTTATTCAGTCTATCTCTTACAAACTTGCACCTCATTCTCCTTCTAAAGATCCATCAATTGAAGCCCTGTCACTTGTTACTCGATAGAAATGATCCAAATCCAAAGGGATTGCTCCTTCCGCTAGTGGATTGCGATCACCTCAACCTCATGAACAACTAGCAAAGAAGAGATAAAAGCGAACTGCTCCCAGTTTGAAAATTTCAAGTAGCCTCAAACACATCTTGGCCATACAACACTTCGAGCACTTCTACTTTATGAAATTTAACCATCGGAAATCCTATGCTAAACACTGGCTACACATGCAACAAGTTTTACGGCTTCGTGAAGACCTTCACAAAAGACAACGTGATAGGAAATGGAATAAAGCTTGTCTAACCATAAATTTTTATGAAGTTGAAAAACGAAAGGCTTCCTTTTATCCCCCATACAATGAGGAACCTCCACCAGTCCCTAGGGTTGAACATGCATTGTCTAATCCTGTTTTCAAGCTCAATCCTAGGGAAAACTTGAACCTTGAGTGACATGTGTTGGCTTTATCAATGATGAATATACATTAGCTTCAGTAGCTATACAAGGTGAACACTCACCTACCAAGCTTATGAATACTTAGCGTGTTTTTGAGTTCTATTATGATTGAACCTGCTCTCTTTCTCTTACAACAATCATAGTGATAGTGGCTCCTCCAAGATAATCCTCGAGACCACCTGACCTTTTGTCATTTCAAAAGAAATTATTTCACTCCAGGCTCAAGCAGAAGAAACATTAAGGAATGCAGAAGTAATAGAAGAACAAATTGCTAGGGGAAGAGAAGACCAAATTGTTATGTGACTCCAAAATAGTTTATGTTGGGAAAAAATATGACAAGTCCGGAGACCCGGTTATGGAATGGACCAACTCTGCTGACATTGCCGGAGGATCCGAGATAACGGGTCCGACCGAGGCAAGGCGTTAAAACCCAAGGGAGAGACTTAACTCAGATTGTGGAAAATAAATTTTGATCGAGAGATATAGAGTCAAGAGCCATGGGCCGAATATATAAGACTCATGAAGTTGCCTCGGATAAAGAGCCAACAACGTCTAAATGGATCAATTAAGGTCCAAAGGCTAGAAATCGCTTGATCAATCATAAAACCGACTCATATTAAGTTGGTTATAATGTCGGTTATCGGAATAAGAAAGAGTACCGGTTACGAGCCGACTCTATTCCAGCGGATAGAAGATAAAAAGCCTTGTCCTTGCAGCCAGCCGTGACTCATCTATTACTGGAGTCGGTCAAGGCCGAGCCGAGCAAGGAAGAGATGGTGTAAGTATGAATACCGTCCCGAAAATCTTGTGAAAGGATTCCCGACCCCGAAAATCTCGGGATCGGGAATCATCCGTAAACGGATTACAACCAAATCAAATCTCCTAAGCTTGAGGAGAGAATCCCTGTACGACAGGACCCTTCACTCCTATAAAAGGAGGACATCTCTAAGATCAAAGGTACGCAGAAAATACCTCAAAACCTCCTCCTTTCTGGCCCAGTCACTGACTTAAGCATCGGAGGTTCCCCGGCTTTAGCCAGGTTCCCCTTTTTCATCTTTCTTGTGCAGGTGACGACCGGAGGAGGGGGGTTAAGTTTTTTGCATCAACAGATTGGCGCCGTCTGCGGAAACGATACGAAAAGTCGTTTTTTTCAAGCGTGTGTTAATGGTGTGTAACACCCCGTACCTTCAGTACACGGGTGTTACTTCTTAAACCCACACTAAACTAAAACCAATTTGGGTTAACGGAGAACTTGAACTTGACATACACAGGATGGAGATTCCGATCGACGTTAAAGACCGTCCGACAGGGTCTCTAAGAGTGAGCGCACGCCCTACAACAATCGGGAAGGTGAGGCTACTCGCACACTCTAAGGTTGAAGCCATTATGCTAGTTAATATTGTTGCAAAACACTTGTCACCTACACTTGAGATTTGGTCGGTAATAATTGAAACCTTCATCATAACTAATACCCTATATTAACCGTTGAAAAAGGTTATAAGGTCCACCTGATCAATAGATCAGGACATATGCGCCAATGATGGCCCAAAAATGTGTGTAGATGGGCCACCTGAGCCTCACCATCGACCCAAGGTGGGACAGGATCCCGGGGTAATGTTCCCCAATACAAATGAACGGTGTAGATCATGGTAGTAACATTATGGTGGGCCCTCACACTATGCATGTGCACTGAGTGTGCTTGTGCATGAGGTGCACCAAAGTTATTGGCTCGGTCAAACCGTAATTGACCGAGCACATCTCAAATATCTTCCCGCCATCATCTCTCCCCGTTTGAACCGACCCATTTCGAGCTCCTAGGTGACCCACCATGGTCACTTTCCGGGCGTTTTGAACCGTTCAAATCCCTTATGGGACCCGCACGATCATTACGGTATAACCGTTTGATCATCCGATTTTGAACGAAGGAGATCGAACTCCACCGTCCATTCCATGCCAAAGACGGCCCGACCACAGAGCCTGTGGAAGGACTGAGAGAAGGAGCCGCCTTCCTCTTTGATAGGTAAATCTCAACCATCCATTTGGAGACTAAATCTCAGCCGTTCTCTCTCTCTCACTCCCTCTATAAGAAGGGTTCTGTAGCCCTAGGAAGTTCGCCGAGAGAGAAGAAGAAAGGGAGAGTGTAAGAGAAAGAAAGAAAAAAAAAATAGAGAGCCGTCCTCTCCTCCACAGGTAAACCACCTCCTTCCTGTTTCCCTTCCTTCTGTTTCCACTAGGATGAGGCCTTAGGAATATATTCTTTTATCAGGCAGGAAGCCAGCTAAGTAATGGCAGCGTTCACGCCTAAGGCAAGGTAATCTAGGTGGGCCCCTGTTTTGGACCGGAGCTGAGCCAATCCATGGCACTATTTTGGTGTTTGAACTAGGCCTGAAAATAGCCATATCCCCGACTAAATCCAGGCCTATTAAACGACTAGAATTCTGGCCGAGACCAGCCCTCAAGATGACTGTGATTTGGGCCGAGGAATGGACCAAACAAAAGCCTGTTGAAAATGGATGGGCCGCACCATCAGATAGTCTCCGTGGGCCACCCTGCCGCATATCCACACTGCTCACCATTTTCCTCTTGAAATTCCGACGTGAATGGCGAGCTTGGATTCATCCAGCGGTGTGACCCACCTAGATGAGCAAGTCTTAATAACAGCTGAACGGTCTCCTTTCAATCACCGTTGAGACCCTGTGATTCTGCATGACCATGAAAGGTTAGCATGGTTCCGAAGGATTTTCCTCTCTCTACCTGATGAATGGTTCAGATCCACTTTTTACTCAGTGGTGGTGGCCTGCAAGGAAAAGATGGAACCTCTGTTCTACCTGAGTCGACGCACGTTCACTCCGTGTAAGCTCGATGGCTGCATCAGCTGTGGGCCACGATCTGGACGTAGGATCGGGTCTCGAGTAGGCCCTGGTTCCAGTCCATGCACGGATCCGGTCGGTGCCAGGAACCGGGACCGGCGGTGGCGTCAAATGGCAGTCGTTCGTTTCTTCTCTTTTTCTTTTTGTTTTCTCTCTCTGTCTGCATTGTAGGTGGGCTGTCTACCCGCCTGGGCCTGCAAATTGCAGGTGGGCCTCGTTTAAAAGGCTTTAAAAACACCAGGGTGGGCTGCATGATCAGGCCATCTCACATGGCAGCTGAATCCCTGGCCACGTGTGGAACCCACGTATGAATGAGATCCACCTTATTTTGCATACGTGGGGCCTACCAATCACATGGGACCCACCTGCATGGAAAAGTAGGTTGCATGGGAAGGACGCTCACCAACCAGTCCACGTGAAAGAAAAAAAAAACGTGAGATCTCATCAGATATGACGAGTCCGGAAAATCTGAATGGTCCACGTGGACCAGAATCTCGTAAAACCCCCTGGTTCCCATTTTTACATCAAGCTGAAACTTTGGTGGGCCCTGGAAGGTGCAAACAGTTTCTTACCTTGATTCGAAGTTATCTTTGCTACGACCCACCGTAATCTTATATCAGGGTGAAAATTTAACCCCTAGGGTTTCTCGAGATTACGCACTTCATGGACCGTTCGGATTCGACACCCCAATTTACATGGGACCCACATGGGAGACAAAGGAAGGGTGCATATGTGCTACTACAGAGGATGCCACCACCTGCCAATCAGTTCACGTGAACTGATTGCAAAAATTCAAGGTCTCCCCATGGCTGATGAATCTGGAAGATCTGAACGGTCCACATGGAGCAGAACCTCAAGAAACCTCCTAGCTCCAATCTTTACTCTAAACCAAAACTTCGGCGGGCCATGGGAAATGCAAGCAGTTTCTTCCTTTGTTTTGAAATTGTCTTCGTTATGGCCCACCGGAATCTCAGACCAGGGTGAAAATTCACACCCTAGGGTTTCTTATGATTCCACATATTATGGACTGTTCAGATTGGACACCCGTGACACATGTGTAAAGATGCACTCGTGCATAAGTGCATGGGTGCCCCTGCCTCATGCATGCATGCATGGTGCGTCCTGCACGCATGCCTCTTACATGGGCCGTCCAAGGTCTGGACGTAGCCCACCTTGGGCATATCCACACCGTCCATCCATTTGGTTGGTGGACCACACGAATGGGCCCTACATTGATATACATATCACGTATGTGTGGGCCCATGTGGAATCCACGCATGTGTGAAACCATGTTGTTACGTGCATAAAAAATGCACCGTTTGCTACGGTTACAACATACCATATAATGCAATACCATATAATTCCAATATGATATGCATACTGTACACATAGGTATACTAGGTGATGTATCTTTAATCTATACAATGTATACCTACATACCATATAATGTCAATATGATATACATAAATATACCAGGCAATGTACATATCATATATAAAGTGTGCAAGCTCCTCTATAGGATGGTGGCCACACAAGGGGGGCCCAACCATGAGATAGATATTTATTTACACAGTCTGTACAATGAATTTCACCAACTTGATAAAGTATATATTGAGTCCACCTATTGAGACAAATACCGTCGAGCCTATACTCCTCTCCAATAAGCGCCCAAATCATCGTAATTGAGGTCATTCAACCAACCATGGCATCCTAGAATTGTAGGATTTATCAGCTAATGCCAAAGATAATTTCCAGGAATCTGTTCAAGTGACGCAGAGACTCTAGCTTCTCAAGAGCGCTCACACCCAAGGACACCCTACAACGTATCTGGTGATGATTCTTTCTCCTTAAGCTTTCCACCCATAACTAGACCAGAAATAACAGTTTTATTAGGGAAAATGGTTAGTTAGACTAATGATAAACTTTGGGTAGAAATAAATTGTATTCACTTGTTTTATCTGCTAAACATGATAATTCTCATGCTTACTATTGTTTAGATTCTTGAACTGCCTAGGTAAATAATCTAGTCATTTATGTCATGTATACTCAGTTATTGTATATTGATAGGAATACATGTGTCGTTCTTTATTCTCCTTTCATATCATAACATATGCTGCTATGACACACATACTGATAAAATCTCTCTATGGGAAATCCTAGTAAAGGAGAGTCCGTGCTTGGGGTGTAACTAGATTGGTTGTAACATAAGTAGACCCCTGACATGGAGGTTTTGGTTGTGGTACTTGACCATGGGGTTTACCATCCATGTGTGGTTTCACCTAACTGACTGGGGGTGAAACTTATAACCTTTCTAAATACCGTCATTTACTCATTTTTGAATCATTCATGCCGACATGTTTAAAGCGTCACTTTTGGTAATTTCAATATTTCACCCCTAGTCGGCATTGGTGGTAGCTCCTTATGTTGAATTGATTTACCACATGCTAGTGGGTGCTACACACACCCTAAGACGGTAGTCTCATGGGCCGGGGATGGTGGTCATGGGACACTATGCTCGAGCCGTCGGCCTACGCTGGGCCACAAGCTCCCCGTAGTGACCGTGAGCTTATTTAAAATGGTTGAGTGTAATTGGATTAATAATGGACTGGCTAATCATGCATACATAGCACGGACCAGCATCTATTGCTATCGTACGTGGGGTACGTATTGTTTCCGACTGGATGATGTTTCCCAGGTTCGATGATTGCATGGGTGACGGCCCACTGTCCGCAAGGATGAGCATCCCCAGGGCGTGAACGCATTCCATACATCCATGCACCTAATAAGACTGCATCTACTGTGTTTTGGATTATCTGTATGCTTTTATGTTATTCCTTGTTTAGGGCGGCGATGTGTAATCTTAGCGGGAGATCACACTGAGTTGGTCACTCATTCATCAATATTCAACCGTACAGAGGACACAGGGACAGAGGGAATTGCGGAGGGGTCGGAGATGACAGAGGTCGAGGAGGAGGCTTACAATGAGGAGCCGTACTAGGAGGCGGCTGCTTATTTTGGATTGAATCAGTAGTCTATTTAACTTATTAATGTTTTATTTCATGTTGAGAACTAAAGTTTGTTCTTGGGCCCCAGTTGAGTGGCCCAGGATATTATTACTGCTTGGGTTTATCTATACTACGCTTGATTCCGTTAATCGCACTTTGATTAGGGTTTGATTATCTTTTTGTTTATCAGTTAACACCTGGGTTTTTGAGAAGCGAGTGCTATACTCGGGTCTCAAAAACCGGGGCGTTACATGGTGAGAACCAGAAGAACTGGTTCTGACGAACCAAATGCGGCCGATAACGCTGGACTGCTTGGTCCAGATGGGGCCCCGGGAGCTCAGAACCAACCTAACAACTAACAAGGTTCTGTGGCTCGTCCAGCTGCCACTGCCAAAACTAGGAATACTCGGCGGAACCGAGGTAATGGTCAGTTGGATAGGGAGGTTCAGGAAATGAGATCTGACTTAAACGTCACGAAGCAGATGTTGGAATAGATGCATCGTCAACAGGTTCAACAGCCCCATCATGGACCAACGACGAACATCCCGCATCAATGTGTCGACCCTCAGCCTGTTGCTCCGCAACATGCCCCTCAGTCGGGTCAGCCCCAGGGTCCGTCCAAACCAGCACCTCCTCATTTCGCGACTACCGTGCTGCCCGCCGCTGATCTCCGACATGAGATAGATCGGCGGAGGTGTAGCAAGCCTCCAGTTGAAGGAATGACAGAAAGCGACGAACCTTGGAAAGCCGACCTCCATAACTTTAGGAGAGAAGTGCGGGAAGAGATTACAGATATAAAGCAGAGTGGGGATGTAGATCAAACTAGGCCCGAAATAAACGCATCCCCGTTCGTAGAGGAAGTATTGCGGGCTCGGCTGCCGGAGCGGTTTCGTCTTCCACAGATCACACCTTTCACTGGTAAAACCGACCCAACTGAACACATCGAATGCTTTCGAACATATATGGAATTACACGATGCCTCAGATGTCGTGATGTGTCGAGCTTTCTCCCTCACCTTAGCCGACGTAGCCCGACTTTGGTTCAAGCAGCTGAAACTGAAATCCATCAGCACGTTCACGGAACTTAGTAATACTTTCCTCACCAACTTCATCGGTGAGAAGAAGAAATTGAAGCAGCCTGCGCATCTGAACAACATCATTCAAAAGGAGGGAGAATTACTAAAAGACTATATCAAATGTTTCAATTTTGAGTCACTCCAAGTTTGAAAACATTCAGAGGAGACTGCCCTTAATTCCATCATGCAAGGTGTTAGGGACAAACCATTTATGACATCCTTGGACAAGAATCCGCCTGAGACCCTGGCTGAATTCATTACCCAGTCGGATAAGTACGCGGACGCCGAGGAAACGCGGAACTTGCGTGAGGCCGTCCAGAAGGCAAAAACCCCGGCCAAAGTCAGCAAAAAAAGAAGTTGACTCGGCCAGTGGAAAGAAGCGTAAGGACGATCGAACGCGCGACAAACGCAAGTCGGGCAAGCGACCCGACCGAAGGTTTTCTACATACATCCCGCTTAATAAACCTCAAGAGCAGGTGCTGATGGAGATCAAGGGTGAAGGATTTATTAGTTGGCCGAGTAAGCTTCGGAGTAATCCGAACCGGCAAAATAAGGATAAATATTGCCACTATCATTGCGATCATGGCCACAGTACGAGTGATTGTTATCACTTGAAGGAAGAGATCGAAAGGCTTATTTGAGAAGGCCGACTCAGGGAGCACGTCGAAAGAACCGGGACAACAGAAGAACGCCCTGGTGACAACCAACCCACGGAGAAAATTCGAACCATCGTTGGAGATCCCCAAGGCGGGGACGACGCGAACAATGCTAGAAAGAACCATGCTAGGAGCATCAGTCGGCCTAAGTCCGAGGTCTTAACGTAGTTCGGCCTTTGAAAGAAAAGAAGAGGGAAAAGTATTGTGTTTCGTTCATCGACGAAGACACTCGGGGTATCTATTACCCCCATGATGACGCATTAGTCATCACCCTCACCATCGCAAACCGAAGGGTGTTCCGCATACTCGTCGACACAGGATCATCTGCTGACGTACTGTTTACTTAGGCGTTCGACAAAATGGGCGTTGAACAATCAACATTGCGACCGGTTCGTACCCCATTGATCGGATTCTTAGGAGGACAAACACTCCCAGAAGGGATCATTTCATTGCCACTTACTACTGGAAGCCCTCCCCATCAGGCGACAGTAATGGTCGACTTTCTGATAGTCGATCAGTCGTCTGTTTACAACGTCATACTCGGTCGACCCTCTCTGAGCCTCCTTCGAACCGTAGTATTTACATACCACCTCTCCATGAAATTCCCGATAGAGTCAGGAGTATGAGTCGTCAAAGGAGATCAGCAAGACTCACGACGATGTTTCGCAACAACTGTAAAGGCCCTGACCGAGGTATCCATGATCGAGTCATTAGATCCTCAGATCGAGACTCACGAACGAGGACAACCAGTGGAGGACCTTGTCTCGATTCTTTTGGTCGAGACAGATGAATCCAGAACCGTACGGATCGGATCATCCTTGCAGTCTCCATTAAAAGATAATTCGATAGCTCTGCTTCGGCGATACGCTGACGTGTTTGCATGGAGCCATGAAGATATGCAAGGGATTGACCCATCGGTGATGACTCATCAACTTAACATCGATCCAACTTACCGGCCGATCCGACAGAAGTGACGCCCACTCGGCCCTGAAAGGTATGTTGTCATTGAAGAAGAGGTGAGCAAGCTCCTCAAGGGCAAATTCATAGAAGAGATATACTACCCGAAATGGGTAGTCAATGTCGTGCTAGTCAAGAAAACCAATTGGAAGTGGCGAGTTTGTATTGATTATATCAACCTAAACAAAGCATGCCTAAAGGATAGTTTTCCTCTTCCGAGGATCGATCAGTTGGTAGATAGCACTGCGGGGCACGAACTTCTTAGTTTTATGGATGCTTATTTAGGATATAATTAAATTGTATTGCATCAGTCTGATAAATCTAAGACTACCTTTGTCACGGAAAAAGGTCTTTATTGTTACCGAGTGATGCCGTTTGGTTTGAAAAACGCCGGGGCGACTTATCAAAGATTAGTAAACAAAATATTTGCTCAACAAATCGGCTAAACTATGAAAGTATACATTGATGACATGCTTGTCAAAAGTATATATGCGGCCGACCATATAGCCGACCTAGAAGAAATGTTCCTGATCTTACGCAAGTTCCAAATGAAGTTGAATCCGAGCAAGTGTGCCTTTGGTGTAGGCTCTGGAAGTTCCTCAGATTCTTCGTTAGCCAACGAGGGATTGACGTAAATCCAGAAAAGATCAAGGCATTGCTCGACATGGAATCCCTAAAAATAATCAAAGATATACAAAGGTTGACCGGACGAGTAGCCGCACTCAACCGTTTCCTCTCCCGAGCTACCGACAAATGCCTTCCGTTCTTCAAACAGTTGAAGGGACGACAAGTGGTGGATTGGACGGAAGAGTGTGAAATAGCGTTCCAGCAATTAAAGTCTTTCCTCGGATTTCCACCACTCTTATCGAAACCGGAGCTTGGAGAAGCTCTGCTATTGTATCTCACAGTGTCTGAGGCAGCAGTTAGCTCGGCTCTGATACGAGAGCACAAAGGAAAACAGTTGTCAGTCTATTACGTCAGCAAAGCATTGTTGCCAGCAGAGACGAGATATCCACTCCTGGAAAAGGTGACCTTAGTCCTGGTAGTCTCTTCGCGACGACTTCGGCCATACTTTCAAGCTCATACCATTGTCGTTATGACTGACCTCCCACTGCGTCAGATCCTCCAAAAACTGGAAGCATCCGGCCGACTTACGAAGTGGGCGATTGAACTCAGCGAGTTCGACATTCAATACAAACCGAGAGTAGCAATCAAAGGGCAAGCTGTGGCTGATTTCATTGTTGAAGTAACACCACAAGACGACTCAATGACTTTCCATGCTACCGAGCCTGTTGAGGAATCGATGACAGCTTCTCCCGAGTCGGCACCCGACCCACTCCCTTGACAGCTATATGTCGACGGCTCCTCCAACTCTAAGGCAAGCGGGGTAGGAGTAGTCTTGAAAACTTCCGATCAAACCTACATGCAGTATGCCTTAAGACTTGAGTTTCAAGCCTCGAACAATACAACAGAATATGAAGCTTTATTACTCGGCCTCCGACTCGCGGCCAGTTTGAGCGTTACGCATCTTAATGTCTTCAGTGATTCACAATTGGTCATCAATCAAGTCACCGGTGTGTATCAAACACGTAAAGAGCAACTGAAAGCATACATGGAGAAAGCCAAAGAGTTAATCAATGGATTTCAACAGTGTGTAGTTACTTGAATCCCTCGGACAGAGAATGCTAAAGCCAGTCTACTAGCGAAACTTGCCTCTGCCGACGAAGATGACATACTCAGGTCTGTTCCAATCGAGTACGTCGCTAAGCCGAGTATCAATGAACCAGTTAGCTCGACCATACACACAATTGATTCGGAACATACCTGGCTCGACCCGATCGCCCGATATCTCAACAATGGAGAGTTGCTCGAAGATCGTGCTGAGGCTCGACGATTAAGGATCTGAGTTTCCCGTTACACTATACTTAACGGGGCCTTATATAAAAAAGGTTTCTATGCTCCGTTATTGCGATGCTTAAACCCTAATGAAGCTGACTACATACTCTGAGAGATCCACGAGGGGATCTGTGGAAACCATTCAGGAGGATGATCACTCGCACACAAGGTTTTACGTCAGGGATACTATTGGGCGACCATCCAGCACGACGCTCGCAAGCTCGTCCAAAGATGCGACAAATGTCAATGGTTCGCTGCCATTCCAAAGCAACCCCCGGAGGAGATGACCCCTATGACTGGTCCTTGGCTCTTTGCGTAGTGGGGAATCAATATTATCAGTCCACTCTCCATAGGAAAAGGTCAGACCAAGTTTGCTGTCGTGGCAGTAAACTACTTCACGAAGTGGGCCGAGCCTTTAGCGAAGATAACCGAACAAAAGATCATGGATTTTGTATGGAAAAACATTATCTGTTAGTTCAGGATACCTCAGACTATTATTACTGACAACGGAAAGCAGTTCGACGGTAAGAGCTTTCGAGATATGTGCGAGAATCTTGGAATCAAAAATGTGTATTCGTCGCCCCATCATCCTCAGAAGAATGGACAGGTTGAGGCGATCAATAAGATCATCAAATAGCATCTCCGAATCAACCTCGATCGAGCCAAAGGAGCATGGGCTGAAGAGCTCCTGAAGATATTGTGGGCATACCAAACCACGGCTCGAACTGCCACAGGAGAGACTCCCTTCTCCCTTGCTTATGACTCGGAAGTCGTCACCCCAGTTGAGATCGGATTGCCTTCGGCCCAAGTTAGCTTGTTCAATGAGGAGGATAATGAAGAACTCTTAGCCCTCAGACTCGATCTTGTGGACGAACAAAGGGAAAGGGCTCAGCTACGAACGATGGCTCGACAACAACAAGTAGCTCGATTCTACAATACCCGAGTCAAGGTTAGACGATTCCGAGTCGTGGATATAGTCCTCCGAAAAATGTTCCTAAATACGAAGGAAGTTAGTGCAGGCACGCTGGGACTTAATTGGGAAGGACCCTATATCGTTTCAAGCACCATCCGACCTGGAACGTATTGGCTGGAAAACTTAAATGGGCAATTACTGCCTCATCCCTGGAACATTGAGCATCTCAAAATCTACTACCCTTAGGTCACCTAATCGGGTGTTAGGGAAAATTCGAAGGAGTAAATAATGAGAAAATATGTAAACTGAGCTAGTTGAATAAAACCAAGTATATTCATTTACCACTCCAAGTGTTTTACATCGAGTTACCCCAAGCTCTACGGCGGCATTACATCGAGGAAATAACAAAAATAAAGGCGGAGACGGTCGGTTTCAACATGAGGAATCTTCTCTCGGTTGCAACTGCTCTTGAGTCAGCCTTGAAGATGGATGTGCTTGAAGCGCTGGTGTGAGTGCCAAAACCAAGCGCTGATGTGAGTGCGAAAACCGAGTGCTGGTGTGAGTGCAAAAAACGGAAGTAACTCGGCAGGTGGCAGATATTCAGTTACTACCATCATTTGGAGCGACCTCTTGAGCTGCCTCGGACTCGACCTCGATACCAGCCTCAACATCAGCAAATCCTGTAGCTTCAGCCTCCGACCCCTCGGATCTAGAAACACCTTCATCAAATCCCGAAAGATCAAGGTCAGGAAAAGACTGCTTCATCAGATGAATAAAAGCTGTATACCCACTTTAATACAAGCGATCCCTCTCTTCCTCAAACTCTTGGGATCCGAGAAAGGCCTCTACGGCCCGATCCCTAGCCTCCTTGGCCTCGTCGATGGCCCTCTAAATAGCCACCTCAACCTTGGCCCGGGCTAGCTTATCTCCGCAGGATGCATGAGCTTGAGTTGCTCGCCGGTTCTCCTCTTAAGCCTCCTTCAACAGCGAGGCCACGTGAGCACACTCAACTTTGGCATCTCTAGCCGCTTTCCGGGCAAGCCCCAGCTCGCCAGTCAGTCGACTAACCTGAAGCGTAGTGATTTCTAGTTGTGCTTCCGCCTCCGTTGCCCATTCTGAACTACCTCGACATCCGCCACACTTCTCTGGGCCTCGGTCAAATCTGCGTTGGCCCTCAGCAAGTAAGGGGCAAACTGCAGAAAACGATAATGTTAGATCACAACAGGGAGAGACAACTAGTTAAGAGAAGTTCGAATCTTACCTCGAGCAAGATCTTCGCAGCATGGGAGAGTATCCGATTCCCAGAAGCTTTGAAGAGGGAAGAAAATTCCTTCTCACATGGGAAATAGCCCAAGGGACCATCTCAGACACAGCCCACCGGAAAGCTGATGTCTCCTGTCGAGCTGTCTCCCCCCTTGAAGCCTCCCCTCTATGCTCTTCTCTCTGTTCCGAGACCGGCTCTGCAACGGGTCCTGGCTCGGAGCCACATGGGGCTCGGCAGGAGCCGTGTCCACCTCTTCTGCCCTCGCTTCGGGGTCAGAGAGTACGATGACGGTCGGGACGACCGGGGCAGAGGCGACTGGGGCGGATGGCTCCTTAGCCTTTGGAGCTGTCTCGCCTTCTTTGAAGGTCAAGGCTCCGACAAGAGCACCAACCTCGGAGGAGCCTTCATCTTGGACGCTGGTTTCAGAAGGGGCTGAGCTTCAGCCATATCTATATCAAACTAGGTAGAGAATTAGGTAAAATTCAGGAGAAGTGTGTCAGAATAAATAGAGGATACCTGTCACGGCGGAATCAAGGCCCGAGAGAAGAAGACGCTCTGGCTGAAGAAGGTTCTTCCAAGACCGATCTTCCGGACTTAGCGCCCATAGTTCCTTGATCCGAGCTAGAGCGTTGGCTCCTAACTTTGGCCTTTTCTTGGGGACGTTTGCAAAACGCGTTCAGTCAGACTCAGAAGAATCATAGCAAGAAAAGACACAGAAAAGACATGCCGAGTCACCTGCTTCAAAGAATGCCCGAGGAACGTAAGGTTCAAAGAGCCCAGACTCGGCAGTCTCCGAGCGACCGCACACCCAGAACCACCTCTCTCTCCAGTGCTTGTTAGAGGTCGGAGGGTCGATTATCAAAGAGCCGCCCTTGTTTCGCCAAGCGCTTAAAAAGTAGTAGCCGGGCTGCTGAGGGTTTAACTATACTTGGTACTGATCGAGGAACTCATCAATGGTCAGTGGGGGCTGCTCTGCCTCAGCCCACAACACTGAACATCCAAACAAGTTCCTCCATCCATTCGAGACTATCTACCCGGGAGCAATTCGGAGTCGGGAAAGAAAATCCCGAGCAACAGGTTGAAGGGGCAGACGTAGGCCACATTGCATGGTGACTTGAAAAATTGCGATCATCCCATGAGGAGGATGGTCGGGTAATTCACTCGGGAGAGGAAGGCGAAGAATAACTGAGTCGGGGACATGGTACCCGACTCGAATTCTGTCAAAGTCCGTCTCAGTTAAGACCGAGGGAACTGGCCCCTTTTGTTCATCCTCAGTCTCCCCTTCCTCAGTCACCAATTCAATGAACCACGCCGATCTCCCAGAGGAATCGACTTTGTAGTCTCCTCAAATTCCGCATCCTCTTCTTCCAGATCATCCCTAGGAAAATAAGGGGTAGGTCTGCCAGGAGCAGTAATCAGGCCAGAAGGACCTGCCTGAGCAGGATGTTCCGTCGAAGTTCCAAGAACTCTTTCAGAGAACTGGAAAGCTTCGTTGGCGCTACTCGCCATCTCTGTCAGCAATGTGGGTGATTTCGAGACATCCCAGAGATGTCTCACTTCGTCCTCATCACCGGAAACCCCCTCTCAAGGACTTGAAGAATACATTGCCACTAGGATGAAAAAGGAAAGGGATGGAGAGAAAACTCACCGGAGAGGCGAAAAATGCACAAACGGAGAAGCTAGAAGGGAGAGAAGAGTGGAAATGGCGGAGAGAATAGTAACAGTGAAGAAGAAGAAAAAACGGGAGGGAAGAGCGGACGCGAAAATAGGGAAAGGGCGTCCCGCTCCTCCTTTTATAGCCTTGCCACGTGGTAGAGACATTTAAGGAGGAGTCGAATTGACGCCTATTTCGGCTCCCCCGCCCGACACATGGCGCACGCCGACTGACGCAAGTAACGCCCTCGCCACGTGTCCGACGCTCATAAGCGGGCGAAACATTTCGACGGCTGCCCGCTCGTGCGACCTCGAGCATTGAATTGACGCCTGTTAAGGATGACATAAGAAGCATTAAATGCTCCATCATAACCTCGGTCCCCAGGGCATACCGATTTAAAAACTCGTTACTCCTTAGTGTTAACATAGCTAACATAAGGAGTAGGGGGCTTACTGTTGGGGAAAAATATGACAAGTTTGGAGACCCGGTTATGGAATGTACCAACTCTGCTGACACTGCCCGAGGTTCCGAGATAACGGGTCCGATCGAGGCAAGGCATTAAAACCTAAGGTAGAGACTTGACTCGGATTGTGGAAAATAAATTCCGATCGAGAGATATAGAGTCAAGAGCCATGGGTTGAATATATAAGACTCATGAAGTTGCCTCGAATAAAGAGCCAACAACATCTAAAGGGATCAATTAAGGTCTAAAGGCTAGAAATCGCTCGATCGATCATAAAACTGACTCATATTAAGTTGGTTATACTGTCGGTTATCAGAATAAGAAAGAGTACCGATTACGAGCCGACTATATTCCAGCCAATAGAAGATAAAAAAACCTTGTCCTTGCAACCAGCCGTGATTCATATATTATTGGAGTCGGTCAAGGCCGAGCCGAGCAAGGAAGAGACGGTGTAAGTATGAATACCGTCCCGAAAATCTTGTGAAAGGATTCCCGACCCCGAAAATCTCGGGATCGGGAATCATCCGTAAACGAATTACAACCAAATCAAATCTCTTAAGCTTGAGGAGAGAATCTCTGTACGACAGGACCCTTTAATCCTATAAAAGGAGGACATCTTTAAGATCAAAAGTATGCAGAAAATACCTTAAAACCTCCTCTTTTCTGGCCCAGTCACTGACTTAAGCATTGGAGGTTCCTGGTTTTAGCCAAGTTCTCCTTTTTCATATTTCTTGTGTAGGTGACGACTGGAGGAGGAGCGTCAAGTTTTTTGCATCAACAATTTCAATGGTAGACGTTGAATCCTCCACAGCATTTTTTAGTGTCGTCCACTTATCTTTATATCTATTTAAATTGTTTAGATCAAGTCCTACGCAGAGTTCACCAAATGAACGGACGGTTTAAACATAACACATACCCCATGATGGGAGGACCCACAGAACTTGCCAACGTCAATACACCACCGAATCCGCTTCCGTAGTGGGGTGATCAACCAATCCGCGGCCAGCAGTAACTTCATGCCACAGGAATATGCGTCGGCATCCGCCGATGCAAGGGATTTTTTTGTCACTTCATAAAATTTGAGAGGAAAAGTCGCACGTGAAATAAAAAAACACCCACTAGGATTGATACCCAAAATGCTAATGCACCTGCTCGTATCAAATATGGAGGACCGGTCGCCTGACACGTTGGTATCAAGAAGAAGCATGAAAGATCAGATCCGCTCGTTATACGATTTATGGCCCATTGATCATCAAGTGGGTCACGCATGTGCATTTAATTTTAACGGTCACAATCCCAACATAGATTTGTAGCCTCTATTGATCATATGGGCCTGATTTTTGGGACACCAATTTCAATTAGGAGGACCTCGTGATGCACGGTCCAATTCCACTACGTATGGTCTTTTCACATGTGCGAAGCGAATCAAAGATATTGTTTTCGTGCGAGTGAGACAACATTTCTCGTTACGAACGACTGAATGAATTGTTTGGCGAGAAATGCGTTTATACTCTGGCAGAGAGTGATGCATGATACGCAGGCACTTATAAATCACTTAAATATCGTATTAAAAAAATTGTAATTTAAATTAAGCTGTGAAAATTATGTACAGTAGTTTAGATGTATAAATGTAAAAGTTCTTATGCTTATTTGATTATCTTATAATTAGATTAATGGTTAAAAATGAAAAATATCTTATTCTGATTTCAAGAAACGAGTATCTAAGAATCAGAGGCTAGGATTGTTCAACCAATATATTTTTTGGATTGTAACTTAGCTACCGTAGGCTCCACAATTTAACCGGATTAGCTTGAGTTAATATATTCCACGCGTACCATTCCCAAATGCCTGAGTAGCAAGCGTCATACATCGCCAGAGTAGCAAATAACTCCACAGGGCAGGGCAGGTCGCGTGTTTGTCTCGCGTGGCTTCGTCATCACGCAACGGTACAATCTTCAGTTCTCCACATATGCTCGACACGTGCCACGAATCGCCCTCCGTCTCACTCGCTCTCCGTAGACTTGGAGAGAGAGAGAGGGAAGACGAAAAGTAAACTGCAAGATCCGAAATTTCACTTTCATTTCCCACGAATTTCACTTGCATTTCATCTACTTCCGCGTCGCGACTTTCGGATATCTCATTCCTTTCTATAAATACCTCTCTTTCGTCGCCTTCAAAGGCGTTTTTCCACCCCGCAGAAGAGAGAGAGAGGGAGAGAGCTGGTCTGGGGTTTTTCTGCAGAAGCATGTGAGTTTCTTTCTTTTGTTTTCTTCTTCTTCTTCTTCTCCATTTTCTCTGTATCTAGGTTTTTTATTTTTATTTTATTTTATTTATTTTTTATCTTCTGCTTTTGAAGGAATTTCCATGTAATTTAGGGTTTCTTTGAGTTAAAGACAAGATTTTCTAAGAGAAATTTATCTTCATAAATCATGGAATTGAGAATTTTAGGGTTTTGATTTGTTTTTTTTTTTTTTTTAAATTTATTTATTTATTTCACCTTTTGCTAAGTTTCTGTTAGGGTTTTCGTGCACTAGTCTTTTCATAGCTGCTCTGTTGCTATGAATCTTGTTTTTTTTAGTCTCTGTTTTCTTATTTTCATTCAAATTTCTGTGAATTGTCTTTTGTTATGTTTTTAGTTTGTGTAATTTCAGAGTCCGAACAAGAACGTTTGATAATCCGTACAAAATTGAGGGATTGGAAAGAGGAAGAAATATTCCTGTTTTGCTTTATCAGGTTAATATGTTTCTTGAGACTGTGTTTGGGTGTTTCTGGCTTTTGGGGGCCGTTGGGATGTGCTCCGCTCAAATCTCTCAGCCAAATGGTGTTTTAGACAATGGTTTCTGGATTTGTTGTAGATCTGGTTAAAACACCCGCATCCATTTTTTAAAATCACCATGGATATCCGACAAAACCAGACTAGGAAAATGATATGTCGTGATATCTTGCCTAGATTTTAGGGTCATACGAAGGTTTCGTTTTTACCTAATTTCCTCTCTATTATTTAGTTGCTTTTATATCATAAACCATATCTCTCAGTTATTAGCTAGCTTTAGTAACACCCAACTCCATGGTCAAGCTTATTCGTGTGCTTGCTCTCCGGGGTATGACCTGGGACCTGGTGAAGCAGTGGCCCTGACCCTTCATAAAAGGAGAAAAAGAAAAAAGAAAAAAAAGAAAAGGCTAGCCTTTTTTTTTTTCTCTCTCTCTAGCAACCCATTTTGACAAATTCTTTCATTCATTCTTTTAAATTGTTTTACATAACAAAGGTTGTCAAGAGATGATCCGGGTGCAAATATCGGATGTCAAGGTCTTCATCTTACTCACATCTCAGGCTTTCTTTTTCCAGGCTTCTCTTTTCAGTTGTCTGCTTTGATTGTATGATCTAATTGTATGCTATGGGTATTCTTGTTTCAATTCGGGTCCTGATCCATGAAGAAGTGGGCTTAGTTTTTCGTTTTTATGTCAATCATAATATATTTCTTGCTGAATGTGTCTCTTGGATTATCTAGTTATCTATAGGAGAACTGGCTGTTTGTTCCATTTCATTTGTAGAAAATATCTGATTAATGGGTCATTTGGTTGATTTTCTGCTTGGGCACCTGTTGTTCGTCAAGAAATATGATTCCTATGTTGGCCCCGAGATCATTTTGCTGTCATTTGACTTCTCGTCGCCTTTTTTGGACTGCAGAACAGAGTCTTGGTGTGTAATACTCGTTACAAACGTCAAAGTTGCTGAGTTATAGAAGCAATGGAGGTATATGGCAAGTCAATGATTGCCGAGCCAACGAATGTTATTTTTTTGTCGAGTATTCTCAACAGGGATGGAGCGATCCCAAGTCACAAATGTGACAAGAGATGCCAAAATGAACACGTGTGCGCAAACATTTACCGCTGCAAACTAACAGGAATCACCCATATCTGTGATAAAAACTGTAACCAGAGAATTTTGTACGATAACCACAGCTCTCTTTGCAGAGTGAGCGGGCAGGTTTTCCCTCTTACACCGGCAGAAGAGCAGGCGGTGAGAGGAATTCGGAGGAAGCTCGAAGGAGAGACCCCTGACAGCTGCGCCTTTAAGCGCAGGCGTGATGCTCAGATGCATCCTTCTCCTTTCGAGAGGTCTTTCAGTGCTGTTGCTCCAATCTGCAGCCAAATTGGAGATGGCATGGATATGAGTTAGTGTTAGCTGGGTTCCTTTCGGTCTTTTCATTTTTCTTTCCTTTTTTTTTTTTTTAATTTCTTCTTTTTTTTTTCTTTATTGTCCGGGGGACAGAACTTACGTACTATGGAAGACTTGAAAGGGAACTGAATGTGGTCAGGGTTGTAGGAAAACCTATTAAAGCTTATATTTCAGTCTCGTTTAATATGGAATCGGGCTCCTGTAACTTGACTCTTTTTCTTAGAGACGCAACATGTTCTAATTACCAATTCGAGAGCATCTTTCCCACTTGAATTTCTCACTTGAATTCTGATATTGTCACTAAGTGTTATCTGGGTAATGTTGTTTTTTTTTTTTTTTTTTTTTTTTTTTTTTTTTTTTTTTTTTTTTTGTGAAAAGGGCCTTCTCTTCTCTGGCCTTTGTTGTTGGACTTTGATTCTAGCCTTTATATTGGCGTCATTTTGTGTACATAATTGCATTAATGAGTGATTATTATCACCTTCGGCTTCTTTTATAATTTGTCTTGTGTTATAATTTATAATAATTGTATGTGGATAAGTTGTAGGAATTTTTTTGCATTTGTTTATGAAGGCCTTCCTCACCACTGAATTCAAGTATTTTTATACGTCTGTCCATCTTTTCTACTCACCTCATCTTGATTTCCTATTGTAGTATGGTGTGGTTTGCTTTGTGTGTTTGTGTGCTGAGCTGTTGTGGCTAGGTTATTTAGGTATGCATGTTATTGATGACATGAATGGCAGGTTTTGCTGGTTCAAGTGAAGGCTTATGATCATGGGTAGATGTTTCTTTTTCTTAAAAAGAAAATTTCCTTTTACTACTAGTTAGTCCGAGGCTGACCATGATGGGAGATTTTCCTGGTGTATGTTTCTCATTTCATTTCTGTTGACATGGGTTCCTGAGATCATGTTATTTTGCAGGAGTTTTGAGGCGTATGCATTCCAGGAGAGCCAAAAAATACTTCTGCTGCAGTAGATGATTATGTTCCTAGTATTGTGTGTGCACTCTATTGGCGGGAAGTTCTTATTTCTTGATTTGCATTCTTTTTGCAGGGGTGTGGTGGTGTATCTTGGAGACGGGGAAATCACATCAATGCAGTGACATGGAAATTGCAACAGCAGCAGCAGCAGACTCACCTCAAGTTTGAAAACTAGAGCTGGTTAGCAACAGGCTCACCTAAGGCATGTCTGGGAACAAGTCTACGGCAATGGATTGTAAAAGAAAAGAAAAAGAAAAACAAGCCCAGATGCTATATAAGCGCTTGGGAGAAGAAAATGGTTCTCATTGAGGTTACCTGATTGGCAGAAATCCATTTTGATTGAGAGCTGATAATCCCTGTCCATATTCAAGTAGGCAAAGATAGATGTGCATTAATGGAGGTAGGTGACTGCCACATGACTCTGTAAGGTATATCTTTAATAGGATACCGTGACTTGTTTTTCTAATGCGATTGCATTGAGATTTGGTTGAAATTCTACAGAAATGTCACAAGAACATGTACATAACATGCACTTTTTTCATTCTGCAAATATTACATTGTATTCTTTTGTCCAATCTTCATGGTGAATCTGTGCACTCTGCGGTTGTGTTTTAACACGTGTGGATGCATCTTTCTGTATTGGTGTTAGATAATTCTTTTTTAGTAATGGATAATAATTAATAATTGAATGTTTAATTAGTGAAAGACATCTAGATGCCAATTTGGAGGGCAGATGCAGCAAAATGCTTTTAGAGGGCTATTTTGGGCTGATACAGGTTTTGGTATATGACCCTATGATCCCTATATCGCCGTGTAGGAAGTTATTTTGGGCTAGTACAAGTTTCGGACTATAATAACCTTACTTTTTTAATCCGTTCTCTATCATAATGATGTGTCAATGACTTGGAAGTATATAAACCAAGTTGCTATGTTGAAGTTGAAAACTCTGTATGATTGGGGCAAGATGTATCAATGACTTGGAAGTATATAAACCAAGTTGCTATGTTGAAGTTGAAAACTGCTATGTTGTAGTTGAAAACTCTGTATGATTGGGGCAAGATGTATGTTTTTCAACCGCACAACTGATGGTCCACCTTATGGATAGGACAATCTTGTGGTGGTTTTTTTTTTTTTTTTTTAAAATATTCTTAAATATTATCTTTCCTATTGGAAAAAAGGAAATTGTTCTAGCAACCAGATTAGCTGACGGGTCCATATGGTACAAACATGGATAACAAAAAAAAAACCAGGTACGCATAACTCCACTTTTCATAGTCAGACACTGGACTTTTGGTGAGATGTTGGCTTCCCTCCATGATTGAACTGCTACCCACCTACTGAGGCTCTCAAAGCAAACTCGCTGGGAAGCTTACATTGCATTGTCTTAAGCTGATTCAACACATTGGTTATTAGAGCAGATTCTCCCTCAAAAGTTTTCAATTAGCAACGTTCAACTACTTCGCTACTCAGATTCGCCACGATTTCTTTTCTCGGTTTAATGTCAGCGGTTGTGTCCCTGACTCTGCTTCTTCTCTGCCCACGTATTGGCACGGTTTCAAGATGCCCAAGGACAAATTGAAGGTGTGGAGGATGGCTATTCTGGCCATGTGGTAGGTGATCTGGAAAGAAAGGAATGACAGATGTTTCAACAACTCTCAGTCCTCTCCTCTCTTCGTGCAGCCAATGGGCAGCCAATGTCCCTTCTCTAAAGGATTGTAGTTTTCTTTTTCTCGGGTTGTAATGTTGGCTCCTGCTATCTCAGCAGCAGCCTTTGTTTTGTTTTTCCTTTTCCTTTCAATATATCCTCCGTTACTTTAAAATAAAAAATAAAAAATTAGCAACGTTCAACTCACAGGTCCCATTGAATAAGTGTTGGCGAGGCATCTATTTCAGCTCCAACTCTGTGTGCAGAATAATGTACTATGAGGTTAACCTCACGACAGCTTCCCATGAGGGAGGTTGGGCTTTGTTGCCCTACCATTGTGTTGGATCCACTCAATTGATCGGATGCCCCTTTCCATGACCGTCTATGAGCGTAATAGGTAGGCCATAGGCCAATCCATGACTTTAGGTGGGCTATATCACAATAACAATAGAGAGTGGATGCCCACCCATTTGAACCTTCCTGATTGTTTGTAGGGTCCACTGAGATGAGGTTCGTCCCCACTTGGGATAAGTTCATTACAGAACTCAGGTCCCTGCTCCATGTGCTTTTAGATGTTTTAGGCATGGTTTCAGATGGTGTGGCTCACCTTAGTTCATAATAGGACTGAATTTTGGGACATCCCCGTAGAGGGGACCAAACAAATGCACACATCAAGGTGGAGCCCACAGAGGTTGACCATGAGGTCACCCTCCTAGAACCTTTTCCATAATTGATGGTCATTACAAAACTCATGTGGGCCCCTTTTAGATATTTTAGGTATGATTTCAGATAGTTTCAGACGGTGTGGCTCACCTCAGCTCCGGATACGACGGAATTTTGGAACATCTCATAACATAGAAGGGACCCAACAAATGCATGGTTGTCTGCACCACTGTGTCCCATGACAAGGATGGACCCAAAAATGCATGGTGTGGCTGTCCACACATCACGGTGGGGCCAACAGGAGATTGACCTCCCATTAGGTCGAACTTATATAGAATATATAAAATCTGGTCCACTTAAGGTGGATTTTCACTTTGTTATGGCCTATTAGATTTTTGGATTAAGTATTTAAAAAAAAAAAAAAAAAAAAAAAAAAAAAAAAAAAAAAAAAAAAACTAGCATAAGAGGTTTCATAAGATGACCATGTACCGGACCACCCAGGTTTTGTGGCCACATTGCATATCAAAAGTTTGTGTGTGTGTGTGAAGTCGGATTAGTTCTGGGAATTGATGGGCAGGATAAATTTCATGTCAGATTGGAAAGGGGGCCTGGCATAGGTGGGCGTCATACTGGTGTTAACGTGCAAATCTACTTTGACCATCAAGTGCGTCACTCCATGTAACACCCAAGGCTTAAAAATGATCTCCATCTGGCAATTGGAAGCAGTGTAAAGGTTGTTCACCCTCCAAAATGTTCCCCACTGTGGCCCACTCGAATCATGCATCGGCTTTTTTGGACTCAATCCTAACTTTGTTATGCCATCTAATGGTTGGAGTGGATTTTACGTATTCATTACCGTGAGCCTTGTAAAAATTAATGGGATGTTTCTCTCAATTGTTTCCATTAGTATGCCCCTGAATCACAGGTCAGTCTTGACTTTCTTCTTTTTTTTTCTTTTTTTTTTTACTGAGACCGTCAGCCTGACCGTTTTGACTCTGAGACCAACTTGGGATTACATACACGTGTATGGTTGGAGAGGATCTCGCATATGCATCACAGTAGGACTGATAAAAAATCAAGTATGGGCCTCCATCTCCCACATGTTAGCTTGCTCACTGGAGTAATTGTTGCTAATAAATGCTGGCAGAGAAGACTTGCATAAGGGGTGTGGCTCGGGTGGCACGACTGACCATCAGGTGCATCATCCCACGTTAAACACAGGGCCTGGAAATAAGCTCCACCCACATGATTGGAAATAGTGTACAGGGAAATCTGATCCTGAAAACTGTTTCCTATGGTGTGGCCCATTTCAATCACGAATGGACCTAAATTTTACGTGCTATGCCTATGTTTAAGTGTGGCATCTACTGGTTGGAATGGATCTCTTATAATCATCATGACGGGTAAAAATCAAGGGTAGACGTCTCTCTTCAAACTGCTTCTTTTGGTGTGGCCCACCTGAATCACAAGCCAGCTTAAGGTTTTGAGTCTGCACCTCATCTGGAATTACACATCTAATGGCTAGAGTGGATCATACATACACATCACGGCGGGTCCCTTAATAAATTAAGGGTGAGTCGTCCGGTAAAATTTCTTTTTGTTTTTTTCCCTCTTAAGTGGGTCTGGACTACATTTTAATATCCAACCAACAGATAACGTCCCACCTTTTGTGTGTAAATGAAATCCAATCGTCTGATAGGTTGGCCTACATGAACATCACTTTCTAGAAAACTCATATATGTCGGTGGGCCATACACTTTAGATGATTTTAATGGTGGGAGTATCTAATTGTATGGGCAGGCTCATCGTACTGAGGGCCCCACACCACCATCACAAGCTAATGTGGTACCACTATCCACTAACGAAGGGTAAGCCCCACATATGCTACACATGTGGTCATCTAATCCAATTAAGGATCGAGATTAACAAAAGTAGGTTCAAATCTAATTTGTTTTAGAAAATTTTAGATTCTTATAATTTTTTTTAAAACTGAATATTAGCACTATTATTATGATTGGATTCTAATTTTACTCTTTAAGGGAAGAAATGTTCTCAGTGGACGTTGGGTATGAGATTCCAGAATTTGTATGCACGATAAGCCTAACAAGACTGCCAATCAACCACTGGGTTTGAGAATAAGGTTGGTAGAATTTATGAAATGCACACCCATTCAATCTTTATAAGGGGAGGAGAGAATGAAAGAGGGGTGTGGTGACATCAACCCTCCTCTACACGCCTCCACTTATAGATAAGCATTCTAATGGGTTTTTTTGTCCTACATGGTGTGGGCCCCACATGGGCCAAGTTTCGGATGAATATATGCTTAGGTCATTATAAATTTCAAGTAATAAGTCGCGATCTCGATTGCAATCGTTGGATTGCGAAACGATGGATCATATATGTTTTTTTATTATTTTATTTTTAAAAATCAAGCAATAAAAGTCGATGTCGCTCCACTTATTTTTCCAAATGTGTGTGTATCATAGATGCATATTTTCCTAATAAAGACAGGCTCCAACAGGTAGAAATTCCCGATAGAGTCAAGTTTAGAAAAAAAAAAGGCGAAAAATCTTTTAAAACCCTTTGTACAATTTTTTTTTTCTTTTTTTTCTTTTTTTATTTATTTTTTATTTTTTTAAAACTCCATGGAATCATGTTATACAAGTGGGGATCTTTTCCATAAAAAAAAAAAAAAAATTCTAAAAAATTTCAAAATTAAAAATTTTTAAAGATACAACACTTATAGTATCCAAAGCATTGGGCAGTCTTCCATATTCTCAGTAGGGGATCCTTCATGGATCGTAAAGAGGCTTGTGTGATTTTTAGGCGGGACATCCATCGGATGTGATTTTTATGTAGGATACCCAACGGAAATGATGTGAAATTGAATGGATTGTAGATCTTGTGAGTTAGGTCCTGAAATTGATCATGTATGACTCAATTAATCTAAAAAAGCATTGACTAAAATTTCATAGTGATCAGATTCCTATAAATAGATTTTTTTGATATTCAATATTAATGTAAACATATACTATGGATTATTAATGGAATATTTTTACCCATTAAAATTTAATTTTAATAGTATAAAATATTCATCTATGTATCATGATCATGATCTAAAATTCTGATTCATTGAATATTAGGTATAAATGATTTAAATCACATTTATTACCTATTTTATAATGATGTGATGGTCCAAATAAAAAATGAAGTGGTTGGATAGCTTTAATCGTCTATAAGAAGTTTTTTCCACATATAAATCAGTGCATGATTGAGTATATGGGTTCATTAATATCTTACATGAGTCCATGACATTCTCCGTAGGCAAAACACATACAGCCAACGCCCAAAAAAAAAAAAAAAGGCGACATGTGGGTGTGCACTCTCCGCGCCATTTACAGTCCCACATCAAAGAAAGCCTTTTTAATCTTTTAAGCTGTTTAAGATGGAAATCCAAGGTTTCCAAAATTGGGCCAGATGAATTTGAAGGACATCTGGACTCCCATCATCAACATTCTATTAATCTCTCGGACCCTACAAAACTAGTTGACATTTGACTACCACATTCTCATTGGTCAGTGGTCGTGGCCCATCGTCCATAATGACCTCGAACAGACGGTTAGGATTAGCTGCACGTGTATTGATGTGGGTTACATCCAACTACTCTCACAGGAGGAGCTGGAGTCCCTGTTGATTAAGGTAGCGATGGGCTGGGTTGTGATCTGAATCGTGCCAGCCTGACCCAGCCCCTATACTAATTAAATCGGCTACGAATTCAAACCCAGGCCAAGCATGCAAGTGATGACCTGTGGTCCTAACCAACTGACATATTTAGGCCTCTAAGCTCATTGCCAGGCCAAAGCCCAGTTACTCAGCCCAGTTACTCAATGGCTTCTTTTTTATTCCCATGAGTAGGGATAGGGGTGCACACGGTTCGGATCCGGTTTCAAAAGGGATAAGAACTAAAGGTGGCCCCCTTCATATGAATGGTCCAGATTGACAGCTGGCAGGACCAATTCAACTATCTCCTGGGCCATTCGGTTCCAATTTCAAAACCGAAACCGAACCGTGTGCACCCCTAAGTAGGGATGTACACGAGCCAAGCTAGCTCGAAAAGCTCACTTGGCTTGGCTCGATCTAGCTCGACTTGAACTATTACTCGAAGTGAGCCAAGCTTCATATGACCCAGCCTGTTTTGAAAAAACAAACTAACTTTGAACATAATAGAGCTTGACTTGACTCGACTCAACTTAAACTGGGCTAGACTTGAATATATATATATATATATATATATATATATATAAAGATTAAAAAAATTAAAACTTAAATCATATCATACCCGTTTGTCCCTTTCTTTTACTTACCTAACTCATCACGCTTGAGTTCCTCTCTCTCTGTTTCTATCTTTCTTGGCCACTTGCTTGAGCTTAATTCAGCGTCTGCCCGACTTATGTTGGCCATACGGCCTGCTCTCTTTCTCTCTCTCTCTCTTAGCACAAACAACAAGGTACCCTCTATGACTTTATCTAATATTATATATACATACATTATTAATTGAATATTTGATTTGGGGATTGAGTCAATTAGGTTGGGTTATTAGGTTGAGTCAGGTGCGAGTTGGATGCTGGGATGGGAGCAAACTCGACTCACCTCGACTCGATTCATTATCACACTTCGAGCTCGACTTGAAAGGTTTGCCAAACAAGTCAAGATTTAATGGTAAGCTTGAGGCCAAGCTTAAGCTCAAGCTTGAACTCAAGGTGAGCACAGACAATCTAATCGACGCTTGACCCATCTCGACTAGACTTGGCTCGATGTACAGTCCTACCCATGAGAAACATAGAGAAAATGCTCAGGTTCTCTCGGCACTCCAAGTTATAGTTCTACTAGTTGCATCGGTTAACTTGGAAAGTCTAATCAGTCAATCTGAACTGTTCATTAAGTCCATAACACATTTCATGCTCTACCATGCAAAAATCTCACTGATTAGACGATTAGATCTATTCTGGATTTGACCTTGGTAATTATAGCCATCCTTTTTTCCAAGTGGCGGATTGGATGGTTATCATTGGTTTTTTAAAATGACTTTTTAGGATCATATGCAATCCAATATTTATCCTAACAAATAGATGGATCAAAATTTTTGATTGGACCTATATTTGTTTAAACAGTTTTGACCGTCCATATTAAAGGTCACTGATCAAATGGTAAATATTTGTGGAATCAGTGTGACTTTTGGACTGTAGCTTATAAAATACTGGTTGGAGGTAATAAACAGTTTATATTAATGGATTGGATTTTCTGAGTGTCCCAATGCAACTGGGAGAACCATAACCTAAGCGGGGTCATGTCAAGTTGGAAGAAGGTCAGACGCCCGTTTAACTAATGGGCCTTATTTCGGGCCCTTTCTCGCACTTCGCCTAAGGAAGCAGCTTGCGTCCTGGCCCGTTACGTTCTCGGTACCGGCAGGGGCCTCTTTCGGGCCCACCATGATGGCCATCAATTTGTCCAGATCATTCTGGGTGCGGATTCGGTGGATCCTCGGATTCATCGAGGTGGGTGGGATCCCTGAATGTGGACATAGTACAAGAAACAGTGGTAATTGGCTATTAAAAACTTCTTGTGAGCCCCACAAAAGCTATGAATCAAGATGATAATTGTTTGGTCTTTTCATCTAGGTCTTTGTGAGCTTATCAACGGGTTGGATGGGAAATAAGCAATCTGGTGGAATCCATGAAGTTTTTAATGGTGGGGGATTCAATCACGACTGTTTCCTATGGTGTGGTCCACCTATTATTTGGGTCAGCTTCAATTTTAGAATCATGCCCTAAAATGATATGCAAAAATGGTTGGGCGGTGTAGATTTAAGGACATACAACATCGCGAGCCCCTGAGTCAGGGGTTCCGCCCACACGCAGGAATATTCTAGGGTATGTGGACCAGGCGGATCCGAGTCCGTCCAGTCGGAGAGCAGGATGTAACCTGTTTAACTAATGGGCCTCATTTTCGGGCCCAATTCTCGCCCTTAGTCAACAAACACCCTTGAAACTGATTAGAAATGGTTCTTACCTAAGTCTTTTCATCCACTCATATGAATAGGATTGTCTGATCTACTTTATGTTTGAGCTACGGATCCTACACATTAAGGACGCATTATTGCTTACTGACATTGCCAACTAGCTATACGGTGCTCTGTGAGCCCACCATGATGTATGTGTTTTATCCAGGCTGTCCATCCATTTTACTATCTCTGAACCCTAAAATAAGGTAGATCAAAATGTCTGGTGGACCACACCACAGGAAAAATTGGTGATTGAACGCACACCATTAAAAATTTCTCGGGGGCCAAAAAAGATTTGGATCAAGCTGATATTTGTGTTTCTCCTTCCATCAACACTCTTCCTATGTGTGGTCCACCTGAGAATTGGATCTGCCTCATGTTCTAAAATAATGATCCAAAATGGATGGACGGTGTTGATAAAACCAACAGCCACGTCGCTACTGGCAAGTGTCAGTACGCGATCCGCGTCGGAAACGGATTGGTTACTCCCCTGCCACCAGCCCGGTGGCTGATGGTAGGTGCTCTGTGGGCCCCACTATGATGTATGTGTTTCATCCATTCCGTTCATCCATTTTTACAGATCATTTTGGGGCCTAAAACCAAATATGAGAGGGATGTATATCTCAGGTGGACCACACCACGGAAAAACAATAGTGATTGGATATCCACCATTAAAATCCTCCTAAGGCCCACTGTATCGTTTATTTGACATCCAATCCAGATGAAGGGAAAAAAAAACAGAGATCAGCTTGATCCAAAACTTTTATGGGCCCCAAAAGTTTTTTAATGGTCGACGTTCATTCAACACTGTTTCCTGTAATGTGGTCCACCTAAGATTGGTATAAAACTCATTTTTGGTCTCATACCATAAAATGATCTAGAAAAATAGATGGACGTCATGGATGAAGCACATACATCATTGTGGGCCCACAGAGCACAGACCATCAGCCATTGGCTGGTGGCAGGGGGAGTAGCCAATCCGTTTCCATCGCCGTCCACACATTAAAGCCCACCCGATGAGTGGTCCGAAACTCTTCTAAGGACACGACGTGTATGGTTTGGATCAAAGGTTACAAAATTCATTCGTGTGCCGAGTAAACTTCTCAAAAACACAAACAAACAAACAAATAGATTAAAAACCAATGTGGGCCCCACTCAAATCCTGTACGGACGTTGAAACCAAAGACGATCCTAACAAACGAAGAAAACATCCAAACATGCACTGTCATTTAACAACAACACAAGCTATTCTTTAACTAAACTTAGACCCTGTAGAATTACATTTGCCCACGATTCCCTCACATATTTACAAAACCAACCTTACATGATATGAGATCACACTCCCAACCTCTCATCTTCCTCCTACAATGGTTTCCTTCCATCTTTCACCACTGAAGCTTCTTCCAACCTCTTTCCTTCCTCTTACAACTCCTCCCATCACAATACCTTCTCTTCGTAAAACCCCAAAGACCAATCTCTTCCATGTGTTTGCATCGGCACCACGGCCCGCCGGCGATCAGCGCAAGGAAGAGAAGCTCTCGATCATGATCGAAGAGAAGGTGACTGAAGCCCACAAGATTTGTGAAGAGAATTCAGTTTCAGAGGAATGCGTTGTGGCGTGGGATGAGGTGGAAGAGGTTAGCCAAGCAAAAGCTCACCTTAGGCAAAGATCTGCCATCGATCCTCTCGAGGCTTATTGTAGGAACCACCCGGAAGCGCCTGAGTGTAGAATATATGAAGATTAATGAGATATGTTATTTCTTTCATTAAGTCGTGATCTTATAAATCAGGGGGTGGAAAAAAATCATAATAATATGAGGCGTATGTTAATGTTGATTTATTAGGTATGTCTTAGAAACAGGAAGCTGGATCTACTACAACAAGATGTGTGAGGTCCATCGGGATGTGTTCATGACATCAAATCCATGCATCAGGTAAGCCGTGTTGTTTTTTGATGTCTTAAATAAATTCAGAAACTGGGTATGTTGATTCCAGACAAACCATTTGATGCTATCGGGCAATGTTGGATGTCATCGAATAATTGCTCAATCGCATCGAGAAATTCAGAATTTTTCCAGTTGGTTGTTTGACCACTTGGGTACATGTTTGATGCCATTAAACTTAGTTTCAATGACATTAAAATTTAAATTTGATTCTATCGAGACCCATCAAAGTGCAATCGAGAAAATCCGATTTTCTATGTTTTGTCTTTGAACTGTTTTGGTGTTATTTCAATGCCATCGAAGTAGGGTTCGATGCCATCGAAGTCCCATCCGGCGTATTGCAGCAGGATTTGTTTTTGATTTCGACTATGATTCTTCCTAATGCTATAAATAGGAGTGTAATCTGGAATTTTTTTGGAGGGTAAGGGTGTAGCTTGGGGTGATTTGAGGCTTGTTCAAATTAGATATCCTTTAAACTCTCGTAATTTTTGCTTTCATGGTTATTATCTGTTTTGCTGTGATTTTTTTCCTAAAGGGCTTTTTCATGTTAAATTTAGTGTGTTTGCATTGTGCTTGATTGGTGCAATTGGATTACGTCACTTGATTTATCTCCATGTGCTTCCGTGGTCCCCCAACAAGCCGCACCATGTAAAATTAGGCTTAAAACCTATAAACTCAGATGGTGTGGCCCACTTGAGTTTTGGAGTGGCCTGATTTCTTGATTGTTCATTCGTCTTGGTGATCACTTATTTTGAATGGATTGGATTGCATATACAAAACATGGTGGGCCTAACACGCAATTTGGATGGTTTTTAAGTGATGGGTGTCCTCACATGCAATTTGGAAGGTTTTTAAATGGCCGGCATCTTCATCCCAACTGTTTCCTGTCGTGTGGCCCACCCGAGTTTTGGATCTGCCTGACTCTTGGGTAGCAAGAAGAATGCAAGGGGGTACACATGATGAATGGATTGGATGTCATTCAAAGAATACAATGGGCTCCACACTTTGCATTGTATGTTATGATTAACCTACAAAGCTTTGTAGTCAATCCGGCCTTGGTAACACATTCATTGTTTTTGTTCCGATATTGTGAGTTGGTTTCATGGTTTTAAGATCAGACGAGTCTGATTCATCTGAGTCGAATCTGACTCAGTAGCACTCCACGAGTCAGTCCCAGTCACCATGACTCAGGACTGAACTGAGTTTGGTTGGTTTGGTTATCTTCACGAGTCATGGTTTCCCTACTAAGCCGGAGCCCATCCCACCAAGGGGTTAGGTTTAGTAAGAGGCTCAAGTTCCGCAGATTGAATCGAGGCTTGTGTTTTAGGTCTCTTAAGTAATTGGGCTAGATGTGGACTTGAACATAACCAAAGGCCCAACAACTACGCTCAGCCTGAACCTGCATTGGGCCGGGCTGACCCTGGACATGGGTCCCGAGCTCATTAGATGGATTTGGACATGCTTCACCCAGATCTGGTCCACCCATTTGCGGACACCGCCATCATAATCTAAGCCTAATCTTAATAGTACTTAATATCTAAATAAAGGAGATGATATTTTCTATAATTGTGTTTCATCATACTACTTAGTGTACTACTTGAGCTATGGATCAGGGTGTAATATTGAGATTTGCTTATTAAAACAATGTGGCTCCTTCCAACTCGTTAGGTTGCACTTAGCTGGCCTCCAATTAAGGCCCGGCCCAACTTCTGGGCCTCTAGTACAGTTCAAACCTATCTGAAAGCAATCTGCACTTTAGATATAGTTGGGTCGTCACAGATATAGCTTTTGAGGCCCACTTGGACACACCCTCAAAAGGGGGCATTTGAGGGCTAAACTCCGTTTTGAGCCAAACTGCATTTGGATGCACATTGAAAAGCCCCCGTCTTATCCCCACTCTAGCAAGCTTGAAAATCTCTTAATTACATGAGCCCACATTTGTAAAAACCCACTTTTGCATTTGGATTCATTGGAACAGTGGAAAAAGAAACGCCAAAACCCTAGAAAAGATGGGAAATTCAATTTACCGTGCAGATTATTTTTTCACAAATTTGGCCTTTTAAGTGGGCTTCACCTTTATGTTTGTAATATACATCGACAGTATCCATCAGCTTTGTCAGATTATTTTAGAGTATGAGCCCAAAAATGAGAAATCTCATGTGGACCATACCATAGGAAATAATGATGATTGACTATTAATGGGCCACAAAAATTTTGGATCATGCCATAATTTGTTTTTAGCCTTCATCCATGTTTATGTTACCATGTCAGTAGGTTGGATTGTAAATAAACATTACAGAAATAATACAACGGGCCTTAGGATGTTTTTAATGGTAGGCTCTTCAATCATCACTATTTCCTATAATATGGTTTACCTGAGATTTGGATATTCTTCATTTTTAGGCTTAAAATGATCTAAAAAAATCGTTAAACAACATTGATGTAGAAACATGCATCAAGGTGGGCCCCACTGTATGGGCCGCACCTAATCGGCTCCCCCCCTCCAGTGCCAAGTGGGTGCGGGTCACTGCTGGAAAATCTATACACTAATGTATTTGTTTGGATTCGATATTACAACGGTAATACAATTGAAAAGCGCAGAGTATAAATTCCTTTCCATGTTTCCATAGCATGTTTGGAAATGTGAGATTAGGTAGCATGGAATTGCATTTGGTCCATGCAAATTCTATCCGGTTTTTTGAAACGAGGGGACGGATTGGATTAATCTAGGTATCATATCATCCAGTCTCCACAATAGATACGCAAGGATTTCCGGTGGATTTCAAAATCTACTACATGTGGCCCCACATTGATACATGTGTTTTATCTGAGCTGTCCAGCCATATGCACATTTTACATATGACATTCAAGTTGCATATGTTTACAGTTGACCATCATCAATTGTGAAATCTACTTATCTGGTTACAATTCCATGATCCACCAAATACAGGTTTTGCTAAATATAATAATTTTTTAAAGGAATAATTTGATCTCAAACATAAGATTGGACGGTCAAAATACCATAAAAATTTTCAGCCATGCAATCATCGTGCAATAATGGTGTTAGTTCCATCTAATGCAATTTCATACCATTTAACCCCGCATTCCAAACATGCCTAAAACATATGCATGTAACCAGTGTTCAAAGTATCGGTATTGTTACAAGTTTCGTTAGCCAGAGATACGGAAACAATATCGATATCGCCAAGAAATCATCAATAATTGGAAAGGAAATGGAAGATTGTGGTCTCAATGTCGCGCATGTTGCAATACTGATAATATCGAGATATTATCAATATTATCAACGACAAATTGAACACTACATACAACCATGTGCCCATGAAAAGAAAATTGAAATAATTTTTTTTTTCTAATAAACAAAATTTTGATGATATAATTTGTTGCCGATATTATTGAAATATCGTCGATACATTTATGATACAAGTATTACTTAGAATTTATATTGTAAGACCCGTATCGTAGTCCGTACTGTTCCGTAGGCTTCAGTGGTCATCCCTGTCGAATTTCGGTGACTCACGATCGGTTTTCGGCGTTTGCCAGCGACCCTGAGACGTGTCTCATATATCTGAGTCGGCTCGACCTGAGACTTGTACCAGTGCGACCGCACCGTCATCGCGGTTCTGATGCCACCTCTTGCACGCCAATGCGGTACCCTGGCCAGGAGATATGGGCCCGCGTTTAGTTCGAGGAAAACGCCGTGCGTTGTAAATCCCAAGAGAATCCATTGCATCAATCACCTCACTTGTCAAAAGTACACCTATTACTCAACCCATTACTCTCCCCATTCCCAAGTACAAAACAATCTTAAAAGTCAACTTTCCCATCACCTCACCACCTCTCCCATCACTTCTCTTACACCTCTCTCTCTCATCTCTCTCTCTCTCTCTCTCTCTCTCTCTCTCATTTTTCAAACTCCATCTGTCTTCAAGCAACCCATGACCATGGCTTCCAAGGGGAGAAGCTAGTGTGGACCGCCTTCCTAACTCTCATCCCCACCATCCATGATCCATCTCAACCGTTGAAGTCCGTCCATTGGGGTTCTAGCATGCATTGCCGGAAGAAGGAAAGATCTAACGGTGGGTGCTTGTCTCTCTCTCTTTATCATTTTTGTGTGATGTGTGGCCCACTCGGATGGACCCCACCTTCATGTATGTCTTATCCAAACCGTCCAAATCATGTGGACCCTACCTTATGGTGGTGGAAAAACACAAGTACTATATTGAGTCAAATCAGGTGGGCCACGTTCATGTGAGACCCACCTTGATGAAATGTGGGCCACGTCCATGTGGAACCCACCACGAAGCTTGTGTTTATCCACGCCGTCCGCTGGACGTGAGGCGGCTAACATGGAGTGCGTGTACGGACATGGGTGTGTACTAACAAGCTAACAAACAAAAAAAAAAAAAAAACTTAGATTTTTAAGCTTTTCGGGTAGGCCATTCAAGTAGGTCCCACCTTGATGTATAAATCAAATCCAATTCGTCCATCCTTTTCCTCAGATCATTTTAGGTGTTGAGAAGAAATTTAAGATCTATCTGATCCTCGGGCGGGCCATACCATAGGAAATAGTGGTATTATCGTTAAAACCCATATTGATTCTTCTATTCGTCAAAAATACGTCACATATTGGTCTCATTTGGTCGATCAGGGGCCGTAGAATCCAATGGCCGGGTTGGATTTTTCAGATGTGGGCCCTATATATGAAACACCACAAAATTTAAAAAAAAAATACATGTGCAGCAGACGCACGCAGGCAGCGCCTGCGCGCTGACGGAAGGACGGACGGGCTGGGACCCACGGTCCCAACCGTGGGCCCTACCGTGATGTGTGTGGAACATCCACTTCGTGCATTGGGTGGGCCCCTAGCGTAGTGGCCTCCCTCCCAAAAATCACCCACTACAGGGACTCAGGTGGCCCACGTTATAGGAAACAATGGTGATTGAACGGCTGCCATTGAAACCCTTTTGGTCATTACAGAAGTTTTGGATCTACATGAAATTTGTTTTTTCCCCTTGATTCAGGTCTCTGTGACCTTATGAACGGATTAGATAGAGAATAAGCGTTATGGTGGGCCCCATGTGGGACCCACCTTTTTGGAAGTGGATTAGCTGATGTACCTGCACAGCTAAATAGCTGCTGTATTGATGTCTTCTGTACATTTCTTCACCATTGATGTGGGGCCACCTTGATGTTTGTGGTCTATCTAGACCGTCCGTACATGGCCCCACGTGATATAGTATACATTATATATATATAATTTAATATTATATTATGTGGGCCCCACTTGATGAGAAATGGATTGGCTGGTTCGTTCACACCAGTTTATTGCTGCTGTATTGCAACCGCAGTTCCTGTGGACCCCATGATATATGTGATTCATCCATGCTGCAGAGCAGCTGTGGGACCCACCCATGTGTGGACTCCACATGCATGTGCTTAACAATGCCGCCCATTTGTTTTGCATCCACCGTCCAGAGGACTGGACGGTGGTGCATACCACGATGTATGTGTTTTATTCCACCGTCCTGATGGCTGGATGGTGGACACCACCACGATGCTCGTGTTTTAGTCTCGCTGTCCATATGCTTTGGTAGCTGTGGGACTCACCTTGTCGGTATGTGTTATATCCAGACCATCCAAGGTTTGGACGTGACCCACCTAGTTGCATTTACTCTATATCCAGACCATCTGTGTGCTGCATGTAGCATATAACTGCTATGTTGCCGTTAGCGGGTGGGGTCCAAATCATGAGGTATGTGCTATATATACATCTAGATCGTCCATCCACCGGCCTTACAGCTGCTGGGTTGACGTCAACAGGTGTTGTGGACTCCACCATGAGTTATGCGTTTTATCCAAGCCGTCCCACTGGGGGACTCCTCCATGATGTATGCTTTAATCCACACTGACCCACTGTGATATATGTGTTTAATCCACACCGTCCAGACAGTGCTGGATGGTACTGGACCTGTTTGGATGGTGCCACGTGGGGCCCTGATATGGTGGATGTGTTGTGCCCCCACGTCCAGCGTCTGGACGGTGGACCACCTTGTTATAAGTATTCTATCCACACCGTTCAGCTGTCTGGAGGGTGGGCCCCACTATGAGGTATGTTTTGATCCCACGCCGTCCATCTGGACGTGGGACGGTGGGACACCACCGTGATGTACGTGTTTCTCCCACACCGTCCAGTGCTGCCGTGGGCCACACCTTGATGTGTTTACTGTATCCACATCGTCCATCCTTGGACGTGGGCCCCCCTTGGTGATGTATCTGCCGCACCATCCGGCATAGGACGGTGGGCCTGCCATGATGCACGTGTTTCATTCCATGTTGTCCATCTATTTGATAGGTGGGAATCGCCTTGATGGATGTGTTTCATTCCATGACGTCCGTGAGACGTGGACCTCACGTGATGTATGTGTTTGATCTAAATGGCCCAATCTGATTTGCATAAGGCCCTATGTGATATATGAGGCCCGATGTGATGTATGTATGGCCCATGGGATGCGGCCTACTTGATGTGTATATAGGCCCACGTAATGCGGCCCATTGTGATGTATTCGAGGCCCATAGGCGAGGCCCATGCGATGTATTCAAGGCCTATGGACAAGGTCTGATGTAACGTATTTATGGCCATGTGGAAGGCCCACCTGTTGTATATTTATGGCCCATTGGTGCGGCCCGTTGATGTGGCCCACTTGATGTTTATGAGGCCCATTGGTGTGACCATCTGACGTACTTGAGGCCCATTTGAATCGGCCCGATGTGATATATGAGGCCCTTGTATAAGGCCGATATGATGTATTGTGGTCCATTCGAATCAGCCCACTTGTCTCGGCCCATTTGATCCGGCCCATTGATTCGGCCCATCTGAATTGGCCCATTTGAATCGGCCCATGTGACTCGACCCATTTGATCCGGTCTATTGATTCGACCCGATGTTATATATTTGGCCCATGAGTGAGGCCCAATGTGGTGCGTATATGCCCCATAAACGAGACCCATGATGATGTGTATTAGACCCTTGTATGAGACCATGGACCCATTATACAATTGGCCCTATGAGTGTCACTCCTTGGGAGCAATGTTGGTTAAAGGTCCACATTGATGGGCAATGATGGTTAGACGTCCATATTGTGACCTTCCCTTAGGCCTTGTTAGGCTCATTCTCTTCATGGGTTAATCCAAATAAGTGGGCCTCATTCGCCATAGACGGATAGCTCCGTGCTATTGGACTTGATATAACCACAGCTGAAAGCTGATTTTTACATTATGGTTGATTGGTTGTCTATTCATGGACCCCGCCTTGTTTATATATATGTTGGTTATCGATGTCGACTATCAATGCTGATCGTCGGTGCTGATTATCGATGTTGATTATCGGTACCGAGTACCGAGGCCGATTTTCGAGTGTCGGTTTCGATTGCTAAGGCCGATTATCGAGACCTATATGATGTATATGCGACCCGTAGTTGAGGCTCATTGTGATGTATTCATGGCCCATGGGCAAGGCTCATTGTGATGTATTTGTAGCCTATGGGCAAGGCCCATTGTGATAGGTATTAGGCCCATGATGCATGACCCATTTGATGTATTCGAGATCCATGTGCAGGGCCCACATGTCATGTATTTGAGGCCCACTAGCAGAGCCCACCTGTTGCGTATATGTGACTCTTGAGTAAGGCCCATGGTGTTGTAGGTTTGGCCCTTGTGTGAGGCCATAGGCCCATTATATGTTTGGCTCTATGTGGGCCATTCCTTGGGGATAATGTTGGTTAAATGTCCACATTATCGATACCGATTATGAGTATGTGACAGCATAGCATCATGATACATGCACATACGCATCATTTGCATGTTTGTTATGAGATGGGATTGACCATTGCAATGTCATTAGGCAGGATAATATGAGACTCCCTGATAGGCAGAAGTTATCTCACATGAGTGCACGACATGCGCAGGATTGATGCATGACTGGATTGTATGACTCATGCATCTTGCATTGTGTTGTGATTATTGTACTCCCTAACGACATCAGGGTCGTAGCCTCCACAGGCATGTCGTTGATGGCCAGATGGGACACCAGAAATTTGTTTTATCATCGGACTGTCATAGATGGCCCTGGGTGAAAATCTCTAAAGCCTCTTGGTACCAGAGGACGCCTCAACGTCGAGACCGAGTGGATGTATATGAGCGCATGAGGGTCCTATACTAGTAGGCCTCGTCTCCCACTGTGTCGTGGTCGGTTGGGAGGGGGTGTGACCTTACCCGCCTAAGTGAGGGGGCAATTTCTAGGTTGAGTTTGACCAGCTTGAGGAATGAGTCCGCTATCTACGAGTCGAGTGGATAGCGAATGATGAATAGTTGCGCACTACCAACCCGGGTGGATAGCGAATGGTGAATGGATGAATGAGCATGCAACTCCTGAGATCAGGTTGCGCAACCCGAGTGCGCAACTACGAGCCGAGTGGATAGCAAACTGTACTGATAGTCACTCCTGGATAGTCACTCGGGTTGCCAAGTGACACAGTGGATAGTCAGTACATTGAGTCAGACTCAGTTGGATAGCCGAGTGGATAGCCGAGTGCGCAACCTGACACAGTGGAGTGGCTATCCTGGCAATTGCGAAGGTACCATTCAACCCGAGTGTGCAACTACGAGCCGAGTGGATAGCGAACTGTACTGATAGTCAGACTCAATATACCTTCGCAATTGCCAGGATTTCAGTTCGGGCGCGTGACTAACCTGAGATCAGGAGTTTACCACATTGAGTCTGACTATCCAAATTAGGTATGAGACTAGTTTGGATAGAAGTCCATTGTGATGGACCCCATAGCCTGCGATACTCCGTATTACCATCCCGACTTCACACTCCAGCATGGTCATTCCATTCGCATCGCATGTTGCACTACATTCGCGACATATGACAATTTGGATTATTGTGTTCTGTATTTATATGGTCTAGGTAGGGCTGAGGATATGTATACTGCATTGCATCCTTTGCATATGATATTTGGCTCTCTATGACTCCTCATTTACATAGTTGTTTCGTATTGCGTATTCTAATATTGTATGATTTATGGACTTGTCAGTATTTCCACATACTCTGTTATCTTATGATTTGTGATCTTGTCACTATTTCTGTTTATTCTGATAATTCCTGATCTTGTCAGTATTTATGCTTATTCCGACATTGTATGATTTATGGATTACTAATATTTTCGATATTATATGACTATGGCATTGTATTGAATACTTGACACTTATCTTGTGCACACACTTACACCACCCTCTAAGCTTTTTATAAGCTTATGCACGATAGATGCGTGTAGGTGATGTTAAGTTGTAGCAGTGTTGAACTTGGAGCGTGCGGCGGTCTTCTGGAGCTTGATTTTTGATTTATGTATTTTCCTTTCAGCATTGTACTCAAATGATTATATTAGTGGATATGTGATGGTGATGTTGCCTTTGTGAATTGGGTAATCTTGCGGTTATGCTTCTTACGAGTTAAATGTGTGTATATATATATATATATATATATATATATATATTATATATATATATATATATATATATATATAAAATATATAAAGAAATCCTCCTTGTAGGATCCTAGGATTGGAATCTGGCGTATGGACGCTAGGAGCTGAGAATGGGGTACTTGGAGGTTGTCGGCACCGGATTCGATGATCGTGATTCATGTGAATCTGATTTTCAGGTTTGGGGCGTGACATATATAGTTGAAAATATTGGGAATACGTTGGCGATATTGATGCATTAGTAATACAAGCGACACCTAAAATTTACATTGTTAAAAATATTAGAGATATTGATACGTTGGTGATACTTAGCAATACATTGCTAATACCTGAAATTTTTGATACTACCAGCGTTATCAATATCGCTACCAGTGTTATCGGTATCGCTGAGCTGGAGATAAAGATAATATCAGAGATAATTTGAACACTGCATGTAATTGAGATTTGGTTTTAAAATAATAATAATGACACTTTTCCATTACATTATTGCATGTGGTAATCTTCTATTCAAACAGGCTATGACATTACAAATGGTGGAAAATTAAATTAATTGGAAATTGCATTTCTAGAAAAATTGATAGAAATTAAATACTATTTCCACGGTTTGTTTTCTCATAAGATTTTTCAGGCAGGTTGATATAATTTTTACTTATTTTATTTTATTTTTTTAATTTTTTTAAAATGACTATGGGTGGTCTCCACCCCATTTTAAGGGGAGACTTATTCTTGCATATGCACACAATTCCTATGGACTAATTTTCACTCTTTTGTTGTTTGCTAGTCCAACTTATTTCCACACATTTTTTACTTAGTATACTGTATACGTATCAATAAGTATCTGATCAATGGTCCATCTCTTGCTGTCACACGTTCTAACATGACAAAATCGACCAATGGTGTGCCCCAGATGGTTAAGATCATTTAGCAATGGATCTCACATAGAAATGTGTATGGTAGGTATTAATGATGGGTCTGCATGGAAATAGATAGTTAAGATCATCTAACGATGCACCCACATGATTAAGATCATCTAATGATAGCCCAATGTAGAAATACACATGGTTATAAATGACTAGAGATTTGCGCTCTATATGGTTAAGATCATCTAAAAATGGGCCACATGTGGAACTACACCTAGTTAGATCGACTAACGAATTGAAGGGCCCACATTATTATGATCAACTAATGGTGTGCCCCACATGTTTAGGATGAATAACAAAGGGCTTAGGATCGACTAAATATGAGCCCCAAATCGTTAAGCTAATCTAATGATGGGCATGACATGGATGGCTAAGATCATTTGACAATGGCCCTACATGAAAATAGACATGGTTAGGGTCAGCCAACCAAGTGCCCATGAAATACACGGTGAGAATCGATTGATGATGGGCTCTACATTATTAAGAACAACTAATGATGGGACAAACATGGAAATATGTATGGTTATTGTGATTGACTAATGGTGGGCCCCAAATGGTTAAGGCCAAACAAGTAACACATAGTTTAATAGACTAATGATGGTTTCACATGGTTAAAATCAAATAATAATGGGCTCAATGTGAAAACATGGTTATAATTGTTGAGGACACAATAAGCCCTAACATGACTTGTCTGGCGACTTCGGACAAAATTACACAACGTAATAGGGAAAGGAAATTTAATCAATCACAGAGAACACACGAATTTTATGTGAAAAAAATCTTGTGGAGAAAAAACTATGGCACCAAGCAACAAATAATTCACTATGAACATAAAGTTACAATAGACGGAACAACTTATAGATGTGAAAACGCTAGCTTTCTCCTTCTAAAACCCTTGGCTGACAAGCTCTTACGTTTTTCTCTTTTAGAGATACCTTAATCTCATCTTAACACGGTTTATATAACCATCGTATGGAATTAGAAACAAAACCACGCACTCATGTAGAAGTTTCATGAACTGTTAATCGAATCAACTCCAATCGATGACCCATTGATTGAATCGACATCCACTGTCAATCGAATCAAAAGTGTTCAGAGAGTAAACATGTATTTTCTGGAATTTCTTGATTGAATTGACTAAACTGTCGATCGAATCGAAAACCCTATTTTAGAAATAGATTAAAGGCAACCTTATCAACAATCTTCACTGTGGCTTCAATCTTGCATCTCTACTGTTTGAAGTTGCTATCATCATCTCTAAATTTCTTCATATTAGAGCCATCATCGTCACTTTTTGTGCACAATCCGTCTTCATTCCTTCTTTGCCAAGCCCAAAGAAATCGAGTAAAATCTAAACTTTTTTATAGGAAACACCTTCTTAAGCATGTCCGCCAGATTCTCATTGTTCTGAATCTTCTCAAGAGTAGTACCACTTTCTTCTAGCATTTGTCGGATAGAATGATGACGAACATTAATATGTTTAGTCTAGGAATGGTACATCGAGTTCTTTGCCAAATTGATTGTGCTTTCGCTATCACAATGCATAAGCATGACTTCTTATTGAAGCCCCAACTTATTCATCATTCATTTCAACCAAACAACTTCCTTGAATGCTTATGTCATGGTCATATATTCAACTTTGGTTGTGAAAAATGCAACCACAACTGAAGCTTCAACATCCAACTGATTGCTCCACCTGCTAACACAAATGAGTAACCGAAAGTTGACCTCGTATTGTCTATATTAACAGCATAATCTGAATCCACATAGCCTACCAACCTCTTAAAATTTTTGAATATCAATACGTATTCCATTGTACTTCGTATGTAATGAAGTAGCCATTTCATTGCCTCCCAGTATTTCTTTATGGGGTTTAACATGTATCTTCTTACAATACCCACTACATATGAAATATCTAGTCTATTACAAACACAATAAGATTGCCAAACATGCTCGAGTAGGGTACATGAGACATATACAACTTTTCTTCATCTGACATAGGACATTACTCAGAAGAAAGCCAACCGATTTAGCTTTATCAAGTCTGAACTTGACCAAGACCTCAAGATACTCTTCCTAGGATAACCATAGCTTGTTCGTTTCCCTGTCTTTGTGTAAGTCGATGCCGAGAATCCTTTTTTGTAGCCCCCAGATCTTTCATCTCGAATGTCCTGGATAACTGAGCCTTCATATAATGATTTAAGAGATGTTATGACTGACGATAAGCATATTATCAACATACAATATTAGAATAATGAATTCTCCATTGCTCAATGATATGAAGTAGAAACAATCATTGACTTTGCTTCAAATAAACTACTGACTAAACATGAAAGAATCAAACTTTTTATACTACCGTCTAGATGACTGTTTTAGGTCGTACATCGACATCTTTAACCTGCAAATCTTATTCTTTGCTCCCTGCATATTGAACCCTTCAAGTTGCTTCATGTAAATCTGTTCTTCTAGTTCCTTGTTTAGAAACACAACCTTCACATCCAAATGTTCTAACTCCAGATTGTATTAAGCAACCAACGCCAATACAAATCCGATAGATACTTGACCACATATCGAATATCTCATCGAAGTCAGCACCTTCTTTCTTAATATAACCCTTCACAATTAGTCTTGCCTTTTACCTATCCAGTTTCTTACAAAAAATTCACTTATACCCGATCACTTTTCTTCCAACGGGGGGCTCCACTAACTCCCGATCACCACCACCAACTTCTTACCATTTGTGTCATCTAATGTTTCTTGGAAGGTAGATGAATCCCCTTCATCCATAATAAGATTAAACACAACATTTGAGTCATCCCTGTATCTCAACGGTACTCTTTGATTTCTCAGTGATTTCTCTTGGTAGGTGGTGCCACCACTTCTTCATGTACCTCTGCCTGCGGCTCAATTTCCACGAGTGTTTTAACTTTATTTAATTCAACGTCAATGGTCAATTTTTTTCATTTCTTTGTGCTCATCCTTATAGAATAAGGAACCCTCATCGGATTTGACGTCTCAATTAAATATGATATTGTGTAAAACCTAATTATACAGTCTGTATCCTTTCACGCCATCACCATAACCGACAAAAGTATAATTTTAAGCCCTTTCATCTAGCTTATCTCTCTCAACTGACTGCACATGAGAGTAAGCGCTACAACCAAATATGCGCAACCTCAGGTAATCAATTTTATGACCACTCCATACTTCTTATGAAAATTTACAATTGATCGGTATAAATGGATATTAATTCACTAAATAACAAGCCATGTTTTTGACCTTAGTTCATAGCTCCTTACCTAATCGAGCATTACTCAACATACTTTGGACTCTTTTCAAAAGACTCTGATTCATACGTTCACCCACACTATTCTAGTCTGGTGTGTGCCTCACTGTGTTATGCCTTATGATCTCCTCATTCTTGTAATAATGATTAAATTCCTTAGAAGTAAACTCTCCACCATTGTATATCCTCAAAATTTTCAACTTTCTCCCTGTCTACTTTTCAACCATTGCCTTCCATGCCTTGAAAGTAGCAAAAACCTTGGATTCATGTTTCATAAAATAAACCAATACCTTTCTAGAGAAGTCATCAACAAATGTGATAAAGAATGATCACCCTTTGTAAGTGCTAATGTTTTAAGCACACAAGTAGTTATCAAATTTCTTAGACAAAATATATACGGTATGGAACTTCAGCTTTAACACACTTCAGCTCCATTCGACACTTCAAGACTAGAGCACGACTCAACATCTCAAGAGTAGAAGACTCGGAACGACTTCAGGAAAAAGATAATTTGTGTGCAAATCTAGAGGTAAAGATGACCGTAGAAAAGATCCTACGATAAAGTGCATCATTATAGTTTCTCTAATTTTAACTTGTGGAAATTTTACTTGAAAAATCAGGAGTGTTCGTCCATCCGAACCACACCTTTGGCCAGCCGAACCATCTTGGTTCAGCCCGAGATTAGCCTAGGTCAAGTTTCCAGTAACAAAAATCTTTTGTTTCTCATGGAATTTCAGCTAGCCGAACCTAACTCGGGTCCCGAGGTCGACCCAAGTCAAGTTTTTAGTAATGTACATTTTTTGATTTTCAGAAGCTTAGGCCAGTCGAACCCTGTCTCCGGCCAACCGAAGATTTGCTCGGGCCAGCCTAAGTTTTGATAAAATCAAATCTCGCGAAATCTGATAGCTGTTAGAAAAGTATTATGGAAATCCGAACAACCGAAGGGATTCTTAAGATGACCGAATATCCGAATCTTTGGCTATAAATAGAGACAATTTCTCATTGTTTCAAAGCACGAAAATCAGAGAGAATTCTTCCACAAACAAAAGAGAGAGATTCTAGTCTTTTTAAAGCGATTTGCTTAGTCATTCTTATATTTATTTTATAGATTATTCAATTCTCATCTCAAGAATAATTAAATTTAATTAGAGATTGTATTATACTCAACTTGAGATTAAAGAATTGAATCTGTAGCTTTTAGGGGTTTATTCATTGAGAAATCATATATCCCTACATCCTTTTTGGTTGAGCATACATTAGTTCGTCATCATTTAAGAAAAAACGATCACTGCGTCTATTGAAGCATCGTCATTCGTCTACGAGAAAATAAGTTTTTATTTTCAGTATATTACTTTCAGTTTTGGTTTGTTGAGATTGTCCGAAATTCTCATCGGGTTGTGGAGTGATAAGCCCATGAAAATTACTTGAGGTTTTTGAAATTGCGGTAATGACCGCTTTAGTTGAAGTAGGAATATGCCAATATGTCTTAGAGGGGGGTTGAATAGGACTTTTTTAAAATATTTTATGATTATTTAAAATCCTATCAATCTTATCCTAAGTAAGCATGTATCAGGATTCCTTTAGAGTAACTCTAATGGCTTCCAAGCCAAATAGAGGATCCAATCATAAAACTACTTTGAAAGATAAACAAGATGCGAATAAGAGTTTATGATGGATGTGACTGTGTGAAACGTGATCTCAGATAATTAAATATGAAAGCATATAATCACATAAGGAATGAAAGACAATAACAATCACAAACACAATCATTTTTATAGTGGTTCGACTAATTGTCTACTCCACTCCTGACAAACGCACTCAACCTTGAGTGTACCAGATTTCATTAAGGAGGTTTCACAACAGGTTCACCTCAAACCGGAGGTTTTAAATCAGGTTCACCTCTAACCAGTACAACCTACACCTAGGCTGACACAACGTGTCCACATGACACAGTTTATGCTCCCACGAGCAAGGGTCAACACATAGCACCCGATTTTAGACACTGGCCAAGGATCCACTCAAGGAACCTCACAAGTTTATACTCTCCACAGAGCAAGGGTCAACACAAAGCACCCACCACGTACACTCCCACCGGAGGCCTCCTACGAGGGCTTGCAAGGGGTGAGAAACACCTTAGACCCAATCCTACAGAAGGAATGAGCATAAGGGTCCTCTGGACTCTAATGACTTATAGGTAAGTGGATGAGCCCCATTCAGCGCGTAGTCGAAGATCTCCTCCTTTGTTGATGAAGAATCTTCTGCTTCATTGAACCGCAACTCAGAAGATATACCAATACATGGCGACGGGTTTGGTCAAGGTTGTGATGGAATCCTACTCTATTAAATGTTTTCCTATAAGGGAGATAGAGTGATTCCAATCATCTATACATTCAAGGCATCCCAACTTAATGATTTTCCATTAAGGTGGTAGCTGCAGGATCCTTGAATGCGGAAGT
>JAJHSJ010000007.1:45516604-45589041 GCA_021015155.1 Magnolia officinalis
GGCCCACCCGATGGTTTACATATTTTATCCTTGTTGTCCATTTAGTGGACCACACCACTGTCCACTTGTGGGGCCCACCTTGCTGCTTGTCCGTATGGACATGCCTTAATGAAGGAAAATCACAAATATCAGCTTGTTTCCAAAGCTGTGGTGGGCCACATGTGTGGACCCACCTATGAAGTATGTGTCTCATTCATACGATCCACCGTCCAGACCCTTGGACGGTGGAGCCCACCTTGATATATATAAATCTACACCATCCAATCCATGGACGGTGGTACCACCTGATACATGTGTTGTATCCCAACCGTCCATTCATCTGGACGTGGTTGGCTGGTGCAAACCAGCTATTTAGCTGCTGTAGTCGATGTGGGGCCCACCTTGTCATGATGCGTTGCATCTACACTGTCCAATCCATGGGCGGTGGGCCACTCAATGCATGTATTTCATCCAGCCGTCCATCACTGGACGTTGGACATTGTTGATCTGCAAACTATATATATATATATATATATATATATATATATATATATATATATATATATATATATATATATATATATATATATAATTAGATAATAATACACTAAACACACACACACACACACACACACACACACATATATATATATATTAATCTTATATAATATATTATGGTGGGCCCCACGTTGGACCCACCCATCTGGGAAGCTGATTAGCTGGAGTACCTCACTCCCGCTATATAGTTGTTGTCTTGAATCAGCAAGTTCCGTGGGTCTGATCACATCCACACTGTCCCTGCACGTGGGACAATGTGACCCACCATGATGTATTTGTTCTATATCCACTCCGTCCTTGTCCAGGACAGTGGACCCCACAGTGATGTATGTGTTTCACACACACCGTCCATCTATTTTCAGCTCATGTGGCGCCATCCCACACGTGCTGTACGTGTGGAATGGGACCCACCTTGGTGTATGAATTGTATATCCATTCTGCCATCTGTCTAGATGGCGTGGCCCCCATTGTAATGTATATGTTTTATATCCACACCATCTGTCCCTGGACAGTGTGCGTGGGATGCATCATGTTGTATGTTTTGTATCCCGCCGTCCATCCGTTTCTGCTGGTGGGACCCACCCCTGATGCATTTATTCTATATCCACGCTATCTATCAAGTGAACCGCACTGCAACCAGTGAGGGATTAAACGTCTACCATCGAACCTTTTTTGGGAGTGCGGAAGTTTTGGATCAGTATGAAATTTGTTTTTCCACTTAATCCCGGTCTTTGTGACCTTATGATCAGATTGGATGGAGAATAACGTTATGGTGGGCCCTACCTTGATTGCACGTGTGACCCACCTTGTATGTATGTTTTGTATATCCAGGCAGCCCACCTGTCTATGCACCCGTCATATCTAGCATGTAGTTGGGCTGACCGTCTAAAGTGGACCACCTGCTGAGCAATTTACATCCATGCTGTCCAAATTCATCTGGTGGGGCTCATTTGGGAGGTGCAGGCCCACCTGCTACAAGGCCCAATATGATGTACATTGGGCCTTTGTGTGAGGCTTATGTGATAAGGCGTAATGTGATGTTTATATGGCCGTGAGTGAGGCCCAATGTGATGTTTATGCAGCCCATGTTCGAGGCCCATGTGATGTTTATATGGCCGTGAGTGAGGCCCAATGTGATGTTTATGCAGCCCATGTTCGAGGCCCATGTGATGTGGGCCATAGTGATGAGTGTTAGGCCCGTGTGAATGACCCATAGTGGTGTGTGTTAGGCCCATGTGAGCGGCCCATAGTGGTGTGTGTTAGGCCCATGTGAACGGCCCATAGTGGTGTGTGTTAGGCCCGTGTGAGCGGCCCATAGTGATGTAGTTTAGGCCCATGTGATGCGGCCCGATGTGTTGTATATGAGGCTCATATGACGAGGCCCGATGTGATGTATAAGGCCCATGTGATGCGGCCCGCTTGATGTATGAGACCCTGGTGTAAGGCCCATTGAGACCTGTATGTGGCCCATTATGATTGTATGTGGCCCATTGAGATTGTATGGGGCCCGTTGTGTTGTAATTGTGGCCATAGATGAGGCCCGATGTGATGTATTTATGGCCCAGTGTGATGTATATTAGGTCCTTGCGTAAGGCCATGGGCCCACTATATGTTTGGCTCTATGTGGGCCACTCTTTGGGAGCAATGTTGGTTGAATGTCCACATTGATGGGCAATGATGGTTAAATGTCCTCATCATGACCTTCCCTTAGGCCCTTTGATAAGTTGATTATCGATGCCGGTTATCGATACCGATTATGAGTATGTGACAGCACAGCATCATGATACATGCCCATACGCATCATCTGCATGTTTGTTATGAGATATGGTTGACCATTACATATGCCATATGACAAGTTGTTATGAGACTCCCTGATAGGCAGAGATTGTCTCACATGAGCGCACGGTATGCGCAGGATTGATGCATAACTGAATTGTATGATTCATGCATCTCGTATTGTGTTGTGATTACTGTACGCCCTAGTGACATCAAGGTCGTAGCCTCCACAGTCATGTCGTGGATGGCCAGATGGGACACTGGAAATCTATTACTAGCATCGTACCGCCACAGATGGCCCTGGGTGAAAATCTCTAAACCCTCTCGGTACCAGAGGACACTCAAACATCTAGACCAAGTGGATTACATGAGCGACCAGTGCCGAATACCAGTAGGTCGCGTCTCCCACTTTGTCGTGGTCGCTTGGAAGGAGGTGTGGCCTTATCCGTACGATTCGTAGTGGGCAAAACTAGGCTGAGTTTGACTAGCTCATAAATGGGTCTGAAAGTGCCCTAGTTTGTCAAGTTACGTGAGTGTTGAGTCAAACTGTCTACAGAACCTGATAGGAAGATCAATTCAAGCGACTGCCTCAATCGGATGTGTGCAAGCTCACCACAGGTAAACCTAAAGCCTCACATCCCATGACCCAAACCAGGTGAATAAAACCCTTAAAAACAAGTTAGAAAATCATAGGGTTTTAAGATGAGAAAACTTTTTAAAATAGGAAAGTTTCTAAGTTTTTCTTGCCTTGTCGATTTTATCGAAACACCCTCGATATGATTGACCTGCTCTGTCGAGTCCTCGATGCTTCATCGATATGATCGGAAAGAGGACCAAATATGTCCAGCAACTTCACAACATATCTGGATGAATTATCGATGTATCGATACCATCGATACTCAAATCTCGAGCTCATCGAAAGTGGCTCGATAAGATCTACAGGCTGATTTCCGGCGCCCCTGTTTTTTAATGAAAATCTCAAATTCTTTCGATATATCGATGCTCTTCCGATATGATCTGAAATCAAATATCGATAAGATCGGAAGTCCATCGATGATATCGATAGAGGGCGCGCATTTCTTCCAGCAGATATTTCATGTTGTTTTTAACTTTGATCGGGGGCCATTTTGAAGAAATCGATATTCATATGTCGATGATATCGAGGTCGATTCGATCACATCGAAACTAGACACAAACTGTCCAGCGAGTTTACTGGTAAATCTATTGGATTTATCGATGCATCGACACTGCCTTCGATATCATCGATATACAAATTCCGATGACATCGGCTGACCCCCGATCATATCATCTCTCTCATGCTTCAAATATTGATAGATCGATCCTAGTTTTGATTGAATTGGAGATCGAAATTCGATGTCATCGACACCTGTTTCGATCCCATCGACAAGCAGGAAAAAGGTTTCAAAAGCGTATGACATTTGAGTTTGTGTCATCGAGCAGACCGTTGATGTTATCGAGAGTATACGCTCAATGATATCGACACTGCTCGATGATATCGAACTCTATCATAAATGTGACCGTTTTATATCCGTTGGAACCTTTTGCCTATTTAAAGAGAGACTTGCCTTTATTGCTAGTATAGAAAGAAGAGAGTGCTTTTGTGTGTTTCAACTTATATCTTATATCCAAAGCTCTTTCTCTCAAGGGAGTTCATCCTCTAATCCACCCTCGTCATTGATATTCAATAGAGTGGATTGGGGAATGAACTTCCGCATTCAAGGATCCTCTAGCTACTAACTTAATGGTAAATCATTAAGCTGGGATGCCATGAATGCATAAGATTGGAATCGCTCTATCATCCTGATAGGAAAACATTTTGAGAGTAGGATTCCATCTTGACCTTGACCCAACCCGAAGCCGAGTATTGGTACATCATTTTGTATTGCGGATCAAGGGAGCAGAAGACTCTTCGTCAACAAGGAGGAGGAGATCTTCGGCATTGTGCTTATTGGGACTCATCAACTTATTTGTAAGTATCTAGAGTCCAAGAGGACACTTGTCATCATTCCTTCGTAGGATTGGGTCTTAAGTGGTTCTCACCCTTTGAAGTCCTCGTAAGAGGCTTCCGGCGGGAGTGTATGTGGTGGGTACGTTGTGTGGACCCTTACTTTATGGAGAGCATAAACATCTGGTTGAAGGTGAACCAATAAAACCTTAGGTTTGAGGTCAACCGCTATGAAACCTCGGGTTTGAGGTGAACAGTGTAGAAACCTCCAGTAGGGTCTTATGGAAGATCCTTGGCCAGTGTGCCTAAAAGTGGATGCGTTATGTTGACCCTTGCTCGTGAGAGCATAAATAGTCAGCCTCAGTGTAGGTTGTAAAGGTTGAAGGTGAACTTGATTTAAAACCTTAGGTTTGAGGTGAACCGCTGTGAAACCTCCTTAGTGAAATTCGGTACACTCAAGGGTTGAGTGCGGTTACCAGGAGTGGAGTAGACAAGTAGTCGAACCACTATAAAAATAACTGTGTTTGTGATTGTTCTTCTGTGTGTGTGATTTATATCAAGGCATTCATATTTATATATCTGATCACACCTCACACACATATATAGTCACATCCAACATAAACTAAGTTGCATATTGCTATATCTTGAATAGTTTGTGATTGGATCCTCTACCTGGCTTGGAAGCCAATAGAGTTACATTTGAATAATCCTGAAAATTGCATGATCATAGGATTAGTGAAGTAGGATTTTTAAATAAATCATAAAAACTTTAAAAAGTCATATTCACCCCCCTCTAGGACATATTGGCATATTCCTTCTTTAACTAGTGCAGTCTTCACCGCCATTTCAGGGTCCATTATCGACGTGCCTGATAGGTATTGGCTGACTACTGGCCAGGCGGATAGTGAGGTCTCTTCCACTCACCTGGTTGTGCGCGATAGGGCGGCAATCTAGTTTGGAGTGTACTAGACCCCGGTGATGATCCTAGAGATTTACAGTACTGATACGTGGACTTATTGAGTAGGAGTTGCATACTTATTCATTCATTCATTCACTATCCAATCGGGATGGTGGTGCGCAACTAATTGTTGTGTACTTCGCAATGACAAGGATTTCGGTTGGGGCGTGCGACTAACCTAAGGTTAGGGATTTACCACATTGAGTCTGACTATCCAAATTTAGGTATGAGACTGGTTTGGATAAAAGTCCCTTGTGATAGATACCATAGCCTGCGATACTACGTACTATCATCCCGACTTCACTCCAGCTTAGTCATTTCATTCGCATCGCATATTGGATTGCATTCACAACATTTAGAATTTTAGGTTACTATGTTTCTGCATTTACATGGTTTAGATGAGGTTGATGGTATTCATGGCTCGTCAGGATTTGCATATTATATTACATCCTCGGCATCTGATATTTGGCTCATTATGATTTGCATTCCGTACTCTATTATTGTATGACTCATAGACTGGTCAGTATTTTTGCTTACTCTGATATTGTATGATTCATGATCTTGCCAGCATTTTCGATATTGGATGATTATGGCATTGTATTGAATACTTGACACTTACCTTGTGCACACACTTTCACCACCCTCTAAGCTTTCTATAAGCTTATGCATGATAGATGTGTGCAGGTGGCGTTAGGTCGTAGCAGCGTTGAGCTTGGAGCTTGCAGCCGTCTTCTGGAGCTTTGATTTTTGATGTATGTATTTCCCTTTCAGCATTGTATTCAAATGATTATATTAGTGGATATGTGATGATGATGTTGCTTTTGTGATTTGGGTAAACTTGTGGTTCTGCTTCTTATGGGATAAATGTACACTGGAAAATCCTTCTTGTAGGATCCCAGGATTGGAACCTGGCGTATAGGCACTGGGAGCTGAGAATGGGGTACTATAGAGGTTGTCGGCACCGGATTTAGCGATCGAAAATTTTGTGAGCCTGATTTCCGAGTTGGGGGTGACAATAAACCTCACAACCAAATATGTACAAATTTGAGTAGTCCATCTTATGAGCAATCCGTACTTCCTCTAGGATTTTACAATCAATTGATGTAGAATGAGACCGATACACCAAATAATAAGCTGTGTTAACGACCTTATTAGTCCATATGTCTTTGCCCAACCTAGCATTACTTAATATGCATCGAGCCCTCTCCAAGAGAGTCTGATTCATCCGCTTGGCCACACGTTTTGTTCAGGCATGTAGCGCACCGTGTTGTACCTAATGATCCCTTCATCTTTGCAATATTCATTAAACTCAGTGGAAGTAAATTTTCCACCATTGTCAGTCCTTAAAACATTTATTTTTTATCCTGACTATTTTTCACATTGTCAGTCCTTAAAACATTGATTTTTTATCCTGACTATTTTTCCACCATTGTCTGAATATGGTGAAAACTTTAGATTTACGTTTCATGAAGTAAACCCAAACTTTTCAGGAGTGGTCGTCAATAAATGAGAAAAACCATGACAACCCTCTAACGAAAGCCTCTGGAGATGGCCCCCATACGTCAGAGCGTACATAATCAAGCACTCCCTTACATACATGTTTTCAATATTTAAAAGATAATCTAAATCATTTACCATACATACAATGCTCGCATATATCTAAATCAAAATTCTTAAAAGCTAAAATCAAACATCAATAAAAAAGTACCAACATGCCCAGCTCGCTCATGTGACCCTAACGAGCATGCCACATACGTGCAGACGTGGAATCCACAACAGTCGCTGCCGCTCCACGTACTGAAGTGCTCTCAATCAACCTGTAAAGGTTTTCGTGCTTCTATGCTCTCATAATCACAAGTGCCCCTTTTGAAACTTTAAAGATACCATTAAGACCGGTGAACTCGCATCCCATACTCTCGAGTTCTCCGAGATAAATCAAACACTTCTTCATATCAGGAACGTGCCTGACATCAGTCAAGGTACGCTCTATCCCATCAAACATCTTGATGCGCACCGTACCAATAACCACACATTACATGCATTGTCGTTGACCATAATGACATGTCCACCATCGCACTCTCTGTAACTGGTGAACCAACTCCGATGAGGAGTCATGTGATATAACGCTCATGTGTCAAGGATCCACTCATCTTTACGATCATCGTGTAAGTGTCTGATCATAAACACAGACAAAACATCACAAGTGCTTATCTCTTTATCAGATGTAATAATACTGGCCTCCCTGGAAGAAGCTCTAAGTTTTCTTTCTTCGACTTACAATTTGTACATTCCTTCATGTGTCCTGTAATCCCACAGTTCTAACACTTTAACTTGCCCTTACCCTTGATTTGGATCTTGATCGAGAAAATCATGTATCTCGCTCAGTATTTTGGCCTCTTGTGAGCAGTGCATCATAAGAGGTCCATATGCTACCATTTATCTTTCTCATAGCCTTCCCTTGAAGGGATGGGATAACGGTATCCACACTTAGGAACTTATTACCAGTGCACAATGAGTCCCTGAATGACTCATATGATGCCGAAGAGAATTCGGCAAGATACATGCCTGATATTCATCTTTGACCAGTTCCCCATGTCTAGTAACTTACAAATTAACTTATTAAAATTCTTGATGTGGGCTTTCACATCTCCACTTTCTGCCATCCTGAAGTTGAAAAACTGCAACTTTAAGTGTATGCAATTTTCAATGGACTTTTTAGCATAAACGTCCTCTAACTTCGCCCACATATTCATTACGGTTTTCTCCCTCGTAACATTGTAGAGAACCTCATCTGTTAGACACAATTGGATATAGGATTTGACATTCTTATCAAGAGTCTTCCAATCATCATCACTCATAGACTGTCGTCATTCCTCAATAACCCCATCTTCGCCTTGCTTAGTTAATAGGCTAATCATCTTAACTTTTCATAACTCAAAATTAAATTTTCCTTAATACTTTTCAATATCATATTTAATGTTTCCCATTGATATTGATCCTTTAGATTCAAGCCTGCGCCTCAACATTAGCTCTGATACCACTTGTTTGGGGGGGGGGGGGGGGGGGGGGGGGGGACTGCGTAAGCACACAAAGATGAATCTAGGATATCAATCCAAAAACACCAAGCAAAAGATAGAAGAACACAAAGATTTAACATGGAAAAACCCTTTAGGGAAAAAAACCACGACACAAAGCGATAGATATTATTATGAAAGCATAAATTACAAAGAGAAAGACATTACCTGATTCGAACAACCTCTAAGGTGACACCCAAGTAGGCTTGGGTGTCCTGGCTCTCTCCTCTCTTTGGAGTTCCTCTTCCCTTGAAATATCATGGACTTATAAAGAGAGTCAGGATTTCGCGAGAGATGCCACTTATGGTACTTTACCATCCTAAAATGTCCTATTGTAACAAAAAGTTTGTCTATTTGCCTTTTCATCACCCTAACTGACCAAATTTCCCCATTTTCCATAGTTATTATCCTTTGTCAATACCATTTATAGATTTTAACTGATATGGAAAAAAAGATCGTCCAATATAGATAAGGTCGGGTCGGAACTCCATGCACTCAGTAAGGTCGACTGGTTATAAATACTACTGAAGGCACCACTCCTAAGCAAGAAACCAGATTGGACTCGATCTCGTGACCGTCCTCAAGAGTAGATCGGAAAGCCCGTTAATCTATTTGATGCCAAGGGGAATTCGACCTAACATCAAAGTCGGCATAGCACCCAGGTTGGCATAATCCCACCTTTGTTATTCTGACCTGGTCCCGACGGTATCTACCTGAAATTCCAGCCGAGGATCTAGGAAGGCAATCGCAACACGGATCTGCTCGAGATCTTAGTTGATGATCTCGGGAGATCTTCATGACACATATGGGATTCGAATCCTTCTACGATACGCACCTACCGAATAGGGAGACAACCTTCCACTCCACCGCCCTCTCCTACCTATAAATAAGGGCTTCCCTAATGGTGAAAGATATGCACAATCTCTAGCCTAAAACCCTGTTTACGACTATACCCAAATTCCCTACCTAACTTAAGAATTAGAGGGTCTCCTTTATTAGCCAGGGTCTCCTTTGTTTGTTCCTTGTGTAGGTACTTGAAGGTCTAAGGTGGCCTACCCAGATTTCTGTATCAACAAGTTGGCGTCGTCTGTGGGAACAATGTCGAAAGCCATTCTCATAATCCACCAAGGCTCAACAATGGTGAAAGGGAGAAAGAAAGCTTAAACATCCACTGCTACACCCGATCTTGTGCCACCAGAGCAGTATGTTGACCACCAGGATTCATCTTCCCAACTGCAGGCTGACTCTACGCCCGCAAGACCGATGCAACTATCCTAGAATCAGGGAGGACGGCTTATCTTTCTTGAGCAACAAGTTGAGGCATTGACTAACAATATTGACTTGATAAAGCGAATGTTAGAGCAACAGGGGGGGGGGGGGGGGAAGTAACGGCTCAAGCGATCATAGAAATTTCTCCACCATCTGAAGCGCCCACTGACTCCCGAAGGAGCAAGCAGATCGTAGTATTTAGGCCGGTGCCCTCCCATGTTTTGGGCATTGTCGCGTTGGCTGCCTCCGACTTACGCCAAGAATTGGAGAAGAAGATGTGTGGTAAAGCTCTCGAAACCACGACTGAGGCAATGGTTGAAAGAGAAGATCCTTTGGAAGTCAAACTCAATGAACTGCGGGGCCAGATCGGTGACATACGGTAGGCTTATCGCGCACATGCTTCAACCTCAATAGAAGCAATGCTAGAAGAAACCGAGCCGCTGTTTACCACCGACATCATGCATGCCCAACTCCCACATAGGTTTCGAATGCCCTAGATCGCCCCATACTCCGGAACCACTGACCTAGCCGAACACCTGGAATCTTTTCAGGCTTGGATGGAACTTTAAGGTGCATCAACCACTATCATATGCCGAGCATTTTCCCTGACCCTAATAAAAGCAACTGAGATGTGGTTCCAGCAATTGAAGCCGCAGTCGATCAGCTCATTCTCACAACTTAGCAAAACATGCATCACTAACTTCATTAGAGGAAAGGAAAGGCTCAAGTCGACTACTCACCTCCTCACCATTATCTGGAAAGAGGATGAGCTGCTGAAGGACTACATCAAACGCTTCAACCTGGAGTCGATGCAAGTAGAGGGGCACTCAGAAGAGATCGCCTTGGCTGTCATAATGGGAGGCCTAAGGGAAGGGAGGTTCCTCTTCTCACTTGGCAATAACCCACCGACAACATTGGTCGATCTCCTCAATTGAGCTCAGAAATACTCCAATATCGAGGAGCTTTTCAGCTCTTTAAAAGATGCTCAAAACAAGGGAAGCGTGGCTAGGGAAAAGTGACCTAAGGAGGAACAAACCCCGACCAATAGTAACAAACGGAGAAAGGACAACAAGTCAACGAAGTCAGTGCTCGAACAGACGGCCTGAGAGTAGGTTCACTTCGTACACCCCCCTTAATGAGATGCCTGAATAGGTCCTCATGGAGGTTCGGGACAAATGAATCCTAAAATAGCCGAATAAGATGAAATCCGATGCCGACGTAGAAATTTCTCTACCATCTGAAGCATCCATCGACTCCCGAAGGAGCAAGAAGATCGTAGTAATTAGGCCGGTGCCCTCCCATGTTTTAGGCACTGTCGCGTTGGCTGCCTCTGACTTACGCCAGGAATTGGAGAAGAAGATGTGCGTAAAGCTCTCGAAACCACGGCCAAGGCAATGGTTGAAAGAGAAGATGCTTGGCAAGTCAAACTCAATGAACTACGGGGCCAGATCGGTGACATACGGTAGGCTTATCGCGCACACGCTTCGACCTCAATAGAAGCAATGCTAGAAGAAACTGAGCTGCCATTTACCACCGACATCATGCATGCCCAGCTCCCACATAGGTTTCGAATGCCCCAGATCGCCCCATACTCCAGAACCACTGACCTAGCCGAACACCTGGAGTCTTTTCAGGCTTGGATAGAATTTTAAGGTACATCAACCACTATCATGTGCCGAGCGTTTTCCCTGACCCTAATAGGAGCAACTCGGATGTGGTTTCGGCAATTAAAGCCGCGGTCGATCAGTTCATTCTCACAACTTAGCAAAGCATTCATCACTGACTTCATTGGAGGAAGGAAAGGCTCAAGTCGACTACTCACCTCCTCACCATATCTGGAAAGAGGATGAGCTGCTGAAGGACTACATCAAACGCTTCAACCTAGAGTCGATGCAAGTAGAGGGGCACTCAGAAGAGATCGCCTTGGCTGTCATAATGGGAGGCCTAAGGGAAGGGAGATTTCTCTTCTCACTCGGTAAGAACCCACCGACAACATTGGTCAATCTCCTCAATTGAGCTCAGAAATACTCCAACATTGAGGAGCTTTTCAGCTCCTTAAAAGATGTTCGAAACAAGGGAAGCGTGGCTAGAGAAAAGTGACCTAAGGAGGAACAAACCCCGACCAATAGTAACAAACGGAGAAAGGACAACAAGTCAACTAGAAGTCAGCACCCGAACAGACGGCCTGAGAGAAGGTTCACTTCGTACACCCCCCTCAATGCGATGCTTGAATAGGTCCTCATGGAGGTTCGGGACAAATGAATCCTAAAATAGCCGAACAAGATGAAATCCGAGGCCGACAAGCACGACAAGCATAACTACTACCACTTCCACCGCGACCACGATCATTCAACCAATGACTACGACGATTTAAAAGAGGAGATCAAGGCCCTCATCTGCAACAAACACTTGCGAGAATATGTCAACAGGAGAGAAGAGCGGACAGACCGTAAGAACGAGCAACCCATCAATAATGAAGCCACCGGAGAAATTCACATCATCTTTGGGGCACTCGCTAGGGGAGGGGACTTAAACCAAGCACGGAGAGCTCACGCCCAAAGTATCAGTCATTGCAGTTCGAAGCATCAAATCAATGTCACTAGCAAGCTTCCAAAGGAATAGAAAGTAACATCCTATGATCCGACCTTCACTGAAGAAGATGCCCGAGGTGTCCACCACTCCTACGAAGATGCGTTGGTGATGACCATGACTATAGCCAATTGCAAAGTGTTTCGGATAGTGGTGGACACTGGCAGCTCGACGGACATCGTCTTCATTGAAGCCTTCAATAAGATGGGAGTCGGGGGGTCCTGACTCTGACTTGTCAAAACTCCTTTGCATGGTTTTGCGGGAGACAAAGTCACCTCGGAAGGATCCATACAACTCCCAGTCACAATGGGAGAAGGACAGAACCAAACAACGACCATGATTGACTTCTTGGTGGTCGACTGCCCTTCTATCTACAATGTCATTCTCGGATGACCTTCTCTCAACACTCTATGAGTAGTGTTATTAATGTACTATCTCATGATGAAGTTCCCGATTGAGCACGGGGCCGGGCTAGTCAAAGGAGATCAACAAGAAGCTCGGCAATGTCACTCCATGGCATTGAGAACCTAGCACCAAATGATGACCATTACCTCTCTACACCCTCGGGAGGACTCGATCGATAGAGGGTACCTAATGGAAGATCTCGTAAGCATCCCACTCGATGTATCCAACCCAACCAGAACTGTGCAGATCAGCTCATTATTGACTCCGGCCCTAGGGGATGAAGTCATGAATCTCCTTCGAAAACATGTTAATGTATTCGCCTAGACCCATCAAGACATGCCTGGTATCGATATAAAGGTAATAGTCCACTAAGTTGAATGTCGACCCCGACCACTGACCAGTGAGGCAGAAGCGATGAGCATTTAAGACAGAACGGTATGCAATAATTGGTGAAGAGGTCGACAAACTCATCAAATCAGGCTTTATCGAAGAAATATATTACCCCGACTGGATCGCAAATGTCGTTTCAGTGAAAAAGTCCAATGGAAAGTAGTGGGTTTGTGTTGATTACAGCGAGCTGAAGAAACCCTACCTCACGGACAGTTTCCCTCTTCCGCGGATCGACCAGCTGGTCGATAGCACTGCTGGCCACAAACTCCTAAGCTTCATGGATGCCTACTCGGGATACAATGAAATCGCCGTGCACCCCTACTGTAACGCCTCGGTTTTCGGGACCTGAGTATATAACTCGTTTCCTGAAAACCCGGGAGTCAACAGATCATAAAGAGGCATTTATAAAGTCAAAGTGCAAATACCGGGAATCAAGCGTAGCATAAGATATAACCAAAATAGGAACAATATCCTAGTCCACTCAGCTAGGGACCCCAAATACAAATCCTCAAATAAAAATGTTCAAAGTAAACTATAACATCTAAATCTACTAGTTCAGCCCAAAGTATGCAACTGCTTCCTGGTGCATCTCCTCATCATACAACTCTTCCTCTGTTGCGGTTGCAGCCGTCCCGAGATCTGCTGTTTATTCATCCAACCCTTCACCTGCATCCTCTGTATGGTTGAACATTGATGAATGAGTGGCCAGCTCAGTGTGATTTCCCCTCAAGATTACGTACCGTCGCCCTAGACAAGAAATAACATAAAATAGCCAGGCAAACAAAACATAGTAAATGCAGTCTTATTATATGCATGGATGCATGAATGCATCATCGACCCGGGGATGCTCATCCGTTCAGGGATACTCGCACCCATGCAAAGGTTGGCCATTAGTGAAGCACATCGCATGCGTACATCATGTACTGCATAATGACTGCCTATCGTACATTACATACGTAAATCGATAGTTGGTGGTCTAGTAGCTAGCAAAACAATACCCCAATAAATCGGAGGCACGTGCTACAACATCTAGAAGACATCCACTCGTCATTGTAAATATGTCATGTATGCATGATTAGCCAAACCATTATTAGTCCAATTACAATCAGTCGGTTTACTAAGGCTTAAGGTCACTACGGGGGGCTCATCACCCAGCATAGGCCAACAGCTCAGGCATATTGTCCATTCCACCATCCCCAGCCCATGAGTTTACCGCCTTAGGGTATGGATAGAACCCATCAACACGTGGCTAATCAACTCTCAATGTATGGGAAACTACCATCATATGCTGACTAGGAATGAAGTGTTAAAGACATTAAATGTAGCGACCAAAGTGAGACGGTATGTATGATTCGAATGCGGATAAACAGTGGCGATAACAAATGTTGAAAGGTTCATTCCATAGTTAGGTAGGTGGAATCACTCCATAGATGGTAAGCCCCATGAATCAAACTGCCACTAACCATAACCTCCATGTCGGGGGTCTAATCTTATCACAATTAGTTCTGTTACACCCTAAGTATAGACTCTCTTTAATGGAGGTTCCCTTAGAAGATTCCAAGTCATGAGTGTCTTGCAACCAATATAATAATATGAGGGTATGGCATGGAGGTTCAGGCATAATTCAATAGTCAAAATAAAAATCATGTACACATGTAATTCAAGAGTCATGTAACCATAACTTATTAGTTCTAAAGCATGTACTCAAGGAAGCTAAACATGTAATTCATGTGTTTGAGTAACTAGTCAAGTAGCTTAGACAATTCTAACACATACACTCAAGCAAACTAATCGAGTCTTTTAATCCGTCTAAGACATGTGTTAAGTTAACTAACCAAGTATTCAAATCAATTTTAAGACATGAGTTTAAGTAATCTAACCAAGTATTCTAACATGAGTTTAAGTAAACTTGCCAAGTATTCTAATCACTTATAAGACATAAGTTCGAGCAAACTACCCAAATGATTAGCCATTTCTGGGTCATCATTCATAATTATAGTAAAGGTTATCCCTAGCATAGTTTAGAGATGGAAAGCTCAAGGGGAGAAGTCATCACCTTGTAGGGGTTGTATTATTATCCTTGACCCATGTTCCTGTGTATACTTTGCGGCTCAAATCACGCAAGCAATCTCCTAGAGTTATTCCCAAAATAATAACTTGTGTTAGAAGGCATTCAAGCCCTTAGAATGGATAGAGTTTGTAAGGACCCAATAATCAAGTGAATTTAGGCCTGAATTATGGCAAACAAGCCCACCAGATTTGTATGCACACGTGGCCTAGGTTGGGCTTGAGACTTGCCCTTAGCTAAGGCCCAAATTGGGCTTGGTTCGGCCCAACAATTGCTTCCCATCTGTGGTCCAGAAACTGGGCTAGACTGGGCCTAGTTCGGCCCAGCCGTTGCTCCTAGTGATGGCCTAAAGGTTGGACAGGGCTGGACTAGTTCCGGCCTAGACCTGCTGTCCCAACCGCTGTCCAAAGGTGGCCCACAACCCAACTTGGTGAAACCCATTGTGATTCATGGTGTGGCCCACTGAGATTTGTCTAAGTTCAACCCACCTATTGTGTGGTTGGTCTGAAGGTTTGACCCACCTATTATGTAGGCTGATTGGTGAAATGGCGGTAAAGACCGCGCTAGTTGAAGAAGGAATATGCCAATATGTCCTAGAGGGGGGTGAATAGGACTTTTCAAAGTTTTTATGATTTATTTAAAAAGATCCTACTTCACTAATCCTCTGGACATATTGGCATATTCCTTCTTCAACTAGTGCGGTCTTTACCTCCATTTCAATTGGTATCAAGCAGGTCTCTCTTTAAGGGCTTCACCGCTTACAGAGTGATCTGGACTAAAGTTGGGAATATGACGAAAGGAGAGGGCTCATCAGTCACTAGACCTCCAGTGTTTGACGGCTCAAACTATGCATACTGGAAGGCTAGGATGCACTACCTTCTGAGATCTTTGGATCATGACGTTTGGGATATAGTTGAAAGTGGATATGTGCCACCTACTGAACAAATTGTACTTGATAGTGGCACAATCATCACAAAACCCAAATCCAAAGAAAAGTGGATAGCATTCGACAAATAAAGACAAACATCTGAAGCCAAGGCTATGAATGCTATCTACTATGCCGTGTCCTAAGATATATTCAATCAGATAAGTATGTGTGGGACATCCAAGGAAGCATGAGATTTATTGGAAACAACCCATGAAGGCACAAGCACTGTGAAGCGATCCAAACTTCAACTCCTAACTTCACAGTTCGAAAGCCTCAGAATGGAAGAGCATGAGACCTTTATGGAGTTTTTTACAAAGTTAAATATCATATGCAACTCCATTGGTGGATTGGGAGAGAGTTTTGGTATTGAAAATTTGTAGGAAAATTCTAAGATCCCTACCGGAACGATTTAATCCTAAGGTTACAACAATTGAGGAGTGTAGGAATATACATAAAATGAAAGTAGAAAAACTAGTAGGTTCCTTACAAACTTTTGAACTACACTTCACACAATCCCAAAAATCCAAAAATACTGTCCTAAAAACCTCAAAGAAAACAATTCATGAGGACAGTATAAGTGAAAAGGAAGATGAAGATGAAGAAGTGGCTTTGCTGGCACAAAATTCAGAAGATTCTTTCAAAAGAATCGTGGTTGTCCTTTTAGAGGAAGAAAGGTGAAGTATAAAACTTCTGCAAGCAAATTTGGTAAAAGAACCAAAGAACCACAATGCTATGCCTGTCATGAGTATGGACACCTATCAACTGAATGCCCAAACAGAAAAACTAAGGGCAAGGCAATGGCTGCCACATGGGATGATACTGAGGAATCAGATTCAAAATCTAGTAACTCAGAAAGTGATGGAGATTAGAAATCCTTGAAAATTCTCATGGTCTCCACTGCCTCAATCTTCCCCACTGAATCTGAGAACGAGAAAGAACAGCTAGGCATTGAATCATCCTCATCCGACAATGCAAAAGAAGAAGAAGAAATAGAAAAGGATAAACTGCAAGATGCGTATAATCAACTCTATATTCATAGCATCAATATCCTTAAGAGACTCGGAATATCAGAAAATAAAGGTAAGGTGCTGCAGAAAGATTTGGATAAAGCATTGGAAATTAACACACAATTGATAAATGATCTGTAGCAATATCATATGGATAATGATAGACTTGAACAAGTCAATACTCTTCTTAAAAATGAGTCTGAAAAACTGAACAAACAGGTTGAGCAATTAAAAGACAAAAATATGCTTCTCTCCTGTTTGATCTAGAAGAATCCAAGAAGATAGCCAAGGTAAACTACAAGTTTTCCTAGAGTGGCGAAAAGCTAGAAAAACTGTTAGGAATGGGAAGACCTGGAATGGATAAAAGCGGTCTTGGATATGAAAAACATAAATCAAAGTCTGGAAATGCAGCTCCCAGAACTGAAAAATTTGTTGCTTCTGGAAGCAAAACCAGAACAACTCCAGCATGTTATTTGTGTGGTAATTTAGGTCATTATAATTTTGAATGCATAACTCCTAGGAGGCCTCAACCTAACTCTGGTCAGAATCATGTTAACAAATCGTCAGCTAGAGAAATACAGAACTTCAAGAGTCCTCTTAAGGATATGGATAGAAGCAATGCCCGTACATCACCACCCAAATCAATTAACAAAATGAAATGCATAAGGAAGAATTAGTTCAGATCATGCATTAGAATCTGAACCTGTGTTAAAATGAGGAAGTATTTTTGCGGAACTTCAAATGATATATCTGAGGTACTTCACCTCCATTTTTTTGAAACATTTAAATGTTTATAATTTTGTTGTGTACAGTGTGTGTACATAATTTTTGCTGAGTATACTATTGATAGAAATACGAAAAGTATACTTAAGATCCGTCTGAATGCTGAAAACTGAAAATCTTCATCTTCGATATGACTATCAATATGACATTCTCGATTTATCGATAGAAGGTCGATATTATCGACGGTTCCTTAGGATATGGATTGTCGGGTGGTCAAGAATGATATCGAAGATAGACTCGATGGAATCGATAAGCAACCTCTCGATATTATCGAAACAATTGTCGATCATATCGACAGATGCCGCCCGATAAAAGCCAACGAAACGAAAAAGGGGTTATTTTCTCAAGGGTTTCGCTGTCACCTTCTCTGCTCGATTCTCTCGACCAAATCAGTTGGAGCCACGTCGGACTAGTCAAATCATTCCACAAATCGGGTAATACCCTTCTAACACACTAAGAGTCCATTCTCTTTTGGGTATTCGTCGTCTTTCCCAAATCATTCAAATTCTATCTGTTATATCGGAAAGGACAAAGGTGTAACATCCGGTCAGGGGGAGTCTTCGAGAGCTACCCAACAAAAAGTCATCACCTCTAGAGAAAGAGAGAGGACCTCGAAAAGTGGGATCCCCACTCGGCAAAGATCACAGACTTCACGAGGTGGGTCCCAAATGAATCTCCAGCACCACCTCCTCCAACTGGAGCAAGTTCACGACCACCCAAATACATGGGCAGGAAACTTATTCAAGAGATAAGGGTAGACAGGGAGTGCCTCAAACCATACAAATTGGAACCCCTGTTTGCTGCAATAGATTGGCTGCCTGTTCTGAACTTTGGTGGGCCATGCCAACTTGTGAGAACACGTAACTTCCTTGTTGCGTGTCATTCACCGGTGGCTGACCCTCCTTCGTTCATGGTATCTTTAGGTGGTGATGATGTGTTTATCACGCCGACTACAATAGCTGAAACTATCGGACTCAACATGGTCCCGGAAGGTATCCCAGAAATGGATCTTGATAACATGAACATTCGATCCAGGGTTACTATGTATCTTTGCAATGGTAGGGACATCCCCTGGCATCAAGGGAATGCATTAAAAGCTAGGTATATGGATCCCAGATTTTGAATCTTACATGGTATCTTCGCTACTAACATCTATCCCAGAAGTACCAACAAGTCCGATCTCACCTGCTTCATGACCATGATCGTATACTCAGTTGCCAGAGGGTCAAAGATCTGCCTTCCATCTCTAATTGTTTCTCAGTTGGTAAACTCCATCCATACATCTAGGGACCTCCATCTGCCGTACCCCTGGATTATCAACAAGATATGCAACAAAATCGGGTTCCCATTGACTACTGATTCGGTATTCCCGCTCCAAGTTTTCAATAAAAGAAATGTCCGGAAAATGGATTTGGAGTTTCATGAGTACAAGGAGAACCCTGAGGAAGAAATTCAGGTGGAAGAAGTTGAAGGAGAAGGTGACAATCCCATGGAAGAGGCTGCAATGGCTGAAGATGCACCTCCTGGACTTGATCCAGCTCCGTCCACGTCGTCAGCCGGGTATGGTAAAAGGTTTAAACTGGATAGGATTGGGGCAATCCAGAAGGACATCCACTCAGTCAAAGAAATGCTTATAGTCCTGGAAAGAATGGTTCCAGGAGTACAGAGCACGGTATAACAGTTGGTGGATCTGATGACGTGCCGACGGGACGACACGATGCCATCTCATTCTGCTCCGTAAGGCCGGTTCATGCATGCCATCATACACGCTTTACTCTTATTTCGCATTTGAACATCAGTATCTTTTTGGATGTTCTTCGCTATCATTGGTGTGTATGACAGCCCTTTAGATGTGCACAGTTTTTTTTTTTTTTTGGTTGTATATGCCCACAGCTGGGCTAATGTTGATGGATGTTGTTGGGTGCCCATATATGGGCTTGATATTTTTTTTGGTAACTGCTGTGTGGAGCAGTATATTTTTTTTGGTTGGACTAAATAATTGTTTTTTGGCTTGGAATCTACTGCTGTCTGGGGCAGTTTTGGTTCTTTTATGGCTGAATATAATGCTTAACCTTTTTCCTGCCATATTTGTGTTATGTTCCCCTGGTTTATCAAGTTTTGGATTGCATGTGATTGAAAACTACTATATAACTGCTCTAAAATGCATCCATAGGTTCTGAAATTGATGCTTGCTTAAATTGAGTTAACTCTTATACATCAATTCATCTGCTTCTGCCTGGATGGTTCTCCCAAGCGATTCACTCTTCAGTCAATATCAACTGAGATATCTTTGTCAATGACTGACAAAAAGAGGGAGAACATTTGCAAACACCCCGAATGGAAAATTATGTATCTGTTAGATGTTGTTGCAGGTGTTAGGGGGAGCAGCTGCATCAAGCAAGGGGGAGTTTACAAGAAAGGGGGAGAAGTTACTGGTTGTGTACATGGGTTAGAAAATTGTAAAATTGTGTAAAAGCATGTACACACAATTTAGGGTATGTTTGTCTAGAAGTGTTCTATGGTGTTTTGGGGTTTTGTCACGTAATTGACAAAGGGGGAGATTGAAAGTGCCCTGGTTTGTCAAGTTACGTGTATGTTGAGTCAGAGTGTTTAAAGAGCTTGATAGAAGATCAATTCAAGCGTCTACCTCAACCGGATGTGTGCAAGCTCGTCACAGGTAAAACTAAAGCCTCACATCCCATGACCTAAAACACTAGGGAAAGAAAACCCTTAAAAATGAGTTAGAAATCATAGGGTTTTAGGGTGAGAAAACTTTTTGCAAAATAGGAAAATCTCTAAGTTTTTCTCGCCTTGTCGATTTTATCGAAACACCCTCGATATAATCGACCTGCTCTGTCGATCTCCTCAATACCTTAAACGATATTATCGATGAGAGGGCCAAAAGTGTCCAACAACTAAATATTCATCTGGATAGATTTATCGATGTATCGATACACCTATCGATATCATCGATATAAACACTAAATATGTCCAGCAACTGTACAACATATTTGGACGAATTATTGATGTATCGATATACCTATCGATATCATCGATATTCAAATCTCGAGTCCATCGAGAATGGCTTGATGAGATCGACAGGCAGATTTTCGGCGCCCCTGTTTTTTAATGAAAATCTCAAATTCCTTCGATATATCAATGATCTTCCGATATGATCCGAAATCAAATATCGATAACATTGGAAGTCGATCGATGATATCGATTGAGGGCGCGCATTTCTCACAGCAGATATTTCAAGTCATTTTTAACTATAATCGGGGGCCCTTCGATAGAATCGATATTCAAATATCGATGATATCGACACCAGATCGATTGTATCGAACAAGGTCATAAACTGTCCAGCAAGCTCAAAGATAAATCAGCTGGATTTCTCGATGCCTTGACTCTGATCTCGATATCATCGACATTTAAATTCCGATGATCTCGATGGATCCCCGATCATTCATGAAAACCTGAAACATTTTAAAGTCAAGTCTCTCTCATTTTTCAAGTGTCGATGGATAGAACCTGTCATCGTTGGAATCGGAGTTCGAAATTCGATGACATAGACAATAGTTTCGATTCATCGACCTATTGACAAAGAGTTTCAAAAGCGTATGACATTGAGTCTGAGTCATCAAGCAGACCATTGATGCTATCGAGAGTATACGCTCGATGATATTGAACCTGCTCGATGATATCGAACCTGCTCGATAATATCGAACTCTGTCATAAATGTGATCATTTTATATCCGTTGGAACTTTTTACCTATATATAGAGGACTTGTCTTTTATTGCTGAGAGAGAAAATAGAGAGAGCTTTTGTGTGTTTTAACTTACATCTTATATCCAAAGCCCTTTCTCTCAAGGGAGTTCATCCTCCAATCCACCCTCACCATTGACATTCTATAGAGTGGATTAGGGAATGAACTTCCACATTCAAGGATCCTCCAGCTACTACCTTAATGGTAAATCATTAAGCTGGGATGCCTTGAATGCCTAGATGATTGGAACTACTCTATCTTCCTTATAGGAAAATCTTTAGAGAGTATGATTCCATCATAACCTTGACCCAACCCGAAGCTGAGTATTGGTACATCACTGTGTTATGGATCAAGGGAGCAGAAGACTCTTCGTCAACAAGGAGGAGATCTTCAGCACTATGCTAAACAGGACTCATCAGCTTATTTGTAAGTATCCAGAATCCAAGAGGACACTTGTGATCATTCCTTTCTAGGATTGGGTCTTAAGTGGTTCTCACCCTTTGAAGTCCTCAAGGAGGCTTCCGGCGGGAGTGTACGTGATGGGTGCGTTGTGTGGACCCTTGCTCTGTGGAGAGCATAAACATCTGGTTTGGAGTGAAACAGTAAAACTCTGGGTTTTAGGTGAACCGGGTAAAACCTTAGGATTTGAAGTCAACCGTGTAGAAACCTCTAGTAGGGTCTTATGGAAGATCCTTGGCCAGTGTGCCTAAAAGTGGGTGCGTTGTGTTGACCTTTGCTCGTGAGAGCATAAACAGTCAGCCTTAGTGTAGGTTGTAAAAGTTGAAGGTGAACCTGATTTAAAACCTTAGGTTAGAGGTGAACCATGTGAAACCTCCTTATTGAAATCCGGTACACTCAAGGGTTGAGTGCGGTTACCAGGAGTGGAGTAGACTTATCGTCGAACCACTATAAAATGACTGTGTTTGAGATTGTTATTTTGATTGAGTGATTTGCTTTAATACTTCCACATCTGAATATTTGATCACTCCTCACACACCTACACAGTCATATCCATCATGAATTGGATTGTATATTGTTTACTCCTTAAGCAGTTTGTGATTGGATCCTCTACTAGGCTTGGAAGCCAATAGAGTTACATTTGAGTAATCCTGAGAATTGCATGATCATAGGATTAGTGAAGTAGGATCTTTTTAAATAAATCATAAAAACTTTGAAAAGTCTTATTCACCCCCTCTAGGACATATTGGCATATTCCTTCTTCAACTAGTGCGGTCTTTACCGTCATTTCAATTGGTTCGGCCCACTGTGATTTAAGGTGAGGCCCACTACGATTTACATTGTGGCCCACAGGGCTGGTTTCGGCCCAGTTCTGGGCTGGTTTCCAGCCCAATTTACTACCCAATGCACGGCCCAGCTGAGAGTCTATTTTAGCTCAGATTAAAGGCCCATTTAAAGGCCTGTTACAGCTCCACTTACAGCCCACTAAGGGCCTGGTTTCAACTCCATATATGGCCAATTTGAAAGGCCGCTTTAGTCCATATTAAAGGCCTAGCCGAAAGCCTGGTTTCAATCCAGCTTTCGGCCCAGCTGGAAGCCTGGTTTCAATCCAGTTTTTAGCCTTTTGCATGGCCTGATGAAGGCCGGTTTCCAACCCCTTTGGACGGATTGATGAAGGTCGAATTTCAATCCGTTACACAGCTTGATGGAGGCCTTCTTTAGTCTAATCTGGAAGCCATTTTTGACCTGGTTGAGGGATGGTTTCAGCCCACTCTGTTGCTGGAAACCTGATTCAACACCATTCAGCAGTTCGATTGTTAGCCAGGCCTCGAATAGAATGGCGTCCTCAATTGGTTTTGATGTTGGCCCTGGACTGAACTCAACCAAGCATGCTTAACAGGTACCGGCCCAAATCTGGGTCCTGATTCTAACCGAACGCAACTCCAACAACCATGTGTTGTTGGGTGAAAGAGAATGAGGAGGGATAGACTATTACCTGGCCTGCTCCAACGTTGGCTGAGTCGGCCCAACTTAGTTGTAGCTACAACAACGGACCCTGTGGACATTCATTCCTAAGTTAACAAGGTGTTATGGTGGTTAAAGAAAAATTGACCGCAACTCAAGGCCTTTACCTGGGGGATTTATGGTCTCGGGACTCAGTGAGGCAGCAACCCGACTCTCCTAGGTGATTGGAAACGACCGAGTCGAGCTAGAGATGGGCCGAGTCGAGCTGAGTAGCTGCTGACTCGCTCACCCTCTTAAACGAGTTGTTATTCTCTCTCTTCTCTCTCTCTTCTCTCTCTTTCCTTTCTCTCTCTCTTTTCTTCTTTCTCTCTCTGGTGCAAATCCCGAGAGCAACAATAGCTCCTTTTATAGGCAGGAGAGAGATTCATCCAATGGTTGGGAGGAAAACTCTTCTTGCAATGGCCATTATTGAAGATCCGCTTTGCATGGGGTCCATTTGATCCTGAGGATGGATTCCTACTGCCATGGTCCACTAGAAAAGCATATTTTTAGCCCTGATGAGGCCCATCTCGTAGAAGATGGAGTGGCCATTAATGACAGATCACCATCTAGGGCATTTCAGCATGATCTGGTCCATTTGAGCGGACTTGATGGGGCTGCTGATCATTGCGGGGCCCACTTTTTGGGCCATTCAGGTGAGTTTTAGAATATCTCACGAGATATTCTGATTTTTGTCATTTTCTCGTGAGAGGAGGCATTTCTCTTCTCCATCTTGTACCGCCCTAAGGTAAAGGGCTAGGATTGCTCCACGTGGCCCATGGGACGGCTAGAACAGTGCCGACATCCATTTCTCGAAACGAAAAGCCTCTTTTTACTTTTCTTACTACGGACGGTTGCCCGACCGTTTTTGGCAGCGAGAGAACGTGCTCTCTAACGGCGAGTGGACGGCTGGGATTGCCTGGCCAAACCGACCTTGGATCACTCGTGTGGCCCACTGTTGGTCCACCATCTGAGGATCTTAGCCATTCGTGCAATCTTGATTGGTTCCGACCCCAAATCCACTTTTCTATGCATGAGTTTGTAAGCCTATAGGGTTTTGGTCGGATGGGCCCTACAAATCTGATGAATGACTTGGATTGGCCAGATAGTGGCCAGGGTGGGCTGCCTAGGAGGTCGACGTTCGTTAGATTCAAAATTTCAAACGGGCGGGAGAAATCCCGATTTTTCTTTAAGATGGGTCGGTCAAAGCTAGTTTGACCCGCTTGACCCAACCGGTGCACTTCGTGCACTGGGTGTACTCACACCTTGTGTGGGGTCCACCGTGATGTTTGTGATAGATCCACTCCGTTCATCCATCTTAGGAGCCCCCTTTAGGGGGTCCTGGCCCAGTATGGGGCAGATGTGAGGCCCAGGTGGGCCGTATCGTACATCCTAGGCCCTTTTATGGCCAACACCCCTCGATCCAACAGCTGAATTGGTCTGAGATTTTGTTTCAACGGTTAAATGGGAATTTGAGAAGCAGTGAGTGCTTGGTTGGCTATTCACTAGCCCCTCGAAGGTCGATCACTAGAGCATTATTCCGTTTCTTTACAATCAGCTGATTTGAAAACTGTTTTAACTTAAGGTGTTTAGTCAAGGTTACCTTCCTAACTGATGTAGGGTTCAACTCAGCTCCTAGGGCCTTTGATGGACGGCCTTAACGATGACTGGGAGACCCATCCTGCATTTGTTGGATTTAAGTTGCTTGTTAATCGAGTTTAAAATCCCCTGTTACGGTTTAAGTGGTAACACCCGCGTACCAGAAGTGCGGGGTGTTACACCTACAACAAGAAAAGGACGACCTTTGCCACTAACAAAAGACTCTACTGTTACAAGGTCATAACCTTCGGGTTGAAGAATGCCGAGGCCACGTACCAATGACTTGTAAACCAAATGTTAGCTAAACAGATCAGACACTCCATGGAAGTCTACGTTGACAACATGCTAGTCAAAAACATCAAATCTATGAACCACATCGCCGACCTCGAAGAGATGTTCGCAATCCTACGAAGATACCAGATAAAATTAAATCCAAGCAAATGCGCCTTCGGCATCAGCTCATGAAAGTTCGTCAGATTTTTGGTCAACTAGAGGGGAATAAAGGCAAACCTCGACAAAATTCAAGCTCTGATCGACATGAGTTTGCCTAAGCCGATGAAGGAAATTCAGTGCCTCATAGGGAGAATAGCCACCCTTAACCGGTTCGTCTCCTAAGCCACCGATAAGTGTCTCCCCTTATTCAAACAACTGAAAGAAAAACAGAAGATAGAGTGGACTGAGGACTGCGAGTTGGCCTTCCAACAGTTCAAGCAGTACTTTAGTTCACCTACTACTTTCAAAGCCCGAGCGAGGAGAACCACTCTTGCTATACTTAGCAGTTTTAACAACAGCGGAAGCTCGGCCCTCATCTGGGAGCAAGAAGGGAAACAACTACCAATGTACTATGTCAGCAAAGCCCTTGTCCCAACCAAGACCAGGTATCTAGATATCGAGAAGCTCGCCCTGGCTCTGGTTGTCTCATCCCACCGCCTCCAACCTTACTGCCAGGCCCATACTATAATAGTCCCGACCAACCAACCCCTCCACCAGGTACTCCAGAAACCTGAAGTGTCGGGGAGACTCACGAAATGGGTGATCGAGCTTAGTGAGTTCAGTGTTAAATATCAACCCTGAACCGCCATCAAAGGCCAAGTCGTGGTTGATTTTATTGTCAAGTTTGCATCTAGAAACAACCTAGAAACCAATCCGAATAGCGAGACCGATTAGCCTGTAACTCAGGTGGCCGAGCTTGACCTGCCACTCTAGACGTTGTATGTCTATGACTCATCCAATTCTAAAGGCAGAGGGGCCGGGATAGTTCTGGAGGCCCCTGATCAGACCTATACATAATATGTGTTAAGATTTGGATTTCAAACATCGAACAATGCAGCAAAATACGAAGCCTTATTCGCCGGACTTAGGTTAGCAGTGATAATGGGAGCCTAGAACCTGAAAGTTTACAGTGATTCACAGCTAGTCATCAACCAGATAGCAAATGAGTACCAGGCCAAGGAAGAGAGAATGATCGCCTATTTACAAAGGGCCCAAGAACTCATCAACAAATTCCCCAAGTGCGACATCAGCCTGATCCCCAGAGCAGAAAACTCCAGAGAAGATACACTAGCAAAGCTAGCCACAGTGGCCGAAGATGACATTCCGAAGTCGATCCCAATCGAGTTTCTCACCGAGCCAAGCATCAGTGATTCTAGTTTAGATATGATTCTCCCAGTGAATTCGACATCATGCTAGATGAACCCAATAATCGACTACCTTCAGGAAGGGAAGTTGCCCGAAGACCAACTCGACGCCCGCAGACTCCAATCCATGTTGGCTCGGTACACTATGGTCGGGGAGATTTTGTATAAAAATGGATTTTTCCTATCTTATCTCGGATGCCTCCGACCTGAAGAGGCCGAGTACATCCTGAGAGATACATGAAGGTATCTACGACAATCACTCCGACAACCATACCCTTGCCCACAAAGTCCTCCGATAAGGATACTTTTGGCCTACCATCTAGAAAGATGCCATACAATACACCCAGAGGTGCGACAAATGTCAAAGATACGCAGTGGTACCCCATCAGCCGCCTGAGCAGTTGACCCCCATGAGCGGGCCATGACCCTTTGCCCAATGGGGAATAGACATCATTGGCACCCTACCAACTGGCAGAGGCCAAACCAAATTCGTTGTCGTCGCGGTATATTACTTCACTAAATGGGCCGAGGCCAAGCCTCTGGCCACAATCACCGAATAGAAAACTATTGACTTCATCTGAAAAAGCATTATATGTCGGTACGGGATTCTACACACGATCATTTTGGATAATGGGAAACATCTCGACAACAATCGATTCTGAGCTATGTGTGAAAATCTTAGAATTCGAAACATCTACTCGTCACCTCGACACCCCCAAGCCAACAATCAGGTCGAAGCAGTCAACAAGATTGTCAAGAATCATCTCTGAACCAAGCTCGAGAAAGATAAAGGGGCTTAGGCCGAAGAGCTCCCCCATGTCCTCTAGGCATATCGGACCATCGCCTGAACAACCACGGGAGAAACTCCTTTCTCCCTGGCCTTCGAAGCCGAGGCCGTTGTCCAAGTTGAGATTGGACTCTCTACTGCTCGGACTCGTTCCTACAACTAGAATCAAAATGTCGAACAAATGGCGTTGGACCTCGATCTGGTCGAGGAAAGAAGGGAGCAGGCCCAACTCAGGGTTGCAACTCGGTAACAGCAGGTTGCCCGATTCTACAATTCTAGAGTGAGGACGAGAAGGTTCTGAGTTGAAGATTTGATCCTCTGCCGAACCTTCCAAAACACCAAGGAGTACGGCTTGGGAGCCCTAAGACCGAATTGGGAAGGATCCTACAAAGTGACAGGTACTACCCGACCTGGGACCTATCGACTTGAAGATATAGAAGAGCGATCTGTACCACATCCGTGCAACTCTGAGCATGTGAAGATCTACTACTCATGAAAGCCAAATAGGCCTAGGGCCAAAATTTACAGTTCTGTTACCTAGAATCCACAATAACTAACCAAGTTGGAACCCGCATGTAGTCCTCATAATTTACAATAAAAATCCCGAAGTCGGGATATTTTACTTTCTACTCATCGCCTACAATAACTTGATCTACATGGCCTATTGAGGACTTCCCTTAGCGTAAGGGAGAAAGTCCTCACCAGTCACCCGACCCTTAAGGAAGAGGTCGAGCCATTAACTAAAAAATGTCGTCAAGACTACACGGTCCACAAGAAGGGCTCGTACTTAAGCTTTAGCATGACCTACAAAGGTTGACTTGCCAATTAATAATAATTACAAAAAATTGATCCAACCAGTCCACTTAGAAGATTCACAAAAACAATCATTACGATAAAAACTCTTTTCTCATTTATATGATAAGAAGAGTACATAACAAAAAAAGGAGAGAACATAACAACAAGAGGGGTACAAGAGAAGGGAAAGGTGTTCAGGGTTTTGATGGAAGAGGCTGCACGGAAGGAAAGACTTCGGCTTCTGGTGGAGTGGAGTCTTCAGAAGAGTCGACCTCGAAAGCTGACAGGTCAAGCTTAGGGTGCGCCTCCTTAACATCTTCTAGACATTTGTCGTACGTGGCGCTATAAAGTGCATCCCTCTCTTCCTCCCACTCTTTGAAGGCCTTCAACTCCTCCACGATCACTTCCTTAGCCTTCGAGATGGCTGCCTGGGCCTCCTTCATCTTCATGTTGTGACTATGCGTCAGCTCCCCTAGCTTGGACTTCCACTGAGCACCCTTCTCCTGAGCCTTCTTGAGAATCACCTTCACCACCTCCAGTTTGGTCCTCAACCCCTCCGCCTAGGCCTTTAGAGCAACGTTCTCGGAGTGAAGCTACTCAGACTCGATGCTCTTCTGCAATAGGGTCGTCTTCACCTCCTTGCACTCCGTCCTGTTAGGCAATATCTCGCGATGGACATTCACGAGGGGGGTGGGGGTGAATTGAAAGTAAACCCACAATAAAAAAGTATAAAAAGTTATTAAATAAAGAAAGACAACCATTGCGGAGAAAACAACTTACTCTGTACAAGAGGCCCTTTGTCGTAGCAATGGCTAACTTAAGGGGCTCCCGAGCTTTGCCACCTCGGCCCCTAGCCGAACTACCTAGCTGGGGTGAGGAAGGCTGGACCTTATAGCTAGTTGTAATGCCCCGATTTTCAGGAACCGAGTAGATGACTCATAACCCGAAAACCCAAGAGTTAACAGAATATAAATGGTAATAAATGGAAATCAAAGTACGAATAACAGAAAAATAGCTTAACTATAATCAAAATTGGAAGATCATCCCAGCCCACTCAGCTGGGGGGCCAATACAAAATCTTAAATGTGAATATTCAAAGACAAGCTTAACACAACTAAATCTACTGATTCAAACCATAATATGCAGCCGCTGTGGCTCCTCATCGTAAAACTCCTCCTCGACTGCAGTCGCCTCTGGGTCCGCTGCGAATCCGTCTGCCCCTGTACCTACATCCTCGGTACGGTTGAACATTGATGAATGAGTAGCCAACTTAGTGTGATTTTCCCTCGAGATTACACACCACCGCCCTATATAAGAAATAACATAAAACAACCAGACAACCCAAAACATAGTAGATGCAATCTTATTATATGCATGGATGCGTGAATGCAATCATCGCCCTAGGGATGCTCATCCGTGTGAAGTTTAGGCTTGTCACCCATGCAATCATTGACCTAGGAATACTCATCCAGTCGAACAGAGGTTGGCCGTTAATGAAGCACATCAAGTGCATACATCACGTACCGCATAACGACTGCCAATCGTACATCACGTACGTTAGCGATAGACGCTGGTTTGTGCCATGTATGCACGATTAGCTAACTCATTTTTAGTCCAGTTACAGTCAACCATTTTAAATAAGCTCAAGGTCACTACGGGGGCTCGTCACCAGCGTAGGCCGACGGCTTAGGCATAGTGTCCCATGACCACCATCCCTGGCCCATGAGTTTACCGCCTTAGGGTGTGTATAGTACCCATCAACACATGGTCAATTAATTCTCAACATAAGGGGAACACCATCATATGCTAATTAGGAATGGAGTATTGAAGTCATTAAATGTGGTGCTTAAAATGAGGCGGTATGTATGATTTAAATATGAGTAAACGGTGGTGATAATAAATGTCGCAAAGTCCATTCCATAGTCAAGTAAGTGAAATCACTCCATTGATGGTAAACCCCATAAATCAACTACCACCAAGCATAACCTCCACATTGAGGGTCTATTCATGTTCCACTTAGTCTAGTTACACCCTAAGTATGGACTCTTTAAATAAGAGTTCTCATAGAGAGGTTTCAAATACTGTGTGTCTTACAATCAATACGATCTCGTAGAGATCTAGGCATGTTTAGATATTTAAAGTAAAACTCATGTATGCAAACAGTTTAAGAATCATATAATCCTAACTTATCAATTTCTAAAGCATAAGTGTTTTGGTAAATCCAAGTCACTAATCAGCAATTTAATGAATTCCAAGAACATATGATAGAGTAAACAATTCAATGATGGTCCAATGACATATGATGAAATAGAATAAGGATTTGATCATTTCTGAAATGTACGTTCAATAGCAAATCAATGGTTAAATAAAACTATGAGGTCTGTATTCATTTGAACAAGTTGAATGATCATCCACTCCTATGAGATCATTTACAACTATAAAAGACTACTCCTAATCTAGTTTAGAGATGAAAAACTCAAGGGGAAGCAAGTCATCACCTGGTAGGGTCGTATAACCGTTCTTAATCCAAGTTCTCGTGTACGACTGGTGGCCCAAGTCATGCAACGATCTCCTAAGGTTATAGATGAGTATTCCCAAGGTTAACGCATTGAAGTAGTGTAGGTTTGAAGGGCCCCATAATTAGGGCTAATTGGGCCTACTTCGGCCCATGTATTGGGTCCAATGTAAGCTCCATAATCTGGAACAGACTGGGCCATTTTTGGCCTAGTTGCGTGACCAAACGTGGGTTTGGCCATAGAGGTCAAGGGTGAGTTCCATCATGATTCAAGGTGAGGCCCACTATTTGTGGTGTGGCCAACCTGACCTTTACGTGTGGCCCACCTGACCTTTACGTGTGGCCCACCTGTTTGTATGGTGTGGCCCACTGGCTTTACACTCAGGTGCGGCCCACTGTGCACATGGTGTGGCCCACTGAGTTGTTCAATCAGGTGTGGCCCACCGTGTACATGGTGCGGCCCACTGAGCTGTTTACTGAGGTACGACCCACTTTGTTCTATATGGCGAGGCCCACTTGCTCTACAGGGTGCGGCCCACCTCATTCTACATGGTACGGCCCACTGTGGTTTGCAGCAGGGCCCACTGAGATTTGGAACTCAGATGCGGCCCACTGTAAACCATCGTGAGGCCCACCTGCTTTCCTACTGCTATAGGCCCAATTCTGGGCTGATTTTCAGCCCAGCATGCGTACCAGCAGATGGCCGGCTTCCTGCCTGATCCAGGGCCCACCTAAGGCCTGATTCCAGCTCTATACATGACCCATTTTCTGCCATACTTTTGGCCCAACAAACACCATCAAGCGCTGATTTTCAGCTCAGATTGCACGGCCCAAATGGGGCCGTTCTTATACCGCAATAGAGCTTAGTTAAAGGTATGTTGCTGGTTCGATCCAGGACCCATATGAAGGTGTTTTATGGCCCACATTCCTACCCATGCAAAGCTTGCATTCTGACCCGATCCAGGGTCTGTTTGAGGTCTGATTTCCACCTAACTCCTAGCCTGATCTTAGTTGGGAACGAGATCCAGTCCTGGCATGTTTCAGTTAGAAACAAGGCCCATATGCTGGAACCTTCATGACCTAAAGTGCAACTCGTCATGGCCAGACTAGAGACCCCAAACATAGCCATTGCTTGGGTTGGTTTCGGCCCAGCTGGGACTCCCCTTATAGTTTGGATTATAGCCAGATATTCGACCCCAACACGACCATTAATTGGCCTATTGAAGCCTGATTTTAGTCCGCTAACAAAACCGAAAATGCCAAGTTTCAGCCCTGTATACATAGCCATGGAAGACTGAAACCGGGCCTTGATTGTTCTGGATGAAACTTCAACAGCTAGGTGCTATTGGAAGAAAGGAATGAGGCGAGGTGAGCTATTACCTGGCTTGACTTTAAATGCTGGTTGAGTCGACTCGACTCAGTTGTGGTCACGGCTATGGAAACCTGCAATGTGCACTATGTATCAGTGCAATAATTAGAACGGAAGGGATGATCATATTAGAAGATGGAGCCTTACCTGATGGCTTTCAGAGGAGGTAGTGAGGTAGCGACTGCACTAGGCCGAGTCGAACCAGAGGCAAACTGAGTCGAGCTGCAACTGGCTCGCTGGTATTTCTCCCTTCCTTCTCTCTCTCTTTCCTTTCTCTCTCTCTCTCTCTCTTTCTCCTTTCTCTCTCTCACTGGTGCGGATCCTAAGGGCAACATGCCCTTATATAAGAGAGAGAGAAAGACCATCAATGGCTAGGAGAAGAATCGCCCTTACAACGGTCGTGATTGAGAAGCGGCCGTGCATGGGGCCCATCCGATCACAGGGATGGATTTTTGGTGCCCAGGCCCACCAGAAAAGTAAAACTTTAGCTCTGGTGGGGTCCATCTCGTGATCGCGGGTCTGTTGCTTTAACAGGGAAGATGAGGGAGCCATTAATGGCAACTCTACATTTACGGTGCTTCCTTAAGATCTGGTCCGTTTGAACGGACTAGATGAAGTCTCTGATCAGTTTGGGGCCCACTTTTGTTGCCTTAAACGTCAGTTTCATCCATCTCACGAGAAACTTGAATTCTCGCCGTTTTCTCGCAAGATGAAGTATCTTTTTCTCCTTACTCGCACTGCCTCAAGGGAACGGGTTAGGATGGCTCCACGTGGCCCAGGGGATGGTCGGCATTAATTTCCCAAAAGGGAAATCCTCTCATTTGCTTTCCTTGTGCAGGTGGCTACCCGACCATTTTTAGTAATAGGAGAGCACGCCCTCCAATGGCTGAGCGGATGGATGGGATTGCATGCCCAAACCGATCCCGGACCGCCCACGTGGTCGCAGATGGGTCCACCATCGTGGATCTTAACTGCACGAAGGATTCTAAACAGCTCCATCCGATCTCCCTTGTCTTTATGCATGGGCCTGAAAGCCTATACGGTTTTGGTTTGCCAGGCCCCATGAATAGATGGACGGTTCGGGTCTTGCAGATGGTGGTCAGGGTGGGCCACTTTGGAGGTTGAAGTTCAACAGATTTGAAAATTAACGTTGGCGGGAAGGAGATCCGTAACTTGCGGTTTCGGCTCGGTCAAAGGTCATTTGACCGCTTTGGCTAGTCCAGTGCACTTCGTGCACGACAGTGCAAAGTGTACACGCACTTTGTGTGGGGTCCACTAGGGTGTTTATGATAAATCTACTCTGTCCACTTGGCTTGGGGGACCCACTCAAAGGCCCCGGCCCAGTTTTGGGCGAATGTGAGGCCTAGGTGGGTCGTATTACGCGTCTCGGGCCTTTTTACGGCCAAAAATCTACTCCGTCCACTTGGCTTGATACCTATTTTCAATAGTTATATAAGAGTTTGGGAGGTAGTGAAGGCTTGGTTGTCCCTACACTAGCCCTCGAGAGTCCATTGTAAGTGTGTTGTGTCGATATCTTTCTATCACGTGTCCTACGAATGGCTTTAACTTGAAGTGTTTAATTATTCTTACCCTCCTGACTCAAGTAGTGTCTAGTTCGGCTCCTAGAGACTCTGATGGATGACTTCAATGCTGACTGGAAGTCCCACCCTACACAAGTTAAGTTTCAAGTTGTCTAGTTAATCGATCTTGTCTTCCATAAATGTAGTTTTAAGAGTTAATACCCATGTACCAGAGGTATGAGGTGTTACACTAGTGGTCGCCCACACCTCGGCAACAAAGGTTGCCCCTACGACCCGACACCTTCAGAGACCACTGCTTAGTCTGGAGGAGCGGCATCAAAAGCAGTGGCAGAGTCAACAGTTGCCTTCCTCCTCGAAGCATACCTCTGCTTCTTTTGGGTCAGCTCGGCCACAGAGGGAGCCTTTCGCTTGGACTGGTTTTGCTCGAGCATCTCTCCATGAAAAAAGTAGTAGTTAGTAAACGCATAAGGGCGAAAAGAATTTTTAACTATCTCCTAAAGATGTTCGACTATCTCCTAAAGATGTACCTGTCAAGAATAATGCGAGACCTGATTTAAGTAGCAACTCAGGTGTGATCAGATGCCTCCAAGATCTCAAGTTGGCGTCTACCAACCTCGCTTCGGCGATTTGAGTACGCTCCTCCCCACTCATTCCATCAGGATACTTAGGCAGAATTGCCAAGGACAACCACAGTCAGAGATGGAGAAAACAAAATAAATCAAGAAAAAGTAGTTCGGATATACCAACCTAGTTTAGCGAAGGAGGTCAGAACCCAAGAGTGCAACCCGAAAGTTCCTGGAGCCTCCCAATCCCCCAATGCCCAGAACCACTTGCTCTTCTAATTCTTATTTGAGGTCGGGGCGACTGTGATCACAATTCACGACCTTGCCGGCCTTCGGCCAATTAGCAAAGTAGTACCAACCTTCGTGAAAGAGGTTGAATTTCACCTGGTATAGGTGGAGAAACTCGTTCACGGTCAACTCGGGTTGGTCGATCTCAGACCAAAGAATGAATGACCCCACCAACGCCCTCCAGGCATTAGGGATTAATTGCCCAGGAGCTAACCCCAGATATGTGAGGACTTTCCTCAGTATGCTTTGTAGAGGAAGTCTCAACCTACATTGGAGGGCAACCTGGTAGATGGCCACCTCACCATCCTGGGGTTCATTTGGGATCTCACCTGGTGCAGGAGCTCGGAGTATCACAAAGTCTAAAATGTGATACCCTGACCTTATCCCCACCAAGTCATCCTCCGTTAGCATGGACCCTACTGGTCCCTTATCCTCCGCCTCTGACGAAGACTCACTGATTTCCTTCGTCACCAGGGAAAACCCCCTCTACATCCTCTAGTCGCTCGGCCGAGGGCCGCTCCGCCATTCGTGACTCATGCGATGCCCAGAAGTCCATGTCGCTCGTCATCACAAATAGTTACAGTGGATTCGACATAGGGTGGAGATCACCAGCCCCCTCATCCCCCCCCCCCCCCCCCCCCCAATTGATAGATGATTCAGACATATTTTCTGGGTAGGAAGGCCACCAGAAGCCAAAAAATCCAAGGAAAAAAGAAAAAGACAAAGGAGGGGAGGCGAATAGAAGAGCAAGAGCAGGGGCAAGGCTCACCGGGAAGAATGCCTGAAGTCTCGCCGGAAATTGTCTGACGCCGGAGAAGAGCAATGAACGCAGCAAAAAGGTAAAGGGGCAAACAGCCCTGGATGATGCTAGGGCACTCTCTTTTATAGCAAACATGCTCGTGCGAGCACTCAATGCTCGCATTTAATATGTAGCCAAAAACAACTCCTCAATACTCTTGCTCAGACACGTGGAGCGCTACCATTTACTACACAACTTCACGACTGAGGACAAGCCATGCATTAACGCCCCAAAAGCCGAGCACCGAACAGGTGCCCTGACAATGCACGTGACTTTGAGCCATGACATGCCACCTCGAGCACGTGCATCATGATTGTAGATACGCCCTGATTCTTGTACACACCGCCTTACTCTACATTAATGGCAAGCAAATCTAATACCCCTGACACAAGGTGGTCCGACCTAAAATAGACTAACCTACTTTCCAAGCTTGCTTCATGAACTCAAAAGTAGGGGGGCTTACTGTTATAGGAAAAAATATTGTCCAATAAAGATAAGGTTAGATCGGAATCCCATGCACTCAATAAGGTTCACCAATTACAAATACTACTAAAGGCACCACTCCCAAGCAGGAAACCAGATTGGACTCGATCTCACGACCATCCTTAAGAGCAGGTCGGAAAGCCCATTAATCTTCCCTTTACCAAGGGGAACTCGACATAACATCCAAGTCAGCATAACACCTAGGTCGGCATAACATCCAGGTCGGCATAATCCCACCTTTGCTAGTTCTGACCTAGTCCCAATGGTATCTGCTTGAAATCCCAGTCAATGATCTAGGAAGGCAATCGTGTAACAGCCCGGATTTTTCCGACCTGGGATTAGACGTCCTTAGGCAATGGGTCGATCCTAACACCTTATTAACTTGTCAGAACTCAATCCCAAAGTCTATAAATGCTTTTGAACCCATTTCTTTCACAAATCCCACCCATCACCACCTTGTTCTTTAAATTTTTCTAAGTACTTTCACCCTAGACACTATCTTAAAGTTTAGGTAATGAAGAACAATACTTAAACTAAACATTGCTACAAAGGACTAAGTACCACCTCAGACCGAAATCACCCAGGACTAAATCCTTTAGAAATTAGGCGAGAATTAGCCAGTGTTAAACTAGAGTCCCTGTGAAATTATCACCAATCACTTTAAATACGATCTGTAAGACCCAAAACTTGTAAAATCATTGACGCTAGGTTACCCTAAAATCTAGGATCAATCTCATTACCCGGCTGCTCTCGGGAGCATCTCGAAACTCCGTATCAGATCTGGACCGCACGTCGGAAGTCCGATTAACACGAAATTAAGGAATTAGGACTACCTTGCTGGGCTTGACAACCATCTCGGAAATCAAATTCAGACAGTGTCCCACGGCTGTTCGCTTGAGTCCGGAGCGAGAGAGTGTGAAAACATTTATTTTCTTTACAAAATAAATATCTTGAATAGTAATCTGGCACGCGTTGCTTGCGGATCAGTTTTAAGCAACCAGATCGTCAGAATCAGACCAAATTACACCCTCAGATCAGGAGAAATTTCATACACATTTACATGTACTCGGAATCTCCGATCGAGATCCGCTGACTGTTGAACTGAAACTGGTCCGCCACGCGTGATCTGGAATCCCGACCGAAACGAAAACTTAATAGAACCTAGATCCATAGTTTGTGAGCTTAAGTCCGACCTTTGGCTCAAGGAGGCTAGCCAAAAGTCCTCCGTTGAGCTGAAAAAGTCCCGCTTTGGTTATAACCTAAGTATACTTTGACCTAGAGTCTATTTCGGTTAGTTTTTAGGCTATATAAGGACCTTAAACCCTCTCTCATGGCAGCCATACGAATTTGAGAGAAACCCTAGAGAGAGAAGAGAGAAAAAAGAGAAAGCGTGGGAGCAGTGGGAGAATCTCCCTGCCACTCTTCCCTGATGCTATACGTGTTTAACCGCCTCGTTCTAATCACTTTCCCGGCGATTTCAGCTCCGTTTCTAGGTAAGAAACCCTAACCCTAATCTATTTTGGTATTTTGATAGTTGTAGGTTATGAAATAGCTAACCTATTTTGTTCTATAGGTTACCAAACTGCCGTATACGAAGGCTTAGCAAACCTAGCTGATTCATTACGATTCTACGACAAAAGGTGCGGACTTTAGGTGTATAGTTATGGTTTTCAACGCTTTCAATGTTAGATAATAATAGATTCATGATCTGCATGCAATTGCACATGTACAAAGTGCTGTCTGTTTTCCGTTTCGATTAAAGATGAAAAATATAGAATTCTACATACTCTAGGTATTTGTAGAAAGTACCGTATACGTACAAATTGTGGAAATGTGTTTGACATGATTAATTGTTGTATGAATATATTATATGTGGATAAATTAATTGTTTGGCGAAAGGACTCTCCCTAATACATGTTTTGCTTATATACACTATGTATGTTGAAAGTGTGTATTCTAGAATGTATTGTATACGTATAAATTTTGGAGATGTATTTGCCATGATTATTAGTCGCTGGGCAAGTAGGAGGTTGACTATATCCACAACTAATTGTGTCATATCAAAAGAGGTTGCTAGCAAGACTTGCGAGTATGAGTCCGTGGAAGAGTTCAAGGTCAGATATCTCAAATGGGAAGTTGTTGGAGGCGAATGCCGATTATACAGACGGCGAATATGGGAAGGAGATGGATCAGGGCGAGCTGATGAGGGGTATGAGATCGATTCCCTTTAAAGGAGGAGCGTTGAGTCAACTAAAACAGGTGAACTCCACTTTCCTTGAGCAGATCCCTAAGGTTGATAACCCAGAGGTCTTTGATGCGCTTCTTCATCAGTTCTGGATAGTTATCCATTCAATCTAGATACATTGTCCATGTCTTTCAAGTAGGTTTCTCATCGTCTGTATTAGGTCTCTCCTCGTCTGTATTAGGTATCTTCTCGTCTGTCTGAGTTATCTCGTCTAATGTAGGGTTAGTCACTGGTTCTTCTTCTTCTTTATCTAATAGCGTTCTGTCTTCAGTCAGACGAGTCTGTATCTCTGTAGTGGATTGAGTGTGCATCCTTTTCTCTGTATTCTTCTGAGCATCAAACTGTTCTTTCATCTCTTTGTCTCTCTCGGCAATCTCTCTTTCTCTCTGAGAGAATTTCTCATTGAGAATTTGATTTTCAGTCTATAGTTGTATTAAAGCATTCCTTAGTGATTTGATGATTTGTTTTCCAATGTGATCTAGGCTAGACAAGTCATTTATATCAATTGGATCAGTATCCACCCAGACATCTCTGTGATATACTGGTATCCTCTTGGCCCCTAGCTTAATCCCAAGCCTGACCAATGTGTCTTTCTTGATGATGTTCAGAGTGTGCCAATCAATCCGGAAGTTGGCTTCCACCGGTACTAGTTCTGTACGAGATGGGTCCGCGTACTGTGACTCAAACCATTCTGGATAGACCTGGTTTTTCGCTGGTCCCTTGTACTTGAGTACATTGGTGCCATCTATTGCGATGTAGAAATAGGATTTCGGTGTGAGAAAGTATCCTTTCATGACTCTGTCCTCTAGCTTAAACTGACCTAAGACAGAAGAAGTAATCACTTCTGGAGGTAGTGGCTGACCAAGCACAACTGAGTCTGTGTCCGTGTAGTAGCAGTCCTCTCTTGAGATATAAGGGTACAAATAGATCCTCGCAGAGGCTATGATCGTAGCAGCTAGTTGGACAGCAGAGTTCTTCGGTGGGTTCCAATAATTTGAACCCTAATACATGTTTTGTTAACATACACCATGTATGTGGTATAGTGTATTCTAAGTGTTTGTGAAAATGACCGAATGAGTATAGAATTCTCATTTCTGCTCGCCATGACTAATTGTCATGGATTTATAATTGTTGTATTGGCGATACCCCTTTGACGAAAGGATTTGCCCTAAATCACGCCACGGCCAATATTCACTACTTATATTAAAATGTGTGAACCAAGTGTTTGTGGAAATAACTGAATGAATACGGAACTTGGATTCCTGCTTGCCATGACTATCCGTCATGGGTGTATGCGTGTTATGATTGGGGCAACTCCCTAGTGAAAGGATTTGGCCTAATACTTATGTGAACAACATATGTCATGCATGTTGATGTATGTAGTCTAAGTGTTTGTTGAAATGTTTGAATGAGTAATAGTTAGCAAATTGTAATGTATAGGGTTGTTGAGATATGATTCTCAACTCTTTTAACTATGTGTATGATTTCCTTGGATAGTTGTGTGATTAGGAATTTAATATGTACAAACTCATGCTTGTGTTATGCTTCATAACATGCGCAATTGATTGTATGATTTTATCTATGTAATGCATATGCTTAAATTCATGTTTACGTTGTATGATCCATCGTGGGTGATGGGGGAGTTGAGTAACTAGTGCATGCAACAGCCCTTGCAGCCCTAAACGGAAAATACCATACTTTGATTATATGATTTGAATCTTGATCCATTACTGCTTTATCTATCTGCAAGTTATCGTGTTTGGGGCTATGATTATAGTCCAGACAATCGGTACCAGAATTGAATTCGTGGCTGTGATTCAATTGGCATGTGAGATGTGTTCGACGAACCTGAGTCGTACTTCAGTTGGCGATAGTGGTTGGCCACGTAAAGTGCTTATGCACTTCATGTCATTCAACTTGTTGTGCGCTCGAGCTAGCCGAGCTCATCAAGTAACCCGATATGTCTTATATATGTTCACCATGTTTGGACGCTACTGCTTGAACCTAGGGTACCAAACTTACCAGTGAAATCCCTTTTAACCATGGTACCTCGATCTGCTAAGACTCATGAGCCGGGCATGGTGGTATGGGACATCGTGGTCGAGCTGTCGGCCTACGCTGGGGCACGTGCCTCCCCGTAATGACCAGTGAGCAACTAGACTCGTGAGCCGATTATGGTGGTATGGGACACTATATTCGTGCTGTCGGCCTACATTGATAAGGTGATGGGGGAGTGGTGCAACGAATGCGAGCAACAGCCCTGACAGCCCTTTGTAGTAACCTCGAGCATACTCTGAATTGCAGTGAGGCGAAGAGTTTTGCCGCAGTGTATAGAGTATGAACTAGGCCTGTTTCTGTATAGTGATGAATCGTTAAAGAGGTGATGGGGGAGTGGTGTAACCTTTGTACGTAACAGCCCTGGCAGCCTCTGTAGTGACCTAGAAAATACACCATCGTTTGAGATTAACTAGGACTGACGACCCTAGAATGGATCATGTTTGGGAATGATACAAGGGAGGTACCTTAGTTTCCCAATACTGCTGTTTGAACTGGACTAATAATTACTCGGTAATCATGCTCATCATCGCATTGCATGTGCGTGGTAGATGTAGAGCACTGAGGGATGAACGCATTCGCGAACGTAAGATGGTGTCGTATGAGGGTGGTTTGGCAAGGGCATACATTATGTCATTTCATACTTGCATTAAATAAGAGTAGTTAGAATTGTTTGATTGTACTGCTTTATCATTACTACTTGACTGAGTTGATAACATGTTAACCTATGCTTTATTGTTCCACTGAGTTGATCACTCACTCCCACGTTACGGGACGGTGTTGTACACACCAACCAGATTTGTTGAGTTTCAGGTGATGGCGATGCTTATGAAGCAGAGCCGGACTACTATGATGTTGAGAAAGAGTTCTCCTACATGTAACTCTCTGACAGGTTTATGAAGACCTGGTATTGTATTGACGGGGCTATGGTACTTGGGATCGAAGACATTACACTTCATCATATTTGGTATATTTTAGAATTGTACTTGTAATTATTTAACCTGGTAATGTTATCACACTCTGGAGACTCACCACAGTTTTTATATATTTTATATATCTATCACAGTCTTCCGCTTGCAATTTAACTGTCTCTGGAGTATGAAATGTTGTTTTGGCTTAATCTCACTCATGTTCAATACACTAATGCAGACAACCTTTAATCATCATTATCTATGTTGCATAAGTGATGTCCTGGAACTCGGGTGTTGAGTTTATGCTCGACCCCCGATTTTTTGGGATGTTACAGTTGGTATCAGAGCATGATTTGGATTAAACCGGACCTGGGTTATGATCACACGACGCACATTGACGCACTCTGACTTAGGAGGGAGCGACGGAACGTAGAAACCGACGTAAATAGCTGTTTGACAAATAGACCCTTGGAGTTTTGGACCTAGAGCAGTGCTACGACAGACCTGACAGTATAGGAAATCCAACCAATTAAGAACGTGAACTCTAGAACCCCCTTAGTTGGTTTGAGCATATGTGAAGTGCTCGAGCGTAGCTACATTCATGTTCGGGCAACTCAATTCCAAATAAACAAAAAATAATTTCCTTTATTAAAAATGGTGTAAAATTATCTAGTGTATAAGAATAGACTTTGGATTATACCTAGAGAAAACTTCTATATCCCTTGGATTTAATGATAGGTCAAATCTATACACCCCTTAGAATCACCTTCTCAAGGACTTAGTACAATCGGGAACACGGAGTAGAGAAACTACATATAAGCGAGGTACTCGCGGTCTGAATCGAATTCTCAATCCTGGTAGTGACTAATGAACTCTATGCTCTGATCACGCAGAAGGTCGAGATCAACTAGGATTAAGAACTGATACGATACATTTTTTGTCCTCATGAGGCAGAAGATTTATGTATCCGGCTCAGACCCACTACGCAACTTTCTTCCGTGTTGGCCGAACCACTTGCAACCAAAAGTTTATAACTTCGTCTTTGAAAAGTATTAGGAGTATATAGCCGATAGCGACTTTGTCTTTTAGGCCCAAGGAATTACCCAAATGGGCAACAAATAGTTAGGAATTAGGTCCCAAATTACATGCCATGTCGGCATACATTTTGTGCATATGAACGTAGAAAGATAGCCTGCCTGTTAAGCTAGACATGATTAAATAGGATAAGTCTGGACCGTGACAAAATTCCTTGGCAGAAGTCGGCATCTTGCCACAAACTCACACCTGTCCCTGAATCAACCACAATACCCATCATCTTCAGCTCTTTTTTATAATCATAGGTACCAATGCCATAGTACACATCATCGATGGAAGGAAGACCACCGTATTGGGGGGATCGTCTCCCATTTCATGTCAAGAATAGGTTCTAAATTACACCTTGTTCCGACTTACGGATCATGACATAGGTCTTGAGCCTTGAGGGTGAAAATAAATTTTTAAGGGGGGTAGATCATTATGAGCCCAATCTAGTTAGGTCACCTATTACACCTCTTTGATCTGGGTGGCGCAGCGAAAGCATGGTGGACCCTACCCCACTGGCCCAGGATCGAAACTGTGCTCGTTGAATACGAACATTATAAAAGCCCTAGCAAGTTCTACTATGAGAAACCTTTTAGGATGATCTAGTAAGATTTGATTCACCCTTTCCTTGGACATAGATAATATCGAGGACTCTCTTAGACTAAGACCTAAAGGGCAACCTTAGACATAGACAAGTTAAGCCTTTCAATGATGGACATTCCCTACTTTTATAGAGTGATCGGACTACGGAGTTACTGAAATATACAACTGCGAAGCATTCGCGGCTTGACCCAATTCTCAATCCTGGGCGACTGCAAACGGACTCACTGCTTAGCCGAGCAGAAGACCAGGATCCAGCAGGATTAAGAAGGGATACGATGAGCCTTCTACCCTAGCAAGGTAGATAATCAATGTATTGGGATCAAGCCCACTACAATCGTCTCTCTGTGCTGGTCTAACAATGAAAATAACTATCTTACTCTAAATAAGTGAGAATTATCGTCAAGACTCCAAATAGGTAAAGAAATAAATTGTAGCAAACCATCAGGGTATGATAAATAGATAAAGAAATAAGTTTTAAGGGGGGTAGACTAAAATGAACCAGACTATTATATGTCCCACCACGCGTAGAAACTCGAAATCAATAAGTCTTAGGCGAATGAAATAATAGAAATCTTCCCTTATTACCCTTAGCCAATTTCGGGGACGAAATTTTATTTTAAGGGGGGTAGATTGTAACAGCCGGCATTTTTGCCGACCTGGGATTAGACGTCCTTAGGCAATGGGTCGATCCTAATACCTTATTAACTTTTCAGAACTCAATCCCAAAGTCTATAAATGCTTGTGAACCCATTTCTTTCACAAATCCCACCCTTCACCACCTTGTTCTTTAAATTTTTCTAAGTACTTTCACCCTAGACACTATCTTAAAGTTTAGGTAATGAAGAACAATACTTAAACTAAACATTGCTACAAAGGACTAAGTACCACCTCAGACCGAAATCACCCAGGACTAAATCCTTTAGAAATTCGGCGAGAATTAGCCAGTGTTAAACTAGAGTCCCTGTGAAATTATCACCAATCACTTTAAATACGATCTGCAAGACCCAAAACTTGTAAAATCATTGACGCTAGGTTACCCTAAAATCTAGGATCAATCTCATTACCCGGCTGCTCTCGGGAGCATCTCGAAACTCTGTATCAGATCTGGACTGCACATCGGAAGTCCAATTAACACGAAGTTAAGGAATTAGGACCGACTTGCTGGGCTTGACAACCATCTCGGAAATCAAGTCTAGACAGTGTCCCACGGCTGTTCGCTTGAGTCCGGAGCGAGAGAGTGTGAAAACATTTGTTTTCTTTACAAAATAAATATCTTGAATAGTAATCTGGCACGTGTTGCTTGCGGATCAGTTTTAAGCAACCAGACCGTTAGAATCAGACCAAATTACACCCTCGGATCAGGAGAAATTTCATACACATTTACATGTACTCGGAATCTCCGATCGAGATCCGCTGACCGTTGAACTGAAACTGGTCCGCCACGCGTGATCTGGAATCCCGACCGAAACGAAAACTTAATAGAACCTAGATCCATAGTTTGTGAGCTTAAGTCCGACCTTTGGCTCAAGGAGGCCAGCCAGAAGTCCTCCGTTGAGCTGAAAAAGTCCTGCTTTGGTTATAACCTAAGTATACTTTGACCTGGAGTCTATTTCGGTTAGTTTTTAGGCTATATAAGGACCTTAAACCCTCTCTCATGGTAGCCATACGAATTTGAGAGAAACCCTAGAGAGAGAAGAGAGAAAAGAGAGAGAAAGTGTGGGAGCAGTGGGAGAATCTCCCTGTCACTCTTCCCTGCTGCTATACGTGTTTAACCGCCTCGTTCTAATCACTTTCCCGGCGATTTCAGCTCCGTTTCTATGTAAGAAACCCTAACCCTAATTTGTTTTGGCATTTTGATAGTTGTAGGTTATGAAATAGCTAACCTATTTCATTCTATAGGTTACCAAACTGCCGTATACGAAGGCTTAACAAACCTAGCTGATTCATTATGATTCTACGACAAAAGGTGCGGACTTTAGGTGTATAGGTTATGGTTTTCAACGCTTTCAATGTCAGATAATGATAGATTCATGATTTGCATGCAATTGCACATGTACAAAGTGCTGTCTGTTTTCCGTTTCGATTAAAGATGAAAAATATGGAATTCTACATACTCTAGTATTTGTAGAAAGTACCGTATACGTACAAATTTTAGAAATGTGTTTGACATGATTAATTGTTGTATGAATATATTATATGTGGATAAATTAATTGTTTGGCGAAAGGACTCGCCCTAATACATGTTTTGCTTATATACACTATGTATGTTAAAAGTGTGTATTCTAGAATGTACTGTATACGTATAAATTTTGGAGATGTATTTGCCATGATTATTTGCTGTATGAATATATTATACATGGATAAAATACTTGCTTGGCGAAAGGATAACCCTAATACATGTCTTGTTAACATACACCATGTATGTGGTATAGTGTATTCTAAGTGTTTGTGAAAATGATCGAATGAGTATAGAATTCTCATTCGTGCTCGCCATGACTAATTGTCATGGATTTATAATTGTTGTATTGGCGATACCCCTTTGACGAAAGGATTTGCCCTAAATCACGCCACAACCAATATTCACTACATATATTAAAATGTGTGGCTCAAGTGTTTGTGGAAATAACTGAATGAATACGGAACTTGGATTCCTGCTTGCCATGACTATCCGTTGTGGGTGTATGAGTGTTATGATTGGGGCAACTCCCTAGTGAAAGGATTTGGCCTAATACTTATGTGAACAACATATGTAATGCATGTTGGTGTATGTAGTCTAAGTGTTTGTTAAAATGTTTGAATGAGTAGTAGTTAGCAAATCGTAATGTATAAGGGTGTTGAGATATGATTCTCAACTCTTTTAACTATGTGTATGATTTCCTTGGATAGTTGTGTGATTAGGAATTTAATATGTACAAACTCATGCTTGTGTTGTGCTTCATAACATGCGCAATTGATTGTATGATTTTATCTATGTAATGCATATGCTTAAATTCATGTTTACGTTGTATGATCCGTCATGGGTGATGGGGGAGTGGAGCAACGAGTGCGTGCAACAGCCCTGGCAGACCTAAACGGAAAATACCATACTTTGATTGTATGATTTGAATCTTGATCCATTACTGCTTTATCTATCTGCAAGTTATCGTGTTTAGGGCTATGATTATAGTCCAGACAATCGGTACCAGAATTGAATTCGTGGCTGTGATTCATTTGCCACGTAAGATGTGTTCGACGAACCCGAGTCGTACTTCAGTTGGCGATAGTGGTTGGCCACGCGAAGTGCTTATGCACTTCATGTCGTTCAACTTGTTATGTGCTCGAGCTAGCCGAGCTCGTCAAGTAACCCGATCTGTCTTATATATGTTCACCATGTTTGGACGCTACTGCTTGAACCTAGGGTACCAAACTTACCAGTGAAATCCCTTTTAACCATGGTACCTCGATCCGCTAAGACTCATGAGCCGGGCATAGTGGTATGGGACACCGTGGTCGAGCTGTCGACCTACGCTGGGGCCACGTGCCTCCCCGTAGTGACCAGTGAGCAACCAGACTCGTGAGCCGATTATGGTGGTATGGGACACTATATTCGTGCTATCGGCCTACATTGATAAGGTGATGGGGGAGTGGTGCAACGAATGCGAGCAACAGCCCTGACAGCCCTTTGTAGTGACCTCGAGCATACTGTGAATTGCGGTGAGGCGACGAGTTTTGCCGCAGTGTATAGAGTATGAACTAGGCCTGTTTCTGTATAGTAATGAATCGTTAAAGAGGTGATGGGGGAGTGGTGTAACCTTTGTGCGTAACAGCCCTGACAGCCTCTGCAGTGACCTAGAAAACACACCATCGTCTGAGATTAACTAGGACTGACGACCCTAGAATGGATCATGTTTGGGAATGATACAAGGGAGGTACCTTAGGTTTCCAATACTGTTGTTTGAAATGGACTAATAATTACTCGGTAATCATGCTCATCATCGCACTGCATGTGCCTGGTAGATGTGGAGCATTGAGGGATGAACGCATTCGCGAACGTAAGATGGTGTCGCATGAGGGTGGTTTGGCAAGGGCATACATCATGTCATTTTATACTTGCATTAAATAAGAGTAGTTATAATTGTTTGATTGTACTGCTTTATCATTACTGCTTGACTGAGTTGATAACATGTTAACCTATGCTTTATTGTTCCACTGAGTTGATCACTCACTCCCACGTTACGGGACGGTGTTGTACACACCAACCAGATTTGTTGAGTTTCAGGTGATGGCGATGCTTATGAAGCAGAGTCGGACTACTATGATGTTGAGGAGGAGTTCTCTTACATGTAACTCTCTGACAGGTCTATGAAGACCTGATATTGTATTGACGGGGCTATGGTACTTGGGATAGAAGACATTATACTTCCTCACATTTGGTATATTTTAGAACTATACTTGTAATTATTTAACCTAGTAATGTTATCACACTCTAGAGACTCACCATAGTTTTTATATATTTTATATATCTATCACAGTCTTCCACTTGCAATTTAACTGTCTCTAGAGTATGATATGCTGTTTTGGCTAATCTCACTCATGTTCAATACACTAATACAGACAACATTTAATCATCATTATCTATGTTGCATAAGTGATGTCCTGGAACTCGGGTGTTGAGTTTATGCTCGACCCCCGATTTTTCGGGATGTTACAAATCGCAATACGGATCTGCCTGAGACCTTAGTCGAGGATCTCAGGAGATCTTCATGACACATACGGGATCCGAATCCTTCTATAATACGCACCTACTGAATAGGGAGACCACCTTTCACTCCACCGCCCTCTCCTACCTATAATAAAGGCATCCCTAATGGTGAAAGGTACACCTAATTTCTTGCCTAAAACCCTGTTTACGACTAGACCCAAATTCCCTACCTTACTTAGGCATCGGATTGTCCCCTGTATTAGCTAGGGTCTCCTTTGTCTGTTCCTTGTGCAGGTGCTTGAAGGTTTAAGTAGGGCTAACCAGATTTCTGCATCAACATTAACCATCGGATGTTCATCAATTATGGTTTAAAATAAATCAATAATTAAAATAAAAATTAATTATTGAAAACTTACAATTAACTAATTGAAAATCTTTAATACACTGACTAACTTTTAAAACACTTGATGAAAAATCCAAATTATTAAATCAGCCCACTATAGAGCAAGTGAATCTCTTGTTGAATTGCATGGACATTAATGACCCTAATGTATACTCTCAACCAAGCCCACTTTTATTTACTATATGTTAACCTCATAAAGTAAGTTAAAGCGCATTTGATCAGGTCCTATTTATCCACACATCATTAAGTTTTAGAGATTAATAAGAGCTTACATATTTATAAGTCTATTTTATCTAGGCATGATGAGTCCCTGGGTCTAAATACTTGAATCAATCTTCCTATATACATGACATAATCATACTCTCACGAGCAACTCAAGGTGTACTTGATGGTGGAGACTACTACACAAGATGACAAACAAACGAATAAACCCAAAAAAAAAAAAAACAACCACAGGTTGTTAAGTAGTTAATGCTAAAGAAGGTACTAAGATATATACATGCCTTACAACTCTCCTTTGGCAATTGGCTATTATGTCAAATATCAAATACTTAAGGATGGCTAGAAATCTCTTCAAATCTCATATGAACATTCATGTTCCATAAACATTAATTAAGCTAATATATGCGTAAATTATCATATTAACTAAAAATGTAATGTACTATTGGTTTTTCAAGGCACAACCCCAATAGGTAACTAATGATTGTAAGGAATCAAATCTTGATCATTACCAAGGAGTCTGATATCATAGAGAATCTTACGAAACAACGCACCAAAACTAATATACAGTATAACTTAAAGTAATCAACAACCAATCTCAAGCTCAAAAACTTACATTATAGAGAGAGTGACAAAAATTCATTTGAGACCTTCAATCAGAAGGGGGGTCGCTCACAACCCCTCCAAGAACAACCCGCCCTCCACTCGAAACTTAATAACGTAGAGACAACATTTATAAGGAGAAAATAAAACTCTTTTGAATTCATAAGGTAAGGAACCAAGGAAAGGATTCTACTCATTCTGCATTTGATGGGGCCGAAGGACAGACCCCCGATGACTAAAAGTCCAACATAAGTTGGTAGCATGCATTAGAAGCATTTAGTTGCAAAATCTGAATGTCAGGCTATATTCTCTACCTTTGCTAAACACACTAGCATGAAGAGGGAACTATGTGAATTCAAGAACAAACAAGTGAAACCTATATTCATGTTTGGTGATAATCAGAGCACCTCCTTATTTTTCAAGAGAAAAGTAAGCATAACATTTAGACTATCTATTTTTATCTTGTGTTTGTCTCTGTTGAAACAATGTCTGGGATATGCAAAATAAACATGGAATCTTCAGGAAATGGGAAAAAAATAATAATAATAAGAAGAAGAAGAAGAAGAAGTGTATGTGACAAGCAAATATACATATTTGGTTTGTTGTACTGTTTTCTATGAATTCATGTAAAAATATGAAAAGGTGTACCATCAAATGGCCACTTTATTTTCTTTCCTCAATTGAATATGTAGTATTGACTTTTTCTTTTATGGGAGACAATGATATTCTTGCTTTATTTTTATTCCTTTTTTGGGAGTTCATTGGTATTCTGTTGGTTCCACCCTTTTTTCTTTTTTCCTTCTCTCTGTTCTTTCGAGTGTTATGATCTATTGTAGCGGTTGAAATAAGGGTTCCCACTTAATGGACAGGCTCTACGCAGCTGCGTAAATTAAGTGTTATAGACAAGGTCTGCAAAAATCAGTCCATGTTGTAAGCAGGCCACGTCACAAGAAATAATTGCAATGGGCATGGGGCGTTCACGGTTAAAAACCTTCCAGATTGTGTATAGGGCCATGCTGTTCTGTCTAGGCCATGGTATTTTGTAACGTACTCCCCAAAAATTCAGGCCATTCCAAAACTCAATTGGGTTACACTACTTAGATTTTAAGAGGTGTCAGGCATGATTTCACGTCGTGTACACCACCTGAGATGGATTATCATTTTGGGTCCCCCAAGAGAAGATGAGGATTGGATGTCATCTAGACATCATGATGGGCTCACACATCTTTATTGTAGCTTTAAGCTTAAACCAATAAAGCTCTGACGTGGATCTGGCCTCCGATTGGATAGCTTGAAACGTTATCCACCAAATGGAAAGATCCAGCTGTAAATAATGGATTTTTTCAACTGAATATGGACAGTCATGCATTTCTCTTTTAATCAATTTTCACGCCACAACTAAAAGGATTATGATTACCCTGTAGTGGAGATCTTTAAATCATGATTCATCTAAGCAAGGCCCCAACAAAACAAGGCTATGGATATGCTCAGTGTTCGAAGTATTGGTATCACTACAAATTTCGCTGGCCAGGGATACGGAAACAATATCGATATCGCTGATAATATTGCTGTTAACCGGAAATGCGGGGAAACATAGGGAAAATGGTGGAATTTTCAACAAAACTTCAAGAGATATTAAAATGGACATATTTGCATATATAGAAATAAAACAATTGTAAAAAGAATGCATACATAAAAAGTTTTCATTTGCGATTGATTGTAAGAAATCAATCGCCTATTTAACCATCTAACCTCTCATCCAAACATCGATTGATATTGCAAAATATTAACAACACATAATATTTCACCAAGAAATCATCAATAATTGGAAAGGAAACAAAAGATCGTGGTCTCAATATCGTGCATGTTGCGATATCGATAATATCGAGATATTATCAATATTATCAATGACAAATTGAAAGCTACATACAATCATGTGCCCACGAAAAAAAATTGAAATAAAAATTTACTATTGAAATATCGTCGATGCACTTATGATACAAGCATTACCTAGAATTTTCATAGTTGAAAATATTAGCTATACATAGGTGATATTGATGCATTGACAATACAAGCGACACTTAGAATTTACATAGTTGAAAATATTGGTGATTACTTTAGTGATATGGATATGTTAGTGATATTTGGCGATACATTGTTGATACCTGGAATTTCTTATACTACTAGCGTTATCGGTGTCGCTACCAGTATTATCAGTATCGCTGAGCTAGAGATAAAGATAATATCCGAGATATTTCGATAATATTGGAGATAATTCGAACATTGGATCAGCTCCACTTATACAAAATGAAAAGTGGGGATGCCAATTTCACTTCGGATGTGGATTGCTTGCGAAAGCATTTCATAGGAGCTTTTTGTGACAGGCAGCTAGGTGGGGCCCACTGTGATGTTTGTAATAAATCTACCTCGTCCATCAGTTTTGCAAGATCATATTAGGAAATGGGCCAAAAAAGAAAAAAAGGCCAATCCAAAAACAGGAAGTTAGTGGGGCCACCGTGATGTTTGTGGCTATTTTTGTGTTTTCCGTTAATCCCAAGTTACAAGATTCGAACACGCAAGCATGCCCACCTTAGGCATAACCATGATTTTTGTTATGGGAAGATCCGAGCTCATTGTAATTCTAAGGCCCGATACCATATTGAGCCGATCGGACGGATAGCTAGTAACTCGGCTCAGATCACAAGAGTGGAAAATATCCGATGAAGACCCATAACCACTCCGATTGGAACCTGCCTATCCAGAGGTCCGAGCCGTCTCCACATTCTGAGGCGGGCGTTCCTCAAGCCAAACTTAGAAATTACTATAAACGGACGTGGCCGATTACTTTGCCCGAAGATACGCATGATGCACACGATATATTACACGATCCTTAGATTGCGCACAGTATCTCCATGATCCAAAAATCTCCCTGATTAAGTGAATCATGCCGTGATTAACGGACCCAAACCATTCAACAGTCAGGTATAAATACATTAGGACCTCATTGCTACAGATACGCAAGATCTGATGCTCTCCCTCTACAATTCTACTTAGACCCCGATTCCCTTGACCTGACTTAGGCATCGGAGGGTCCCCCGGCCAAGCCAGGGTATCCTTTGCTCACCTTTTCGTGCAGGACCAAGGTCCATCCGAGGAGTGGAGGGCGATCCATATTTTGACCTCGATCCAGATTTTGACCTCAACATTTTTGGCGCCGTCTGTGGGAAGCTGATACAAAAAGTCAGGTTCCTATTCTCGAATATAATGGCTACAGGAAAGAAGAAAGCGGTAGTTACGGAACCGGAGCTGAACGAGCAAACTCGCTCCTCCTCGCTACTTCACGCGGAATCAGGCCCGGGGCCTTCCCAACGTTCTCGCAACCAGGCGAGCAACTATCGCGCCATACAGGGCGAGATACAAGCTTTACGTGACAAAGTGAACAGGATGAATCAACAACAGGAGCCGCGGTTGCACTCGGCTCAGAAAAACCCTGTTCCCGAACCAGTCGGTCCGCTCTTAGAAGCTCACTCCATGCCGAGGAGTGTGAGGCCTGAGGCACCCCAACACCCTCAGGCGCCGATGTTGGGTCAACATCCTCTCCCGACCCACATCCGAGCCTCGGCTTACTGTAGCACGAGTTCCGACCAATGCTTCGGTCACGTCAGTCCTGGCACTGACGGATCTTCACCATCGGCTAGAACGAATGAGGGGAAGAAGAACTCCGGAGATAGAGAACACCCAAGAAATCGTAGCAGAAAATAAAGACCCGTGGGAGAAGCAGTTCGAAGAGCTCAACGACAAATTCTTAGCTCTGAAAAATAAGCAACCACCGACGTCAATTCCCGCTGCCGTTCAGGCAATGATGGAAGAGACCGAACCTCCCTTCACCCTGAAAATCATGGACAAGGTGATGCCTTAGAGGTTCCGGATACCTCCCGTCATCCAATATTCTGGATCTAGGGACCCGTCCGAGCACGTGGAAGCCTACCGCTCCTGGATGCAGATCCAGACGACGATAGATGCTATGATGTGCAGGGGGTTCTCGATCACTTTTACAGGATCCGCTCGGAGTTGGTACCGGCAACTCAAACCAAATTCCATCAGTTCCTTCGTAGAGTTGAATCAACTATTCCTTACCCAGTTCATAAGTGGTAAGAGAAGCCGAAAGCCCAACACTCACTTGCTCGTTATCAAACAAGGGCCGAAGGAGTTGCTGAAAGATTACATCGCTCGCTTCAACGAGGAAGCGTTACTGGTGGAAGATTATGATGAAAAAATGGCGCTCGCAGCTGTGTTCAGCTTCTTGAAAGAAGGGAGATTCACCTTCTCCATTGGAAAGAACTCGCTAAAAACACTAGCTGAACTTCTGACCAAAGCTCAGAAGTACACCAATGCAGAGGAATTCTCCAATGCCCGTAAAAGTGTCCAAGTGACAGAGACGAATGGCAAAGGGAAGAGGCCTAGGAACGAGGAATCCTAGCCGTCTAACAAGGGACTGATGACCGCGCTCCTCGCGATCGTCGTCCGAGCAGAAGGCCAGAGGGAAAATTCCGCTCCTATACCCCCCCTGAATACATCAACTGAACAGATTCTCTTAGATATCCGAAGGGAAAAGTTGTTGAATGACCTGTCTGCATGAGGGCCGACCCAGATCATCGAGACAAGCGTAAGTACTGTCGCTTCCACCGAGACCATGACCACAATACGGCTTACTGTGTAGATCTCAAAGATGAGATCGAAACCCTTATTCGGAAGGGACATCTGCGTCGATACACCAAGGAAGGAAAAGCCGCTCGGAAAGGAGAAAGAGAGCGAGAGCCGCCAAACAACATCACAGATGAGCCTGCCAAAATCCGTATCAGCTTCAGGGGCTCGTCTGGAGGAGGAGATTTAAATAGGGCGCGAAAGGCTCACTCTCGGAAGCTTGAATCAGAACATACGTCCATTTAACCGAGTGGCCCAGTAAGGAACTTCGGGTTAATCCGTATACTCTGACCTTCACAGAAGAAGACGCACGCGGAATCCAACACCCACACGATGATGCCCTAGTTGTGACTATGACCATAGCGAACCGAAAGGTATACCACATCTTGGTTGACACCGGGAGCTCAGCTGACGTGATTTATTCTGAAGCTTTTGAAAGAATGGAGATTCGCGGTCTCATCTCAGACCTGTGAAGACCCCCTGCATGGCTTTGCCGGTGAAAGAGTGAACTCCGAAGGAGCCATCTCCCTCCCCGTGACCGCGGGAGAAGGACAACATCAAGTCACACTTATGGTGGACTTCCTAGTTGTTAATGTACCATCTATACACAATGTCATCCTGGGCAGACCTTCTCTTAACGCAATGAGAGTTTTCGTCTTCACATATCACTTGATGATGAAATTTCCCGCCGAGGGCGGGATAGGCTATCTTCGAGGCGATCAGAGAGAGGCTCGGAGATATTACGTAGTGGCGGTAAAAGAAGGGGTCAATTAAGCAGGCGCTCACCATCGACGTTCTAAACCCCCGAGGGCCCGCGGAAGGCTCATCCGTTAAAGATCTGGAGAAAGTGCCTCTTGATGAAGATGATCCGAGCAGAACTGTCCAGCTCGGAACATCACTGAATCCTGCGCAACGGATTAAAATTTTAACATTTTTACGACAACATAGGGATGTCTTTGCATGGTCCCACCAAGATATGCCCGGAATTTCTCCGGAAGTCATGATCCACAGGCTGAATGTGGATCCAGATCACAAACCTGTCAAGTAGAAAAGAAGGTCATTCGATGTTGAGCGATACGAAGCAATAGTCAACGAGGTCTCCATTCTGCTCGACGCCAGGTTTATAGAGGAGGTGCATTATCCCGATTGGATCGCATTTGTGGTCCTCGTGAAGAAAGCCAATGGGAAGTGGCGGGTCTGCGTGGATTATTCGGATCTGAACAGAGCTTGTCCGAAAGATAGTTTCCCTCTACCTCAGATCGATCAGCAGGTGGACAGCATAGCGGGACACGAATTGCTCTCTTTTCTGTATGCATATTCCGGATATAATCAGATTCTAATGCACCCCCTAGACAGGCAGAAGACTACCTTTGTCATAAACAAGGGACTCTACTGTTACCTGGTCATGCCATTTGGCATGAAAAATGCTGGGGCCACATATCAAAGGCTAGTGAATCAGATGTTCTCCAAACAGATCGGACGCACCATGAAAATGTATGTTGATGATGAAAAGTATCAAAGTATCCGATCACCTGAGAGATTTCGGAGAAACGTTCGTCGTCCTTCGAGAATACCAGATGAAGCTGAATCCGATGAAGTGTACTTTCGGAGTTTGTTTAGGAAAATTTCTTGGTTTTCAAGTCAGTTAGAGAGGTATCGAGGCGAACCCCGACAAGATCAAAACACTCCTCGACATGAGTTCGCCTCGGACTGTCGAATAAATACAATGTCTCACGGGGCGAGTTGCGGCACTCGGACGCTTCATATCTAGAGCAACGGATAAATGTCTCCCCTTCTTCTAACAGTTGAAAGGTCATAAGAAGGTGGAGTGGACGTCGGAGTGCGAGCAAGCCTTTCAGCAACTTAAACGGTACCTGGGTACACCCCCTCTACTGTCCAAACCTGGAGAAGGTGAGCCCCTATTTCTCTACCTCGCAGTCTCAGCCTCGGCCGTCAGCTTGGCCCTGATTAGGGAGGTCGGAGGTAAACAACGCCCCGTTTATTACGTAAGCAAGGCCATAGTACCGGCAGAAACAAGATACTCGGCCCTGGAAAAGCTAGCACTTAGCCTCGTTGTTTCAGCTCGGAGGTTGCGCCTATACTTTCAAGCTCATTCTGTGATCATGTTGACAGATTCCCCCTTCAGACAAATACTTCAGAGACCCGAGGTGTCGGGACGGATGACAAAGTGGGCCATCGAACTTGGTGAGTTCAACATTCAGCTTTGTCCGAAAACGGTAATCAAAGGTCAAGTCGTAGCCGACTTCATCGTCGAATTCACTACTCCGAGCACCGGAGAAATCAATACTGAAGTTGAAGCAAGTCCACCCGCTCCTCCGGGTGACCAAAAAATGGTATCGGACCCAAGATGGGTTCTCTATGTGGACGGGTGATCCAATGTCAAAGGGGCTGGGGCCGGGATCGCCCTGATCGTGCCTGACTCCACGACAATTCAATATGCAATCAAACTGAGGTTCAAGGCCTCAAACAATGAGGCAGAGTATGAAGCTTTGCTGGCAGGACTTAGACTGGCTGTAAGTCTGGGTGTCCAATCCCTTCAGGTCCGATGCGATTCTCAATTGGTAGTAAATCATATATCTACCGAGTACGAGGCTAAGGAAACAAGAATGATTGCTTATCTCGACGAGGCGAGGAAATTTATCGAAAGGTTTTGAAATTGCACTATCCATCAAATTCTGAGAGTGAAAAATTTATGGGCCGACGCCCTAGCACGGTTCGCCTCAGCCGTGGAAGGGAAGATCCCGCAGATCATCCCCGTTGAATTCATAGAGCGACTTAGGATCAACAAGGAGGAGAAAGAAGTCAACCCAGTTCGAGCAAGTCCGACCTGGATCGACCCGATCTATAATTATCTCACGATAGGCGAGGTCCCTGCAGACAAGCTGGAAGCCAGGCGGCTAAGAGTCCAAGCAGCCTGATATATCGTCCTAGATGGTATCTTGTACAAGAAGGGACATTCCCAACCCTACCTCAGGTGTCTCCGGGCCGATGAAACAAATATGTTATATGAGAGATTCATGAAGGAATCTGCGAAAATTATTCCAGCAGTCGGGCCTTGGCCCTGAAGATACTCAGACAAGGGTACTTCTGGCCGACTATCAGGGAGGACACCAAGGACTACGTTCGAAAATGTGATAAATGCCAGCGCTTCGCGGCTGTGCCGAGGCAGCCCGCTGAAGAAATGACCCCCATGAGTAGCCCCTGGCCGTTCACTCAGTGGGGAATCGACATTATCGGCCCTCTACCCACAGGAAAAGGACAAGTCAAGTTCACTATTGTTGCCGTCGACTACTTCACCAAATGGGCCGAGGCTGAGCCTGTCGCCAAAATCACTGAGTAGAAGGTGGTTGACTTCGTCTGGAAAAACATTATCTGCCGATTCGGGATTCCACGCACCATCGTGTCAGACAATGGTCGACAGTTCGACAATGACAAATTTCAAAGCATGTGTCGAGGACTCGGCATCACGAACGCATACTCTTCTCCACGACATCCCCAGTCGAAACGGATAAGTAGAGGCAGTCAACAAAGTCATTAAACACCATCTTAAGACGAAGTTGGAGAAGGCGAAAGGCAGCTGGGCCGAAGAACTTCGTTCATCCTCTGGGCCTATAGGACCACAGTTCAGTCCTCAACGGGAGAGACTCCGTTCTCACTCTCATATGGCTCGGAAGTAATGGTGTCAGTTGAAATTGGTCTCCCTACAGCTCGAGTCGAGAGCTACCAAGAAAGTCAAATTCTAAGCAGATTGCAGTTAACCTGGATTTGCTCGAAGAGGTTAAAGATATCTCGAGGCTTCGAGTCGCTGCTTGGCATCAACAAGTGGCACGATTCTACAATTCGAAGGTCAAGACCAAGTGGTTTCGACCAGGGGACTTAGTCCTCCACCGGGTATTCTAGAATACCGCTGAGCCGGGGGCTGGGACACTTGGACCGAATTGAGAAGGACCTTATCGGGTCGTCCGGTCAACCAAGCCAGGCTCCTACCACTTGGAAGACCTCGAGGGTCGTCAGCTCCCCCACCCTTGAAATGCCGAACACCTAAAAGTCTACTATCCATGATGAAATAGCCTTTAAGGCCCTTAACAAATGTACGCCCCCGGGCGACAGGCCATTAAAGGCCCTCAGCAAGATGTACGCCTCCAAGCGACAAGCCTTCAAGGCTCCTAATAAAATTTGCCTCTTTGCATCTACACGAATGAATTATCTGCTCAGCAAAAGTTGCCTCTCATATGCAGGGGTGGACTTAACATACTAATCCCTTAGAGAAGGGTTAGTACGTTATCCCACAAAAACTCTACACGGCATCCCCTCTAAGTGAGGGGTAAAGCTAAAAAACTGACCCGACTCTCCCAACAGAGTCGGTTCATGGACTAACGGTTGAAGCGAAAAGTTTTCACCAATTGTGGGATGGGTTGACCCCTTAGTGGTCCGGACTCAATAAACGGGCTATGAAGGTCTCAAACTTACAAAAGGGTCGGCACAGCCATCCCTTGACGAAAAAAAACAGCAACCAACAATCGACAACCCACATCCAAAAGTTAACTATGGATTAACACATGGATAATCATCATTCATAAACCTTCACCAGAAGGTTAAAGAGTAATCAGAAAGAAAAGTTTCAACTATTTTATAAAAAAAAGGTTATCCGAGCTACGCAGACGGAGGAGGAGCTTGGGCGTCGGGGGCTTAATCCGGGCGAATGTCATCAGCAGGTGTCTCTCCAGCCTCTTCGAACAACAGGGAGTCAAGGTTAAGGTGTGGATATATGTCCTGGACTGCCCCGATACAATCATCATTGTCGCGGTTGTAAAACGTAGCGGCCTCAGCATCTCTTTCCTTGGAAGTCCTGAAAGTCTTTATATTTGCAGCCACTGCCTCGGCAAGAGAAGCTTCATCCTCAGCCCTTTGAGTTTCTCTCGCCTGAGCGATAGCTCGGGTCTGCTCCTCTGCGGCCTCGACTTTAGCTCGATCAAAGGCTTCACCTAGACGAGCATTCTCCTGAGCCAGCTAGTCTGCTTGAGCCCTGACCTGAGTCAGCTCGGCAGTTGCGGCATCACATTGAGCTTTAAAGTCCTCTACGACCCCTTGTAGTCGCAGCTCCTAGCTTCGAGGTCAGTCACGACCTCCTTTAGCCGAACCTCCCTAGCTTTCCCATCTTCAAGCTGCTGACGCAACTCGCCCTGCTCCAGACGAAAGAGAGTTGCCTCATTCCGCAAGACTTCCACCTCAAATCGGAGTGCCTCCACTTCGGCGTTTATCTTCCGACGCTCTCGCACTCTTTCCCAAGCTAGGAGGAGCCTCGGAACGGACTAAATAAAAACAAAGGCAAGGAAATAAGAAGGTACGCAAGAAAAATGAAGATTAAAATATATGAGGAGAAGGAATACCTTGTAAAAGACCGTCGCCAGATCGTTCAGGAAGGAGTCATCTGACTTGGAAAGCAGATTGACAATCTCTTCTTCCGGAGCGTGTTTGGCCGCCCAGTGAGCCGAATAAGACATATGGAAGCCCAGCTCGTATCTCGTGCCACTCGTCCTCACATGCGCCGAGCCTCCCTCCTCTGCGGCCCCGATCCTACTACCAGCTGAAGCCTGAGCTTCAGCTCCGAGATCGCCTCCAACCTCGGGAGGAGTAATCATGGCGTCGGCCATCCGAACGGTTTCCTCCCGCTCGGATGATGAAGGGATAACTATGCAGGAAGCCGATAGTTGAGCTTCCCCTATGGGAGGAACGATTGCAGGCGGAATGGAAGGAGATATGGCTGCGGGAGTTGGAACGGTGGTTGTTGGGACTGGAGCCTCAGCAAGTGCCGGAGCTGTCGTAGCCGGAGCTGTCGTAGTTAGAATCGTAGCCGCGACCGTAGTTGGAGTCGTAGCCACGACCATAGTTAGAGTCGTAGCCGCAACACCCAGGCTTGAGGGGCCCACTCCACGAGGAGTAGCTCGCTTCCTCCGAACGGTGGTCTTTGTCCGGGGCTTGTCACTCAACAGCTCTTCCACCGTCGGAGTGACTTTCCTTCTCCGAGAACTAGATGCCTCGGCCATGCCTACGTAAAGAACGATAAATCAGCAACTAAACAAACAGGTCTGATTCCAAAGGAACAGAATGAAAACTTACTGAAAGACGTCGGGAGAGGTTGGGACTTGCACAGCCCAAACCAATGAAGGTTGGTGGCAGTAATCAGGTCTGACCAGGAGCAAAGTTCTCCCGATCGTGCCCTATTCTTGGCAATGCGGTTCTTCTGAGCCGAGTCGAGGGGAGGTGTATCCCTTTGAAAGTCTACAAAGATAAAGGACGAAGGTCTTAGTCCGACCTACGTAATAGAGGAAAGCATAAAGGTAAAGAAAATTAACTAGTCCAACCTAGTTTTAAAAATTGAGTTGAAACCCGAGTTGTAAGAGTCCCGACTTCAGCCGTCGGTGCCTCCCATTCGCCCGCAGTCCAGAACCATTTATTCTTCCAGTCCTTATTAGAAGACGGAAGATTCATCACCAACTCCGACCCTTTGCTGCATCGGGTCGCGAAGTAGTACCATAGTTCTTGACTATCGTGCTTAATCAGGTACAAACTCATCAGTTCCGCTGGGGTCAATTCTGAGTTCCTGACTTGACGCTAGATGATGAAGGCAGAGATCAGCACCTTCCAAGCATCGGGGGTGAATTGCGTAGGAGCTAAGCCTAAGTAGGCTGTCATGGCTCGGACGAAGGGGTGCAGATGAAGTCGAACCGCACATTACAATACGTAGAGAAAAATAGCGACCTCTCCCTCAGCAGGCGCGCCAACAGTATCGAGAGCTCAAGGGCCCTTATCCGAACGGAGTTCGGGATGTGAAACTCCGAACGGATCCATTCCATTTGAGACTCCGAGAGTATAGAGCCTCCTGGGACTACCTCCGAGGCCCGCACGCTTGCTTGCTAGCATCTCAGCGGCCTCGGCAGTTGCAGTCCGGGAGGCCCGACTGGCCTTCTTTCTGCCAGCTCTACGAGTCAGAGCCCCAGTCTCCTTTTGCTTTCGGGGCGGGGGGTATAAGGGCACAGCTTCATAGGGGCCTTCAGAGGCCCCTCTCCCGCTGCCAAACTCCCTAACTCAGAATCATCACCATAGTCCCGCACGGTCTCCAGGTCGGACGACATCTTAAGTAAGGAAAAAGAAATGCAGAGGGACGCAAGGAGAATCAATGGACGGTCACCGGGAATCGCTTCTACCAGAACTACTCAATCAGTCGGAATCGCCCAGTGGAAAACCCTGAGTGACCGGAATCGCCTTCGCCGAAAATCGCCTCCTCCAATATCGGCTTAAACACAACGCAGAAATGGATCGAAATCTTCGAAGGAGGGTTTTTATAGACCCTACCGAATCCTTGCATTAATGACCAACAATGATGGCCACAGTCAAATAATCAGGAGCCGGCCTCGGAGCTGATGTGGAAACACACCATTGGCTCGAGCTCTGTCGGGCGGGAGGCTTTTGACATCAATTGGCGTGCTACGGATAAAGCGAAGCAACGCCCGAATAATGAAAGGTTTTGTCCGATGCACTATTCCAGGTACATGTGGCAACATATCATAGGCGAATAACAATTCGAAATCGTAACCGTCGCCACGCGTCCATTGCGCATAGACCCGTGAGCTGGAAGCCCTAAGGGCGTGAAGTTTCAAAACGTAACAACTTTGGCATGCTCGGGAGAATCGGCGGATGAGGAGCTTGATCTTCCATGTGTTTACTCTCCGAGCCCTTAGTAGACCTCAAAGAGTAGGGGGCTTCTGTTATGGGAAGATTCAAGCTCATTGTAATTTCGAGGCCTGATGCCATATTGAGCCGATTGGACGGATAGCTAGTAACTCGGCTCAGATCACGAGAGCGGAAAATATCCGATGAAGACCCATAACCACTCCGATTGGAACCTGCCTGCCCAGAGGTCTGAGCTGACTCCACATTCCGAGGCGGGCGTTCCTCAAGCCGAACTTAGAAATTACTATAAACGGACATGGCCGATTACTTCGCCCGAAGATATGCATGATGCACACGATATATTACACGATCCTTGGATTGCGCACAGTATTTCCACGATCCGAAAATCTCTCTGATTGAGTGAATCATGTCGTGATTAACGGACCCAGACCATTCGACAGTCAGGTATAAATACATTGGGACCCCATTGCTACAGGTACACAAGCTCTGACGCTCACCCTCTACAATTCTACTTAGACCCCGATTCCCTTGACCTGACTTAGGCATCGGAGGGTCTCCCGGCCAAGCCAGGGTCTCCTTTGCTCACCTTTTCGTGCAGGACCAGAGTCTATCCGAGTAGTGGAGTGCAATTCAGATTTTGACCTCGATCCAGATTTTGACCTCAACAATTTTTATTTTCCATCCAACCCATTGATAAAGTCAAATAGACTTGGATGATCCAAATCTTTTGTGTCCTAAAAAAGATTTTAATAGTCATTCACTTGTTTTATCAGTGGTGTGGTTAGCCAGATATTTGGATCTTCTTAAGTTTTGGGATAACTGCATAAAATGAGTCGGAAAAATGGATGGGCGGCTTTAATATATTAAAAAAATAAATCATGAAGGTGGGCCCACAAGGTAAGGATAACACCCGTTCAGGAGTTACCCGGGTAACATCTCATCCGCTCCCGGTCGGTGGTGTGTGTGACACCACGCAATCCGCTTCCCATGTAACCCGGGATACAAGGAAAGCCGCGTCCGAATAGCAGATTATCCTCTGCATGTCTTCAGGTCGTGGATCTTCTCAAAATACAGACAAGAGAGAGATAGAGATAGAGTGCACAAGGATTATACGGTGAAAAATAAAATAAAAGAAGTGACTTTACCATAGATGGACTAAATCCGAAATCAGATTGATGGGACGAACCTAGCATTTTATTAATTCCTTTTGATTGTTACTCATATTCACCGTCCATTTCCTGATCACAAATCTGACGGTTGTAATAGTCCTCTAATTTGATGTTTTTATTACGCCCCATGCACTCTCTGTACAATTTCATTGGGATACCCAAATGCCACGTGTGCAGTATCATTATGCCTTCCCAGATTTTAAATAAGATCCATTCACTATACCTGAAAATTAAATTGCATCCTAACGTTGCGTCCCATAGCTAAAGCTGCTATTTCTCGAGAGATTTGTCGGATCTGAGGCTCACCCTTCTTACGACTTCAGGGGCCACGTATGCTCATTGATCCTAGCCGTCCATTAAAACGGCCAGCTCTCGGATAAGCCATTGCCCAAAAATTCAAACTGGAAATGATGCATTCTTGGTGGATCTTACAACGTCCATTAGTTAGACGGCCAGTATATTTTTAGCCTCTTCACCTTTTCGGTATAAAATTTTATTTCCGTCAATTGATGGCTATCTTTTGCATGGTTCAGACTATCCAATTAATCTGCGATTCGGCCAATGACCTATCCAAGACGTTGCTGATCTAATAGACGGCTCGGATCAATGAGCACATTAGCTGATGATTGCTTCTAAGGGCGCGGATTGGATTATGACAATGCCATTAGCGACCTCACTGCTACGTGGATTATGTATGTCTTTTATTCCCGTCCATCCATCTTTCAGCTTATTTTACGCCCGAAAATAAGTACATACAAATCTCAAGTGTACCACACCACAGGAAAACAGTGGTGATTGCAAGCCCACCAGGGATGAAGGGAAAACACAAATATCAGCTTGATCCAAAGCTTTGGTGTCCTCAAAAAGTTTCATGGTAAGCTTTCAATTACTATTGTTTCCTATGGTGTGGTCTGCTTGAGATCTTGATCTGCCCCGCTTTTGGGCTAATGAGGTAAAATGAGATGGAAAAATGGATGGAAGGGGTGGATAAAACACATAGTGAAACAACCTGATTTTTTCAATATTGGGAATCAAATCCCACGTCTCCCTTTTGTATAGCCACTTAGTTTTGGATCGGCTCCATTTTTTAGCTCATGTCCCAACGTGGGCAGGCAAAGCTGTTGGACAGAGTGAATTTGTTACAACAGCTTAATGGGGCCCACTGCATTTCATAAGAGAAAAAAAGTCTACACTCACGGAAGCACGTCACCGCCTGAACCCTCTCCCTCTCTTCTCTCTCTTCTCTTCTCCGCATCACAACGAGGGTCTCGGACCCATCTTCGACTTCAAACCCACCATCCAAGGACAATGATCTGAACCGTTCATTCTGCGGGTCCCATTAATCCGACCCAACCTATTAAGAAAACAACAATAACGTGCAATGTTGGTCTGAAACCAGAGGAATATAAGTCGCTTTCCTTGCTGAACGTCGCCATGAAACTCTTAAGCAAACCGATTTTTCTCCATTACTTCTTCATCCATTTAAATCAGAAAGAAAGAGAGAAGATGAAGAGTTAAGCTAGAGAGAGAGAGAGAGAGAGAGAGAGAGAGAGAGAGAGAGAGAGAGAGAGGGAGAGAGAGAGAGAGAGAGATCGGATCAGGTCTTCGGAATTGCAGTCGAGCCGAGTTGCGTTTGGATTTATTAGATTGTTTTCCTCTCAACAGAGTTGCGTGATCTTATGCAAATCTAGAATTTTAAAATGTTTGTATATTTTATTTCAAAATTTATATATTTCTGCATTTTCTTTGTTATAATTAATTAATTAATCCCAAATAATAATTATTTGATTCTTTGATATTTAATTAGATTATTTTATGTTATTTGCTTGCATAGAATAGGTCAAAGTAATTGTTAAATTAAATTCAAGATAATGAGTTTTTTCTCTTTAATTATATATCAAGTTCAATTTATTCATATGATATATATATATATATATATATATATATATATATATATATATATATATATATATATATAATAAATCTCTGATATAAATTAAATGTAAGTTCTTAAATTCTAAATTTAAATCAGATATAAATACAAATTTTGATATAATTAATAATAATATGATTTAAATTAGAGTAGCTTAAATATAATTAAATAAAAGATTTTTTAATTATAAAATATATTGATCAAAGATATTGAATAAAAAAATAATATTATAAAATAAAATAAAGTTATTACGTTGCTATATTAACTTGACTATGAATTTGAAATTTTAGATTTTATTTTATTTTATTTTATTATTTTATTATTTTGAAATTTCTAGATTAGAGTGACCTTAGAGAATTAGGTTGATCCTAGCATTAATCTAATTATTCTAGTTAGTATTAAAATTGTCAACCAAATTCAACTTGAATAGATTTGAAAAATTTTAATTTATATTTAAGTTTGAAGAAAATCAATGATCAATAATCTGTAAATATGAAGTTATATTTGTATCTGTGCATTTAATTTATCAAAGTAATCATTTAATCCAAATTATCATAGTTAATTAAAATTTTGATATATTTAACTGGTGGCTATTTAATAATGGTATTAGTCAATTTGATTATTAACTTTAGTATCAATATTCAAATAAATAAATATGGTTTTAGATAGATTTACTTTTAAAATAAATTCTAAATGAATAGATCAATTATATAAACTAATTAAGATATATTTAAAATTAATTTTTAATTGAATTCTAGATAAAATTTTAGGATAATTATTAATGATAAACATAAGCTTAGATTTTAAAATTTTAGGTTAATTGATCCATATTGATTAATTTAATCTAAAATTTGGTTAAGTGAATTCCAATTGGTTGAGTAAATTTTAGATTTACTAGGGAAATTAATTGAAGATAGATGATTGATTAGTTACTAAATATAAGTTAATTTTAAACTATGGATCATAGTTTATATTAATTGGGTAACTTAGAATAAATTCCATACTAGTAAAAAAAGATTTATAAATCATTAAACTTAGTTTGTAATTAAATTACTTTAATGGATAATTCTTAAATTATTAAATCACTTGAGAATATGTTAGATTATTTTAAAATTATTGATGACTATTAAGCCTATTTTAAATTTTAAGTAATATAATTGTTAGATTTGATCTAATTTTAAAATGGTTATAATTAAATTAACAGGTTAATTAACAAATTGAGCAAAAATCAAAATTTCAAGGCTAAAATAGGAATTCCAATAAAGTCAGGGATTTCTAGCAAATTCTCCATCTGTTATAGAATGCAGCCTGAACATTCTTGAAAATTCAAATTTTAGTCGGTTATAGTTAACAGCCTAATTTACAGATAATTTCAATGGTTAATTTCTAACAACACCAAAATTCTTCAATATTGTTTTCAAATCGGGAATTCATTGTATTTTGTTTAAATGAGGTTGTTTGTTATAGATGCATTCATTGTGCGAATTTTATTACGTTCATATCATGCATCATTATCATTTGAATTGTGGGGAAAAATAGTAGGAGCAAGTATGGTGATTATGCCTCTTGAGTGAAAAACTCTAAAGCCAGCAAGTTTGACAATTGTGTCTCTTTAGTGAAAGACCCTATAACTTGTTAGATCCTTCGTAGTCTCTTTTGTATACGATGTATAAGTACAATTGTGTGTGCAAGCGTACGTCAAAAGTACAATTGGAGTATTAGTCTGACCAGCTAACGTATAAATGGGTCTCTCACCACGAGGTACTAATGCGTGGACATTAATGCAACGTGGCCATACACTAAGTATAATGTTGTAATTAATATTGATGAATGTTTATTTTGGTTATTTATGTGGATTCATAGAAAGTAACAGATGCATACATTCCCTACACTCGATTGTATAATAAATTATGTTGTTTATTTTTGTTTCAAATTTATCTATTTGTTTAATAAATTTTATAAAAATATAAAAACTTTATATTTGTGTATGAAATAATCCTATTGAGTTGTTATACTCATGTTAATTTAAACGATACAAGTGTCAAGTTGGATTATTTTGAGCAAACGGCCCTTTATTATTACTTGCTTTGTTATTAGGTTTAGTTTGGAATTTCAAAGGTTGATGTAATAAGTTAAGTGATTTAGTTTGAGTAACAATTTAAGTTGTAAACGGTATGATACAATGTTTCTTTACTTAACTTTGAAATTAGTGGGTACCATCTTTTAATTTGAATATGTATGTTTATAAAAGATTGAATGCCTACACGTACAGTGATGAATTCATTATATTTAGTTCACGTGCTTGAAATTTGAGTATTGAGTAGTCCTACTCGAGTACCCGGGTTTCAGGGCGTGACAGGTTGGAATCAGAGCCAAGTTTAGATTAAAACCGTGGACCTAAGGTAGGGTTAAACTTAGAGACATTAACTAGGATGCACTCACAACACTAATGTCAGAGCCTCATAAGAAGCTCATTGCCCCGATACCACAAAAAATGACTCACTTATGACTGAAATTATTAAAGTCATAGGAAATGTTACGACTCTTGTGGGCTATCAGATAAGACGTACTCAAGTGCAGGGTCAGACCCAACCTGTTCCCTTAGCTAACGAAAGAGTGAGAACCTTATTAGAAAGGTTCAAAAGATAGATGTCAATCGTGTTTAAGGGTGGGCTTAACTTAACCGAGGCAGAAGGATGAAAGAAACAGATGGAGAAGATCTTCACGGTTATGAGGTGTGATGAATAACAAAAGGCAGAATTGGCCATATAAATGTTGGAAGGGGAAGCAGACCATTAGTGGAATTCAGTCGTTAGGGCGAACCCGAGAGTTGAAGCCTGTACCTGGATCTTGTTTTGTGAGAAGTTTGATAATAAATATTTTCTTTTGTACATGCAAAATCAAAAGGCAGAAGAATCGATGAAATTAAAACAGGGTGACATGATTGTGGGCTAGTATGATGTCAAGTTCATGGAGCAATTGCAATTTACAACTTTCCTAGTGTCTAACGAAACTCATAAGGTACATAAATTTGAGGGAGGTTTGAGAGCCTTCATTCATAGTCGATTATCCCTTTTCGTATAAAAGACCTATGCAAAAGTATTGGAATATGCCTTAGTAGTGGAGAAAGACATCAACGAATATTGAAAGAATTGTGATTAAAAGAATGACGTAAAGAGCGGTACTAGAACTACTTCACACATATTGTCAGCCCGACAAGATGCAGCTAAAAGACAGATGATAACACCGACATCGATGGCCAGACCGATGGCGGCACTACCTTCACCACGATTTCCAGGATTCTGCCATAATTGTGGACTCGAGGGTCACACCTCTCGTTTCTGTCTCAGACCACAATGCACTCAATATCCACAAAGATCGAGACCATCACAACAATCCTTCAGGCCTCCTCAGCAACATTCGTCGACGTCTATGTCCTAACAACCTACACTACACCCTTTCGTGTCATAGCCATCTTCGAGATCGCCTCAGCCATATCCATACAGGCCGCTACAGTTGTACCGATGCCATCAAGGAAGGACCTTCATCGGTATATTAGATACCACATCAATAGTCGCAACAACAGGTTAGACCTCAATAGTACTAGTAGTAGAGGAAGGGATGTCAGATGCCATGACCACGAGCCTAAGGCCGAGTCTACACCCTAATACAACTAGGGGACGGCATAATACAATCATACGAGGACTTGGTGTAGCAATATGAGGGCCCAACTCAGAGTTATGATGTCCCAACACAATCCAAGGATGAAGTGACCCAAACTTATGATGATGCCACACCCCCATATGACTACCCAACACCACTAGTAGATGATATTATACAGGTAAACATCGAGGCTACCAGCATGCAGTCAAAGGTACCATCGTCATTTATTTATCCTTAACTATAATGTTATTTGACTATGAAACATCACATTTATTTATTTCTTACTATATTTTATGCGCTTGGGTTATCACCTACTCCATTAGATAAAAAGCTAACGGTAGCAAATTCCCTTGATAATTCAATACATGTAAGGTAGGTTTGTAAATCCTGTCCAATCATGATAGGGAACATAAATTTACTAATTAATCTTATAGTCATGCTGATGCGACAATACAATATTATATTGGGGATTATTATCTCTATATCAGGCCAAAATCGTTTGTTTTAGAAATATGGTCATATTGAATATCATTGGGTGACCACCTTTACAATTCCATGGAATGTAAAGGAAGGGAGTTCCGATTAATTTTTTAGCCATCTCGAAAGTTGAATCCCAAGAGTAGAGAAAATTTCGTCTGTTAATGAACTTCCATATATATATTTCAAGATATCCCTGGATTACATGCAAAGAGAGATATTGATCTTGCAATCGATCTGGTACCTGGGACTATGCCAATCCTAGAGCACCATATCGCATGATTCTTGTTGAGTTGAGAGAATCAAAGGAGCAACTTCATCAACTCTAAGATCAAGCCTTCATTAGGGCTAGTACGTTAGCATGGGGGTGTGCTAGTATTATTTGTAAGAAATTAAGAAGGACGAATCTTTTAGGTTGCGCATTGATTACCGTCAACTTAATAAGGTGACTTTAAAAAACAAGTACCCACTGTCGAGAATAAATGATTGATCAGTTGAAGGGAGCTAAATACTTTTTAAAGATAGGCTTTTGGTATGGATATCATAAGTTGGGGATTAGAGATGAAGATATTTCCAAGACTACCTTTAGGACTTGATATAGTCATTATGAATTTCTAGTTATGCCCTTTAGACTAACGAACGCCCTGACAATATTCATGGACCTCATGAATAGGGTCTTCAAAACGTATTTGGATCAATTTGTGACAATGTTCATAGGTGATATCTTAATTTACTCCAAGACGCAAGAGGATCATGCGAAACACTTTCAAGTAGCTCTATAAACTCTAAAGGACAATTAGTTGTATGTCAAAGCTTCGAAATGTGACTTTTAGAAGAATAAGTAAAGTTTTTAGAGCACGTGGTGTAAGAAGACCCATCTAAAGTCGATGCAATGTTAAATTGGGAGCAGCCTACTAATGTTACAGAAGTGCATAATTTTCTTGGATTTTCTGGTTATTATAGAAGGTTCATTGAGGGATTCTCCAATATAGTAAGATTGTTAATTAACTTGACCGATAAGGGCACATCTTTCAGATGGAATGAAGATTGCGAGCAATCTTTCTTTGATTTAAAGAAACGATTAATGGAAGCCCTAATACTTCCATTACTGACTGAAGGTGAAAGATTTGTGGTATATACTAATGCATCTTATCAAGGGTTGGGATACGTGCTGATGTAAAGGGGTAAAGCAATAGCATATGCATCTAGACAGTTGAAACCCCATGAGCAGAATTACCCTACACATGACTTAGAGCTTATAGTCGTAGTGTTTGCCCTAAAAAATTGAAAGCACTACCTTTATAGTGAGCAGTTTGAACTGTACTCAAATTGTAAGAGTTTTAGGTATCTTTTTTTTTAAAAGAACATAAATATGTACCAGAGGAGATGGTTGGAGTTCTTAAAGGATTATCATTTTGACATATGCTATTATCTGGGCAAGGAGAATATCGTAGCCGACACGTTTAGCAGGAAGACATGTAAACTTGTGGTAAGTTTAATGATTAAGAATGAGATATGTTTAATATAGTTAAAGGATTTTGATGTCAAATTCCGTATTGAGGAACATTGGGCTTATATCGGTAACTTAGTGGTGCAACCCACTCTGGTATGTAATCTCTTAATTATCCTTTTAAATTAGTCCTTTAGTTCTTATATTAAGAGTTGGTCATTCAAAATTTTCTTTTTACTAGGTGCAACGAATAATGGAAGCACAAAAGGATGATACATGGCTACAAGAGAGAATAATAGAAGAAGCAGGAAAGGTTAACTTGGAGTGGTGAGTAAGCTCTAATAGTGAGATCATATTTCGAGGGAGATTACGTATTCCAGACATACCTGAATTGAAATAAGAAGTTTTAGATGAGGCACACAATATAAAATTCACAATCCACCCAGGAGGAACCAAGATGTTCCTTGATGTGCAACGTCAATATTGGTGGAATAATATGAAGAGAGAAATAGCTGACTATGTATCTACATGCCTTACTTATCAACAGGTTAAAATGAGCATCAGAAGCCGCCAGGACTTTTATAACTGCTACGAATCACTAAGTGGAAGTGAGAGCACATATCGATGGATTTCATTCTCGGCCTACTGAAAACAAGTCGTCATCTTTATGTGTTAGTGCACTAATTTTTTGCACCTTGGTTTGTCAATCACGTGACCCGTTGTGTCCTTAGTCGGTTGAGCCTTTAGAAAGTGAAGACTGAAGATACAAGCGGAGTAGAAGCATCAAGGAGCACAAACAGGTAAAAGAGATGCCTTATTGACCCTAACCCTTAACCAAAACAACTCCATAGCCTCAAGATGATCTTGTCCCAATTAGGAATATTAATTTGATAATCCCTTAGCCTTATAAGTCCAAGAAAAATATGATAAACAAGGCTAGAAGAGGTGTTAATCTATTGTGTAGAAAATAGCCCAAAACAACATATTCCAGGCCATGTTGGATGGCATTGAGTTGCCATCAAACAATCTTTGATGGCATGAAGACCTAGACAATGGCATCGATTGAGAGCGGGGAATGTCCAGCAACCAAACTAAATTTATGGTTGAAATTCTTAATGGCATCGTAACTTATGTTTCGATGGCATCGACGTCCCTTCAATGGCATCAAAACTTATGTTTCCTCGATGGCATCAATCGAAATCCTGAAATGCCCAGCAAGGTTTTTGGAAAATTTTCTCAGATTCTCTCGATGGCATTGAAGTCACTTTGATGGCATCGAAGTAAGATTTTTAATATACAATTGAAGATCGTATCGATGCAATCGAAACAGGTCCAGAATTGTCCAACAAGCAAATATGATTTTTAGTAGAAAATCTTGATGGCATCAGGGAGCCCTTCGATGCATTGAAGGAATCCTCGATGGCATCAAAGACCCTTCGATGGCATCAACAGGACTGTTTTCTGCCTTTTTTTTTTTTTTTTTTAAAATCGTTGGAGCTTGAACTGTTTATAAAGGGCATTTGGTTCTTGAGCTTTTTGATCAGTTTTTTGAGCAACCAGAGGTAAGGTGATACCATATGCATATCCCTCACCCAATGCCTCTGTTCCTATGAGTTTTAAGCAATCTCCCTTAAGATTTCAACTCTAATGAGGATTCCAACCTTACCATTGGAAATGTTCTTGAACTCCTCAATTTCCTAGAGATTAGACTTAAGAAATCTTGGTATATCATTGTCCAAGTCCTCTAGGAGCCCATCTAGTTGAATCCCTTGTGATAAACAACTACCCATTACTTGTAGGAGATTTAACCCACTTCTATCACCTTAGGCATCTTAGTGGAGCATCTACTGCAAGGTGGTGATCATCGAGCTGAAGTCGTGGCGAAGCAGCAATAACGTGATTGGGGGGCATCGAGGAGCTAATTGAAGCACAGAAGAGGAAAGATCTAGAAACCCAAGAGGAGCATCAAAAGGGACTTAATTTGACAAGTAAGTGTCATGTGTAGGAGTCCATGTTTGTGCTCTATCCTCATGTAGGTTGGAATACAAGAGTTTGTTTTCAAACTTACTTCGGTTCTTTTGTAGGACCTTGACCTATGTGGCCTAAATCTGTGGTTCTTGTGTAGGACCTAGGTTATTAGTTAGCCGATGGAAAAACCAACTCAAGTCCTTGTGTAGGCCTCTGGTGGGATTATACGTGTCGGGTTCGAGAGTAGGACCCTTGCTCTTGTGTAGGATATAAATCTTAGGTTCGGGATTATGACATTTGCTCTTGTGTAGGGCATAAATTTTAGGTTCTTGTGTAGGACCTTGGCCTGTGTGGCCTAAATTGTCGGGTTCGGGACTAGGACCCTTGTCCTTGTGTAAGACATAAAGTCTAAGTTCTTGTGTAGGAAATTTGTTCTTGTGTAGAGCATAAATTGTAGAGTCCTTGTGTAGGGTTGTAAAGGTTTGAGGTGAACCTGATTTAAAACCTTCGATAGTGAAATCTGGTACAACTCATGGGTTGAGTGCGTCCGTCGGGAGTGGAGTAGGCACATAGCCAAACCACTATATATGATCATATTTGGGATTAATATTTGTGCACTTATTTAATTATGCTTATGTGTCTTGAATGTTTAATTATGGTGCATGATTAGATGAATGTTTAAGATTGATAAGAATCACATCCGGC
>JAJHSJ010000007.1:45589141-45852748 GCA_021015155.1 Magnolia officinalis
TCCTGGTTGTCGACTACCCCTCCATCTATAATGTCATCATCGGGTGACCTTACCTCATCATCCTTCGAGCAATCGTGTCAACATATCACCTAGCAATGAAGTTCCTGATTGAGCACGACATCGGGTTAGTCAAAGGTGATCAACAAGAACCTTGGCAATGCTACTCCTTGGCATTGAGAATGCGAAACCGAGTGATAACCATCACTTCCTTCGATCCCAAGGAAGATTATGCCAAGCGAGGATGCCCAATGGAAGACCTCATACCCATTTCTCTCAACGAATTTGACCCAACATGTACTGTCCAGGTCAGGTCATCACTAACTTCAGCACTACGGGATGAGATGATGAACCCCCTTTGACGACATTCTGATGTGTTTGCCTGATCACACCAAGACATGCCCAGAATCGACCTAAAGGTGATGGTTCATAGATTAAATGTCGATCTCGATCACCAACCTATCAGGTAAAAATGACGGGCATTCAAGCCGAACTGTACGCCATCATAGGGGAAGATGTTGGGAAAATCCTCGAAGCAGGTTTCGTAGAAGAAATATATTACCCAGACAAAATAGCTAATGTCGTCCTGGTGAAAAAAAATCTAATGGGAAGTGGCGGGTTTGTGTAGACTACACTGACCTGAACAAAGCTTGCCCTAAGGATAGCTTTCCTCTCCCTAGGATCGACCAGCTCGTCGATAGCACAGTCGGGCACGAGCTCCTAAGATTCATGGATGCCTATTTAGGTTACAATCAAATCGCAATGCACCCCTATGACAAACAGAAGACGACCTTTATCACTGACAAAGACCTCTAATATTATAAATTCATGCCCTTTGGGTTGAAAAACGTTGGGGCCACATACCAGCTACTTGTCAACAAGTTGTTCACCCAGCAGATCGGGCACTCCATGGAAGTTTATGTAGATGATATGCTACTCAAGAGCATCAAAGCTGCGGACCATCTCTCCGACCTTGAGGAGATGTTTCGTGATCCTTAGGAAATATCATATGAAATTAAATCTAAGCAAATGTGTTTTTGATGTCAGTTCGAGGAAATTCCTCGGGTTCCTGGTCATCCAAAGGGGGATAGAGGCAAATCTCGATAAGATCCAAGCCCTACTTGACATAAGCTCACTAAGAACGACGAAAGAGATCCAGTGCCTCACAGGAAGACTAGTCGTGCTCAGTCATTTTTCTCCCGAGCCATGGACAAATGCCTTCCCTTCTTCAAACAGTTGAAAGGAAATCAAAAAGCAGAGTGGACAGAAGAATGCAAGCTCGCCTTCCAAAAGCTCAAGCAATACATGGGGTCTTCACCATTGCTTTCAAAGCCTGAGCAAGGTGAGTCACTTCTACTATATCTAGGAGTCTCATTAATCGTAGTCAGTTCAGCCCTCATCAGGGAGCAAGGATGGGAACAATTGCTTGTGTACTACATCAGCAAGGCCCTGGTCCCGACAGAAACTAGGTACCTAGACATCAAGAAGCTCGCCCTAGCCTTAGTTGTTTCAGCACGGCGTTTATGACCATACTTCCAAGCCCACACCATTGTAGTCCCAATAGACCAACCCCTCCGCCAGGTGCTCCAGAAACTTGAAGTCTCAGGAAGACTCACGAAATGGCCAGTCGAACTCAACCAGTTCGATATCAACTACCGACTCCGAACAGTCATAAAAGGCCAAGCAGTGGCTGACTTCATTGTCGAGCTTGTATCCAAAAACAATTTGGAAGCCAGCCCCAACGTACAGAACGAACAATTTGAAGATCAGACTACCAAGTTGGATTAATAGGCATGGACGTTGCACGTAGATGGTTCATCCAATTTTAAAGGCAGCGGAGCCGGGATAGTGCCAGAGGCTCTTGACCAAACCTGCATATAGTATGCCTTGAGATTTGGATTTTAAGTGTCGAACAACACAGCAAAATATGAAGCCCTGTTTGCCAGACTCAAGCTGGCAGTAGCAATGGGAACCTAACACCTGGAAGTCCAAAGCGACTCACAACTCATCGTCAATCAGATAACCAGTGAGTACCAAGCCAAAAAAGAAAGGATGAAAGCCTACTTACAAAAAGCCCAAGAACTGATCGACAAATTCTCAAATTGCAATATCAGCCTAATCCCCAGGTCGAAAAACTCCAAGGTAGATATGCTAGCAAAGCTCGCCACAACAACAGGGGACGATATCCCAAAGTTAACTCTAATCGAGTTCCTAACTGAGTCGAGCATCACCGAGACTGACCCAAGCACAGTCCTTTCAGTAAATCCAGGACCGACTTGGATGAACCTAATAATCGACTATCTTAAAGAAGGAAAATTGCCCGAAGCTCGATTGGAGGTGTGTAAACTTCAGTCTAGAGTAGCTTGGCACACTATGGTTGAAGACATTATATACAAAAAAGGATACTCCCTCCCTTACTTCAGATGCCTTCGACCTAATGAAGCTAAATACGTCTTGAGAGAAACCCATGAAGGCATTTGTGGTACCTACTCTGGCAGTCGGCCCCTCGCTCACCAAGTTATCCGACAAGGATATTTCTGGCTAAACATCCAGATAGACGCTAGGTAGTATATTAAAAAATGTGACAAGTATCAGTGATTCGCGATGATACCCTATCAACCGCCCGAGCAGCTAACCCCTATGACAGGACCATGGTCCTTTGCTCAATGGGGGATCGACATCATCAGCCCCTACCAACTGGCAAGGGGCAGACCAAATATGAGTCATCACAATCGACTATTTCACTAAATGGGTTTAGGACAAGCCCTCGACTAAGATTACTGACTTCGTCTAGAAAAACATTATATGCCAGTACGGAATCCCCCACACGATCATCTCAGACAATGGGAAACAGTTCCATAACAACCGATTCTAAGACATGTGTAACAACCTCGGAATCCGGAATGTCTACTCATCACCTCGGCACCCCCAGGCCAATGGAAAGGTCAAGGCAGTTAATAATATCATCAAGTGTTACCTTCGAACGGCCACGGGAGAAATTCCTTTTCCCCGGCCTTCGGCGTCGAAGTCGTTGTCCAAGTAGAAATCGGACTCCCAACCGCTTGGACCCGATCCTACAAAGAACAATAGAACGTCGAGAAGATGACTCTAGACCTGTACCTAGTCGAAGAAAGAAGGGAACAAGCCCAACTTAGAGTTGTAGCTCAGCAACAGCAGGTCACTCATTTCTATAACTCTAGAGTGAAGATGAGGAGGCTCCGAGCTGGGGACCTAGTCCTCCGCAGGACCTTCTAGAATACTAAGGAGCTCAGCTCAGGAACCTTGGGTCTGAACTGGGAAGGCCCCTATGCAATGACGAGCACGAGCCGACCAAGAACATACTGACTCAAGGATATTGAGGGACAACCCCTACCACATCCATGGAACGCAAGCACCTGAAGATCTACTATACGTGATTGATTGGGTCCACTTTTCCTAATATATTGAATCTACGATGTCGAAATCTACACATTTCCTTAAGAAACTACCATAAAAGTCCCAAGTGAAAGGAATTTTACACTACTTTCCTATCTACTAGTGCTCGACCTACAAAAAACTACTGAGGGCTCCCCTTAATACAAGGGAAAATATTTCCTCATTAATGGTCTGGCCCTTAAAGAAGAGGTCAGACCTCCAACTATCGTTACTACTTAAACAACGCAGCCGAAAATGGGTCAACCCGACCATTAATGATATGTTAAACCGATCAACATACTTAGAAAATTCACACAAGTGACCATTGCAAACAAAAAGTTTCCATTGATATCATTAAAAAGTACAAAAATAAGTACATACAAAAAAAGAGGGAGAAGGTAAAGTCAATCCTTAGGGAATGTCCCCAGCCTTAGGCCCGGTAGAAGTAGGAGCTTCGACGAGAGCAAGACTCTTAGCGACATCCTCGGCCAAGCTATCCAGATCGATGCTCGAATGCTTCAGCTTGACTAGCTCCTCACATCGAGTAAAACCTAGGTTGAGATAATCCTCGAGCTCCTCGGTTCGCTCCTTGGAAGCCTTAAAAGCTTCCACCGTAACCAACTTTATCCCTAGGATAGAGGCCTCGACCTCTGCCAACTGAGCTGAAGTCTCCATCAACTTGGAGATTGCCTTTGCAAGAGCGGCTTTTGGGTCCTCCAACGCCGACTACTTTGAAGCACCCTCCAAGAGAGCCTCGTCCAACTGGGTCCTTAGGCCCTCCGATCCTCCCCCAACACCCGCATGGCTCCTTGTAGAGCCTTCGAATGAGCCATGGTAGCATCCCTAGTGCTCGCCACGACCTAGAGTTCAGAGGTCATAGCTTGGAGATCGGCCTCGAGCTTTTCATAATCGCGACCGACCTCCTTAAAAACCAACCGAGTAGACATAAGAGCGGGAGAGCCACCAAATAACAAAAACAAAGTTAAAAACATACTACACAAGTAAGATTCAAGAGGGAAAAGTAGAACGGAGGAGGAATACCACTGAAAAAGGAAAAAGTAAAAGGATTTCCGACTTACTAGAAATCGCCTAGTCCGGTGGAGAGCGAGACAATAAAATGAAAATAAAAGGATGGGCGTTCATTCCCCCTTTATACCCATGCCCAGCCTAGTGCATTAATGACTTGCAATTAATGCTTCAGCACAAGGAGCCGCAATGTTGCATGAGAACGTCCCCTCCCCCCCCCCCCCCAGAGCACGTGGCAAGCGCCCAACCCGAGAACGATCTCGAACAGTAAACCGTGGGCAGTTGGCACCCAGCCGTTCACTCGACAATCAAACGACACCTTCACCCATACCGATCTAAAGATATGTGGTCATCATTAAGTCCGCTTCGAGCTCTGCACATACCACCTTCCCATCATTTGTGATGACAAAGAAGCGATCCGGCCTCCCACAACCTACTCAACGGTAGAGTTCTGTCCGACCTCGAACTTGTTCCCAACTTCAGTCTGACTTGGCCAAGATTGATCAACTTATCAAGTCCACTATGCGAACTCGAAAGTAAGGGGGCTTACTGTTATGGGAAAAATGGACCGACCAACTAATGCAATCCAGGTTGGCGCTTCAAACAGCAGTAGGCATGACCCAATGGTCTAACCCTCATCTCCCCGACCAAGTGTAGAGAGAGGTCGAGCTCGGTCAGATAAGTCCCACATGGCACCGTCAATAGCGAGTCTTCACTAGTATGGTCAGTATGTAATGCTTTTAAAGGCAGGTGAAGTTATACAAAACTCATGAGTAAAATCTGCAAGTTGGATGGCAGGCCCAACAGCTCATCCACTATACACGTGGCATGGATCATTAGGGCGCGGATTAGGAACTAGCCCCACCTAGGGCTATACACGAACCGAGTTAGCTCGGTTAGCTCGCTCGAGTCGACTTGAAAAAGCTCGATTCGACTCGGCTCAAATCAAGCTGATTTTTTTAGCTCGAAAAAATTTTGAACCGAGTTCTAGCTCGACTCGACTCAGATCGAACCAACTCGAATTGAACTTGGATCGAACCAGTTCGGTGATTCAATTACTTTGATATTGATGTTGCTTACCAAGCGTTTAATGAAATGACTCAACCAAGTTTGGCTAGTGAGAAGGAATGTATGTATATGAAACAAATACCCTTCTTTTTTCTTGATTTTTATGTTGCGTAGAAGGTATTTGATAAAACACCTGTAAAACCACTGCTGTTATTTTACATACAGTGAGATTTTAAAGGTGCAATCCATGTGTTTGTGAAAACTGCTGCTCAAGCGAACTCGGCTCGAACTAACCCGAGCTGCTGACTGAACCGAGCCGAGTTGACCAATCAGGCTCGGGGACCGAGTTGAGCCGAGTTAGAGCTGGGGTCAACAAGTGGCTGAGCCGAGTCGAGTTGTGCCCAGCTCGACTCGGTTCGACTCGTGTACACCTCTACCCTCACTTGTTCCTAGCTCGGGATAGGAGGAGGCTCCGAGGGCCACTAAGGGGCCACCGTGATGTATGACTTTTATCCACACCATCCATACTTTTTTCATATCATTTTAAAATACTGGACTGAAAATAAGATAGATGTCACGCCCCAAACCCAAAAATTGGGCTCACAGAATTCCCGATCACCGAATCCGGTGCCGACAGCCTCCTTAGTACCCCATTCTCAGCTTCCGACACCCATATGCTGGATTTCAATCCTGGGATCTACGAGAAGGATTTTCAGTAGGAGTTTTTTTTTTTCTTTTTTGAATGGTTAATTTTTTTAGGCGATTACACATTTTTTCTTTTTTGAATGGTTAATTTTTTTGGAGTTGCTATTGTTTCCTTCATTTTGTACATGGTATCAACGCATATCGAAGAGACGACCTATTTGATATATCACACATAATAAGGTGCACTAGCTCAACAATAATGAAGGAAACAATAGCAACTCCAACAGCTCTTGCATGCATCCTGAAAAAGTGCAAGTCATCTATATAAACAAACTACAGCTAGTGAGTCTACTGCGTGCCGGGAATAAAACACGGCTTATCAGAGCACTCCTGTAAAGACATCCAAAACAACCATAGGCATGTTATCAACTGACCATGTTATCATATGTGAACAGGTTGTCAATTAAGCATTTCGTATAACTACACAGGTTATTATGAACATGACATCAATAATAGGCATGTCACTCAACAAGCGACCATGAATCATTAAAACAACCAATCATTATGAACAAGATGATCAAATTCCATTTTCTACTATATGGCATACGATGGAAAGGCAATGGTAGAGCTGGCATGTGGAGTCATTATAAGACAAATGTCATATGATGAGGGTGCAATGCAATATGCAATTCTTGACGAGTCCACGAATATCATCAGCCTTATCTAGGCCATGTAATGCAGAAACATAGTAACCTAAATGTCATATATTGAGGGTGTAATGCAATATGCAATGCAAGAGAATGACGAAGCTAGAGTGTGTAGTCGAGATGCTAGTACGTAGTATCGCAAGCCGTGGGGTTCATCACAAGGGACTTCTATCCAAACCAATCCCATACCTAAATTTGGATAGCCAGACTCAATGTGGTCAACTCCCGATCTCAGGTTGGTAGCACACCCCAACCGAAATCATGGCCAATGCAAAGGAACACATAATGATTTAGCTGCATACCACCAGCCCTAGTGGATAGTGAATGAATGAATGAGTCAAATGCTGAACATGCAACTCCCACTCAGTAAGTCCACATATCAGTACAACTCATCTCTGGGATCATCACCGGGGTCTAGTACAATGATGTCAGCCATACCAAGGTTATGTAGTGTAAGGCCTACGTAACCAATGTCATATGCAAGATGTAATCACAAGTCATGCAAGTCCTCATCTGAATCCTCATATCAGTACAGTTCCTCTTTGGACAATCACCGGGGTCTAATACACTATACACCACATTGTCGCCCTACACTGGACGCACAACCGTATAAGTGGAAGAGACCTCACTATCCGCCTGGCCAATAGCCAGCCAATATCTATTCGGCACGTCGATAGCGGACCCATTTATGAGCTGATCATACTCAGCCTAGCAATTGCCCCTACCCTTGGGCGGGTAAGGCCACACCCCCTTCCAACCGACCACGACGCAGTGGGAGATGCGGCCTCCTGGTATTCAGCCCTCATGCGCTCATACATCCACTCGGTCTAGACATGGGAACATCCTCCATGGTACCATAAGGGTTTGGGGACTTTCACCCTAGGACATCCTTCGCGCCCCCGTGCTTAATAAGAATTTTCGGTGTCCAATCCTGTCATCTACGCTATATCTGAGGAGGCTACAGCCCTGATGTCGCTAGGGCGTATGGTAATCATAACACATAATGCAAGATGCATGAGTCACACAATTCAGTCATGCATTAATCTAGCACATACAGTGTGCTCATGCGGGACAACTCCGCCTATCAGGGAGTCCCATAAATAACCTGCCCAATGGCACATGCAATGGTCAACCACATCTCATAACAAACATGCAGATGATGCGTATGGGCATGTATCATGATGTTATGCTATCACATACTCATAATCGGTATCGATAACCAGCATATATACAAGGCGGGGTCCATAGATAGACAGCCGATCTAAACCATAATATAAAGATCGACCCTCGACTGTGAATATACCAAATCCGATAGCACAGATCCATCCGTCTACGGTGATTTTGAACTTTCCTCATATCAAGGTTGGGCCTAGGTGTCCTACCTATAATCCTAAGGATCCGGAACGGACTTCCTTCACCATACTATTATATGGCCCACTAGATGCCCTAAGAGGCCCAAGTAAGTCCTAGATGGACTCCAAGATTAAAACGATCCTACTAGCAACTAATGGGGGCCCAAATCCTGGGTTATCCCAATATGAATAGATGAATCATACACATATCAATGGGGCCAAATGATTAAGGTCAATCCACTTAAAGAAATATGAGAATGGGCCTAATTAAGGCTTAAGGGAAGGTCACAATGTGGACATTTAACCACCATTGCCCATCAATGTGGGCATTTAACCAACATTGCTCCCAAGGAGTGGCCCACATAGAGCCTAACATATAGTGGGGCCCATGGCCTCACACAAGAGCCTCATACACAACATAATGAGACTCACACAAAGGCCTAATGAAACAACCCATAGTCCTCAAATGGTTGGGAATAAAGTGGACTTCTCTCATGTTATCTTATACATCATTATGGCCTCACCACATGGGCCTCATCATATGGGCCTCTCAAACATTACAATGGGCCGCACATATGGGCCACACAAACATCATATTGGGTTGCACATATGGGCCACCCAAACATCATATTGGGCCTCACCATGTGGGCCACACAAATATCATATATTTATCATCATCCATACATCAAGCAAAACGTAGTTATCTTGTCCACAATATCATCACGACAATCAATACGTGCATTATTATCACTTGGATATCAAGCATGGTGGTCAACTAGCACGTTTTATCATCATGCATATAAATATATAATATCATTATCATTACCATGAGGATCATCTTCACTTCATGATTAACATAAGAAATGTCATAAGTAACGTAAATAATTACTCATCCATCATTAACGCATATGCCATAATTCATCATCCATTAAATCATATCTATCATTTCAACCAATAACTCACAATCATCATTATCATGTTACCATATATGTATCATCATCTCACCCATCACAAGGTGCGTCCTACCTAGTGTGACTCCCACACTAGACTTGAACTACATACAAGGCATGGGGTCGTATAGGTCAAGTGTGAGTCCCACTTGGTGAATCAATAAGTCAACCCAAGGGCATAAATGTCCAACCACAACGCTTTCAATGGTGTGGATCTAGTTCCACAACAAAGTGGGCGCCACACATTCCACCAACTAGATATAATGCACAATCTCAAGCATAAAGGATAATATGCTAACATCTTTCATGTCATATATCATATTGGGTTGTTGAGAGTCAAGTATTGCATATCAAACCCTAGTTATTACCTGGATTTACGAATATGGTACTGTTTAACAGCCCGATTTAATCTTGTTTTTGATACAAGGTGCATTTACAAGCGTGGATTGAAAAAGGGTACTAAAAGAGTGGATTTGATGCTTAGAATTCACCAAAGCATGGGACAGACCCCAGGAGACCAAGATCAACAGATTTGCACGCCAGGGATCCAAGAAAATCGAGAAACTGAAGCTCAACTGGCCCGAAAGACGTCCAGAATGCAAGATCACAGGGATCCCACTATTTGTTCAGCTCAAGACTTCATATGTGGCCTGAGGACCATAAATTAACCATACACGTCAAATTTTAGCCATTGGATCTTTGCGAAAGTGGCCCAACGGACAGATTAACTCCTAAAATCCTGAATTGGGGCCCACCTGATATCTGGATATGCCACAAAGTTGGTCTCAACCCCTTATATTCGATGGGAAAGCGGATGGACGGAGCAGATGTCTCACAAACATCTCTGTGGGACCCACATGTACAGTACGTGTGCAAGGTGCACACATGCACCGGACGTGCACCGAAACGCCAAAAGTCGGTCAGCGTATGCTGACCGACTCTTCTTCTCAAAAACGGAAAAACGTCCAGCGACGGACGCTGGCTCCCTGTTTTTTAAGTAGTGTGCCACCATCATCACACTTCAGGATAATTTGAACCGTTCAACATGTCCAGAAGGTGTCCACGCCCCTATCCATGCTGACTTTTTTCTCCCATCTACGTAATCACACGATTTACACCGTTAAACGCAGGATGAACGGTGGAGTAGAAGATCTTGTGGACCACACCGAATTCAATTCAAAAACCACCATACCCGAATGGTTTTTTAAGTAGATCTCAATGGACGGCGTGGGTATTTCACCTGACACCAAGAAGTAGGCCCCACCAACGTCCAGCGTTAAAACTCTGTTACGCACTCGCGGATCTGGGCCATTTTTGCAGGCATGGTGAGGAACGGTCCGACCATCTGGACCGTCTAAACTTGGCCCATAGCATAGCCGACCACCCCCAAGATGACTGTTTGGATTAGATGCCAGACAGAATTCCTAAATTGTTGTTCTTGAGGGTTGCTGCGAACGGAAATCCTTTTTGGACGGTAGCTGCATAAAACTTCAGCACAACTGCATGGAGTGCGGAAACACTCCACCGACCGACCTGACACTCATATAAAGAGACACGAAAGAAGAGAGAAAATTATCCAATCTTTGGGCAGTCGTGGAGGCGACGTGTGGAACGGGCCAACGAGAGTTTTTCTTCTTCCTTTTTCCTTTTCTTTCTTGGTTTATCCTTTCTTTTCTAAGAGATATTAGCCTTATCATGACTACGTGTGGCTAAACCTCTTAGCTAGGGCTAAGAGGTGAAGCTTGTAGAGTGATGGGAGACTCTATTTTATGTTTTTTTATTTAATTTAAATTTATGAACTGAATTTGATTTTAGTTTGATTATTAAAGGAATGTTTTTAGTCTTTAATGGTCTGTTGTGACTGAAATTACAACGAGTCTGCAATGGCTTTGAGCATGTTCTTTTCCTCTTATGTTTATGATTTCAGGAAGCTCTGTTGTTCACCATTGTCTCCTGGGCATGGTTGGATGTCGATACCCTTCCTAACTTTCATATCATGTTGATTGGTTGGTAATTAGTTTAATTCTGTTGTTTACTTTGTCTCCTGGGCATGGTTTGGTGATGGAATCCATTCTAATTCATATACCTTTCATCTCTTTAAAACTATATCAAAGGAAGTTCAATTTAATTTTCATGGTCACACCCTTCAACTGGATGAAGATGGGACTCTAAGTCCAGTTGAGTTTTTAATGCAGGCATAAGATCTCCCTGATCTCTACAAGTGGATCCTCTGAATCCCTAGTTTCCTATTTCTAAATTCCTCAAGTGTTAGATTAATATTTCATAATTATTCCTCAAATTACAACTCAATTTAGATTTCATCTCATTCTAGTTCTAGTTCTAGTTAATTTCAGATAACGTACAGGTATCAGTCCCTTGGGATTCGACCTCGGTCTCACCGAGTTTATTACTACATCACAACCCTGCACTTGGGGAGTGAACAAGTTTTTGGAGCCGTTGCCGGGGACTGACGGTTGCATTTTTTTTTTAAATTGAGTAGTTTTAAAAGTAGGTTAAGATTAGGATTTTCTATCTTTAGGTTTAGATTTTTCTGATTTCTAAAAACTAACCTATTTTCCTGTTTTGTAGGATCTTGACATACACATTCTAAATTGGTTATTGATTTAGGACTTCTATTTTGGTAACTTCCTTCCAACTCTTTTCTCCTATTTTCTAGATTTGTATTTCTCTTAGGTTTGAGTTTTGAATTTGAATTGAGGGTTGCGAGTGTTTCATTCCCAAGTGGGTTTGTGACAACACTCTACGTCTCAAGGAGGATTGGTTGAGGGGTTATCTATCTATCGCAGGATTAAACACCACCTGAGATCCTCAGACTTAACTAAGGTTATGGCCGCAAATCAACCTCTTCTACCCCAACCTAGGGTGGAGGACACCCAGGATGAGAATGAGGTGCATCAAGCACCCCCGCCTTCTACTTTACGAGATTATTTACAACAGGCGGGGGTGAGTATGTCATGTATGGTTTTTTCAAAAAATACAGGACACATGAATATCAAGCCAGGGGTGATCCAACTCCTTCCAAAGTTTCATGGGCTTGAATCTGAAAATCTGTATCTACACTTGAAAGAGTTTGATGAAATCATAGCCACTTTATACTTTCCTAACGTGTCTGAGGACACAGTCAGGCTAAAACTCTTTCCCTTTTCTTTGAAAGAGAAAGTTAAGACGTGGTTACATTCACTATGTCCCCGATCTATTGGCACATGGAATGACATGACAAGGGAGTTCATAAAGAAATTTTTTTCATATCACAAAACAAACACCCTTAGAAAGTCAGTCATGAGCTTCGCTTAAAAGGATGATGAAATATTCTTCCAATGTTGGGAGCGGTTCAAGGATCTTATCAGCTCATGCCCACAACATGGATTTGAAACGTGGCACATTATACACTTTTTCTATGATGGACTAACATCTTCCATGCGCCAACTGGTCGAGATAATGTGCAATGGAGAATTTATGAATAAAAATGTCGATGATGTGTGGGATTACTTGGATAGACTTGCTGAAAACACAATCATGGGACACATACCCAAAATCAAATACCACTTCTAGGCCCACTCAATCAAAGGAAATATACCTTTTGAAAGAGGATGATGATCTCAATTCTAAAGTGGCTAATTTCATAAAGAAATTCGAGGCCATGGAATTAAGGAAGGACAAGGGTAAGGAAGTTGTTTGCGGTATTTGTGGTTGTAGCAGCCACACAACTGAAATTTGTCCAACTATATCTGCCTTTCAAGAGGTTCTGACTGAGCAATCAAATACCGTAAATAATTACCAAAGACCTTTCAATGGACCCACCTCTAATACGTACAATCCTAGTTGGAGAAATCATCCAAACTTCGGTTGGAGGAATGGACAAACTGCTACCCCTCAAGGTTTCTTCAATCAAATTCCAATTTAAGGGAAACCTTAAGAGGATCCAGTTCTAAAACACATTCAAGACCAAGAGCTATTCAACCAAGATATCAGATCAGCAATAAGATCACTTACATCATCCCTTCAAAGGATAGAGTCACACATAATGATTGGGGAAAGGGGATGCTTCCTGCTCAACCTCTCCCCAATCCCAAACCGCAATATGAGATAAATGATCCAAGCTCTTTAGATCAAATGGAGCAAGCTAAATCTATCACCACTCTTAGGAGTGGGAAGACCATTGACAAAACTATTTCGGTTATGGCTGAAAAGCCTAAGGACCCGGAAGAGGATAATAATGATAGACCTAGCATTGCCCCACAAGAATTAAAACCAGAACTTCAAAAGAAGTCAATTGCTCCATTTCCCCAACGGTTGGTTGCACCAAAACCTCTCTCTAACTCTCAGGATATTTTAGAGGTGTTGAAACAAGTGAAAGTCAACATTCCTCTACTTGATGTCGTAAAACAAATACCTTCATATGCTAAATTCCTGAAATACCTATTCACGACCAAAAGACGACAAAGTATTCAAAAGAAGATCTTCTTGACTGAGAAAGTGAGTGTCATCCTGAAGCAAGATGTGCCGCAGAAATTCAAAGATCCCGGTAGCCCAACCATATCATGTGTAATCGGGGATTATCGAATTGATTACGCACTTCTTAACTTAGGAGCGAGCGTTAATCTAATTCCCTACTCGGTATACAAACAATTAGGTTTGGGTGAATTAAAACCCACCCTAACCGCACTACAACTTGTTGATCGGTCTGTTCGTGTACCAAGAGGGATAATTGAGGATGTGTTGGTACAGGTCAATAGATTTTACTACCCTGTAGACTTTATCATCCTAGACACCGAACCCATCAATAACATGAGCACTCAGATTTCCATCATTCTTGGTCGCCCATTCCTTGCCACTTTAAACGCAATTATCAATTGTAGGAATGGTGTCATGACTATGTCTTTCGGGAATATGACATTGGAGTCAAACATCTTTTTCAATAACGGCAGAAACTCAGAGGATGATGATGATTTCCACGACATTAACATGATTGATTCTTTCGTGGAAGATAGAACGCCTCTAACCTTATCCTCTGACCCTTTAGAGACGTGCCTGGTACACTCTCATGACTTGGATAATGACATGATTAGGGAGAGGTGTGCCTTACTTAATACTGTGCAGGTACTTGAAGTTAACCAGTGGAGGCCACAAGTTGAAGAATTGCCCCAAACTGAAGTCGTGCCTCTATCGTCTAACCTCAAGCCACTGAAGCTTGACCTAAAACCTTTACCCTTTGATTTCGAATATGCCCATTTAGGTCAAGAAGAGACATACCCAGTGGTGATTTCATCTCACCTTGAGAACAAACAAGAGAGTATTCTCATTTCTACTCTCGAAGAAGATAACAGAGTTATTGGACATATCATCACAGATCTCGATTGGATGCATGAACTCCTTTCAACTGAATGTTTTGACTCTTTGGATGATAGCTTGGCACACTTTGCAGATTCAAATGATCTCATGATACAAGAAATAGTGGATGCCTCGCAAGACAATACCTCGGTAGTTGTCACGGACTGAGAGAACCCTTATTTTGAAGTACCTCCTACCTCAGATCCTGAATGTTTACCATTAAAGGATGAGCTGAAAATTGAACTAGAGAGTGAAACTTCGACGTGTGTTGAGACTACACCACCTACTACAATTTTTTTAAAATTTCATCTACTTGTAGTCTCTGATTCATCATGGTGTACTAACTTCGAAATTTTATCTGTCACAGGTGGATCGTATATACTTTGGATACTTCAGACGATTAAAAGAAAACTTTATGCTAAGGTCCCTCAATTTCTCTGGACATTCACACTCCAGGACATCCAAGCTTACCGCAAAATAGGCTTTTGGATGATCTTGTTGAAAAACCTTCTGAGAAATTTACCAAGATACTGGCCGACGGAAGAACCTGGATACATGATTGAGTAGATTTTTCGTGCTTCCACAGTTGAGGATTAGAATTTACTGCTTTCATAGGACTAGGGTAGTTTACTTTATGTTGTTTTAGGATAGACAGTTTTATACCATTAGGGTAGTCTGCTTCCTGCATTATTTTAGGATAGTTTAAATTAGTTACTTTCACTCTCGTACTGACCTACTCTTACACTACGATCTCTTGGAAAGTCTCTCTCGATTCGTTATTTAGGTACTATCTTCCCATCATGTTTCATTTACTTTCATTGTCCCATGTGCATTGCATGCCCATATATCTTTTACATTGAGGACAATGTAGATTTTAGGTTGGGGGTGAGAGATTAGGTAAGCTAATCAGTGTTTTCTTGGTATTAAGCAAACATTGTGAAAAAATAAATAATTTTTTTGGACTTTCTTGTGAATTCGAAGTGATTTTGACGATCATTTTGGATTTAAAATTATAAGATACATAATGTTGGAGTCATGACTCTTGGATTCAGTTTTCTATTAGATTTCACAGTTAAGTTTGAAGTGTTAATCCAGAATTAGAAGTTGTAAACATTGATTGAGTCATGATTTCACTTGTCACATCTCGCTTTCACATTAAGATTTCAGTTTGATATTGAAGGGTTAACTTGGTCATCACTAAGCATGTAAGGAACCAGCCGAGAAAATTTGCCCGTCATGATCAATTGAAGAAAAAGAAAATACCGAGCTTTAAATTTTAAAATAAAAAAAATAAAGATACATTTGGAAAGGGTTGGGCGAATAATCTTCACCATAGGTTTGCTCCCTATAGGTGTAAATTTAATTCCCCATGGATGATATGTGAAAAGGGTTGGGTGTACGATTTTCACTATAAGTTTGCTCCCTACAGGTGCAGATTCGATCCTCCCTCCCCCTCGATGGAAAAATCAAAAGCTGGAATAATGAAAAGATGATCTGTAAGGCAAGTTTTGGTTTAAGTTTTGGTCATCATAAATTCTCTGTTGGTTACCAATGATATCCTGAAATAGAGAAGTGAATTTTAATGATGATAAGCCGAGATTGCACTATACACCCATGGAACTCAATGTTTAGAATTGTTCTAATTGATAGATTAATACTTTGAACTTGATTATGATGTCTACCGCGCACTTGAGTCTAGGAGAAATTAATGCCCAACATTCATGAATCTTAGAATTATAATATTTGGATTGTTTTTCAAAAATCACTTGAGTTTATAGAAATTTTCCTATACGTCTCAACTTACTTTTCGCATACTTTGCTCGGGACTAACAAGATGCTGGTTGGGGGTTGTGTTAAGAGTCAAATATTGCATATCAGACCCTAGTTATTGCCTGGATTTACGAATATGGTACTGTTTAACAGCCTGATTTGATCTTGTTTTTGATACAAGGTGCATTTACAAGCGTAGATTGAAAAAGGGTACTAAAAGAGTGGATTTGATGCTCAGAATTCACCAAAGCATGGGACAGACCCCAGGAGACCAAGATCAACAGATTTGCACACTAGGGATCCAAGAAAATCGAGAAACTGAAGCTCAAGTGGCCCGAAAGACATCCAGAATGCAAGATCACAGGGTTCCCACTATTTATTCAGCTCAAGACTTCATATGTGGCCTAAGGACCATAAATTAACCGTACACGTCAAATTTCAGCCATTGGATCTTTGCGAAAGTGGCCCAACGGACAGATTAACTCCTAAAATCCTGAATTGGGGCCCACCTGATATCTGGATATGCCACAAAGTTGGTCTCAACCCCTTATATTCGATGGGAAAGCGGATGGACGGAGCAGATGTCTCACAAACATCTCTGTGGGACCCACATGTACAGTACATGTGTAAGGTGCACACATGCACCGGACGTGCACCGAAACGCCAAAAGTCGGTAGCGTATGCTGACCGACTCTTCTTCTCAAAAACGGAAAAATGTCCAGCGACGGACGCTGGCTCCCTGTTTTTTAAGTAGTGTGCCACCATCATCACACTTCAGGATAATTTGAACCGTTCAACATGTCCAGAAGGTGTCCACGCCCCTATCCATGCTGACTTTTTTCTCCCATCTACGTAATCACACGATTTACACCGTTAAACGCAGGATGAACGGTGGAGTAGAAGATCTTGTGGACCACACCGAATTCAATTCAAAAACCACCATACCCGAATGGTTTTTTAAGTAGATCTCAATGGACGGCGTGGGTATTTCACCTGACACCAAGAAGTAGGCCCCACCAACGTCCAGCGTTAAAACTCTGTTACGCACTCGCGGATCTGGGCCATTTTTGCAGGCATGGTGAGGAACGGTCCGACCATCTGGACCGTCTAAACTTGGCCCATAGCATAGCCGACCACCCCCAAGATGACTGTTTGGATTAGATGCCAGACAGAATTCCTAAATTGTTGTTCTTGAGGGTTGCTGCGAACGGAAATCCTGTTTTTGGACGGTAGCTGCATAAAACTTCAGCACAACTGCATGGAGTGCGGAAACACTCCACCGACCGACCTGACGCTCATATAAAGAGACACGAAAGAAGAGAGAAAATTATCCAATCTTTGGGCAGTCGTGGAGGCGACGTGTGGAACGGGCCAACGAGAGTTTTTCTTCTTCCTTTTTCCTTTTCTTTCTTGGTTTATCCTTTCTTTTCTAAGAGATATTAGCCTTATCATGACTACGTGTGGCTAAACCTCTTAGCTAGGGCTAAGAGGTGAAGCTTGTAGAGTGATGGGAGACTCTATTTTATGTTTTTTTATTTAATTTAAATTTATGAACTGAATTTGATTTAGTTTGATTATTAAAGGAATGTTTTTAGTCTTTAATGGTCTGTTATGACTGAAATTACAACGAGTCTGCAATGGCTTTGAGCATGTTCTTTTCCTCTTATGTTTATGATTTCAGGAAGCTCTGTTGTTCACCATTGTCTCCTGGGCATGGTTGGATGTCGATACCCTTCCTAACTTTCATATCATGTTGATTGGTTGGTAATTAGTTTAATTCTGTTGTTTACTTTGTCTCCTGGGCATGGTTTGGTGATGGAATCTATTTTAATTCATATACCTTTCACATCTTTAAAACTATATCAAAGGAAGTTCAATTTAATTTTCATTGTCACACCCTTCAACTCGATGAAGATGGGACTCTAAGTCCAGTTGAGTTTTTGATGCAGGCATAAGATCTCCCTGATCTTTACAAGTGGATCCTCTGAATCCCTAGTTTCCTATTTCTAAATTCCTTAAGTGTTAGATTAATATTTCATAATTATTCCTCAAATTACAACTCAATTTAGATTTCATCTCATTCTAGTTCTAGTTCTAGTTAATTTCAGATAACGTACAGGTATCAGTCCCTTGGGATTCGACCTCGGTCTCACCGAGTTTATTACTACATCACAACCCTGCACTTGGAGAGTGAACATGGCCCCACTAGCCACTTACACAACAAACCAAGAAAAAGCCCAATAATATCTGAGAGTTATTTTTTCAGAGTTTAGATGCTGCATAAAATGCTTTTGAAGGTGGTCGACCATACTAACGGAGCCCCACATAAATTTTACATCAAACAGATTTTTACACAAATGTTGGTTTCTAGCCATCTTCAATTCAGATTTATGTTCATGTGGGACACACATATAGGGAAAGGAAGGGTCCATCTGGTAGCTCTATGTATGGGCTCTAACAGTTATAAGGCAGGCTGGTTGGGTCTGTACAATTTACAGTGCTAGCCCAAACATGGGTACTTGGAAAAACTATGCAGGAAATATAGTGCAGAATTGGTTCTGGCCCAATTTTGAGTATGTCCCATGATCATAAGGGACCACCTTTCAGTGTGTCGTCTAGTGCCTTTGGTAGTACTATATATGTACTTTAAAAAGTATAAGTTGGGACCAATTGGTTACGTACACATAATATTTGGCATAGGGCCAAACATAGGTACTTTAATTTTCTACATATAATTTTCTATACAACCATGTTTGATAACATTTTGGGATCCACTCCCTGATCATGTGGGGTCTGATTTAGCCCGAGTAAAATACTATTTATCTATTCATTGATATAGGTTAAAGGTTCCAAGTGATGACCTACTCATATCTCCAATGTGTGGTCCACTATAGAGGCCCAAAGTTGGTACAAAACACAAATAAGTAGACAATTTTCAGCAATTGGGGTCTGTCACAACTTAGGGCCCAATTTCCAAACACTTAGGGATCATTCCTAACAAAAAGGCGGGACATCCCAGCTCAATTATATAAGGACTAAACATCCCCCAAAGTGGGACCCTTAACTACATAGTGTGGGACCCACTACAAGGTGTCAAGGATGCCTACATGCAATAAAGTTAGGTACTTGGAAAATTTCAGCAAACAGAAAATGCAAAGGAAATGAAATAGATCAATTGGCAAGTGGGGCCTACATGCTATCAAGGCATAGATAAGAGACACACAACAATGTAACGGGTTTTCAGATTGGATGAGCTAATAAAATGTATAAATCACAAGTGATCCCACACCCTAGTGGGTCAATAAGATGATGAATGTTATGTACAACATATATCCAACATACACATTAAGTAACACATGAAATGTATTGATCAAATCTCTATGATCAGATCCTCAATTGGAAAATCCCATCCAATGGATGGTTTAGTAATACATCATTTAGGTTGTATATAGATTTCCAACCATACAGAGCCTTGGATCCATCTGGACCATACAAAACAATTTAAGGTTTATCCTTACGGAAGTATCTGTCAGTTCAGAATTTTCTAAATTTTATCATGAAAAGATTTGATCATAGAGACCATACATATGATTATTTACTATCTCAAGTAAGTTAGGAACAAATATCAAATGCATCTAACCATTGGAATCACGGATATCGACCGCACAAGAATGGTCATAACAAGCCCCCAAATATATCTTTCGTATAAGGTCATGATCTCAGCCGTCCGAACTCCGATTAAGGCTTATTATATACCATTGGAAAGCTAGTTCGATTTTCTATAAATCCAACGGAGCATATATATATCTAATGTATTCATTAAAGGGATTAAAAGTGGGTCCATTTTTGGAAAATCAGAATCCTGCATGTGATACTGGACAGCAGCTAAGTAAAGTCGATGCCAATGATGATTGGACCGTTGGATGGCTATGAAATTTGGACAAGAGTTAGTTCATATTATGTTTAATATTATTTCCAAATTTCAACTCCGATCTTAGCATATTTGATTTTATATGAATTTTATAAGTTGTTGTCCAGATACGAAAATAGAATCACATGAGAAGGGTGTGGACATGATGTTCATCATGGTAGACCATACTGACATGGGCCACTTTGCTGACTACCATAGCCATAAATACATGCACACAAGAACTCCACACCAGTGGGGCCCCCACATATCAGGAAAATAAAAAAAGGAAGAAAGAGGAGGATGGGAGGAGGGGTGTAAACTCACCTCAATGGATGGATGGTTGGATGATGATGTGTGGTCCACTCCATCTAGGATTGATGGTGGGCCACACCTTGGCCCCCCTCTCTCTCACTCTCTCTTAAAATCTCAGATTTTTCTAAGTATAGGAAAAGAATATGTGCAGGAGAGATCCTACTCTTATATAGGGAATTGGGGGTTGAGGTGGCAAGATGATGTGGCAAGTTTATGGAGTCTCATTGGTGCTAAAAGTTAGGTAGAAGGTAGTGTATAGCATGGGTAATGGATGGATGAGGTGGATGGTGCTGAGCATGCATTGGCCAAGGTGGAAGAAATCTAGACATGCATAGGCTAATGGATGGATAAGGGTTATGGGCGGTAGGTGATGCATGGTGGATGATGAAGTGAAATGTTGCAATTGGTTATTTAAAGTGATGTGGCACAAAGTAAGACATGCATTGGATGCATGTATAGAATGAGGTGGACATAAGCCATGATTAGTTTATGAGGCATGGGGAGAAAGCTAATGATGGGTTTTGGGATAGAATCCAATTTTGTCTTATAGTGCTTGTCTTACATGTGCTAGCTCATATTTTTATCATGTAGCAATTGTCCTATTTGGTGGTACTTTCCATGTTCTAAAAGTGGGCTTTAGGCCCACATGGGCCTAAGTCCAATGGACCTATCATAATAAAGGTTGCTTGTCTTACAGGATACGAAATTTAGGTCGTAGATTTGATAGGTCATATCTTACTAACGGAGCGTCGAATTGACACACGGTTTTCACCGTGGCGACCGCAGCGACGATGCAGTCCACATGACAGAGGTCTTAAGGTCATCTGGAACAAATCACTTGGGTGAGTTTTCTAAGTGCACTAGGGTGCAGTGCACGGTCTATCAACGGTGCAAGCTGGGACACGTGTGCATACGAGCGATGTTACAAAAGATAGAGATCTTACAACAGATCCAAAGTTCAAGTGGACCACACCACAGGAAGCAGCGTTGCTAAGGACGCCCACCATTGAAACCTTATTAGGGTCCACAATATAGTTTATTTTTAGGGCTGTTCATGAGTCGAGCTAGCTCGAAAAACTCGCTTGAGTCAGCTCGGATTGACTCGGCTTAAATGGCCGATTCGGGTCAAGTCAAGCCTTTTTTTAAGCTCAAGTTGAGTTCGAGCTAAGTTCAAGAAGGGGGCATTTCAACTCGACTCTACTTGAAGCTCGAACTCAAGCTCGACTCGACTCGATTAATAATTTTAAATATATTATATATATTATATTTATATTAAATATTATATATATATATATATATATAATATATACTTAAGTTATAAGTTTAAGTTTTTTTTTTTTTAAAAAAAAAAAAACAAAAACCCTAGCTACACTCGACCGACCCCTCCTCTTTCCCTTTTCCCTTTCCCTTTCTTCTCTACCCCACCCACATGCCCGCCCAGCCATGGCCAACACTCCACCAGACTAGCACGCTGCCCGGCGTCCGCACGACCATCTCTACTCTCTTTCTCACTCTCCCAATCTCATCGAGCATACCAACGCAGCCGCGCCCAATCTCGACTCGGCCCGATCTCTCTCTCTCCCAATCTCTCTGAGATTTATTGTATAAATTTATAGATTGGGGGCTGGATTGGGTTGGGTTGGGGTTTGAAACGGGTTGGGATGGTTAGGTTGGGTCGAGTTGGGTGCTAGGTCGGGTTGGGGGACTGGGTTTGGTCGGGTTGGGTGTTGGGTTGGGTTGGGGTGGCTGGGTTAGGTCGGGTCGAGTTGGGTCAGGGTTAGGGATAAGTTAGGGGAGCTGGGTTGGGTCGAGTTGGGTGGTGCTGGGTTGGGTCAGGTTGGGGTTTGGGACAAGTTGGGGGGTTGGGTTGGGTCGGGTTGGGTGTTGGGTCGGATTGGGGTGGCTGGGTTAGGTCGAGTTGGGGTTTTGGATGCATTGGGGTGGCTAGCTTTGGTCATCACACATATATGTGCAATGTCAATGGGTCGATGGCTAGTGAATATTTATAAGTTAGAAAATAACCAAATGTACGACTACTGTTTATCAAATACTATCAAATATTCATTGAACCTTTGAGTTAGAAAATAACCACTTACATGAATCATAAGTTCACAACTTAAATTCATGCTCATTTGGAAGTTAATAATCATATAACCTACCCTTTGTGTGGGCTAGACTGTATGAAATGTCTGGCTCAAAAATAGGGCAGCTGACTCTATTTGTCTTGTGCACTGCAGCCCACTTAATGAATGAACTGGCCTGATTTTTTACAATATGGTTCACCAGATGGAAGGTGCGTGTTTGGATGTTGTAAGACCTTACCAAAGTATCCATTTCGTTCCCCTAGGTCCCGCGGTCATACTTTTCGAATTTCGGTGACCCACGACCTGTGGATAGCGTTTGCGATCATCGTTAAGTCGTGTCATGTAGACCCAACCCGGATCGATTCGAAACCTATGCCATTACGACCGCATCGGCGCCGCAGTTCCAACGCCGCATCTCATACATAAATCTGGTGTGTGCATCTTGACTTATCAATTCGAGCATTTCTTGGCCATGCATCATGTGGTGGGACCCACTTGCTAGCTTGCACGTTTTTCAAGGTGGGCCCCACCTAGCAACATTTTCCTAAAAAGCCTATGCCTAGCCTACTCTACCTAGCTACTAACCCATCATAGCCTAGCTTAGGCTACCTTTCCTAGAGAGGCAATCATGTGCCTTGGGCTTCACCCCCAATGCACCATCATTTGGTTGTTCTTCCCTATCTTAGAGAGAAATGATTACCTAGATATACTCTCTCTCTCTCTCTCTCTCTCTCTCTCTCTCTCTCTCTCTCTCCTCTCTCTCTCTCTCTCTCATTCTTCCATTCCTCTTTTCTCCATAGCCAAAAACGTCCAAGCTTCCCTCTCTACTCCAGCCCCTTCTTCCCCATTTTTCCCTCCATCTAGCCCTTAGAATCCCATCTACACCCTTTCTTAGCATGCATGGAAGCATGTAGGACCCACCAATCCATGGTGGAGGTCCTACATGGCTCGTAGAATAAAGGTCAAGGGCCTAGATCCTACACAATCCATTCTATGGTGGGCCATTCTCCATGGACCCACCATGATGCTTTCCTTTTATTCTTACATCTCATAGGTCATCTAGGCCTTTGCATGCATACTATTCAGTAAGTTTTCTTGATGAATCATAGCATGCATGTATCATACAACATAGTGGAAGGTGTGGATTGTGGTGTGGAAGGTCCATTTGTGGTGGGACCTTCCACCAATGGCCGATCTCTCTTCTTCTCTCTCCCTTTCTCTTTATTTTCTTCTGTATATTTCTGATGATGTATGGCCCACCAAGGAGGTCAGCAATATCTCAGACCCATAGCAATATGGGACGTCCAAGCCCACCATTGTTGGACGTCCAGACCCACCATGCATGCATGGGTTGGGTGGCCTCCAAAATGGTTTTTGCATGGAGGATATGGTGAACTCATGGGTCTGGAATTTTTCTAACCCATCAAGGTGGACCCCACAGGATGGATCAGGGCAATAAACCCTTTGATTTAATTATATGGGCCAAAATATGGACAACAATTTCTTTGGACAACAATGTTTAGATCTATGGGCCAAAATATGGACCAATTTCTTTGGGAATTTTGTAGTGTCTGGACCCCACTTTGATGTGGAATGGGGCCCACACCATTTCCCCCATGCTTGAGGCCCATGGGATGGACCAAAGAGGGCTAACTGTCTAGAAATTGCTGGACAGTTCAGCAATACTATATGATATAAATGAGTATGTTTACCTTATTTTTTGGAGTAAGTGGGCAACCCCAGTGGACCCCACTTGCTGTCCACATGTGGGACTACCCTTCCCACAAATTTTCCAGGGGTTTGGATGAGCTGAGGCCCACCCCATGTGGTGCCAAACATAAGGTCAGCAGGATTTATGCACTAACCAGATTTTTGGATATGTATTGTTGTCCTAATTCTTAAAAATATTTATCGTATTTCTAAAATTGTGAAATTAATTCCTAAGGTGGCCCACCCTTGCTGGGACCCACCTAACTAGATTTGGGGCCAATTGGGCCACTGGATTTCACTGTGTAGGGGTTGGACCGGCCCACCTGGCTGGACATCTAAGGTGGTGATGTCCAGCAAGGTTGGTCGTCCACCTTGATTGTGGCCCACCATGATGTTGTATTTTATCCACATGTCCATCCATTTTATGACTCACTTGGATGTGGCCAACCTTGGTGTGGAACGTCCAAGGTGGGGCCCACCATGTGGATTGGTATAGGGCTGGGAGTCCAGTCCATTGGACCGCACAGGCCCAACTGTGGGACGCCCATGGTGGGTTGCTGCTAGACTTTGGTCCAGCAGTGTGGCCCACCTACTTCTTTGTGTTGTTGGGTTTACTCCTATGTGGTGGGACCCTCTGACCTTATTGTTAGACCACCTAGACTCATGTCCCAATCAGATGAACATTTTCTAGGCTCCAGCAGGCCCATAAAGCTGGTTGAATAAAAATCCAGCAAGATGTTATAAATGTACATGGCTTTTGGGCTGAAGTTTTAAGGAGTGGAGCCCACCATATTGTGAGGACTTTGGAGGGATAAATTCATGCATTTAATCCCCAAAATTTGGGCTTAATTAATGCACTCTTGAGGCCCACCATAGTTGGATTATTTGGGTCCATATATGTAATAAGATTTTTGGACTCTTTAGGCCCAAATGGGCTAGAACTTTCTAGATAGACCCAGTGGACTCTTGGACTATATTCCCCATGATATTGTGTTGGGTTAGTGGGTTGGATTATACGAGTTGTTGGGCCCTTGGTTGCCCACCAAATCAACTATATCCTTGAGCTAGAATGTAGGCTCAACTTGCTTAGCTAGAACATGATTATTGCCCATGTGGTTGGGGCAATGGGCTGCCCACTAGGCCCACCACAATATATGGATTTGGTGACCCTTATGTTGGGCCCTAACCTCCCTTATGGGCCCGTAGTATTGCATATGGGTTGGGCTATGTATATTGCCCTTTAGACCTATGTATTGAATAGGCCTTGGGCCATTTATTTGAGGCCCAATATGAATGTATGTGGAATGTTATGGTTGTCCATTTCTTATTCATGGTGATGTTTGGGCCTTGGGCCTTAATCCGTGATTGATTAGTAATGGGCTACCTTCTTGGGACAATAGTGGTTGAATGTCCACATTTGTGGCCCCAAGGTAGGCCCACTTGCTTCTATGAGTGGTTAAAGGTCTACCATAGACCCTAGCTAGGCCTGTTTCATTTACTTAGGCCCATGTCATTGTCCTTCCTTAGCCTTGTGGGCTACCCCAGACTTTCGGGCCCCCACTAGAGGTTGATTCCCTTATGGAAATCCATCTAAGTACGTAGACCTAGTCCCTCCTTAGATAGGCGGAGAGTAAGACATTGTACATCGTCGCATGACGCATCTTGTTCATCTTCATGACCCATATACATCATTGTGTGCTTGGTTAACATTGTGTGTGTGGTCATGGTTGTTTCATTGGGCAAGATATTATGACTTCCCAGAGGGATGGAGTTCCCCTCTTGAGCACGTAGGATGCTTGGAGCTAATGTATGACTGGTATGCATGATTCATGCATCTGGCATTTCATTACATGGTTTATATTCACCCTTACTTCATCAGGGTCGTAGCCTCCACAGGAGTATCGTGGATGGCCGTATTGGACACCAAAAATATCTCTTGAGCATATAGGTGTAACGCCCCGAAAAATCGGGGGTCATGCATACGCTCGACTCCCGAGTTCCCGATTGTCACTTATCATTAATTTTATGGTTTAATGATTAATCAAGTTTAGATGCGCAGTATGGAATTACTTGAAGCATGAATCACAATCACAACAAATCTATTGAATTGAAAGAGGTTAAATATATATACAAATCCAAAAGGATGTAAACGGGTCGCTCAAGGCGTTGCCCAACAAATCACAAAAAAAATGATATATCCAGAAAATAAAGCTGAGTTCACTACTCAGCGATCCAGAATCCCGTCTACTGAGCCGATGAAGACCCGCTCATCAACAGAAAGTATGACAACTCCTCCTCCTCGTCGAGAGTAGCATCGCCACGCTCCATCTGCTCTACATCCCCTGCATCTATGAGAGAGTCTGGTTGGTGTTTTAAAACACCATCCCAGAGTGGGAGTGAGTGATCAACTCAGTGTGAACTATTGGTCTCAAGTTTTAACATGCATCAATTGTAATATGAACTTAATGAAAAACAGACAATCATCAACACCTAGCAACTCTTATTTAAATGCATGCATGCGGGATGATATGATGCATGCCCTCGCTACAACGCTCCCTCAAGCGACTCCATGTAACGATCGCATATGATAGCACTCCCTCAGAGCGACCTCGACTGCCGAGTCACCATCCTAACTAATGCGATGCAATGTGATCGTGTTAGCCGAGTTATTAGTTAAGTCCATTCATCCAGCAGGTTGGAGATTCTGATTCACCCTACGTATCACTGCCCTAAGCTGGTTGCGAGGCCAAGACCCCCCAAAGCGTGAGGCCGAGGCCTCGCGGTCCGTGATCCCGTCGAGTTCCTCATCCCCGACACCAAGCACATGAGGAGTGCCGAAAGGAAGGGATCGCTCACGGTCACTACGGGGAGGCGCGGTACCCCAGCATAGGCCGACAGCTCGGACATAGTGTCCCATTCCACCATGCCCGGCTCACGAGGCTGTGGACCGGTTTCAAGTGGATTATTAATGGGCTACAATGGTTGTAGGGTGGTTCAGGTTCCATACATATGTGAGCACATAGGGTTAACAAACAGGGTTGATCAGTCAGTAGGCTAGACCGCACGAGTCAAGCGAGCGTGAGACGAGTGACATCGGGCACAAGAGACTCATGTAGGCGAACTACAGTCACCCGAACACACCCGCCCAAACCCACGGGTTTAGCCTGAGGATAGTCCCGCCAATGGGACTACCATCTCTCCTCATGATTCCTGACCATCCCAAGGGTATGGAGGGTGATTCATAACATGCCAGCTACCAATGTATAATCTAGTACAAACCACATCATGCTCTCATACTTCTCAATATATCATTCAGATTCTCATAGCAAGCATGGTTAACAATATCATAAAATAAGTGCATGTGAGGTGTGTGTGTGTGTGGGTAAGAGAGTTACGCACTTCCTCCATCTCAAGCCATCATATGCACAAGGGTAATGAAAGCATACCTATTAAGAGGTAACAATATATGGAAGAAATAAACGAGGCATGAGCATGTTATCATCCATACACAAAATCATGTGAGAAACAAGTACAACATCATGAAAGAACCATCATGCATATCCATACAATTTCAACAACCTACAATTCCTAGGGGTTCTCTAGACTTTCAAATATACCAACCAAGCAATCAAAATCATTAAGCTAGTACTACAATTGGTGCTAGGCCACCTAAGAACAATAGTCCGCACCTTCGGATTTGTTGAAGACTTGAGAACGACCTAGAAGCGCCGAACTAGGTGGTGATCGGCCGGAATCCTAAGACAATGCACTTGCATGTTAGGATTTCATACAAATCCTATCTCAACACAAAGGATTACAAAAGGATGGGTGTTTACCTCCCCAATCAGTTGGAAAAGGAGCTTGAAGTTATGGATGTGGGAGAAAGGGATGAGATTTTCTAAGGTTCTAAGTTTCCTTGGCTCCTCCACTAACAACACCCTCCTTTCCTTTCTTTTTCCTTTCTCTTTCTCTTCCTTTTTCTTCTTTCTCTTCTCTATTTTTTCTTCTCTCTTTCCTTCTCTAGGGCAAAATCGTATGGGGAGAGGGGGTGCCCAAATGAGGCCCTTTTATAGTGTTAGGTTTGGTGTAAATGGCCCCAAGGGCTAGGTTTTTACTATACTAGACCTATGGGAGGGTCTTTCTAGGCTCTAGGGCCCTATCACCCGTCTAGCCACCAAACTTGTTGTGAAAGTGTCTCATGACCCGATGAGGGGTCAGGCAAATTTTGGGGACAAACGAATCAACGAAAGTGGGGTTTGAGCTTAGGGTTCTGATCTTTAAATGGCCCTGGGAGGCCCATTCTGATTGATGGGGCATTTCTGGTGGCCTTCTGGCTATGAAATTTATAGGGTAGGTGCTCCATGGCCCGATGAAGGGTCATGCAAAATTTGGGAACGATCGGATATGAGGTTTGGTCGTACGAGTCCGATTCGCGATCAACGGTCACCGTTCCACGATCGGGTCCCAAACTTGGTGGACGGGTGTAGAAAAATACATTAAACATTCACCATAAATTTGGAAGAAATTCGACGGCTGGAAGGCCTGATATCTTGATTTTATTTACAAGTATCAGATTCCAATTCTGGCATTGGTGGGGTGCATTCGGCTAGCGCTAGATCCCAGTTCTAGGTGTCAACTGGGTCCGCAGTCCGCGATGGACCACAAGCCCAGTGAGATCTATGATTTTCTAAATTTTTAAATTTTTCTGACCTTCCTCGGTCGTTGGGCAGCCCATACGGGCTGTTGTTAAGTGTAATCGGGCTACCTGACTTGACGGCCCGCACATGGTCTGATCGTGACCAGACTGGAACACTCGTGTATAAGCTAACGTTGGATGCTAATGGTCAGTTAAGTGATAGTATAAGTTAATAAAAAAAAGTTTCAAGGATTTTTGGAAATCCAAAACAGTGAAAATCGAGGATGTTACAATAGGGCATTTAGGATGTCCTTAGGTGAAAGCCCCTAAACCTTCATGGTACCAAGAAGACGCCTCAACGTGCCATGTTGGATTTGGGTGCCCCCTTCACCATCCAGTATGCCGTCCGAGCTCCCTCCCTCACAGATATTTCCACGAACAGCCTGCGTGCAGAGATTAGCATCCAATATGTCCTTAGCGAACCTGATTTCCGCCCAGTCCCGAGGGCGTTCCATTCCATCTCCTAATCTCTTCTGCTCGGTAGTTTTCACACTAGGGTGACATTCTACTGTGGAGTCTTCTAAGATCGCCCTGATCTGGAAGTCCAAAAAACCCCCAGCATATAGAGTACGTGGCTCATATAGATTGGATTTTGTTTCCAGTTTCACCTTCACTCTTGCAAACTATTAAAAGATCCTGAATCTCGAACAGGTGTCGATCTGAACTACCTCCCCATAGGTAGCGCCCAGGTCCCTGATCACAGACTCAAACCAGGCGTGGGTCGGGATCCTCGCCAAACGTATCTAGGACTCGGTCTTATACCGTTAGGCCGCGTCTCTCACTGTCGCGAGGTCGGTTGAGATGGGATGTGGCCTTATCCGCCTGAGTTAATGGGCATAGCTAGGCTGAGTCTGACCAGCTCGTAAGTGGGTCCACTACCGTCGAGCCTCTTGATGATTGGTTGTCCACAGGCGAGTAGTGATGTCTCTTATGCTCGCTTGACTGTGCAGGTCTTGGAGAGCGGCAGTCAGCCAGTAGTGTACTTGACCCCGGTGGTTTCCCTATAGTGGAACTGTATATGATTTGTAGACTTAATATAAGGATTGACATGTATTGCATTGCATTGGCATTGACTATATAGGCCTTTTGTGCATCGCCTTGGTATGGTGTTCAGTACTCATGTATTTCTTTGCATAGCCTTGGTACAGCTTGTTGCATTCATGATTGTCATAGTTTAGCCTTGGTATGGCTAGTGGCATCGATAGTATTCATGGTTCATGCCGAGCTTCTGCATTCTCTGATATTTCTTTCCGGCACTGATATTACACACACTTACACCGCCCTCTAAGATTTCTATAAGCTTATGTACAATTGATGGGTGCGGGTGATTCTAGGCAATCGCAGTAGCTGAGGAGCTTTCGGAGTGTGCCGAGGACCTATTGGAGTTTTCCTTATTCTGCCTATGTATTTCCCCTTTGAGCCTTATACCTGTATAAAGTTTTAATTCCTAGTGGATTTGTGATGTGTGCCTATGGTTATTATGTTATGATCTTGGGGATGCTCTTATTGGATTCAGACTTATGTTATAAATCCTCCTTGTGGGATCCCAGGATCGGAACCTGGTGATCGGATGCCAGGAGCAGAGAATGGGGCACCACGAAGGCTGTTGCGGCCGGAACCGGCTATCAGGTTCCTTATGAGTCCGGTCACCGAGTATGGGGCATGATAGATGTAATAGGGAGCACTCTAACTTATAGTGCTTTGGGAACTAAAAGAAGCCTTAGAGAATTGGTTGGAAGCTAAATATGCTTTGTTTTTAAATGCTGTGCAGCAATCAACAATGTCTTCAGATGATCCATCTACCGATATATGGGATAATGGATCCCAAGTGTACTCGCCAACTTCTAGAAGAATGAAAATCCAATGTAAATTGTGTAGGGATAGATTTGTTAACAAAACAAATCGGCTTAGACTACACTTATCAGGTCGGGGGGAGATGCAAAACCATGTCCCAAAGCATCAGAGGAGATACGATTTTTATACTAGGCCCTTGTAGATTCCGACAAAAAGCCTTCTACCCCCTACCCCACATCGAATACAACTAGCCATAGGATATACAATAACAAACCCGTTCTAATCAACGAAGATTCTAAAATAGAGAGGGTAAAGAGAATAAGTAGGGAAGAGAAATAAGAGAATGAAGCTAAATTCAGAAGACTTAAAGAAGAACAAATACAATTAGCCTTGCATCAAGATATCAACGATGTGCTCCCCGACAACATGACACACAAACAGGACCAAGCTCGACAAGCAAAAACCATTAAAGTTTATTTCCAAACTCGCCTCATTCTACAAGAACTTGGGTATTTCGTATAAATCAGCTCATAAAAATAGTTTGAAAAATTAGTTGAATCTATACAAGAACATGGTGAAATAGTCTCTCCACCTTCTAATTCAAGGGAGATTGATAATCATATTGGAGAGGATACTACCACCAGCCCAAGCTTGGATGACGAAAATTTTGGATCGAATCTAGAGTAGGATAAGGCGAATATTAAAAATTAAATTTGATGTATTAAGTTTTTAATTATAATCATTAAACTTGTAGTTGTACTTGTATGGACTTAACTTTCCTACTAAAATGTTGTGACTCAACTTTCCTACCATAATATGCATTCTCTATTTATCTTCTTATTTATTCTTAAATTTTTTTCTTGTATACTTATGGTTATATGGATAAACAGTTTCTTATATACTTTGATAATTGTTCTTTAAATATTGATGCTTATGATTATTTGTCATCTGATGTTGTTAATTAATATTTATGCCACTTAGTGGTTTAATAATATACCCCCCGTTTAGGAATTTATATTGAACAAGTATAATCATTCTACTGAAAATACTTGTTCTTTATGGATTCCTAAATTGTCCCATTTTAGACAGTTCGGTACCATACCATGTACTTAAGTTGTCATCATTCAATTTACATGTAGTTGGAATTTCGGTTGTATTTTCTTAGATTTTCTCTAGATATGTGGTTCTTTACTAGTTGGCTTCCACTACATGTGTAATGGATTACATGTGGGTGTGGCAACTAATTAATATTGAATTTTATATATATCTGGAGAATATAAGGAGGTGCTGACGAAATTTTGGCTCGCATGTAAATTTTATGGGGACAGTACATAGTATGCTACCGAATGGGATAGAGACAATTAGCACATCTAGATAGAGACAAATAGGAATAAGATATTTAGAGACAATTAGTAAACAAAATTTGAAACAATTATGAAGAATTTATAGTTATGTATATATATGTGTCCTGGTTGATTTATTTATTAGGGGACTATTTGAGACACTTGTGTCTTGCAGTTTATAGAGGGGCCCGATATTGTTTGTATATATATATATATATATATATATATATATATATATATATATATATATATATATATATATATAAATGTGATTGACTAATTCCTTCAACTTATAAAAGCCCTGATCTTACCATACCCTTGTTATCTTTTGATATTTAGATGACTACTCAAGAAAACTCAAGTACTCATGGCCCTAATGCGTCAATCACATCTCTCTTTGTTGTGAATGAAGAAAAATTAGAAAACAAAGTTGAAACAGCTTCAGGTTCTGTGAAAGGGAAAAAGAAAGATTGGTGATATGAGAATCTTTTGATAAGATCACGCAACCAGATGGTTCAATCAAGATTAGATATGCAAGTTTTGTAAAACTATTTACAGTAAGCATTTTGGTTCTTCTACAATTTACTATCAGAGACATCTTGATAAATGTGTGAAGAGACCAATAACATTGAAGGTTGGAGTCCAGCAACTGCTTTCATTTACCATTTTTGAAAATGACGATTTTAAAGCTACACTCTCAACATATAAGTATGATCTGGATAAACTGAATGAGTGGTTTGCGAGGTTGGTGATAGTCAATGAGAAGTAATTCAGCATGGTAGAAAGTAAGGTTCTCATGGGATTTTGTAAATTTCTTAATCTCAGATGTGAGAAGGCCTCTCGCATTACTGTGAAAAGAGAGTGCATGAAGATGTATGTTGTTAAAAAGGCTAACTTGAAAGCTATCCTGGCATTCGTATCTAGAATAAGTTTGACTTCGGATATGTGGACTACCTTGAATCAGAGAAAGGGATATATGTCATTTACCGCACACTTCGTTAATGCAGATTGGAAACTACGAAAGAGGATCTTAAACTTCCGCCACGTTCCTCCTCATCATACCGGTGTGGTACTGTCCGGTATGATTTACAACTGTCTTGTTGAGTGGGGCATTAAAAAGAAAATTTCTTCAATTACTTTAGATAATGCCCCGTCCAACGATACTTTGGTTTCTTTCTTATGTACTCAGTTCGAGGTTCATGAAAATTTATTCTTCGAAGGTAAAATATTCCAAGTTAGATGTTGTGCTCACATACTCAACTTGATTGTGCAAGAAGGGCTAAAAGCAATTGACTCAACGATTGCCAACATACGAGATAATGTTAAATATATATGGGGGTCACCTTCAAGACTGAGTACGTGGAATGATATAATTCAACGTTTGGATTTGAAATCTAAATAGTAGTTGAAGTTGGATTTCTGCACTCGCTGGAATTTCACTTCTGAAATGTTGGATACGACTTTACAATTTAAAGTTGCATTCCCTGAACTTGCGGCGCGCGATAAAATGTACGCATACGTGCTAAGTGATGAAGACTGGAAGAAAGCTAAAGATGTTCATCGGTTTCTCAAAGTTTTTTACGATTGCACGAAGATTTTTTCAAAAAATAAGCATCCCACGACAAATCAATTTCTTCCTGAAATTATTTTCATTATGAACGCCCTAAAAAAGTGTGCCGCTGATGGTCCGAAATTTTTAAAAGCGCTAGCTCTAGGAATACAATTGAAATTTGATAAATATTAGGTTAAATGCCACTTGTTAATGGCCATTGCAGTTGTCCTGAATCCACGATTCAAGATGGCAATGGTTAGATTTGTTTTCAGATCACTTTATTTCAGTTCCGAAAGAGTTTCAGCAGAGATTGTCATTATTAATGTTGCAATTGAAGAGTTGTTTGCTTCGTATGTTGATAATTCGTCCGAAACATCAAGTGCAGTAGGTACTTCTCAAACTGCGGGCAGTTCTTCTACTAAGGGCAAGCGACTTTGTGACTTTATGTCTTTCTTAGACGAAAAAGAAACGGAGACGCAGAAAACTGAATCCGAAGTGGAGAAGTATCTAAAAGAGCCAGTCATAAGGCTACAAGATAATGATTTCAATGTTTTACAATGGTGAAAGTCTCAAGCTCGTGAATACCCTAAACTTTCGTTGATGGTACGGGACATTTTATCAATTTCAATTTCGACCGTGGCATTAGAAATCAGCTTTTAGCACCGGGAGCAGGGTAGTTAGCAAGTATCGAAGCTCACTCGTCTCAAATACAGTTGAAGCACTGATATGTACGAAAGATTGGTTGCATACAGTTTAGGATGGTAGCAGTTTCAATGCTGAGGAGTATGAAGATAACAATGGAATTGAAGACGTAGACCAGAATGCTTGAAGGAAGGTAAGCTTTAAAAATTTTCATGAACGGATTTATAATTTTAGATATATTTTAACTCTTTAGAATTAACATTGATTGTTGATGACAAAATATGGTTTTGTGGTATGATACTCATAGTATCTAGAGGTTTATGTCTTAGTAATGGTGGCATATGAGACATTTAATTTGTATTTTTTAGTCAAAAATTTAATAAGTTAACATATGATCAAGCTCAAGCTTGACTCGAGGTAAACTCAACTCGGCTCAAACCACTAGCTCGACTCGAACTCGACTCGACAGCTTTGGCAAACAAACCAAGCTTCAATGTTGAGCTCGAGGCCGAGATCGAGCTCGAGCTCGAATTCGAGTACAGCATGGACGAGTCGAGCCGAGCTTGGCCCACCTCGACTCGACTCAACTCGCAGGATGTCGAGCTCGAGCTCGAATTCGAGTACAGCATGGACGAGTCGAGCCGAGCTTGGCCCACCTCGACTCGACTCAACTCGGCAGGATGTACAACCCTGTATATTTTCCTTCTGACCCTTAGATATGGTCAAATACACATGTACAAGTGAAAAAACAAATATCATCTTGATCTAAAGCTTCGGTGGTCCCTGAGAAAATTTCAATGGTTGGAAATTGATCCCCAATGTGTGGTCCATTTGAGCATTATATCTACCTTATTTTTTGTCCTATTTTAGAATGATTATGAAAAAAATTGATGAACATTGTCGACAAAATTCATCCATCACAGTGGCCATCGTAGCCTCCGCCTGTCCCGAGCTCGGAACAGGGGGTAGTACCTAATCCGCGCCCGGATCATTTAAACCAAGATGCCAACGTGGACGGATTATGGCCACTAATCGCACTTACTAGACAATGCTGATCTTCCGATCGGTGACCACCCACTGGGTGTAATGACAAAAATTTCAGCCGTCTAAATTCAACGAGCAAGATCAGATGGTTGAGATTAATACTCAATGTGGTTTTGAAGCTATGTTCCGTTCACAAAGGGGACCACATTTTGGACAGTTAAAACTCGGCATGCACATGCAAGCCACGTGAATTGATGTACTTGAGTCAGTCAGTGAGGTATTTACTTGCGCGATACAACGCAGGCCCATATAAATAGAAAAAAGGAACGTTTAACGTGACATCGTGCATCTTGAACGGGGGCGCGGCTTCAGGTGGGTGGGATCCCTGGCTGTGGAGCCCACTATGATTTATGTAGCTTGCATCCACACCCTCCACCGGTTTTGAAAGCTCATTTTAAGGCATTATCCCAAAAAAAAAAATGAAGAAAAATTAAATCTTAGGTGGACCACACCACAGGAAACAGTGGTGATTGAATCCCCACCATTAAAAACTTTCGGGAGCCACCGAAATGTTTATTTGCCAACGAACCTGAATGAAGGACCTCACAAATATTTGTGTCGCACAAGAAGTTTTTAATAATCAAACGCCACAGTTTCGTGTGGTATATGATGTTTGGATCTACTTCACTTTAGGGATCATGCCCTAGAATGAGCTATCAAAACGTTTGGACGGCGTGGATGTAAGGTACATGCATCAAGGCGGCACCGAAACTGCGCCCGTAGAACGGAGGTTGTGAATAGGTACTTGCAATCTAGTGGCCTTACCGTCGATGGCCCACTTATTGGACACCAAACAAATCAGATGTCCTAACCTTCATTTTTCAACCCACCCGTTGTAGACCCTCAAATCCTTTTTATTTCTACCGTAGATTTTAAGTAGAATGGTCGATGACTAATCTAGGCCGTCAGTTTTTAACCATAAGCGATCCGGGGTCTCTATATGGACGGTGTCATCAACACCCAGCACAGTAGAGACGAACCAGTAAATAAAAAATAAACAAATAAAATCATTTCCATTAAAAAGGAAAGAAAAAAAAAAAAAAAAAAAAAAAAAAAAAAAACTGCGATTACTCTCTAAGAAAGAACGCGGATTGCGTGGTGGCAGTAATTCGTGGGGCCACCTTGATGTACATATTTTATCCACGCCGTCCATTTGTTTTTCCAGATCAATTTTATTTCATCGGTCCAAGATTGAAGATATCCAAAGCTCAAGTGGACCACACCAGAGGAAACCTTGGGGACAATGACATATACCGTCGAAATCTTCTTGAGAGTACAGAAGTTTTTTATATCAAGCTGATACTTGTATTTTCCATTCATCCTGGTCTGTGTAACCAGATCAACAGGTTGGATGGAAGAAAAAAAAAAAAAAAAAAAAAAAAAAACATCACTGTAGTCCCTGTAAACTTTCAACCGTGGATGTCATTATTATCACGACTGTTTCCTGTGGTGTGATCCACTTGAGCTTTGGATATGCTTCAATTTTTCGATCATGCTCTAAAATGAGCTCGAAAAACGGATGGACGGCGTGGATTAAACAAATATATCACGGTGGGCCGCACAGAGTCCTGCCACCACGGAGGTCCGTCGTGGCAGGGTCACTGCGCATCCGCGTCCTTCAAAAACAAGATGCGTTTGATCTAGAATCTATACTCTCAGCCTCTGACCCCTAACCCAGAAAAATGAGCATTTCCCTCTAGAAAACGCATCAAGCTAACGTTTCAAAATGACGAAAACACCCTTAACGAAAAAAAAAAAAAAAAATAGAAGAGTAAAAAAGAGAAAAAAAAAAAAAAAAAAAAAAGTCGATGGCAGAGCAGTAATTTACAAACAATCACACAACCAAAAGGGACATTTTCCAGCAATCATCTCCCCTTCTTTCTTTCAAACCTCCGGCAACCTCTCCACCACTTCCGGCGGAGCTTCAACGTCTCCCCTGCCGGAAGTATTCTTTTCCGGGGATGCCAACAGACAGCTGCTCCGGCACGTCGGGCACGACGATCTGGAAGCGAGCCATCCTTCAATACATTTCTCGTGGAATCCGTGCTTGCATCTTGGCAATACCCTAATCCCTTCTCCATTTTCGAATTCCGACAAACAGATGGCGCACTCCGCCTCGGCTCCCGCCATCTTCATCCCAGCGGAGAAGACGAGCGTCGGAAGGGCGGGCATCTCCGTAGACGTGTGAGTTAGCTTTCCGGCAGTGGTGGTTTCCGGCTGCGGTCGGTGGCGGCGGAGGAAGCAACGGATGGCGGCGTTGAGGGCCAGGGCGCAGACGAGGGCACAGATGAGGATGATGAGGATCATGACGAGGTTGGCTTCAAAGTCGCCGGCGCTGTGGTAGGGGAACCACGTGCTGCCGGAGGTTGGGTCACGTGAGGGAGGGGGAGAGAGGAGCGTTGGAGATGATGATGAGGATGGCATAGCTTATCTATGCGATGGATGTAGAGCTTTTCCAATCTCTCTCTCTCCCTCTCTCAGTCTCTCTCTCTCCTTTTCTTTCTTTTTCGGTTTGAAAGGGCTCTCAATGTCTCTCCTTTTGCTTGTGAGTGGAGACAAGAATATATAAAGAGGGAAAGAGACTGGAGAAACTATATGACGCACAGTATCCATGGTTTTTTTAATTTCTGGCAGGTGGGGCCCATGGATTGATGATCAAGATCGTCCGTTGTTTACCACCGTAGATGGACCATATGTGAAAGTATTCTCAATGTTAGGATTTTTCCGTACAGTTTACGATAGGAATAAACCCACAGCTAAATGCAAATGAAAAGGTCGTAATGTAAATCCCTGTGCTCTTCCAATTTTGAATATTTTACGAGAAACTCTCCATCCCCTGTGGGCCACAAGAAACCAGTGGTCCGGATTAACAAACCAAGGGCCCCATTTATCGAAATCGAGAATACGTGTATACTACACAAAAATGTGGGCCATGTATTATATAATACCCCGAGACTTTTGTCGTAACTCTGAGATACAAACGCACCCCACGTGCCTGAACTGGCACACGTACCAGAAGTTCGAGAGCGATCAGGTGATCCGGACGGGAGTGAATTCGGTCAGGTCGGCGTAACAATGAGTTCGGTTAGGCCGTGACCGTGGGACCACCTTGATGTGTTTGTTGCATATCCTGGCCGTCCATTTGTTTTTCCAGCTCATTTTAGGACATGGCCGATAAAGTAAATCCATTTGTCAGGTGGTCCACATTATACGAAACAATGGTGATTTAAAGTCTACAATTAAAAACAAGCCATCAAAGTTTTGATTTGAAGTTGAAATTTGTATATTCCTTTTGTGCAAATCTACATGATTCTACATGACTTTATTAATAAGTTGGACAGCAAATAAATAAATATCAGAGTGGCATTAGAAAGTTTTTAACGGTGGGTGTCCCATTACTACTCGTGTGAAGTATACCACCTGAGATTTGAATCTGCTTCATCTTTTAACTCGTGAACTAAATTGGAAAACGGATAGACTGCGTGTATATATGTAGTACATATATCAAGGTGGGCCCACAGTTACGTCCTAACCTAACTCGTGATACGCTAACACGACCGAATCCGCTCCCTACTCGCACATGAATGTTAAATGTAGACATCTTTTCATATCTCAACCGTCCACTTATTCGTACATGTGGGGCCCAAGTAGTAAATAAACCCACCAGTATTTTTGTGATGAATTAAAAAGACCGGCAGTATGAATATGACGAATCCTGCAAACGTGTGTCACTTAGACACGTACGCAGCGGCCGTACTTAGCGCTTGAAGATGAGCGTCTGCAACTAGCAGTCGTGAATGAAGAAATGAGAAAGAGACGGGAGTGACGTAGATAAAGCTTTGTTTCATACTCTGGCAGTGTATTCATACACATGGAGTCATAAATTGTATTTCGTAACCTTTATTGGTGAATATCTTAAACGGACGGTTAGATGATTCTACGGTTGAATCCAAAAGAAGTCCAATAACAGTGGCTAGGATCGTTCAATCATACCATCCATAGTCATTATATGGATGGTTTGATGTGAGTTGTGTCCGTGTGGCATGCACTGGAACAGCCTATGATATGTGATTTTTAAAAAAAAGGCACATAAAGAACTCAATATTAGACATGATATCAGAAATAGTAGGGATTGAATGCTGACCGTTGAAAGTGTTACTTGCCCACCTTTGAACCGAGAAAGCACACGTATCAGCCTTCTTTTTCTGTGCCTCACTTGAATTGAGATCAGACGGACATCTAAGTAGGCCCCACAAAGTTTTTATGCTGCAATAGCCCATTCCTATGAAACGGATGGGACACAGCAGATTGCGTGCAACAACCTGCTACGCCGAACCACATGTCATAATAACACATGGAGTCTACTGTGATTTTCGTTGTGACATCCGCTCCGTCCATGAGTTTCTTCAGCTCCTGTTAGGTGATATCCCAAAATTGAGAAGGATCCAAAACTCAGGTGGGCCATGCTACAGGAAATAGCAGGGTTGATCGCTTTCAAGTGTTTCAGATCTGGTTGATAATTGTGTTTTCCATCCATCGAGGGTGGACATTCAATCTCTATGGTGTGGCCCACCCGATTTCTGAATCTGCCTCATTTTGGTATCACATTCTAACGTCCGCTACACGGTCTCGAGCAGGGAGCCCGCATGGAATCTGCGTATTCCATGATTGCGCCTGATTTGAGATAACTGAGCACCATGTACGACAAACACGCATCAGATCAATCCACTCAGTTCATGATTCACTAAGATATCATTCCAATCCAAAGGAAAGGTGCAAAGTCATGCTTACGTTTATAAATCGACATGGTGTGGTCCACGTGAGATTTCGAATGTCTTCATTTTTAGAGAATCCATTCATCATCGTCTAAGTGCATCAGATGAACGGAATGGATGACATATACACACCATGGTAGACCCATTTCAACTATTTTAACGGTGGGACTTCCAATATCAAATGTTTCCCATGGCATAGCCCATCTGATTTATGAATGTGCCTGATTTAAGGTTGGCGCATCTCATCCACGTGAAGCAAGCGTTTTTGTTCAGGTCGATTGACATTTTTATTCTTGAACAGAGAAAAAGATTGATCTGTCACGGTTGGTGAGGAAGAGGAGTTACATCGGCGAGTTGTTTCCTGCTCTGGCAGAGTATGATACTTGATAGACGGGCGTCCACTGAGAAATTGTTACCGTAGCATACATTAGCTCAAATTAAACAGATTGAACCGGTGGAATGGTATATAAATATTAGTGTGGCCCGCCCTAATGATCTGATTCGTGGAAACATGTTTGCCGAAATAGGACGACTGCATATTTCATTTTCAACCGTCCAATCAATGTCCAACAATCCAATGGTCAGATAATCAAAGAACCATATTTTTCATCCATGATCAACCTAAACTGGGGACCCAAATATTAGACAGTTCAATTTGAAGCACTGGTACCCCACGAATGTACTTTTTAATTAATTTCTAAGTGCCTGAGTATCATCCATCCGGCTTTGGCAGAGCATCGAAGTTCCTCTCGCGTCATCAGAAATGAGAAAATGGAGGGCTACTCCAGCGAGAAGAATCAAATCGTGCTCGCACAAACATGATCTCAAGCGCGTGCCAGATCCGTGGCTGTTGATCAGTTGGGACGGTTGCTACACTTACATCCAATTTTATTTTTATTTTTATTTTTAAAAAAAGATGCACCTCTGATTAGGGGCCATTGTTATATGTTGAATGTGAACTGTTGGTCAATTCCCACGTTTGTTACACGTGGGTGGTGCTTACATACGTGTGTAAAATTTTGTCCAGGCAATATAAGTGCAGGGCCCATCTAAAGAACGGATCTGATTCAGTAGACCTAAATAAATGTATTACATGTGCGTTGTAATTTCGGTGGACGCGAATGCAGTAACTCACTTCATGCATGCAGGTTAGGTTGTCCAAACGGATCGTGCAACAGTAAATGTGGCTATGTATGGGAACGGAATTCATGCTCTAGGCAGCTGCTTAAAACTAGGGCTGTACACAAAGCCCGATTAACTCGCTCGACTCAGCTCGTAAAATCTCGACTTGGCCTGACCCGGAACTAAGTTCGGGTCGGGACGGGCCATTTTCTTCGGCTCGAAACTGAGTTCGAGTCAAGTTCGGACAGGTTCCAGCCCGAAACCTGACTCGGCCTATATATATATATATATATATATATATATATATATATATATATATATATATATATATATATATATATATATATATCCTAAATTCTTACACAGTTATCCTAACTATTTACAGCAATCCAAGCTATTCAAATCGTGGGTCCCTTTATAGATGGAGCAAAATCTTAAAAATCTATGACAAAAGCCCTTTTCAAAAATCAAAGCCGTTTAAATTACCTGTCAAAGCCCTTCCCATGGAGTAAATGGAGCAGATTCAAAAAATCAAGGCCATCCAAATCGTGAGTCCGAAACTGGCCCGAACTCAGCCCGAACTCGCCCGATTGCTAATCGGGTTGGGTTCGGGCTGGACAAGTTGGCCCGGTGACCGGTCTGGACAGGGTTCAGGCTGGTTTGGCTTGTGACCGGGCCGGGCCGGGTTGAGCCCAGTTCAACTCGGTTCGGCCCGATGTACACCCCTACTTAAAACCCCGAGCTCTCTCGAGTCGACCATTTTGTATACGTAAATTTACTCTGTCCATTAGATTCATTAAGTAAGGAATACTAAAGAAATTTCTTGTGGGCCACACCAATGGAAATAATATAAATTCACCCAGCATGGCCACCTTAGTTTCGGATTGTGTGGCCCACACATCTTTTATGTCTAGATTATTTTTGCTCATTGGCCTTAGACACAGGGATAGAATCTGATGGAAGGAGTGGATTTTACGTAAAACATGTATTGCAGAGGATCCGATCCTTGTCCTTAGAGTGGAAAAAAGAAAATTTTACCATTGTAGCTGTTTTTATGAAGCAAACTTAACTTAACTTACCAACCTAGACCTTCATGCACGGACATCGAGTTTGAGGATGAAAATACCCCTCGTTTTCCCTGTCGTTGCTTTCACCCCCTTTCCACTAAGAAAGACAAAAAAAAAAAAAAAATCCATTTTCTCCGGCACGAAAATCCCTCCACTGAATTGCACCATTCTCCCATTGGATTGTATCCTCTCCATACATCAGCATTTCCTCATCTTCTGAAAATGGCCGGTCCACTGAAGAAAGCACGCACCACAGGTATATTTTAATATATTGCCTATTAGATGAAGCTTACATCTAAGCTTTTGGTTCATTTATGTATACATCATCTGATGAACATGAAATTGATTACAAATAAAACATCATTGTGGGGCGTAGCAAGCGAAATCGGATTTCGGGTTCAAATGATTAATATAGATAGAAAAATGGATGAATGTCGTGGTTAGTCCACATACATTCAAGTCAAGGTGAGCCCAAATCAGTTAACTCAGCACGATAAAAGCATATTGATCAAAATGATCTCAAATTTCAAGAGTTCTTGGTCTATTTGACCTACTTCTTCACAATATGCTCGAGTTGTCGCCAACATTCCCGGTTCATGATTGATTGAATTTCCCGAGTAATACATGAATTTCATGTTTGGATAGTTCGATTGCATTTCAAGTTCATTGAAATTCATGTTAAGCTAGTTCAATTGCATTTCAATTATGTGTTAGGTTCTGTTCAAATTGCATTTCACTGAAAGTTTCACTGAAATTTCTGTTGCCCCGCTCACTGAATTTCAGTTTGTCCCACTGAATTTCTAGTTGTGCCCCTGCTCAATTTCATGTTTGCCCCCTGAATTTCAGTTTGCCCGCTGATTTTCTAGTTTGCCCCTGCTCAAGTTTTCATGTTTGCCCCCTGAAATTTTCATGTTTCCCCCACTGAATTTCAGTTTGCCCCGCTCAATTTTCAGTTTCCCCCGCTGAATTTTTAGTTTGCCCCGCTGAATTTCATGTTTGTCCCGCTGAATTTTTAGTTTGCCCCGCTGAATTTCATGTTTGACCCGCTAAATTTCTATTTTACCCCGCTCAATTTCATGTTTGTCCCGTTGAATTTATACTTTGCCCCGCTAATTTCTAGTTTGCCCCTCTTAATTTTCAGTTTGCCCCGCTCAATTTCTTGTTTGCCCCGCTGATTTTCTAATTTCCCCGGCTCAATTTTCAGTTTGCCCTGCTAAATTTCATATTTGCCCTGCTGATTTTCTAGTTTGCCCCACTGAAATTTAAGTTTGCCCCGCTCAATTTCATGTTTGCCCTGCTGAATATCCAGTTTGCCCCGCTCAATTTTTAGTTTGCCTCGTTCAATTTTCAGTTTCCCCCGCTTAATTTTTAGTTTGCCCCGCTGAATTTTTAGTTTACCTCGTTGAATTTTATGTTTGCCCTGTTAAATTTCTAGTTTGCCTCGCTGAATTTCATGTTTGTCCCGCTGAATTTCATGTTTGCCCCACTCAATTTTCACTTTGTCCCATTGAATTTCATGTTTGCATCGCTCAATTTATAGGTTGCCTAGCTCATTTTCTAGTTTGCCTCGCTTATTTTGATAGTTTGTCTCGCTCAATTTCCGGTATTTCCTTGCTCAATGTCTATCTCGATTTCATATGAAGCTTGTTCAAATTCATGAAATGCTACATTGTTTTCAATTATGTTTGATTCTGTACACTATGATTATCTTATGAATTTTATGTATGATATGTTTTTCAATTCATCTTTGCAGGTGACGAATAAAACATCATTGTGGATTATAAATAAAACATCATTGTAGGGCGTAGCAAGCTTTCTATAGTTGAATCACTGTTTCCTTTTGTATGATCCACTTGATATTTGGATATGCTACGATATTAGGCTCAAACCCTTAATATAGATGGAAAAATGGATGAATGTCGTGGACAATCCACATACATTCAAGGTGGGCCCAAATCAGTTAACTCAGTACGCTCTTATTGTGTTGATCAAACTGATTTCAAATTTCAAGAGTTCTTGGTCTATTTGACTTACTTTTCGGCACTATACTCGAGTTGTTGCCGACATTCCCAGTTCATGATTGGTTGAATTCCCCGAGTAATTCATGAATTTAGCAGACAAATGATAAAAATATGACCAGGAACATCCGCACATTCATGTGATGTTATGGAAAATCTATGAACCGCCTTGTCATTTTCATTAATTGATCGGTTAACTTCACCAAAGTACTCGTTGAATTTCATGTGAAGCTCGTTCAATTATGTGTTAGGCTATCTCGTGCTTGTTGCTTAAACGTATAGCAAGCCTGGTTTTTAAAATACAAAATTCAGAACAGTTAGAAACAGATAAAGTGTAGGGTGCTAACTTCCTATTGCCAACACATATACATACACATACATAAACAAAGTCCTAACGAAGCAGATAACAACATGTTAGTTATATAAGTATACTCTCTCGTGCTTGTTGCTTAAACTATAGGGTGCTAACTTGCTATTACCAACCAGTGTAGGGTGCTAACTTACTATTACCCACCATGTTCAAAGTATCAGTATCGTTTTAAGTTTCGCTAGCCAGGGATACAGAAACAATATCGGTACCGCTGATAGTATTGCTGATAACTGGAAACCAGTTTGAAAGAAATATCTGCTTTTTTAAACTGCTCTTTCTTATCTAAGTTTCCTTCTTGGATAGAACGTAGAGGTCTAGATCCGCAAACTGGTTCCTTTGCATATCGATATTATTGAACAATGCTCGATATTATCGAGAAATTATGAATTTTTATGTTTTGGTTGCTGGACATTTTGGCAAGGATCTTCGATAGTTTGGAACTATGGTCGATATATCGAGAGATAGTCTCTCGATAATACCAATGTATGGTCGATATTATTCGACATTAGCTTATGGATCTTAGCTTACATGATCCTTCCAATGCTTACCTTAAAAAATAACACTAATAATAACCCATGCCATGTATTGAAACTATAAAACTCTAGGCACAATAGCAGTAAGAAGCATCATATCTAAAGTACTTGAAACCCCATCATGCTTGCAGTAGCACGGTTGTCAAGGTTATGATGTGCCTCAAACAGCTCAAAGACTAAAGAGTTCCAGTAATCCAAGCATACATGTCCATGCATTTGACATAGACAAGGTAAGACTCTATGCAAACTTAATTACAAAGAAAAGAAGGCATACAATTAACATGACTACCTTAAAAACCTCTGTGTCATCAACATAAGAAATGCCAATTAGATATCACTACCAAAAAAAATGACCAAAGGCTACGGACTATGCTAGTTTTTGGCTACGGATGTAAACTATAGCTCTATTGCTACGGCTTAAACCCGTAGCTAAAAATGCCAAAACCGTAGCTAAAAGCTACCACCTTCACACATCCATCCAACCAGCATAGCCCCTTGAGGGACTCTACGAGGCCCATTAAAATTTGTGTGCTCCATCTAATACACCTATCCGTTTTGAAAAATAATGTTAGGGCAGGATCCAAAAATGAAGTAGATCGAACGATCAAGTGGACCACACGTTAAGAAACAGTGGAGATTAATACCTACCATTGAAAGTCGGTGTGGTTCAATTAGACATAATAATTGCAGATTTGTTGGGGTCATTTCCTATAAAAGAAAATTTACAAAATTAATGAACGGAGTGGATTTGTCAAATGCATCAAGATGGACCCCACAAATAGAATGAAAATCCGTACATCCAGATTCCGTCAAACGCGTGAATGCGGAGGGGCTATTACGGACAGAGCAATAGCTACGGCCTAATGGACTTTTAGCTACGGTTTTAAACCGTAGTAGGGCCGTAGCAAGTACAAAATGCGAAAATCCGCACTTGTTTTTCTTTTCCCCCTCTCCCAAAATTTTATTATTTCCCTCTCACATCCGTCCCTTTCTCTCTCACTCTCACGTCCGTCCCTTTCTCTCTCACTCTCAATCTCCCACTTCTCTTTTCTCTATCTCTCTCAATCTCCGGTACCATTGCTCCTGTCCTCTCTCTCTCTCTCTCTCTCTCTCTCTCTCTCTCTCTCGATCTCCCGCACCATTGTTCGAAACAAAAAAATTGTCATCAACCTTCCTTAGATTGCATCGTCAGAGAGGATTTTGGTATGCTTTCTTCTCTCTCTCTCTCGATCTCTCGCCCCTTTTCTCTGTCTCTCTTGATCTCCGGCACCTTGATTAATTGCAAATCAAGCCTCATCCCAATTAATTAGATGATGAGGCTTGGATGATGTGAGAAATGCTGCAATAAGTCATTGGTTGACGGGCTGTTGAAGACAGAGCCTAGGGAGTGGTCATGGGTGATCAGAAATCCAACGATGGGATTTCAAAGTGGGATGGGTTAAAAAATCAAACCTCAATCATAGCAAATGCCATGCAAGGATAGAAGGTTCTTTGTATGATTACTTGTTGCCTATGGAGCCTTTGTTTTTGAATCTTAATTGCACAGATGAGTTTTCCAAATTTTTTGCCTATATACACTCATTTGGTGGCACACCAGATCAATGATTTCAATCACTAGAACTCATATGAAGTGTTCTATATAGCATTTCTCTTTATTTCAATTACTAGATCAATGTTTTCAATCACTTGATTTCAATGAATATGAAATTTTTGTGGAGTTGGTTGTTAAAATGTCAAAGAGATGTGATTTTGTGGAGTAGTATATTTTCAGTTTGATTGTATTCTCTCTCTATCCGTTGATGGAATATACTTTCAGGGTATATTGTTGTTTGATACTCACAACAAACTACTATTTTGTTTGATGATGCTGGAATATTAGTAAAGGGTATTGATGTCAACACCCAACCTGATTGATTTGCTTACCCTCCATTTTCCATTTTGGGCATTCTAAAGAGTACATTTGTGGTAATATTTAAAGACCCAAAATTGAAAATAGGGTGCAGCTAAATCAATTGGAGCAAGCGTCAATAGAAACTCCCCTAGTTAATCCAATAACCTGCAATTGATTGCTTTGTTTCAACTCAAAAGGAATGCCATAAATTTATAATACCCGCATGAATCCCTACTTTTAAGGTGCTGGCCACTTCAACCACTCATGGTCCCACTACCTCTTGTTGCAATTCCTGCTTTCTTTCATTTCTGGTACTTAAGTCACATATGTTCAACTCAAAGAACTTTGCTACGTCAATATAGTAGTTACACAATTAGAACAGATAGCTTGAACAAGGAACTATGAAAAGGGAACTATGATTTTAAGTTTCTTTAAAACAGAAACAAGGAACCAAAGAAGCAAAGTAGGTGTGGTAGCGGGGAACCATTTGTTTCAAAATGTTGTCAAGTATAAACAGCTAGGAAGCAGGAGCAGCACGTTTTGTGACTGTGTCCAAAGCAAGAGAGAGAGAGAGAGAGAGAGAGAGAGAGAGAGAGAGAGAGAGAGAGAGAGAGAGAGAGAGAGAGAGAGTTAGAAGGATCCTACAACTAAGGAAAAACACAACAGTGCAGCATTTTGAGTTTATTTTGAGTCAAACATCTTTGGAATCTTTTCTGCATTCTTTCTTGCTAGAATTGTTTCGGCCATAACCAATTATTGTGTTGTAGGTCTTCAAGTTGTACCATCCATTGGCCTTGAGAGATTTCTTGATCAGCATGACCTACCAGTAGATTAAGGTCTATTTGGTTGACGTTCATTTGGCCAAGTGATCACTCCCCAAGTGCAGGGTTGTGATGTAGTAATAAACTCAGTAAGACTGAGGTCGAATCCACAAGGACTGAAACCTGTACGTATTCTGAAACTAAGTAGAACTAGAACTAGATTAAGATGAAATCTAAATCAAACATAATTTGAGGAAAATTTGTGAAGTATTAATTTAAAACTTAAGAGAAATTCAGATAAGGAACACTAGGGATTCAAAGGATCCACTTGTAGAGATCAGGGAGATCTTATGCCTGGATTAAAAATCAGGAAAATTAACTGAACTGCCGTTGATATAGTTTTCAAGAGATGAGAGGTATATGAATTAGAATGGATTCCATCACCAAACCATGCCCAGGAGACAAAGCAAACAACAGAATTAAACTAATTACCAACCAATCAACATGTTTATGAAGGTTAGGAAGGGTACCATCATCCGACCATGCCCAGGAGACGATGGTGAACGACAGAGCTTCCTGACATCATAAACATAAAGAGGAAAATAACATACTCAAAGCTATCACAGACCCATTGTAATTTCAGTCACAACAGACCATTAACGACTAAAAACATTCCCTTAATAAAACCCAAATCAACATCAATTCAGTCTAAACAAAGGCACAAGCAAAGAGGCATCCCATCACGCTACAAGCTTCACCTCCTAGCCCTAGCTAAGAGGTTTAGCTCAACATGATGGAGCTAAACATCTTGAAAGAAATACTTTAAAAAGACATAATAAAAACTAAATAAAATTACTCTCACTCTCTGTCTTTTCCCACGTCCAAGCTCCCTGGCCTCTCCCTCTGACTGACGCTCTCCAGTCGTTCCTCCAAAAAAAAAGGATCCCTCTTCTCTCCCTTCTTTTCTCCTCTTATAGGCCGAGGTTGGTGTGCGAAAATCAGGCCTTCCGTAGAGTCTTCCGCACCGCGTATCTGGCTGGAGAAGAGTTGGTTTAAAGAACTGACTCCTAGTTACGCAGCAGAGCAAAAGACCTCTGTTTGAAACGGAATTTTCTACAACAAAAGATTGATCCAAGACGTTCAGTCGTCTTGGCTTTAATCAGTCCCACCATGGAAAGATTTTGAACGGTCCAAATGGGTGGACCGTTCCTCACCAAGACTGCAAAATGACCCGCAGCGTCCCAGTTTCGGACTCGCTGTAAACAGGGTGCGTAGACCGTGCGCTGATGTTGTTGGTGGGGTCCACTATTGGTGTTTTCTGAGAAATCCAATCCGTACATTAGATTCATCTCGAAAAATCAGTGGGAATTGACTGGTTTGGGTTAGATTCGATGCGGTCCACCTGATTTTCTGTTTTACCGTCTATCCTCCGTTTGAACGGCTGGATTTCGTTCCTCGCGGTCTTTTGTAATTCTGCTATCTAGGTAGTGGTAAGAAGCTTCATGGAGATCTGATGGATGGTCCGGATTGGGCCGTTAATGTACGGTGGAGGCCTACAACAGAGAACTGCAACCTCTGTTGCGAAACAGAGGCTACGCCGCAGCACTGTGATGGTCGGTGGACCACTGATTGTTGCCAAGTGTAAAATCTACTCCGTCCATTAGCTTCAGGACGAAAAACTGTCCAGGAAGGGCGAGATTGGTTTGATTTCAGTGTGGCCCACGCGATATTTCGTGCTACCGTTCATCTTGTATGCGGCTGAGATCTTTACACGTCAGCTTTGCATGGTGGAAAAAGGACTCCTAGGCGAGGTTAAAACGCCTCCTCTGTACACAATGGACGGTCCAGATTACTGATTTGGATGAAGAGTGGGCCCCACTGCACAAAAACGGATCGGCAGTGTCCTTCCGCTGGCATTTTTCATGCTAGAGGAGAGAAGGGTCGAGTCAGCGTGCGCTGACCCGATTCCTGACTTCCGGTGCCCGTCCAGTGCATGTATGCACAGTGCACACGCGTCGCTTGTGTGGTCCCATGGTGATCTTCGTGAGAAATCTGCTCCGTCCATCCATTTTATCATATCATTTTATATGTTGAGGCCAAAAGGGAAGCAGATCCAGATATCAGGTGGGTCCCACTTCACCATTTTATAGGTTGAGTTGTCCGTTGGGTCACTTCTAGAGGGATCCAACAGATGATTTTTGACTTGTACGGTTAATTTATGGCCCTCAGGCCATGTATGAAGTTTCGAGTCGAACGGATGGTGGAAACCCTGTGATCTTGCATTCTGGACCAGTTCCAAGCCACTTGAGCTTCAGTTTCTCGATTTTCGCGGATCTCTGGCGTGTAAATTTCTTGATCTTGGTCCCCTGGAGTCCGTCCCTTGCTCATGTGACTTTAGAACGTCAAATCCATGATTTAAACTCCCTTTTTCAGTTCATGCTTGCAAATACACTTTGCATCACAAACACGATTAAAGCGGGCCATTAAACGGCATCATATTCATAAATCTAGGCAATAATTAGGGTCTGATATGCAATATTTGACCACCTCAACACCAAGCTGACAAACAACATTCTTATCAATGAATTGTTTGATGCACCGTTGAATTCTTGATAGAAAACACATAAAAGGGATATTCAGAACCTTTCCTTGAAATCCCTTATAAAACCTTCCAGTCTAACCATTTCCATCATTTTACTTGGAGTCTCAACTAATAATACAACAATGGTGGTGGCCCGCACTAGGTTTTAAGTCTTCAAAGATCTTTTTTCATGGCAACGAAGGAACTTTTACCTTGGGTAACTTCTTGTGCTTGTATGGATGCTAATAGATGAGCTTTTTTCATTGTGCATTGATAACAACAATGAACCATTTCTGACTAGCATTTTAGATAAGTATTTCAAAACTCCTTAGTGTTTTAGTTGGTTTCAAATCAAGATCATAGATGCATGTGTTTAGAATTATATTTGTGAATGAGTGAAAAATACTTATTAATTATTTTTTTGGTAAGGTGCAGGTTCAAAAAGGACCCTTTGGTTAATCGAGTTTCACCTGTAATGGATAGGGAATGGATAACACTAAGTTTTCCGAACCCATGTTTTATTTCTAGAATGAGAAGTTTTTTAAAGTTTGCACGAGATCACCTTCCTGTCAGAGAAACCATTTTTTGTCCATGCACCACTTGCAGATGTGCACGTTTATCGATTTCTTATGATGATTTGGAAATACATCTAATGAAAAATGGATTCGATCCAAGATATAGGGTTTGGAACATGCATGGTGAGCATGTATCACCTGAGTGCACTGAACGTGCATCAAGTTCCCAACAATGCCATAGTGTCCCAAACTTAAATGATGTTCACAACACGATCGTTCAAGAACTCAGTAGTAATAACCTAGATAAAGTTGTGTAGGATGAGCCGAACGTGACTCCTGCAGTCGAAGGCGAATTTGGGAAAATGAAAGTAATGATTTTGAAGCAAATCTACAAGAAGCAACGACTAAGCTATACCCTGGGGCAGCACCGTGTTAACATTCATTGTACAACTTTTTAAATCAAACGTGAACCATGGATGGAGTGAAAAAAGCTTTATAGAGCTCCTTCAACTACTAAAGAAGGTGTTGCCTTCTGGTAATAAGGCCCCAAATAATACCTACCAAGCGAAGAAGATTATTACAAAGTTGGGTCTTGATTATGTGAAGATCCATGCTTGTCCAAATGACTACATCTTGTACTGGAGAGAGCACGAGATGAAAACTAGTTGTCCAACTTGTAACGCTTCTAGGTTCAAGACAGAAATGGATGATGACAGAAATTAATTTCAAGTACCTGCCAAGGTGTTAAGGTATTTTCCATTAACACCAAGGCTATAAAGAATGTTCAGTGTGCCATGGTTGGTAAAAGAAATGTCCTGGCACTCAACTAGGAAATTGCAACATGAAAAGATGGAGCATCCAGCTGATTCTATTGCATGGAGGAATCTCGATGACAAGTATACGGATTTTTCAGCTGAGCCTCTCAATGTTCGATTGGGTTTGGCTACAGATGGGTTTAACCTATACGACACTTATAGCACTTCATATAGTTCATGGCCCGTTATGTGTGTGACGTACAACCTTCCATCAAAGCTTTGTATGAAACCTCAGTTTACTATATTGACTTGCTCATTGAGGGATCGTGACAACCGAGAAAGGATATTGGCGTTTACTTACAACCATTGATTGATGAATTTCAAGACTTATGGCAGAAAGGGGTCATGACGTTCGACGCATGCCATGAAAGCAATTTCAATATGCGTGCATTTCTGCTCTGAACAATCCATGACTTTCCAGCATATGGTAACGTTTTCGTAGAACCAAGGGTAAATATGGTTGTCCTGTATGTGGTCCCAACAGAGATTCCTTGCGACTCAAGTATGGAAAGAAACATGTTTGTATGGGCCATAGACGGTGGTTGTCAATGTTGGACCAGGCTAGAAAGGACACAAGTGCTGGCACTTACAATAAGAAAGTGGAGATACGACGACAACCGATCCGTCTGGATGGGATTGAGGTCGAAAGACAAACTGCGAACCTTAATATGCGGTGGGGGAAGTTTGGGAAGAAGAATAGAAGGGGTATTAATGGAGGCCGACAAGAGCTAACGATGACGTTGAATCACCGTGGTTCTTCAAACGGTCTATATTATTTAATCTGGAGTATTGGAAAGATATTCCCGTGTGCCACAACCTTGATGTTATGCATGTCGAGAAAAATATATGTGAAATCCTTGTCGCTTTGATGTTGAACACGGCTGGCAAAACCAAGGATGATGTTAATGCGGGCAGGGAGCTGAAACGGTTTGGAATTAAGAAGCGTCTATGGCTGAAAAAGAGCAATGGCAAGACGATTCAAAAATAAGGTCCTTTCTATCTAAGAAAAGAAGAGAAAAAGCTTTTCATCCAGACTTTGCATAATCTGCATGTTCCTATTGGTTTTAGTGTGAATTGGAAGACCATTGTAATGGAAGATTGCATGGATTTAAAGGGAATGAAGTCTCATTCTTATCATGTGTTGATGCAACATCTACTCCCGATTTTTATCCAACATGCATTCAAGGATAGGAAGGTCATTTATCCTATAATTATAAGCTTTTGAACCTTCTTTAATGCCTTGTGCTCGTCAACCATAGACCTTCAAACGCTCATTACTCTCGAGAGGGGTATGGCTAGGACGTTATGTCAGCTTGAGATTATATGCCCTCCATCAATATTTGTCATGATGATGCATCTTACCATCCACTTGGCCTACAAGGCTCGCATATGTGGTCCTGTATACTATCGATGGATGTATCCATTCGAAAGGTACGCTATGAGCTTAGTAAGAATAAATAGGTGAAACGTCTAAAGATGCATGTATATGTAATGTATCATTATTTTTGTCAGGTTCATGAAGACATTCAAGGCTTATGTCCGTAACAAAACGCGACCTGAGGGTTGCATTGCAGAACAATACATCTAAGAGGAGACGGTTATATACTGCAACCAATACAGAGGAAAACATAAAACAAGCCTCTTGGAAAAGCTAGAAAAACGTTTTGATGGAGTCATTCCAAAACCATAGAAGTTACAAGAAATTGTTGACGATGATTCTAATGATGACAATATTGGTCCACTAGGTTCGAGTCAAAGTGTCATCCTAATGGGTATCGAATATGAACAAGCTCGTACTTGGGTCATGAAGAGTCATCCCAGCTATGATGTGTGGGAAGGGTATGTACTTTTAGCTCATATGTATATATCTTCTTTATTTTATGCAATTTTAATATAACATTGGTATCGAATAACCCACAGGAAGTACAAAGATTTCTTGCAGAGATGTTACAGGAGGACCAACAAGGTGCCTAGCGAGGATGAATTCAACCTTGGTTGAAGAGACAAACAGAGTTCAATGAATCTAACGAAGAAGAATTCAAAGATATAGTGAGAGGACCTCTAGCTTTTGCTACGCAATACAATAAGTATTGTATTAATGGTTTCCTTTTCGTCACTAAGGAATATGAGGAGAATAAAACGAACCAAAATAGTGGGGTTATGACAGAGGGTATGACCACCTTCCGATCTAGTGCTAAGGATATAAATACAGTGGATGAAAATCAACCTTACTATGGAGTCCTTCATAGAATTATCCAATTGAAGTACCGTACAGGGTATAACCCCATCCTATTTAAGTGTGATTGGGTGAAGGTGACACATCATGGTGTTGCTGTTGATGTTGAAGCAAATCTGAGATTAGTAAATTTGTCTAGTCTTTATAGTTCAGACAAAGTGGGTGACGAGCCATTCATTCTCGCGGAGCATGCCGTACAAGTTTTCTACTCCAAAGATCATAAAAATCCTGAATGACACGTGGTCTTGGAGGTTCCAAAAAAGATTTTTGTCGAAGAAGAGACATGCCTTCTATCAGAATGATTGAAGGTTGTAACTGATGTCGATGCAGGACCTGATCTCACCACCTTAGCAAATGCCGATGAGTTGATATTCAATGAACCTGAAGAAGTCAGTATTGTAGTTGAGAAAAAAAAAAAAGAAAAGAAAGCGATCAAGGAGAATCTATTGAATTTTTTGTATTTTTAATCCATGTAACAAAATGATATATATCAAAGGAAATATAATGAAGGTATGGATAATATAGTGAATTGTTTGTGCTTTATCTGTTATCTAAATTGTTTCTTAACCATTAGGTTTTTTTTTTCTATTAGCATATAAATAAGCACATGGACTCACAGCCAGAGGCATTGGGTGCAAATGCGAGCAACACCAAAGGTAATAAGATAGTTCTCATTAATTAGATATGTAGATTTCATTTTTCTTATATATTGGTGGTAATCAAAGATGTTTATATATAATTATTATTCTTTTTTATGTAGATGTGCCAGCTTCTTCTTTATCTAGAAAGAGAGGCCCTATTAAGGGTGCTTCTTTACATGTGCAACCTGATAGGAAAAAGGTCCTTAAGACGAATGAATTCGGGCAACCGAATGAGGACAGTTCCAATCACGAAGAGTTTCCATCGCATATCGGTGTCCTAGCCCGTGCTCATATCCCGATCATATATGAGGACTTTCGCCAGGTGCCTTATTCACACATTCAAAAGGTCATAGAAACATTGTCACTGTTTTATGAGTTTGAAGGTCAAAGTTGGGATGCAGGTGTTTGGTATATAACACAACGCATCAATGAAACATAGAGAAATTATAAGAAAAGGTCGACTAAAAAATATATAAAAAACAACGATCCTATAGTTGTTAGAGATAGTCCTGCCCCCCCAGGTGTCCCTATGGAGGATTGGAGGACCTTCGTGGATCAACACAATACTGTGCAATTCAAGAGAGTAAGTGCAAAGAATAAAGTCAATCGGGCAAAGCTAAAAGGACCTACGTGTCTTGGGAGGCGCAGCATGGCTATTACTCGCCATCAGATGGTATGTATATAAAGATAGGTATTATAGTTTAAAATTAAATTTAATTTTGATCTAATTAACTCTATTAATGATGTGTATTTGAACGATATGTTATGTGCCAAAGGCGATGGAGAGGAATCTTACCTCTGATGCCGAGATAGGTAGAGGTGATGTCTACTTAAGAGCCCATACGAGCAAGGACAAAGTCGTCCAATATCCTGACCTTGTTGTAAGTGCACCCCTCTTACCACTAACTAGTACCATTATGAAATGTCATTATATAACTTTAAATTATTTTACGTTCATTTGTATTAATTTTGTCACAGCAAAAACTAGATGAGCTTTATAGTAGCAATCTTACTCTAAGATGATCGGCGTTGACGATGCCCTTACACAGGTACTAATAAAGTTTTAAAATTACTTGAGTTTCACGGTAATTATGAATTTCATAATAACTTGATTTGCAATGTTTTACAGTTGGTTGGTTCTGATAGTAGAAGATGAATGCGTGGTTTGGGTTGCTCGATAAGCAAAACAGGACTGAAGAACTCAACCCCTGTCCGTTCAAAGCTACATAATATGGCAAAAGAAAAAGAAGGCCTAGCGTAGGAGATATTAGAGATAAAGAAATCATTGGTTGATATAAAGTCCTGGGTGGGTATGCATCAAGAGGCACAGTCTGGTCAAAACCTCCCATCACCACCAGTGGCTAAATCTACTCAGGGATCATCGGTATGCGATTATAATTTCGCTAATGTAATAAGCTTACAATTATTTTATAAATGCTAACAATACTAATGCCATTTTATATGCGAGTTGCTTGGTTGGGGCTTACGTGGTGTTGTTGCTCGTGGTCAAGTACACGAAGTTAGTCCAAATGTAGTTGTCCATTGTGAGCCATTATCAGAGGGAGCTTTTGTTTTTATCCTGATTGAGATTATACACCATGAAGCTCCTTTGTGGAAAGAAGATGGATTCGCATCTACACTTGGAGAGGCTGGTTCGGGATCACTTGTGCAATGGGGGAAGCAATCAATGAGATTCCTATAATCTAAACAAATATAGTACTATATAATTGAACACATAGTAATTTGGCTTAAGTGGGTTTTGGTTGGGGCCTACATGATGCTTTTGTTGGCTTAAGTAGTTACTCTATATGATGTTTGGCCTAAGTAGTTACTCTATATGATGTTTGGCTTGTTTTTTTTTTTTTTTTTGGTACTCTATAGTTCATCGATATTTATAGTCTGCGTGAATTTTGCACTATATATTTGAATATATTTATAGTCTTAGGCTCCATTTGGTCATCACATTGGTGTTTATGAATGTAAATTTATCTCAAATCAAATGGAGCTTAAGCCCTTTTTTAACTCCGCCAATGCAACTCCTTACATTGCCGGTCCCAAGCCCGGGTAAAGGAGGAGGAAGAAGGGCTTCAAGGTGAGTTTTATCATTTTTTTTTTCATTTTTTGAAGTTGTTATAATTTTTGAGTTTATTTTTGCTTGCAAGCTAGCAGATTTGCTCGCATATGTTGGCGTATGGCCTTAAAATTCTTAGAGGTACGCATGGAACTTAACAGGATCATTGGCCTATAAGTTCATTCATGTTGTATCTGATGATTTTACATTCAGTAGATTATGATGTCAATAGGATCACCTGGTGATGAGAAAATCTGCTGATCTCGTTTGTTCACAGATCTACAGTGCATGGGTTGGAGAATGTGTAGCATAGGAGAATGGAAAGTAAAGTGATCATCATGGTTGGGACTACCATTGGTATGACATTGCCATATTTAATTGGGTTACTTTTTAGTGACCATATTCATGTGAGGCCTCTCTGCTTTTCAACTGCAACATTAATCTAGTTTGAACAGTGATTATCATTTGTTACTGATTTCCTCTCTTATTTTCTTCCTGTTGCAATTGCATTTCTAGAGATGGTTGAATAGATGGCCCCAGAAAGCGAATGTAATTAGGCTGGCTGGAGAAGGAAGCTGGTTCCATCAGTTTCAAGTGGTGGCACTCTTCCGAGTGTCACCATCAGAAAGCAAATTGTATGCTGAATATTTCCTACTAGAAGTGCAGTATGAAGACATTATTACAGTATTTTTAATGTCTGTTTAAAGTAACAAGCCTCACATTTATTTTAATGTCTGTAACTAAAGTCACAAGCCTCACAGAATTAGCTAAGGTCTTAAATTTATTTTAATGTCTGTAACTTGTTAAGGTCTTAAATTATAGCGAAGGTCTTAAATTATAGCTAAGGTCTTAATGTCTGTAACTTGCAGTATGAAGGTCTTAATGTCTTAATTGTTGGGGGCCTTGCACAAAACCTTAGGATCTAGCCCTCCAGAACAAACCAGAATTATGGATAATAAATCAATGAAACAATCAATGCATCAATCACACACCACACAAGAGATTTTTACGTGGAAAACCCTCAAAGAGGTAAAAACCACGGGACCTCGTCCAGATCAACAATCCACTATGAAGTAGAACGTTACAACCTTCTTCACTCACATAGGAGTGGATAAACAATAAGAGAAATAGAGAAAACGGAGAGATCTAACCGATTATGAGGACATAGAAGCGTTGAGATATAGATTGCACAGTAGATAACCTCCACGAGCAGAACCTCCCTTCTATAAGCTTCCTCTCTCTCTTTTTCTCTTTCTCTCTCTCTCACCTTTGATAGCCCTTTAGCAAATCCCTTGTAAAGCTTTAGGAAACCCTCTTGTTATTACCTAAAAGACCCTAAGCAACCCCTTTTATAGTTTAGGAAACTTCCCTTTCGCATCCCAGTTGCGAAAGGACTCAAATCCACAGTTTTGCGCAAAATCGCGGAACAAACTGCGTAACCTATGACTAGTTGAGCCAAGTCTTCGACTGGTCGTAGGACCCCTTCGACCAGTTGAGCCATCCCTTCGACCAGTCATAGCTACAGTAAAAAACAACAAAAAAACTCGCTGGACTTTGAGTCGTGTCACGACTCAAACCTTCGACTGGTCGACCACCACCCTTCGGTCGGTCGAGTAGGGCTCACGACCGGTTGAAGATGGTTCAAAATAATCCATCAAATCTCCCCCTTTTTGACCCAGGAGGGATCCACCTTCTTCAAGCCAGCCAGGTTTCTACAAACCTCAAACTTGTCCTTGAGCAAAGCCTTGGTCATCATGTCTGACCCATTATCGTCCGTGTGGACCTTCTCAAGCTGTAACACCTTTTGTTCCAAAGTATCCCTGATCCAGTGATACCGTATCTCAATGTGCTTCGACTTGAAATGCTGACTTGGATCTTGCTCAACTGTATAACACTCTGACTATCACAATAGACCACGTGCTCCTCCTGCTTTAGGCTAAGTTCCTGTAGGAACCTCTTCATCCAAAACATCTCTTTACATGCTTCTGTGACTGCGATGTATTCGGCCTCTGTCGTCGACAATGCTACGACCTTCTGTAGCTTGCTCTGCCAAGAGACCGCTCCCCCTGCAAACGTGAACATGAACCCCGATGTAGACTTCCTGAAGTCTATGTCACCTGCCATATCTGCATCTGTGTAGCCCTCTAACACAGGTTTATCGTCACCATAGCATAGGCTTAACCTAGATGAGCCTCTTAGATACCGCAGTATCCACTTCACCACTGCCCAATGCTCTTTGCCAGGATTGACAAGATACCGGCTAACAACACCAACTGCATATGATATGTCTGGGCGTGTACACACCATAACATACATCAAACTTCCTACCGCTGACGCGTAGGGTATCTTCTGCATATTTTCCACCTCTGCCTTCGTCTCGGGACACTGCCTGTCGCTCAATCTGAAGTGACCATCTAGTGGAGTACTGACTGGATTCACTGCATTCATATTAAACCGCTCTAGGACTTTCTCAATATATCGCTCTTGTGACAGCCAGAGCTTCCTGTTGCTTCTGTCACGGGTTATCTCCATTCCTAGGATCTGTCTAGCCGGGCCCAAGTCCTTCATCGTAAAAGACTTACCCAACTCCTATTTCAGCCTGTCGATCTTCTTGATGTCTTTTCCCATGATGAGCATGTCATCAACGTATAAGAGCAAAACTAAGAAATCACCATCTGAGAACTTGCGCGTGAATACACAGTGGTCTGACTCCGTTCTGTCATACCCATGTTTCAACATAAATGAATTGAACTTCTTGTATCATTGCAGTGGAGCTTGTTTCAGCCCATACAAGCTCTTCCTCAGCTTACACACCATATGCTCCTTGCCCTTGACTTCGAACCCCTCTAGTTGGTGCATGTAGATCTCTTCTTCCAAGTCACCATCGAGAAAGGCAGTTTTAACATCTAACTGTTCTATCTCCAGATCCATGCTAGCTGCCAACCTAAGCAACACCCGTATAGATGTCATCTTCACCACTGGTGAGAATATCTCCTCGAAGTCTATGCCTTTCCTCTGACCAAAACCTTTCACCATAAGTCTGGCCTTGAACCTCGTTTGTGAATTCTTCTGCTCAATCTTTTTTCTGAACACCCACTTATTGCTCAAGCTTTCTTGCCCTTAGGCATTTTCACCATGTCATAGGTGTGGTTCTTATGCAAGGATTCCATCTCATCTTGCATAGCTTTCAACCACTCCTACTTATGCTCGTCGGCTAGGGCCTAAGAATAATCTTCTGGCTCTCCCCCATTAGTCAGCATAATGTACTCATGTGGCGAGTACCTCGTGGACGGTTGTCTGTCCCTAGATGACCTCCTCACCTGTGGCTCAACAGGTGGATCAAATGGGGGCTGCTCCCCTGGTCCATCTTCTGAAGGAACTCCCTCGTCCTCCGCACCTTGCTGTACTCCCCCGTCATCAGGAACCACGGGAAGAGTAACTGGATTCATGTCCTCTAGCTCACCTGAACTAAGCTGGTTCTTCTCTGGCTTACCAATGTCTTCTATACACTGATCTTCAAAGAAAACCACATCTCTGCTCCTGACGAGCATCCTCTCGGTCGGATCCCACAATCTGTAACTGAATTTTTCATTACCGTACCCTAAGAATACACACTGTCTGATCTTCATATCGAGCTTGGACCTCTCGCCCTTTGGTACGTGAACGGATGCCCTACATCCAAACACCCTAAGATGACTGTACGATGGATCCTGTCCAGTCCACACCTTCTCAGGTACTTCTCCATTCAATGGGGCTGATGGAGACCTGTTTATCAAATACACCACCATGTGCATTGCTTCTCCCCAGAACGTCTTGGGCAATTTCGCATGGGATAACATGCATCTGATTCTCTTAACAATGGTGTGATTCATTCGCTCAGCTACACCATTATGCTGAGGGGTCTTGGGAACCTTCTGTTCATGTCGTATACCCAGGGACTTGCAGTACTCGTGAAAGTCGCCAATGTATTCACCACCATTGTCAGTGCGGATGCACTTCAATGATTACCTGTCTCTCTCTCGACCATAACATGAAACAATTTAAACACACCAAAGACCTCGTCCTTGGATTTCAAAGCATAAGCCCAAACCCTCCTAGATGCATCATATATAAAAGTAACAAAATACAATGCCCCACCCAGGGTTTTTATCCTTATAGGACCACAAGCATCAAATAAACCAAATCTAATGTATGCCCTTTATTAACATGAGAAGCAATTTTAATAAATGAAACTCTATGTTGTTTCCCTGATAAACAATCAAGACAGGTTTTGAGAGGCATACCTATCACGTCTGAAAGGAGCCGCTTCCATGCTAGTAGCTGAAGCCCTTTTTCACTCATGTGGCCTAGACGCCTGTGCCACATGTCAATAACTGAATCTTCCACTGCGTTTAACCCACCCTTGCACATACTGACACTTGCCTTGTAGAGGGTGTAACACTTCTTTCCTCTGGCCACGATCAACGAACCCTTGATGAGCTTCCATCACCCACCAGCAAACCGGCTTTCATAGCCATCATCATCCAGCCTTCCTGTCGACATGAAGTTGAGGCGAAGGTATGGGATATGCCTCCCATCCCTGAGAAACAGTGTGCATCCCACATCGGTCTTCACACAAATATCACCGACTCCCACGATTTTTGATACGCCAGAATTTCCCATCTTCACAGTCCCATAGTCACCTGACTTGTAGCTTGTGAAGGAGTCCCTGTGTGGAGTTGTATAAAAAGAAGCTCCTGAGTCTATCACCCAGTCGGTGTCCTGACTCGTAGCCGTGAGACATACATCGTAATTTGCAGAAAGAATAACTACCATGTCGCCATCTGAAGCGACCGCAGTAAAATCTGATTCATCTTCTTTCCCTTTTCCTTTCTTGTCGTTCTTCTTACCACGACATTCATGCTTGTAGTGGCCCTTCTTGCCACAATTTCAACAATCAACATCTTTCCTATTACTTGACTTGCCTCTTGATTTATCTCGGGCCTTCCCGCCCTTCTTGTTCTTTCCTCTCCCCCGTTCCTGTGTCACAAGAGCCTCTTTCTGAGTAGACCCCTGAGACTTCCTCCTTGTCTCCTCATTAAAGAGACAACTGGTTACCTGTTCCATGGATATCTTTCTGTCTAGCGCGGAATTACTTAGAGACATCACCAATGTCTCCCAACTGTCAGGCAATGAACTAAGTAATAGTAAAGCTTGTAATTTATCATCCAGGACCATCTTCATAGAGGTGAGTTGGTTCACTATATTGCTGACCTCATTTATGTGCTCGGCCACAGAACCACCATCCTTGAATTTGAGATTCACAAGTCGCCTTATCAGAAAAATTTTATTACTGGCTGTCTTCCTCTCATACAGCCCTTGTAGTTTCAGTCATAGGCTAGCGGCTGAGGTTTCTGTAGACACATGGTGGAACACTGAATCATCCAACCATTGTCTAATAAACCCCACCACCTTTCAGTCCATCTTCTTCCAATCATCATCAGTCATATCCTTGGTTTTTGCTGATATGCCTAAAATTGAAGAATATAGGTCCTTGCAATAAAGCAAGTCCTCCATCTTAGCCTTCCATATGGTCCAGTTAGAACCGTTGAGGCTGATCATCCTTGATGAGACACCTTCCATAATTCAAAACCGATCCTACCCGTTCAATGAACTTAGCTCTGATACCACTTTGTTGGGGGCCTTACACAAAAAATTAGGATCTAGCCCTCCAGAACAAACCAGAATTATGAATAATAAATCAATGAAACAATCAATGCATCAATCACACACCACACAAGAGATTTTTACTTGGAAAACCCTCAAAGAGGTAAAAACCACGGGACCTCGTCCAGATCAACAATCCACTATGAAGTAGAACATTATAACCTTCTTCACTCACGCAGGAGTGGATAAATAATAAGAGAAATAGAGAAAACGGAGAGATCTAACCGATTACGAGGACATAGAAGCGCTGAGATATAGATTGCATAGTAGATAACCTCCACGAGCAGAACCTCCCTTCTATAACCTTCCTCTCTCTCTTCTCTCTCTCTCTCTCTCTCACCTTTGATAGCTCTAAACCCTTTAGCAAATCCCTTGTAAAGCTTTAGGAAACCCTCTTGTTATTACCTAGAAAACCCTAGGCAACCCCTTTTATAGTTTAGGAAACTTTCCTTTCGCATCCCAGTTGTGAAAGGACTCAAATCCGTAGTTTCACGCAAAATCGCGGAACAAACTGCGTAACCTACGACTAGTCGAGCCAAGTCTTCAACTGGTCGTAGGACCCCTTCGACCAGTCGAGCCATCCCTTCGACCAGTCGTAGTTACAGTAAAAAACAGTAAAAAAACTCGCTGGACTTTGAGTCGTGTCACGACTCGAACCTTCGACTGGTCGACCACTAGCCTTCGACCAGTCGAGCAGGGCTCACGACTGGTCGAAGATGGGTCAAAAAAATCCATCATTAATGTCTGTAACTTGCAGTATTTTAAAGTCTTAATGTCTGTAACTTGTTGTATGAAGGTCTTAAATTATGCAGTATGAAGGTCTTAAATTATAGCTATAAGGTCTTAATGTCTGTAACTTGTAGTATGAAGGTCTGTAACTTGCAGTATGAAGGCCTTAAATTATAGCTAAGGAACATTATGCAGTATGAAGGCCTTAAATTATAGCTAAGGAACATTATAGCTAAGGAACATTATGCAGTATGAAGGTCTGTAACTTGCAGTATGAAGGCCTTAAATTATAGCTAAGGAACCACGGCCTTAATGTCTATAACTTGCAGTATGAAGGTCTCAAACCTTCATATGTGCAGACATTTTTTAAATTATCAGCGCCTGTTGTTTTTTCATCAGATTTTAGCTAAGGAACCACTGGCAGATTTTAGCTAAGGAACCACAGCCTTATATTTTAGCTAAGGAACAACGACCTTCATATCTGCCAGTGTGACTCTTTGAATTTCCGTTTCTTTTTTTACATTCAACATGGCATCTTAGAAAGAATGGAATGATGGTAGCTTTACAGCTTGAATTTCAAACCACCATTGTAGTTGTCCTCATCGCCACTATCACGACGATTTTTCTTATAGAAGTTGTAAGGCTGTTCTTCAATTATTGTGTTTTAGGACTAATTGCATCTACCTCTCTGTTATGACAATTTCAGATGTCTCCTCTCTGTTTTTAATTTTTTTTAAAAGTCCCTTTGTATACATTATTACATTATTTTATAGAGAAAATTGTTGAGTGTTTTTTAAAAGTCCCTTTGTAAATGCAATTTCCATCAGGACATTTGATTGAGGGGCTAAAACACCGTGCTGAATATGACATGAAATATAAGGCCCACCTGAATTTCCATCAGGACATTATATTGATTGTGCATGTGATGATCCCCTGCTCAAACAGATCATTTGTTCCATTTATACACAGATGCTTAAAACCTTATGATTTATGCCATGCACCCTATCCACAATGTTGCAACTTGCAAGGTCCCTGTTTTGGTATGTGGTGATCCAGTTCTTAGTGGACCACACCAATTAGAAAAAAAAATAATAAATGTGGTGATCCAGTTCTTAGTGGACCACACCAATTAGAAAAAAAAATAATAAATGTGGTGATCCAGTTCTTAGTGGACCACCCAAAATTTATGGACAACTCCCATTGCCTTTGATCTGCTAGAACTAGCATGTGTGGATTGGCAAAAGTGCGAATGCACTTGGCGTAATTAGTAGCGGTGAGGATCTCCCACAATATTAATAAAACTCTATAAAATAGGAAATAACTCAAATTATTATCATAATATATTGTGTACTCTCTTGGGGCTGTGTATTGGGGCTCAATACACAGTCATATGGTTGTGTATATAGCTGAACATGTATATACCCTTACCATTGTGTATATTCTGCCATATGAGGAATTTCTTTCATATATACCATCTACATGATTGTTTTATTTGTACACAGAGATAGACATGCTGTAGGGAGTAACATGAAGAAAACGTAGAATCAGTATATATAGGGAGTAACATGAAGAAAACGTAGAAACAGGTCCCCTGGAAATGCGTATGTTGAAGGCGATGCATTAAGTACGAGTTATTTCCTAGCAGGCGCAACAGTCACCGGTGGCACTATCACAGTTGAAGGTTGCAGCACAAGCAGTTTACAGGTATTACAACTCTCTTCCATGTTTGCATTTGCTGCTTTTTGTACTCATGTACATGTCATCTCATATATCTTACAATCAGACTATCTGTATTAATTGGACATGACTCCATTTACATTCAGCATCAAACTAGCTGCAGTTGCTTCTCGTATGGAACACATAAATCTGGAGCAATGGCTGAACGAAAATTTGAGCACATACATGGATACTTTTTTCGAGGTGATTCACATGCCTTATTTCATTGCCATTGTATGAATGAACTTGTCCTCAATATATGCTGCATTTTTTTTTTCTCTTAAAGCTTCTTCAACATGAAAATGTTTAGAGTCCACTCATGGACATGTCTTTCTTTCTTTTTTCCCAGGATTGCCTCAAGTTCTTAAAAGAAATACCTTCTGCAGCAACAAATGATGCATCCACCAATCCTTTCCAACATTCCAGCTCTGTCATGAATCTTTATCTAGAGACAAGTTCTACTCTTTTGAAGGTTTTTGCTTCCAAAATTTCTTTTTCTATTACCTATACACAGCGTCATAGAGAATTATTATGCATATTGTAGTTTACATGAATATTTCACAGGTCCTTCAGGCCCATTCTGGCCAGCTCATCTCCCACCAACTTTCTGAGGAATTGAGAAGGTTGCAGGCATCATCTGTGCATGCTAATCCAAGATTGCAAAATGGTGGAGGTACAAATTCATCAACACATGATGCATCATATCTGATTATTCACTGGCCTCTTCAGATCAACAGAAAATAATCTTTTTTAGCATCTCTTATCCAAACACAGTTCAAAATGTATTATTATTCACTGGCCCTTCACTCACTGTTGAAGCGTATGTTTGTTAAGTTTCACTCTTTGTCATGCAGCACATTGCGAACCTTGTTGGGAACAAAACTCTAGTTCTTCCTGTGCCTGCATTTAACGTCATCAATGGAGGATCACATGGTTTCACTGTCAACCTGAATTTTGCGAACCTTGCTGGGAACAGAACTCGGTACAGGTAGATTGTCAATTACTATTTTATTTCTCATCTTGAAGATTTCATTCATCTCAATGCATGTTATCTTTTTCTCTCCGTAAGACATGTTTCCGAGGGGGTAAAACCCAAAGGTAGGGGAGCTCCGAAGAAGGCTTCTGCTAGAAAGGTGTGTTTGCAAATCCTGAAACTTCTTATTTCCCAAGTATCTCCCTATTTTTGTGGACTTCTCATTGCCTTTTTCGTTTGAGTCTTTCAGCAGAAAATGCCGACTGCTGTTGATAGTGAAGAGGAAGATGATGAGGTGCTCGAGCTGAAAGAACGACTGGTAGCATGTAACATTGATTCTCCTTCAGATCAAACAGGTATATGATCATCCATGTGCAGTAAGCTTTCAGATCAAAGTGAAGCTGAGAATAGGGTGTTAGTTGATTGTGAATTGATAACCAGTAGATGCACATCCATGGAGTTTCGCTTACGATTGTTGAGAAGCTATTTGGCTACGAGAAGGCATTGGATCTTGCTGTTAATGAGAACTTTAAATAGACATATAACTATTATGTTGGCATTGTACTTTTGTGAATGGAAATGAATAATTGTGTTTGATTGATTGAATGAATGATTTAGCCATGAATTGGATCTTGCTTATATGAGTTATCAGGGTGTACAACAATGGTAAGAGCTGGCATTACAAATTAAATTTTTTATTAACAATAGGCATTAGCTATGGCTATTAACCGTAGCTCTTGCTAAATTCAGCTTTTTGCTACGGTTCTCCTTCTACTTTTAGCTACAAATAAAATCCGTAGCTATATATAATTTTAACCTACGGACAATATTGCTACGGATTTAATCCGTACCTATAGTTTAATTAGCTATGGCTATTAACCGTAGCCTATTTCTACAAACTGTAGTTGTTGCTAATTTAAGCCTATTGCTATGATTCGCTCTCAACTTTTAGCTACAGATATAATCCGTAGCCTTTATCTCTATGGCTACGGATTGTATCCGTAGCCATAGCTTTTAGACCTATGGCTACAGTATCAATGGCTACGGTTGTGCTACGGATATTAACCGTAGTCATAGGCTTTTAGCTACGGTTGTTAGTCGTAGCCTTTGGCCTGTTTTCTAGTAGTGTATTTAAGACCCATTAGAAGTGCAGATCTGTTCTCTGGAGTGGATTCAAGTCCTCGGATATGGGACTGCATAGAAAAAACACTGTCAGAGTCACTAAGCAAGTTTCATCCAATTACATGTTCAGCAAACTGGTAAATATAAAAATAGGATATAATATACTAAATCCAGTATGTTTGTCACTTTACGAACAGTAATGAACACAACATCCATAATTTGACAGACAAATGCAGGTTTTCGGTTGAACACCAAGCTTTAAAACCAATGACCAAAGGAATGCATTTCACTTCATATTTATCAGACACTATTACCTTTGCAATTGATGCAGTCATATTTTATTCTACAAGAATGTACAGGTTCTGTATAGTGCAAACTATGCTAAGTAAAGAAACTTGCCTGGTTGAAATGCAAATTTGCCTCGTTGAATTGGATGTTTGCCTCAATCAATTTCATGCTTACCTCGCTCAATTTTAGTTAAGCTTTATTCCATTTTATCTAAAGCTCACTCAAATTTATCAAGTGCTTGATTGTTTAGTTTTTGTGTTTATGTCTTATTTCATTTGAATTTTATGTTTGCCTCACTCAATTTCATGTTTGCCTAGCTCATTTTCATGTTTGCCTTGCTGAATTTCATGTTTGCCTCACTAAATTTCATGCTTGCCCTCCTAAAATTCAAGTTTGCCCCGCTAAAATTCATGTTTGCCCCGCTCAATTTCATGTTTGCCCCGCTCAATTTCATGTTTCCCCTGCTGAATTTCATGTTTGCTCCGCTGAATTTCAAGTTTACCCCGCTGAATTTTAAGTTTCCTCGCTCAATTTCATGTTTTCCCCGCTCAATTTCAAGTTTCCCCCGCTCAATTTCATGTTTACCCCCACCGAATTTCATGTTTCAAGTTTGCCCCACTCAATTTCATGTTTGCCTTGTTAAATTTCATGTTTGCCTCACTGAATTTATAGGTTGCCTCGCTCAATTTTTAGGTTGCCTCGCTCAATTTCTAGGTTGTCTCACTCAATTTATAGTTTAACTCGCTCAATTCTTAGGTTACCTCGCTCAATTTGTAGTTTGCCTTGCTCAATTCCTATGTTGCCTCGCTTAATTCCTAGCTTGCTTCGCTCAATTCCTAGGTTGCCTCGCTGAATATGTAGTTTTCCTCATTAAATTTGTAGTTTGCCTAACTCAATTCATAGGTTGCCTCGCTCAATTCCTAGGTTGCCTTGCTGAATTTCTAGGTTCCCTCATTGAATTTTTAGATTGCCTTGCTCAATTTGTAATTTGTCTCCCTCAATTCCTAGGTTGCCTCGCTCAATTTGTAGTTTGTCTAGCTCAATTCCTAGGTTGCCTCGCTTGATTTGTAGTTTGTCTCGTTGAATTTCTACGTTGTCTCGCTCAATACCTAGGTTGCCTTGCTCAATTCTTAGGTTCCCTTGCTGAATTTGTAGTTTGTCTCGCTCAATTCCTAGGTTGCCTCGCTCTATTTCTAGTTTGCCTCGCTGAATTTCTATGTTGCCTCGCTCAATTCCTAGGTTGCCTCGCTCAATTTGTATTTTGCCTCGCTCAATTCAAGGTTCCCTCGCTCAATTCGTAGGTTCCCTCGCTCAATTTCTATGTTGTCTCACTTAAGTCCTAAGTTGCCTTGCTCAATTCCAAAAGGCATTCCAAAGTTGAAGTAATAATCACTATTCACTAAGACAGGTTTTCATCATATAGCCAAATCTTTTTGACATAGTTGAGCTGGTAGAAAAAGGATTCAGAATATTGGTAAGATAACCATACATTCTTGTTTTGACACTAATCCAAATGGTAACACATCAGCCATTTTCTCAAATATAAGAGGTTCTCACAAGTTGAATTCTTTTCTGTGAAAAATCAGGCAATAAAAGTCATCTTCAAATGAAAGTTAGTGCCTTAATATCTGGCGAGCCATGAAAACGAAGGTCATTCGGTTGTTCTATAAAGCCAACAGCACTATCTCATCTTAAAGAATTGCATCTTTTTATTTTATTTATTATTATTTTTACCTTATTTTCATTAGGCCATGTTTGGAAACCATGGATTTAGTGCCAAATAACAGGAAAAGAAATTAGATTTCCTTTGATGTGACTATTTGTTTGTTTGGATAGTAAAGAAAATGGTGTACGGCACCTATGGCTACGGCTATAATCCGTAGCTATAGAGGGCGGCCAGTTCATTAAGCCCACCCCAATTTGGGTTTTATTTTTGGCTATGACTACGGATTATGTTATTTATGGATATGGTTATAATCCATAGCTACATGTCTACTTTAAAGAGCAGGGGTATTTTCATCCTTACCTGCCATGACCATGCGTGCAAAGTCTAAGTTGGTAAGGTAAGGTTTAGCTGGATAAAGGTGGCATCTACAGTGGTAAATATCTCCAGGAAAAACAGAAGGGTTTTATTTACGAGAGCGTAGATTAGGTGTTAACCCAGTAACTCATTAGTAACTCATTAGTGGGAGTTTCCCTGACCGTGGATCTACTTTGATGTATGTGTTGTATATCCAAGCCGTCCATCAATTTTTATAGATCATTTAAGAGCATTGTTCGAAAAATAATTCAGATCCAAATATCAAGTAGACCACTGTAGAAAACAATTTTCATTGAACGAGCAACATTAAAAGCTTAACAGGGCCCAAAGCAATGTTTATTTTCCATCAAACCCGTTGATAAGATCACATGGACCTGTATGAAGGGCAAAACATAAATATCAGCCTCGATCCAGAACTTTTGTGGCCCCAAGAAGCTTTTAACGGTGGGAATTCAACTCCTACGGTGTGGTCCACTTGAGATTTTCGATCTGCTTCATTTATGGTGCGTGCCTTAAAATGAGCTGGAAGATCTGATAGATGTCATGGATATACTGCAAATATATTAAGGTGGGCCCTACTAGAAAATGCCCACTAACGTGTTACACGGGGCAACAATCAGAACCGTGGCAAAAGTAAAGAAGAGAAATCAGGCCCCCATCTTATGAGAGAAGTCACGCTTATTAGATGATTGAGATAGTGTATCAAAAATTAGCGATTTGCTAACCATTTTGCTTCAGCTACCTACCTAAGGTAAACAATACACAAACTATGATAGCCCTTCAAAAGTTGTAACTTTTACCAGTGTCCCATCTAAAGTCGTGCTGTCTAATGGACGGTCTAGATTAATGCAAATGGATGTACAGATGTGGAAGTGAATCGTAATTTGTTTCGCTACAAACGACTGCACGTCCGCTTTACCATTAGTGCCAGGCTGCAGTCGGCACGCGAGTAGAACGCGACACCCGGTTAAAGAAGCTTCTGGCAACGTCGAATCAGGACCGCATATTTTGGAAAGCGGAATACCAATATCCATGAAGGTGGATAGAAGTTTATATGGATTTCACGGATATCCGTACACGTGGCAATGACTCTGGGTGATCAGGACTGTTGTTCTTGAAGCTATAATATACTAGACCTTATCTTCGAAACGCAAGGTATTTAAGTATAATTAATCATCTGGTAAGTGGTTTGCAAAATGAACGGTTAGATTAGAGGTCCACATTAAATTATTAAATATCACAGCTTCTAGATCATCAGAATCGTACGATCATTCAGATTTTTGGTGTACGGATAATTTTAGTTGTGGTCCACTAAATGAACCATCTAGATCGATATGTAGTTTCCCACGCATGACATGAATAGAAAAATGTAGAGAAGTTAAAGGCAGAAGCCGCAAGATAGAGATAATGTTTTGGAGAAGACGCTCTTTTACGTGGCCTCGGGAACCTAGTCCCTTTAATTCTGCATGGAATCGTAGAGAGGCGATGATGCGAGCACTGGACGCAGATTAGCTACTGACAGGTTGAGTAGCGAGTCGGCTGCTGAAGTTACGTTACCAATATCTGTAGGCCCCACTAATGATGTATACGTTGTATCCGCACCGTCCATCCATTTTGAGATATCATTTATCATTTTATGGCATGAGCTAGAGAATGAGACGTACAAAAATATGTAGTGGACACTACAGTAGGAAACAGTGGAGAGTGATTCCCATCGTTGAAACTGTCCTAAGTGAACGAAAAAGTAGTGTGGCCCAGACATTCGTAAGTGAAAATGTGATCGAGAGTAAGCTACGACTGAAATGAATAAAGCTTAGCTCATGGAAAAGAAATAATCAAACAGATAAACGTAACAAGAGGATGATGTAAATAGTGGCATCTAAATTGTCATGATCATTTAATGTATTGAAGAAAAATGTTCAAAGAATAACTATAGAATAAATATATAAATATAAGGAAATATAAATAAGATTCGTAGAACAAAGAATATACATAATAAAATCTAATAAACAAACAAATCTATCAATCTAGCTTAACTAAGTTTATCTTGGAAGTAGTGAAAATCCAAAGGGTGGGCGTACTAACTGATGGGTTTTTTGACCCGTCGTTGACCTGTCGTGAGCCCTGCTCAACCGGTCGAAGGCTGGTGGTCGACCAGTCGTGGAGTCGAGTCGTGGCATGACTCAAAGTCCAGCGACTTTGGGCTAATTTTCTCTGGGGTGCTCGATCGGTCGTGGGAGGTGCTCGACCGGCTGTCGACCGGTCGAAGGTTCATCACGACCAGTCGTAGTTATGCATATTCATTCCGCGATTTTGCGCGAATTTCGTGTCGCAAGTCCTTTCGCAACTGGGATGTGAAAAAGAGTTTCCTAAAACCTTAAATAAGAGGTACCTAGGGCTTTATAGGTAGGACAAGAGGGTTTTCTAAAGCTTTACAAGGGATTTGCTAAAGAGTTTAGGGCTATCAAAGGTGAGAGAGAGAGAAGAAAAGAGAGAGAGGAAGCTTATAGAAGGGAGGTTCTGCTCGTGGAGGTTATCTACTGTGCAATCTATATCTCAGCGCTTCTATGTCCTCGTAATCGGTTAGATCTCTCCGTTTTTCTTTGTTTCTCTCATTGTTTATCCACTCCTGCGTGAGTGAAGAAGTTTGTAACGTTCTGCTTCATAATGGATTGTTGATTTGGACGAGGTCCCATGGTTTTTACCTCTTTGAGGGTTTTCCACGTAAAAATCTCCTGTGTGGTGTGTGATTGATGCATTGATTGTTTTCATTGCTTTATTATCCATAATTCTGGTTTGTTCTGGAGGGCTAGATTCTAAGGTTTTGTGCAAGGCCCCCAACAAAGTGGTATCAGAGCTAAGTTCATTGAATGGGTATGATCGGTTTTGAATTATGGAAGGTGGCTCATCAAGGATGATCGACCTCAATGGTTCTAACTGGACCATATGGAAGGCTAAGATGGAGGACTTGCTTTATTGTAAGGACCTATATTCTCCAATTTTAGGCATATCAGCAAAATTCAAGGATATGACTGATGATGATTGGAAGAAGATGGACCGAAAGGCGGTGGCGTTTATTAGACAATGGTTGGATGATTCTGTGTTCCACCATGTGTCTACAAAAACTTCAGCCGCTAGCCTATGGCTAAAATTACAAGGGCTGTATGAGAGGAAGACCGCCGGTAATAAGATTTTTCTGATAAGGCGACTTGTGAATCTCAAATTCAAAGATGGTGGTTCTGTGGCCGAGCACATGAATGAGGTCAGTAATATAGTGAACCAACTCTCCTCTATGAAGATGGTCCTGGATGATGAATTGCAGGCTTTACTTTTTCTTAGTTCATTGCCTGACAGTTGGGAGACATTGGTGGTGTCTCTAAGTAACTCCGTGACAGACGGAAGATATCCATGGAACAGGTAACTAGTTGTCTCTTCAATGAGGAGACAAGGAGGAAGTCTCAGGGGTCTACTCAGCAAGAAGCCCTTGTAACACAAGAACGGGGGAGAGGAAAGAACAGGAAGGGCGGGAAGGCCCGAGATAAATCAAGAGGCAAGTCGAGTAAAAGAAAGGATGTTGATTGCTGGAATTGTGGCAAGAAGGGCCACTACAAGCATGAATGTCATGGTAAGAAAAACGACAAGAAAGGAAAAGGGAAGGAAGATGAATCAAATTCCACTGCAGTCGCTTCAGATGGCGACGTTGTAGTTACTCTTTCTGCAGATCATGATGTATGTCTCACGGCTACGAGTCAGGACACCGACTGGGTGATAAACTCGGGAGCTTCTTTTCATGCGACTCCACACAGGGACTTCTTCACAAGCTATAAGTCAGGTGACTATGGGACTGTGAAAATGGGAAATTCTGGCGTATCAAAAATTGTGGGAGTCGGTGATATTTGTGTGAAGGCCGATGTGGGCTGCACATTGGTTCTCAGGGATGTGAGGCATATCCCAGACCTTCACCTCAACTTGATGTCGACAGGAAGTTGGATGATGATGGCTATGAAAGCCGGGTTGCTGGTGGGCGATGGAAGCTCATCAAGGCTTCATTGATTGTGGCCAGAGGAAAGAAGTGTTGCACCTTTTACAAGGCAAGTGTCAGTATGTGCAAGGGTAGGTTAAACGCAGCGGAAGATTCAACTATTGACATGTGGCACAAGCGTCTAGGCCACATGAGTGAAAAGGGGCTTCAAGTACTAGCAAAGAAGCGGCTCCTTCCAGACGTGACAGGTATACCTCTCAAAACTTGTCTTGATTGTTTATCAGGGAAACAACATAGAGTTTCATGTTAAATCTGCTTATCATGTTAATAAAGTGCATGCATTAGATTTGGTTTATTCTGATGTTTGTGGTCCTATGAGGACAAAAACCTTGGGTGGGGCATTGTATTTTGTTACTTTTATAAATGATGCATCCAGGAGGGTTTGGGTTTTTGCTTTGAAATCCAAGGACGAGGTCTTTGGTGTGTTTAAATTGTTTCATGCTATGGTCGAGAGAGAGACAGGTAGACTATTGAAGTGCATCCGCACTGACAATGGTGGTAAATACATTGGCGACTTTCATGAGTACTGCAAGTCCCTGCGTATACAGCATGAACAGACGGTTCCCAAGACCCCCCAGCATAATGGTGTAGCTGAGCGAATGAATCGCACCATTGTAGAGAGAATCAGATGCATGTTATCCTATGCGAAATTGCCCAAGATGTTCTGGGGAGGAGCAATGCACACAACGGTGTATTTGATAAATAGGTCTCCATCAGCCCCGTTGAATGGAAAAGTACCTGAGAAGGTGTGGACTGGACATGATCCATCGTACAGTCATCTCAGGGTGTTTGGATGTAGGACATCCGTTCACGTACCAAAGGACGAGAAGTCCAAGCTCGATATGAAGATCAGGCAGTGTGTGTTCTTGGGGTACGGTGATGAAAAATTCGGTTACAAATTGTGGGATCCGACCGAGAAAAAGCTCATCAGGAGCAGAGATGTGGTTTTCTTTAAATATCAGTGTATAGAAGTGAAATGGCCAAGCTAAATGTCCTAGAGGGGGGGTGAATAGGACAATGCCAAATAAAAACTTATAATAGCGGAATTAACGAAATATGATAGCCAATGAACTAATTAAATAAATTGTAATGCAGAAATGAAATACAACCTCAAACAATTGAAATTGAGTGGTTGATACAAACGTTGTTCTAAGGACAACCTTTCACCAAAAACTCAGTGTTTATGGTAGGACAACCTTATGTCTAGAAATGTCTTTGTATCAAATACACAAATCAAAGAGGAATAAAGAAACAAATACAAACTGCACTGAATAAATTGAATTTACAAATGTCTTGTTCTAGGGACAACCATACACCATAAAAATGGCAGGGCAACCTTGCTGGAACAATTTGGAATTTAAAGCTTGAATCAATAAAAAGAATTGCTGGAAATAAATTGTAGAAATAAATCACTAAATTATTACAACATTCCCACACTTGCTTGTAATTTCAAACTGTTACAACATTCACATCCACAAGGAAAATAGAACTGAATGATAAAAGAAAACATTCAATCCACAAGACAAGAAGTTATAGTGGTTCGCCTGTGTGTTCACCAACTGTTCTCAAACAGCCACACAGAATGCTACTCCACTCCTAATATCCTCACACAGGGGATATTAGCGTTCTCTAATAAAACTGGTTTTCACAGGTTTACCAAAAACCTTCACAATTGTGTCTTTGTCACTTGGGCTTACACAATAAAAAAAACCCCAATCTGAGTTTTCTGGCTCTCCTCAGATAACCATACACATAGAGATTTTTCTGGCAAATCTCATAAAAAACCAAAACAGAAATTACAGGAATTGTAAAATACCTGGATCTTATCCTTTTGCAGTAGCCCGGAAGAACCGATCAGAGTAGAGATGATAGTTCAATGTCCAATACTCAAATTATTGAGGTTCTAAGTTCTAATTGATTTTAAATGAAATCTCAAAGGGCTAGCTCTATTTGATTTTAATTCCAAGAAGAAGGAATACACGATTTCCCCTTTTCAAATAGGATTGGAATTTAGAATAAAATCAAATATAAAAAGCTAACAAAAGGAATTAGAATGAAGCGCAAATTAGCTTAAATTTAAACACGACTTATCTCAGAGTGGAACCTTGCTTTTATAGAATTTTCAATGAATAAACTCTGAAATTCGTGTGCTATTTATAGTTACAGAAATTCGTCTTCGACTGGTCTAGAAGTTCCCACGACTGGTCTTAGAAGAAACAGATTTTTGAATTTCTGCGCGGATTCAGGAAAACCGATGTACGACTGGTCGTAGGCAGTCCACGACTGGTCGAAGGTCCTCCACGACCGGTCGAGACCCCTTCTCGACTGGTCGAGCAACAGTGAATTTAGTCGCTGGAGTTTGAGCCGAGGCTCCACGACTGGTCGAGCTTCGAGTCGAGGCCGTTCCACGACCGGTCGTGCAGACTTCAAGACTGGTCGTGAGCGAACCAGAAAATCCGATAAATTTGAACAATTCCAAGACTGGTCTAGGAAATTCTTAGACAGGTCGAGCCAGTGCTAGGACTGGTCGAACCAGAACCAGGACTAGTCTAAGAGCAGCTCAAACACATGTTTAAATACATTTGGATAATGTATCCAAAGTGACCTACCCTAAGGTCAGTGACTATGGTCTATCAAACCTGAATAATGAAGTATGGACATTGAACTCTACTTCATTCAACGAATGATAAATCTTTTAGTACTTAAAGCCTGAAGTACGAGTCGTCCAACCACTTGAACCTGAAGTCAGAGTCGTCCAAACACTTGACACCAACATTTATCTTGAACTTGAATAACCAATAAAGAATGCCGTGACTTCTTTGTATCTTCTTCTTTATATCTTCTTCTTTATATCTTGAAGCCGCTTGAAGAGTCCATGGTTGTCTTAAACATAGAACACACACATAGAACATACCAAGGTTTTGACACACAAAATTTGACAATCAAAGAGGTATCATATAATAGCACTAACAATCTCCCCCTTTGGCAAATTTGTGACAAAACATATATATAAAAACACAATAGAGGAATCATGAATCATGAATTAGATGTGTCAACACATGACAACCATATACAATATGAGAGATGTTGAATTACTCCCCCTCAATAAGACTCCCCATTTAAGGAATTAAGGATTGATGCAAACACCATCAACAACATAAATACCACAGATATATGTACCATTCTCCCCCTTTTTGTCAAAAATATGACAAAGGAAGATCATATAAGCTCAGGAAGACAAATGAGTGCATAAAAGATTTAGGAGAAGATATTACATACCAAAGTCACAGTTATAAGTTAAACAGTTCCAAGAAAAATCCAAAGTGAAATCAGTTCAAACTACATTTAATAAACATTTAATCAGACCCTGAAGAAGGAGCAGGAATGGTAGGATCAATATGATGAAGGCCTTTTTGTAAGCGCCTCAAATACTTATGCATTTTCTTAAATTGTGCATTATGGCCAACATGCATATTTTCCACCTTTTCTTCTAATGCACTTAGACGTGCATCGAAATCAGAAGGAACAAAATCTGGATCATCTTCAGATGCAGACTCAATATCATCAAAAAGATCATCCATGTTGATATCCTCATTAGGAAGATCATCTCCTTCATTCGCATCTCCAACTCCAGCAGCTCCACCACCCTCGTCATTATCAACTTGACCAGCGGCCAATCTCAACTTCATTTTGTTTATGTTGGTGTTGTTGAAAATAAGGTGATGGATAGGAGCTTCACCAACAGGCATAGTGACCAACATGTGAGTAGCTAAGACATTTAACAAATATCCAAATGGAATGTCACCATGACCTGGCTGAGACCGAAACTGAATAATAGAATAACAGATCAATGAAGGTAAGCAAACATTGGCACCACTAACGATTGAGTACAGGATACGAACCATCAGAAGAGTCAATTCAGTTTTGTTACCAGCCCTAGGATACACATTAGATGTAAAAATACGATGAAGAACTCTATATCTGGGCAACAGCCACCTGGTCTTGAGAACAGTACCATTGACAGACCAAGGTGCATCCATATTACAAAGGGCTCTAGTCAATAAACGTTTCTCAGATTCAGTAACTTTATCACCCAATGTGGAAGGATGGATTCCATCATCATTTACTGGAATATCCATTAACCCAGAAATCAAATGACGATCCACAGTAAAAGGCCCTTCTCTTGTAGTAATAATAAAAGTTAATTCCTCAAGAGAAAAGTCTATAATACATGCAACCATGGCCTGAGCAATTGACTGATATGCCGGCCCTCCCCAATTCAAAATGTTAACCCAACCAACAGATTGAAGGAGAGGAACTAGATTAAATTGAGCAATATGATTGATACAAACTGCTTTCTCAACAATAACTTTCTTAAATCGAAAATCACGAACTTGTGGAGGGTCATCATTAGGATCTCTAAGATGACGGCGAGATACAACATTGGACCTAGATGAAGAAGCACCTCTACTAGTTCGCTTTTTACCTCTAACATCCATATTCTTGAAAAGATTGAAGGAATTTCAAGAAAAACAAGATGGGTTTCAACCAAATCAGAAAATGAGGAAGACAACCCAAACCCTTGAAGGAAATAAGAAATAATCAACACTAACAAGGAAGACAAGAAGTAATGTTCAAGATTCTTCAATAAAATCAAGAGAAATACTCAAACCTGGAGAAATCCCATAGATGGGTACGACCGGTCGAAGCTATGCCCGTTGGAGAAGAAGAGGGAAATGAAGAAAAAGTGATTTTTTCCCCAAATAAAGGAACCAGCGCGATACACGACCGGTCTTGAGTATTCCTCGACCGGTCTAACCACGACTGGTCGAGACTATCCTCGACTGGTCGTGTAAGACCAAAATATGCATTTTTTATTTATCTTTATTTTTATTTTTTATTATTTTATTTTTATTAAAATGCATAATCAATCATCTTATATTACACATACCGAGATCAAATTTCAATTTATTGAACTTGCATTTATCGAGTGGTTTGGTGAAAATGTCAGCAAGTTGTTTCTCGGTAGGAATATATTCTAAACAAATTACTTTTTCTTCAACAAGTTCACGAATATAGTGAAATCTAATGTCAATATGCTTAGTTCGTGAATGCTGGATTGGATTTTTGGAAATATTAATTGCACTTGAATTATCACAATATAAAACTATTGAGTCTTGTGCAATACCATAATCACTTAACATGCGTTTCATCCAGACTAACTGAGTACATGCATTTCCTGCAGCAATGTATTCAGCCTCAGCAGTTGAGAGTGAAATGGAACTCTGTTTCTTGCTGAACCAAGAAACTATGCAATTTCCAATGTAAAAGCAACCACCACTGGTTGACTTTCTGTCATCCATATTACCAGCCCAATCAGCATCCGAGAACCCAGCCAATTGCACACTAGTATCAAAGGGATACAAAGACCCAGATTAACTGAACTTGCAACATAACGAATAATGCGTTTAACAGCAGTCAAATGAGATTCTTTAGGATTAGACTGATATCTAGCACAAATTCCAACACTAAAAGCAATATCAGGTCTACTTGCTGTTAAATACAGTAAACTACCAATCATGCTTCGATATAGTTTAGGATCTATATCTTTACCTGTAGAGTCTTTTGAGAGCTTTAGAGAAGTACTCATAGGAGTATCAAAATTCTTACCATTTTCAAATCCGAACTTCTTAACTAAATTTAGAGCATATTTAGTTTGAGAAATAAAAATTCCATCAGATTGCTGTTTAACTTGCAATCCTAGAAAATAGTTTAATTCTCCGACCATACTCATCTCAAATTCAGATTTCATTAGATCTGCAAACTCAACAGTCATGTCAGTACAAGTTGATCCATAAATTATATCATCAACATAGATTTGAACCATTAAAATATCATTGTTCTGCTTTTTAACAAAGAGTGTTTTATCAACACTACCCATTTGAAAATTGTGACCCAGTAAAAACTTAGTCAATTTTTCATACCATGCCCTGGGAGCTTGTTTCAACCCATAGAGAGCTTTCTTAAGGCGATAAACATGATTAGTAAACTTAGGATCTTCAAACCCTGTAGGTTGTTCAACATAAACCTCTTCATGTAAATCACCATTAAGAAAAGCACTCTTTACATCCATTTGATAAATCTTAAACTTTCTAAAACATGCAATGGATATAAATAATCTGATTGATTCAAGGCGTGCAACTGGAGCGAAAGTTTCCTCAAAATCGATACCTTCAATTTGAGTGTATCCTTGCACAACCAGTCTTGCCTTGTTTCGAATAATATTTCCCAATTCATCAGACTTATTTTTGAAAATCCATTTAGTTCCAATAATATGTTTATCTTTTGGTCTTGGAACAAGATACCAGACATCGTTACGAACAAATTGATTAAGTTCTTCCTGCATCGCAACTATCCAGTTTTCATCAGAAAGAGCTTCCTTTACATTAACCGGTTCTATCTGAGAGGTGAAACACACGTAATTACAAAAATCTTCTAATTGTCTACGAGTGCGTACACCTGTGAGAGGATTTCCAAGGATTTGTGTAGTTGGATGATCTTTGACAGTCCTCACATCATGATTAGATTCACTTGATGAAGTTTCTGGTTTTTCAATTATAAGAACTTCATCATTATCTGAACTAGGGGCTGAAGTATTTAAGTGATCATCTATGACCACATTGATTGACTCTTGAATAACTCCAGTCCTTTTGTTCAGTACACGATATGCACGACTGTTTAATGAATATCCTAAGAATAATCCTTCATCACTTTTTGTATCAAATTTTCCCAAGTTTTCCCGGTCACGTAAAATATAACACTTACTGCCAAAAACGCGAAAATATTTGACTGTAGGTTTTTTGTCAAACCACATTTCGTAGGGCGTTTTATTATTTGATTTGCAAGTATAAACACGATTAATAATATAGCAAGCAGTATTAATCGCCTCAGCCCATAAATTCTTAGAAACCTTCATGCTATTTAGCATAACAGTTCCCATTTCTTGAAGAACTCTATTTTTTCTTTCCACAATGCCATTTTGTTGTGGAGTTTTAGGTGCAGAGAATTCATGTGATATTCCATGATCATTACAGAATTTCTCAAAACAGCTATTTTCAAATTCGGATCCATGATCACTTCGGATCTTACTCACATGAGAACATTTTTCAGTTTGGATCCGTTTGATTATCTTTTTTACTTCATCAAGGGTTTCTGATTTGTCCTTTAAAAATGAAACCCAAGTGAATCTGGTGTAATCGTCTACAATAACCAGAATATATTTTTTACCTCCTCGACTTTCCGTTCTAGTTGGTCCTATTAGATCCATGTGGAGAAGTTCGAGTGGTCTTGATGTGGTATTTGAGTTCACCTTTTTGTGAGATCTCCTAGTTTGTTTACCATACTGGCATTCACCACATATTTTATCTATTTTTTGAATCTTTGGTAGACCTCTTATTAGTTCTTCTTTGCTCAATCTATATAAGTTCCGGTAGTGTACATGTCCAAGACGTTTATGCCATAATTCAGTTTCATTGGTATGGACCATGTAACACATTTGGTTAGATGAGCTGTCATTTCTCACTATATAGCAGTTTTCAGAAGTTCTGAGACCAGTTAATATCACAGATCCCTTTTTGTCTATAATCTCACAACCTTGATTGGAAAACTTCACACTATGATTGTTATCGCATATTTGAGATATGCTTAACAAGTTGTGTTTTAAACCTTCAACATATAAAACATTCTTAAATAAGGGTAGATTATGGAGTTGAACCGTACCTTGGCCAATAATTTTGCAATTGCTACCATCACCAAATGTGACTGACCCATCAGTCATATCTTGTAGATCGGTGAAGAGAGCTTTGTCACCAGTCATATGCCTGGAGCAACCACTGTCTAGGTACCACTTTGAAAGGCTAGTTGCTTTGAAAGCAGTGTGAGCAACCAAGCAGTCAACTTTAGGAACCCATTTCATAACAGTTTTAGGTTTAGGAACATAGTTGGTCTTCTTTTGTTTATATTTGAAAGAATGACTTACAGAGTTAGATTTTAAAAGTTCCTTGAGTAAATCAACTATTTTTTCAGCTAAAGGATTTTTCATTTGACTTTTGAAGTTGACATAGCTGTTTTTAGGTTTTTGAAAATTTTTTGTTGTTTTGACAAAACCTTGTGAAGTGTTTTTCCTTTTTGAATTAGAGGATTCTCCTTTCACAAATTTAGGTGGAGAATTCTTCTGTTTATGAGGTATTGTTTTATCATACCCCAACCCGGATCTATCACCACATTTTTTTGAACCGGATAGAAGTTTTTCTAATTTAGAATCACCTTGGGTATACCTCCAAGTTTCCTTTGAATTCAGAAGAGAAGACACTTCATTTTTTAGTCTCTCAATTTCAGATTTTAAATCAACAATCAGAGAGTTTTTGAATTCTAAATCGCTTTTTGATTTTTCAAAATAATCTGATATTTGAGATTTTTCTAAAACAAGCAAGTCAAAACAATCTCTAAGTTTAGAAAATTTTTCTCTTTGAAGTTTAAGCTTCACAGCAATTTTACAACTCTCTTTGTATAAGGCATTGTAAGCATCTTGAAGATCTTCTTCATTCTCATGGTCATTATCCAAATTTTCTTCACTAGTAGAATCATCGTGATCAGAGAAGGTAAACTTAGCTAGAGTCATAAGGGCTTTTACTTCATTGCCCGACTCGGTTTCGGAATCTTCTGATTCAGAAGAAACTTCAGAGTCAGATGATTCATCCCATGTAGCCAACATACCTTTCTTTTTGGATTTTTCCTTATTAGGACATTTGTTTGCTAGATGCCCATACTCATGACAGTTGTAACATTGACTGTCTTTCAAAGATTTTCGAGTTTTAGATCTAAACTTCTTTTTATCATTTGATTTTTGAAAATCAACTCTTTTCTTACTTTTAAAAATTTTGTAAAATCTTTTTGCAATAAGAGCTAAGTCATCTTCAGAATCGGATTTATCTTCTACCGTATTTTTGGAAGATTTCAAAGCAATTGATTTTCCTTTAGGAACTTTAAAATTTAATTCATAAGTTTGTAGAGACCCAACTAGTTCTTCCACCTTCATTTTGTCCGTGTCACGAAGTTCTTGGATTGCGGTTACTTTAGAATTGAACCGTTCAGGAAGAGAGCGTAGAATTTTTGCACACACTTTATTTTCTGGGATTTTATCACCAAGACCCCACATTGAGTTTACAATGTCATTTAATCTAGTATAGAAGTCCATAAACATTTCATTTTCCTCCATGTGAATTTCTTCAAATTTAGTTGTGAGGAGTTGGACTTTAGATTTTTTGACAATCGATGTACCCTCATGTGTCATTTCTAAAATATCCCAAGCTTGCTTTGCAGTATCACAGGATATGATTCTTTTGAACTCATCCGGTGATAGTGCGCAAGTAATTGCATTAAGTGCTTTAGCATTAGCACTACTCTCACTTTTCTGAAGAGTGGTCCATTGATGGTATGGTGTAATTTTCATAGATTTAGAACCATCAATTCCAGTAACTTCCATGGCAGGAGGCTTCCATTCAATCACTGTGGCTTGCCACACACTCTCATCCATTGATTTGAGGAAGATCCTCATTCTGGCTTTCCAATAAGCATAGTTGGAGCCATCAAATGGTGGAGGCCTAGTGACTGAGAGGCTATCAAAATTTGACATTATTAAATATAGCTTAGATCGTTAGCTCAGGAAATAAATCCAAATACAAAGAATTAAAAGCGAGCTATTAGGCTCTGATACCACTTGAAATGGCCAAGCTAAATGTCCTAGAGGGGGGGTGAATAGGACAATGCCAAATAAAAACTTATAATAGCGGAATTAACGAAATATGATAGCCAATGAACTAATTAAATAAATTGTAATGCAGAAATGAAATACAACCTCAAACAATTGAAATTGAGTGGTTGATACAAACGTTGTTCTAAGGACAACCTTTCACCAAAAACTCAGTGTTTATGGTAGGACAACCTTATGTCTAGAAATGTCTTTGTATCAAATACACAAATCAAAGAGGAATAAAGAAACAAATACAAACTGCACTGAATAAATTGAATTTACAAATGTCTTGTTCTAGGGACAACCATACACCATAAAAATGGCAGGGCAACCTTGCTGGAACAATTTGGAATTTAAAGCTTGAATCAATAAAAAGAATTGCTGGAAATAAATTGTAGAAATAAATCACTAAATTATTACAACATTCCCACACTTGCTTGTAATTTCAAACTGTTACAACATTCACATCCACAAGGAAAATAGAACTGAATGATAAAAGAAAACATTCAATCCACAAGACAAGAAGTTATAGTGGTTCGCCTGTGTGTTCACCAACTGTTCTCAAACAGCCACACAGAATGCTACTCCACTCCTAATATCCTCACACAGGGGATATTAGCGTTCTCTAATAAAACTGGTTTTCACAGGTTTACCAAAAACCTTCACAATTGTGTCTTTGTCACTTGGGCTTACATAATAAAAAAAAACCCCAATCTGAGTTTTCTGGCTCTCCTCAGATAACCATACACAGAGATTTTTCTGGCAAATCTCATAAAAAACCAAAACAGAAATTACAGGAATTGTAAAATACCTGGATCTTATCCTTTTGCAGTAGCCCGGAAGAACCGATCAGAGTAGAGATGATAGTTCAATGTCCAATACTCAAATTATTGAGGTTCTAAGTTCTAATTGATTTTAAATGAAATCTCAAAGGGCTAGCTCTATTTGATTTTAATTCCAAGAAGAAGGAATACACGATTTCCCCTTTTCAAATAGGATTGGAATTTAGAATAAAATCAAATATAAAAAGCTAACAAAAGGAATTAGAATGAAGCGCAAATTAGCTTAAATTTAAACACGACTTATCTCAGAGTGGAACCTTGCTTTTATAGAATTTTCAATGAATAAACTCTGAAATTCGTGTGCTATTTATAGTTACAGAAATTCGTCTTCGACTGGTCTAGAAGTTCCCACGACTGGTCTTAGAAGAAACAGATTTTTGAATTTCTGCGCGGATTCAGGAAAACCGATGTACGACTGGTCGTAGGCAGTCCACGACTGGTCGAAGGTCCTCCACGACCGGTCGAGACCCCTTCTCGACTGGTCGAGCAACAGTGAATTTAGTCGCTGGAGTTTGAGCCGAGGCTCCACGACTGGTCGAGCTTCGAGTCGAGGCCGTTCCACGACCGGTCGTGCAGACTTCAAGACTGGTCGTGAGCAAACCAGAAAATCCGATAAATTTGAACAATTCCAAGACTGGTCTAGGAAATTCTTAGACAGGTCGAGCCAGTGCTAGGACTGGTCGAACCAGAACCAGGACTAGTCTAAGAGCAGCTCAAACACATGTTTAAATACATTTGGATAATGTATCCAAAGTGACCTACCCTAAGGTCAGTGACTATGGTCTATCAAACCTGAATAATGAAGTATGGACATTGAACTCTACTTCATTCAACGAATGATAAATCTTTTAGTACTTAAAGCCTGAAGTACGAGTCGTCCAACCACTTGAACCTGAAGTCAGAGTCGTCCAAACACTTGACACCAACATTTATCTTGAACTTGAATAACCAATAAAGAATGCCGTGACTTCTTTGTATCTTCTTCTTTATATCTTCTTCTTTATATCTTCTTCTTTATATCTTGAAGCCGCTTGAAGAGTCCATGGTTGTCTTAAACATAGAACACACACATAGAACATACCAAGGTTTTGACACACAAAATTTGACAATCAAAGAGGTATCATATAATAGCACTAACAAGAAGACATTGGTAAGCTAGAGAAGAACCAACCTAGTTCAGGTGAGCTAGAGGACATGGATCCGGTTACTCCTCCCATGGTGCCTGATGACGAGGGAGTACAACAAGGTGCAGAGGACGAGGGAGTTCCTTCAGTAGATGGACCAGGGGAGCAACCCCCACTTGATCCACCTGTTGAGCCACAGGTGAGGAGGTCATCTAGGGACAGACAGCCATCCAAGAGGTACTCGCCGCATGAGTACATTATGCTCACCGATGGGGGAGAGCCAGAAGATTATTCTGAGGCCCTAGCCGACGAGCATAAGAGGGAGTGGTTGAAAGCTATGTAAGAGGAGATGGAATCCTTGCATAAGAACCACACCTATGATATGGTGAAATTGCCTAAGGGCAAGAAAGCTTTAAGCAACAAGTGGGTGTTCAGAAAGAAGATTGAGTAGAAGAATTCACAGACGAGGTTCAAGGCCAGACTTGTGGTGAAAGGGTTTGGTCAGAGGAAAGACATAGACTTCGATGAGATATTCTCACCAGTGGTGAAGATGACATCCATACGGGTGTTGCTTGGGTTGGCGGCTAGCATGGATCTGGAGATAGAATAGTTAGATGTTAAAACAACCTTTCTCCATGGTGACCTGGAAGAAGAGATCTACATGCACCAACCAGAGGGGTTCGAAGTCAAAGGCAAAGAGCATATGGTGTGTAGGCTAAGGAAGAGCTTGTATGAGCTGAAATAAGCTCTACGACAATGGTACAAGAAGTTCGATTCGTTCATGTTACAGCATGGGTATGACAGAACGGAGTCAGACCACTGTGTGTTCACGCGCAAGTTCTCAGATGGTGATTTTTTAGTTCTGCTCTTATACGTTGATGACATGCTCATCATAGGAAAAGACATCAAGAAGATCGATAGGCTAAAACAGGAGTTGGGCAAGTTTTTTATGATAAAAGACTTGGGCCCGGCTAGACAGATCCTAGGAATGAAGATAACCCGTGACAGAAGCAGAAGGAAGCTTTGGTTGTCACAAGAGCGGTATATTGAGAAAGTCCTAGACCGGTTCAATATGAATACAGCGAAGCCAGTCAGTACTCCACTGGATGGTCACTTCATATTGAGCGACAGGCAATGTCCCAAGACGAAGGCAGGGGTGGAAGAGATGCAGAAGATACCCTACACGTCAGTTGTAGGAAGTTTGATGTATGCTATGGTGTGTACACGCCCAGACATAGCATATGCGGTTAGTGTTGTCAGTCGCTATCTTACTAATCCTGGCAAAGAGCATTGGGCAGCGGTGAAATGGATACTGCGGTATCTAAGAGGCTCATCTAGGTTGAGCATATGCTATGGTGACGGTAAACCTATGTTAGAGGGCTACACAGATGCAGATATGACAGGTGACATAGACTCCAGGAAGTCTACATCGGGGTTCATGTTCACGTTTGTAGGGGGAGCAGTTTCCTAGCAGAGCAAGCTACAAAAGGTCGTAACGTTGTCGACGATAGAGGCCGAGTACATTGCAGTCACAGAGGCATGTAAAGAGATGCTTTGGATGAAGAGGTTCCTACTGGAACTTAGCCTGAAGCAGAAGGAGCACGTGGTCTATTATGATAATCAAAGTGCTATACACTTGAGCAAGAATCCAAGTCAGCATTCTAAGTCGAAGCACATAGAGATTCGGTATCACTGGATCAGGGATACTTTGGAACAAAAAGTGTTACAGCTTGAGAAGGTCCACACGGACGATAATGGGTCAGACATGATGACTAAGGCTTTGCCCAAGGGCAAGTTTGAGGTTTGTAGAAACTTGGCTGGCTTGAAGAAGGTGGATCCCTCCCGGGTCAAAAAGAGAGAGATTTGATGGGCTTTTTGACCTGTCGTCGACCGGTCGTGAGCCCTGCTCGACCGGTCGAAGGCTGGTGGTCGACCAGTCGTGGAGTCGAGTCGTGGCACGACTCAAAGTCTAACGACTTTGTGCTATTTTTCTCCGGGGTGCTCGGCCGGTTGTGGGAGGTCCTCGACCGGTCGTAGGTGGCTCTCGACCGGTCGAAGGTTCATCACGACCAGTCGTAGTTATACAGATTCGTTCCACGATTTTGCGCGGATTTCGTGTCGCAAGTCCTTTCGCAACTGGGATGCGGAAAGGAGTTTCTTAAAATCTTAAATAGGAGGTACCTAGAGCTTTCTAGGTAAGACAAGAGGATTTCCTAAAGCTTTACAAGGGATTTACTAAAGGGTTTAGGGTTATCAAAGGTAAAAGAGAGAAGAAAAGAGAGAGAGGAAGTTTATAGAAGGGAGGTTCTGCTCGTGGAGGTTATCTACTGTGAAATCTATATCTCAGCGCTTCTATGTCCTCGTAATCGGTTAGATCTCTCCGTTTTTCTTTATTTCTCTCATTGTTATCCACTCCTGTGTGAGTGAAGAAGTTTGTAACATTCTACTTCATAGTGGATTGTTGATCTGGACAAGGTCCTGTGGTTTTTACCTCTTTAAGGGTTTTCCACGTAAAAATCTCTTGTGTGGTGTGTGATTGATGCATTGATTGTTTTCATTGCTTTATTATCCATAATTTTGGTTTGTTCTGGAGGGCTAGATCCTAAGGTTTTGTGCAAGGCCCCCAACACTAACAAGCTAACCAAAAAACTAATAATAATAAAAAATCTCTTAGTTGTAAACCAAGTTTACATTCATATGCCCGACTTGGTCCTTATCTAATATAAACATATCTTTTTAGAAGAAGTGTTCTAATGAACAATTGTAAGTTTTTCCTTTCATTTAATTATACCAGTATTCTAAAAGTCATTTATTGTGAAAGGTGAGACGCAACCCATCTTCAGAGGAAGAATCCCACCCTCCGATTATTGATTGATAATTACAAATATTCAGCGAGTAGCTAAGTAAGCGACCGATCTCCTCAAATCTCGGTCATATATTGCCAAGTTAGATGTATCTTCCTATTTCGATGCTTGAGGTTAAAATTGATCCTTTGAATTGAACTGTTATATCTATTATGGCACGCCTACACACAATCACATGAAAGAAAATAAATTAAGTGCTAGTAATTTTTTGTACGCTTGACGAGACTCGAACCCACAAACAACTATTCAGCTGTCATAAATATTCATTTTAGCACGCCCAATGAGACTCTAATTAAAAGTATACTAACCAATATAAAAGTTTTGTGGAATCATGAGTTGAAAAGATGGTCGAAATACTTTACAACTACTAATGTTGTAACAGCTAATGAACCTCCTGCATAGGAGGAAGAGTTATAGGTCCAACAGTTACTCAAGTAAGTGAATCCTCCACCTAATTTGGTGCATGTTTTACCAAATCTAGATAGAGCATCGACATCTTCAGAAGGATACCCTGTTCGAGTGGAGTGAAGAATGCCAGAAAGCTTTCTCTAAGCTTAAAGGCATGTTGACTAACGCTCCTATAATGCAACCACCTGATTGGAGCCTTCCTTTTGAAATTGTGTGCGATGCAAGTGACTATGCTATTGGAGCGGTGTTAGGCCAGAGAAAAGAGAAGAGGCCTTACGTGATTTACTATGCAAGTAGAACTCTAAACTCGGCCTAAGTAAACTATTTCACTATGGAGAAGGAACTTTTAGCATAGTGTTCGCTTTGGAAAAGTTTAAGTCCTATTTGATAGGATCCAAGATATCATAGTGTTTACTGACCATGCGGCGTTGAAGTACCTTCTTTCTAAGAAGGATGCTAAGCTCCGCTGGTTAAGATGAATCCTATTGCTATAAGATTTTGATTTAGAAATACAAGACAAGAAAGGAATAGAGAACGTAGTGGCCGACCATCTCTCTAGACTTGTTTTATTAGATTCCATAGAGATGACTAACATAAACCTGGATAAAGTGTAACCAACATATGGATGCATGCACGTACCAAATCAAACCACACACACCATACACCCTTCACATGTTGCACACATGTGAGACACATGCGAAGGAGAAGAAGAAATAAATGGATATAAATACAAGTAAAAAAAAAAGTGAAACGTGGGAGGTCTAGCATATCAAACACTCTACTCATCTGGACCATTCAAATATCATGGTACTTATCTCTATCAACTAGTCAATGTATCCTCACATCAATCTAAACCGTCTAAAGAGTTTAATTCCTAACCTACTTCCCAATAAATGGTTTAACCAATCAAAACCATCCAGTGACAAACTGTATCATCTGGACTGTTGAAATGGAATCTGCCATGTGGAGTGCCTATATAGAAATCTAAATCATTCATTATCTGAACCATCTAAGCACATATCTAATAAATGGTATTCTAACTCTATATCTTGCTTATGTGCACATTATTTCAGATAAAAGTAGAGGTATTAGCATGAGATATGTTTACGTATGTTGGAACTTTTTAGTTTTAGTATTAAATATAGTAATAAAATTAGTAATTAATATATGAGCTTTAAAAATTCATTTTCTTTTATGCATAAGACACCAAGACTTGTATTTTGTGTCACATATGAAGCACGTGCATGCACATTTATGACCTAGGTCCTATAAATACAGTTTAGCCATGAGCTTTCACCATAAGTGTGGGTCCAGTAGAGTTTGAGTGTGGGCCCACCCTTAAAATCATAAAAGAAAAATAGTCAATGTGTGCATGGTGCATAGGTGTGAGTCACTTAAGACTCGATCTTTTACATTGTGCACGTTGAGTGTATACGTCGGGTTTGTACTGCGTAAGGTTTGGTCCAATACTTCAAATCAAGTAGGTGATCTTAACTTAAAGTTTAAAATTTTCATCTTATTATTATGTCATCTTATTCCAAATTTTAATAGTAATATTGCTTAAATTAATTATTTATGTGATTGATCTTTTTATTTAAAATTTATTTAATTATTTGTCTTAATTGTTGAAATTTTAAAATATACCTTGAAACAATTGTTGAATTAAATCAATTTGGTTCATAATAAAATTTTAATTTAATATTCAAATATATATATATATATATATATATATATATATATATATATATATATATATATATATATATGAATCTTAATTAGCTTAGAATATAATATAACTTCATTAATAAATTATTGAAAGTATAATTTGATTTAAATTTAAACATAAATCTAATTTTAATTATAAACTTTTATAAATTAATAATTTGTATAATTTTTTTTTATATAAAAAAAAAATTCATCAGCTTTGGAATTTATTTAATAAATGAAATTATAATTTGATTAATTTAAATAAATTTTTTCCAAAGTTAAATTTAAATATAAATGAATTCTTTAATTGTAAAAATACTTGATTTATATAAATTTATTAAATTTAATTTAAAATTAAACAATCAAATAAATTTTTTGTTAAGTTTATGTTAAAATTAAAATAAATTCTAAAATTTAGAATTTAGTGAATAATAATAATAATAATTTGTTTTTATGCTATTATGATTTATTATATTTAATATTATGTAAATAAAAAAATTGATTTAATTAAAGTTAGAATTTAAAATAAAATTTCTTATACATTATCAAATTTCAGTAATTCCTAAATTTAATAATAGTGAAAAAATATTTTATTTTAAAGTATTTTAATTATTAAAGTTTCAACAAAATTATATCTATAATTATTAATTGGAAATAAAAATTTATATTGTTGATTTTTTTATAACTCAATAATTGTTGATTCTTCTAATAATTTTTAAATGTAGTAAAAGCACGTGAATAAATCAATTATAGCTTTATGTTAATATTTTCGATTATAAAACAATGATTCATCTTACATGCATGTCTAGCATTCATTGAGTATCAATATTAATATGTTGAATGTAATGCGAGCAAGTAGGGCGATCATGTCCCTTGGGGGAAAGACCCTAAAGCTAGCAAGTAGGGCGATTGTGTTCCTTGGTTGAAAGACCATATAACCCACTAGAATGTTTAGAGTCTCCTTTGTGTACGGTATATAAGTACAATTATGTGCGCAGATATACATAAGAGGAACAACTGGAGTAATAGTCTGACCAGCTAATGTATAAATGAGTCCCTCATCACGAGGTACCGGTGTGTGGGCGTTAATGTAACGTGGACATCCACTTGGGTACGATGTTGTAAGAGATGACATATATTATTTATGAGAATTCATGGAAAATATCACATGCATAACATTTTTACAATTCTATTGCTTAAATTCATGTTCTTTTATTATTTGTATTTTATTTTTTTTCTATTGTTTATAAAAATTTGATATAATCTGAACATTTTAAATTTTGGGTAAGAAATGACCCTACTAAGCTGTTATGCTCACCCTACTATAAAAAAAAAATGCACAAGTGTAGAGCTGGAATACTACAAGCGGGCGGGCCTTTACTATTAGTTTTTCTTTTTATAGAAAATTTGGTTTAGTTTGAATTTCAATTCAGTTTTTGTAATTTAGGTTTAGTTTAAAATTTCAAATTTTGATATTGAAAAAAAACTATCAACCGAGTTGAATTTGGTAGACATTATGTTATTTCAACAGTATTTTCCTTTTAGATGACTTTGAATATTTATTAAATTTGATGGAATCATGTGGATTGTAATAAATATTGATATAATATAACTCAAGAACTTGGGCTTCGGGTCTCAAATACCCTATTGTGAACACTGGAAAATCGGCGCCCACATTGATTTATGTTTTATGGTGGGTGATGTGGGCTGATTTAGATCGTTGATGTAGATTTGGAGTCGCCACTAGCCACTTAACTCAAAATCTTGCAGTCGGTTAGAACCTGCAGAATATGTAAAGCCAAAGAATCCAATGACTCTCTTGCTTTAAGTTGACTCCTGATCTGCGTCCTGAGATTCCGAGTAAGGGACTTCGGTTACAAAGAGGGAAGGTGTTAGGCACCCTTTTTGCCCGTACGAATGTACAGTCATTATTTCGTGTGATAAAATAGTCTTAAGGGATATGATGGTAAGATTGAAATGAGACTAGACAGACTTGAATTTCTGATGTGGCAAGGTCCGGAATGCTGGTAAGCTACAGAGCATATGTCTAAAGAATGTCTAGAGGAGTTTTTTAACAAATGTGATGATGCTAAAATATCATTAAAAAGAGGACTAGGCTACCATGAGTTTCTGATGTGACAAGATCCGGTGTTCCGGCAAGTCACAGAGCATACATTCAATGACAACTTAGAGAAGTAGGGGGTTGAGAAGAGAAGTAATGATACGATTGATGAAGTATAATTGCTAATGATGATTGCATGATCTTTGACTTGCACTTGAAATGGCTTGGATGTTTGGATGCACCATGGTCTGGAATGATTGACCCAAATAGAATTGTAAGGCTAAAGATGGTTGAAGGAGGCTAAAAGGGGGGATAAAAAGATGGGAGCTTGAGAACTTAAGCACTCCCTCTCACTCTTACTCACTTACTCTCTCATTCTTACTCTTGGTGGTTTGGTAGTTGATTGTTGGTTATGGGTTGTTGGATGATTGTTCTTGGTTGGGAATGAAGAGAAATGAGGGTTATTTATAGCTTTTTAGGATGACATTTTGGTAATTCTAAGGACCTTGGAGGGTGAATGACGACATGGCGGCTTGTGATTTGTTGAGGGAAGGGTAATGCCACATGGCATTCCCTTATAAGCTCTTGAGCTTGGTAAGATGGTAAATAAGTTGAGTTTCATGGTCAATTGTATGAAAGAGTTGACTTTGGGAGGGGGGACAACTATATGCTCAAAGGGCACATTTTTCAAGAGGAGGCGGTAATTGGATTACAGCCGGCGGTAGTCCGATTACCACCCGGCTCAGGTTGACTCCGGTTCTTGGGCTTTTGGGCTTTCTGGGCTTATGGGCTTTTAGGCTTTCCTAGGTTTGGCTAGGGTAGGGTGTAGGCTTTTAGGTTTAGTTCTTAAGGATCATCCATGCCTTATCAAGTTGTTAGCCTGGGTGGGGTGTCTACACCTATTAAGGTACCCGAATGTTGGGGCGTGATACATGTTCCTTATTGAACAACTCTTTAAAGCCTCCTAATTACCTTGGTAAGCTGACATTGATAATTATCTTGCCATAGGTACCTGGCCAATTCATTGGACTACGCAAGATAAAAAAGAAGTTTTTCACCAATGTGGGCAAGTTTATCTAGGATGATCCATACTTATTTTAAATATTATCTAGATCAAATTATTAGGAGATGTGTCCTGATAATGAACATCATAGTGTCATCTCCTTTTGTCATTCTCATTCTTGTGGCGGCCACTTCTCGGCTAAAAAGACCACAATGAAAATTCTAGAATGTAGTTTTTATTGGCCCATTATGTTCAAAGACACATGAATTTTGCAAAACGTGTTACTTTTATTGGCCCATTTTATTGGGTCAGTTGTAGAATTTATGTTCAAAGACACATAAATTCTACAACCGAGCCAAACATAGCCACTCCCAATTTCCATGGAATTGTGGACTGTACCATGCAATCTAAACATGACACGGCAAGAACCACCATGGATCTCGAATGGAACATCGCCCATCCAAACGTAGTCGATGGATTTGGTTGTTTATACCACTCAGAGGACATCCACTGACATCTTGTATTAATGGCAGTTTTGTAATCCCATCCCTTATAATCCCATGGAATTCGACAGGCTGAGATTTCAAATTTATTAAGTATGAGCCACCCTTATCTTAAAGAAGGGTGTACAGATTCCAAAAAGGGGATGTGATACGTTTAGATTTCAATAATCTCGTACTGCCATGTCCTAGGCTCACAATGCAGATGAACAATATGGATATACAGCACATACATCAAGGTGGTTCCAGGGCATCACCCACTAGGGCGCGGATTAGGTGTTACCTGGATGGACAATGTGGATATACAACACATACATTAAGGTGGTTCCGGGGCATCACCCACCAGGGCGCGGATTAGGTGTTACCTAGGTAACAACTTAGTGAGTGTTACCCTTACCGTAGGGCCCACCTTGATCATATGTTGAAAATCACGCCTCAAACTCGGAATCCGGCCTTGCAAAATTCCCGATCACCGAATCTGGCACCGACAGCCTCCGTAGTACCCTATTCTTGGCTCCTGGCACCCATACACTAGGTTCTAATCTTGGGATCCTACAAGGAGGATTTCCAACATCAATTTGATTTCTAATGAGCATAACCATAAGCATAACCCACGAACAATAATCACAAGAACACCATCACAAAATCCACAATGATCAAAAACTTTAAAGTACAATGCGTATGAAGGGAAATATAAGACAATAAAGCTAAAACTTTGGAAGCTCTACACCACGCTCCTGCTCCTGAACTGCTACTGCCTAGCATCACCTGCACGCAACGGTTGTGCATAAGCTTATAGAAAGCTTAGAGGGTGGTGAAAGTGTGTGCATATGGTAGAAATGCAAGTTTGCAATATCAGCGTAATGCGTAAACACTTGTAAGTCCATGAATATCATCAGCCATACCAAGGCTATGCAATGCAAGGCATGAGTGCTATCGGCCATATCAAGACCATGCGATGCAAGGAGTGAATGATGTTGGCCATATCAAGGCCATGCGATGCAAGATGTAACTCAAGCACACTAGTCCTCATCTGAATCCATATGTCAATACAGCTCATCACTAGAACATTAAATATTAGTATAGTTTTCACTTTGGATAATCACCGGGGTCTAGTACACTCTACGCCAGTTTGCCGCTCCTATCTGAGTGCACAACTGGGTGAGTAGAAGAGACCTCACTATTTACCTGCCAATATTGGGCTCGGCTCGTCGATAGCCGACCTATTCCTCAAGCTGGTCAAACTCAACCTAAAAATTGTCCCTTCACTCAGGTAGGTAAGGTCACACCCCTTTTCAACCGACCATGACACAGTGGGAGACGCGGCCTACTGGTATACGACCCTCGTGCGCTCATGTATCCACTTGGTCTCGACGTTGGAGTCATCCTCTGGTACCATCGGGTTTAGGGATTTTCACCTAAGGACATCTATAGCACCCCGATGCTAGAAACAATATTTTCAGTATCCAATCCGGCCATCCACGATGTGTCTGTGGAGGCTATGGCCCTGATGTCGATAGGACATACAATAATCACAATCACACAATGTAAAGTGCATGAGTCATCAGTCCAATCATGCATCAATCTTGCGCATACCGTGCGCTCATGTGGGATAACTTCGCCTATCAGGGAGTCCCATAAACCATTTACACTATGACATATGCAATGGTCAATCACATCTCATAACAAACATACAGATGATGCGTATGGGCATGTATCATGATGCTATGTTGTCATAAACTCATAATCGGCAACGGTAGCCTGTATCGGCAATCGACATTCGATAATCGACCTCGACGCAAGGCGGAGTCCATAGATGGACGGTCGATGATAGATCGATTAAAATCAATGGGGCCCAAGCGTTTGGGTAAACCCACTAGAGAATGATGAGAATGGGCCTAACAAGGCCTAAGGGAAGGTCACAATGTGGACGTCCAACCATCATTGCCCATCAATGTGGACCTTTAACCAACATTGCTCATAAGGAATGACGCTCATAGGGCCAATCATATAATAGGCCCACAACCTCATACAAGGGCCTAATATACATCATCATGGGCCTCGCTTATGGGACATATACGCATCACATTGGGCCTTACTCATGGGCCATATATATATATATATATATAACATCAGGCCGTATCAAATAGGCCAAATCTAATGGGCCGAATCAAATGGGCTGAATCAAATGGGCCAAGTCGAATGGGCCGATCAAATGGGCCGAATGGGCCAAGTCAAATGGGCCGATCAAATAGGCTGAATCAATGGGCCAAGTTGGATAGGCCAATTCCAATACACCATTCATCATCGTTAGAGATCATTATAGAGCATAAAAAATGAATCATATCCAAAGGATCATCTGGACCATACCACAAATGGCAATGGTGATAATGATTTCCGTAGTTAAATTTCCAGTGGGCCCACCATAGTATTTATTTTCCATCCAGTCTGTGCATAAGGTCACAAAGACCTAGATATAGAGGAAAAACAAATATCATATTGGTCCAAAACCCTGTAACCCAAGGGGTTTTTAATGGTGGACGTTCATCCCACTGTTTTCTGTAGTGTGGTCCACTTGATACTGGATTTGCCTTTTTTTTTTTTTAGTCTCAGACCAAGAGACAAGATCGCCAAGTAGATGGACGGTTTGGATGGATCACATCCATCAGAGGTGGGGTGCACATGGTACGTCAAATGGGTGGACGGTATGGATAGAACACATTCGTTAGGGTGGGGTCCACCCGTCTAATGAGCTGGACGACATGGAATGAAACTCATACGTCATGGTGGCGTCCTAATTCAAACGGACGGACGACATGGATGATCAAACACATCAGGGGTTGGGATCCACGTAGGTGGCCCACCAGAGAAATGAATCTGCTTCGTTTCGTCCCAGAGTGCAGCAGCAGCTGGCATCGGCTGTTGGCCCACCTTCAAATCAGATGGACGGTTTAGAGATTCAAGATGGATGGACGGCTTGGATAGATGAAATCCATCAGCGTGGGGTCCACAGGGACGTCAGATGAATGGACGGTTTGGATGGATGAAATCCATCAGCGTGGGGTCCACGGGAGTGAGGACGCCAGCCAATCCACTCGTCAAGTGGGTCCCACATACGTGGCCCACCTCCAGAAGGTATATATATGTATAAAATATAATAAAATATAATATAATATAATATATCACATTATAATATAATATAATATATATAAACTATAAAGAGCCCACCGTCCAGACCCCTAGATGTTCTGGACGGTGCAGATCTGATGCATATATCATGTGGGTCCACACGTGTGGCCCACCTCATCATGTATAAAGCTGATATTTGTGCTCTCTCTTCATCTGGGCCTGTCCAGACAGACGATCAACAATCCCGTCCGCATCAATGTATAAAGCTGATACATACTTCATGGTGGGGTCCATTTGGATGGGTCACATAGCTTATCATTACCACAAGAAAAAAATGAAGAAGAGAGAGAGAGAGAGAGAGAGAGAGAGAGAGACGAGATGGAGGGGCCCCGCTACTATGGGCCCTTCTAGATTACAACACATACATCAAAGTGGGTCCCACCACAAGTGTGCCCTTTAATAGAAAATCAACGGTGGATCACCCACCTATCGGCCTTCTTCTTTAGCTCCTTGGACTCGTATGCTCCGTGTCTATAATTTTGATGGATATTGATGAAGAATGAATGGTTGATATGGGAGATGAGAGGGTGAGAAAGTGGGCCACACTTGGTTTGCTCTTGGAAGCCTTAGATGTTGGAACCTTGTTGCTTGGGAGTGAAGAGAGAGAATGAGAGAGAGAGAGGGGAGTGATGGAATGAAAAGAGATGGAGTGATGGGTGATGGGTGGAGTGATGGAGTTGTAAGAAAGGGATGGGTGGAGAGAGAGAGAGAGAGAGAGAGAGAGAGAGAGAGTTGACTTTGGGAATGGGAAAGAGATGAGTTGCTTGTACTTGACTTGTACTTGTGATAGGATATGTACTTGACATTGATTGATTGATTGATGGGATAGGTTGTAGAGATTCTTTCGGAATTCGCAACGCGCTGCGTTTCTTCAGAATGAACGCGGGCCCACATCTTCTGACCTAGGTATCAGATCGGTGCGCGAGTAGCAGCGTTAGAACCACAGCGACGACGTGGTCGCTAAGATACAAATTTCAGGTCAAGCCGATTTCGGTATGCAGGACTGGACTTAGGATCGCGTGCAAATGTCGATACAGGTCGAGGGTTGCCGAAATTCGACTGAAATGACTGCGGAAGCCTACGGAACGGTACAGACTAGGATATAAGCCTTACATTGTATATCCACTCCGTCCATCCGTTTTTACAGCACATTTAGGACATAATCTAAAAAATTTATCCAACTCTCAGGTGGACCACACCATGAGAACAAGTGATATTAATGCTCACCATTAAAAACTTCCTAAGGCCCACTGTAAGTAAATCCATAATTTTTACTTACCATCCAACCCGTCGATAATCAACGGGAACTAGATGAAGGGAAAGTACAAATATTAGCTTGATCCAAAACTTTTGTGACCTAATAAAAGATTTCAAAGGTCATTCACCACTTTTTCCAGTGGTGTGGTCCAATAGGGATTTGGATCTGCTTAAATTTTCGTATAACGTCATTAAATGAGCTGAAAAAACGGATGGGTGGTGGGCCCCACACGGTTAGAGGGGACACTTAATCCACTCTCCACCCACTAAACTGTTACCCTTCCTCACCGAATCCGCACCCTTGATTCCAAGTAGGAAAAAAATTTGAACCGTTTAATGATAAGCACACTCACTTTTAAAATTCCCAAATACCCTGGCTTGTATTGAGCCTCCTTCCTCCTGTATTTTCAAATTGCAATGATTACTCCTTTAAAAGTAGTTGCGTTGGCAAACTTTTCCCTTTGCTACTCACTACATGAAGTGGAGATTTACAAAAATAAGAATAACTTTGATACTCAAGTAAAGCGTGGTGGATGACTTCACCAAAGTGGGTCCCACAAATTAGACGGTTGAATTTGAGTTAATGTAAGCCATGTGTATAATTTCTTGAGTGACTGTGTATCAACTGCAATTAGCTGAGTATCATTCAACTCCCCTTGGAAATTCCAAATAAATCAGTGGGCAGGTTGGGAATAAATAGCATGCATTAGGGGGAATGACTGAGCAAGCTTGTTCTTATTTCATAATAGCAAAGATATCATGCAGAGGTAGAACACATGCATGGATAACCTTCGAAGAAAAACAGAGCCAACGTAATCCTTGCATGATCCATGAGAAACGAGTGAAAGAGGAACCGCCCAAGAGCACAACAATGACAATTTCTTAGCCATACATGGGATCCAAGCTTTCCATCGGGTGGCCACACAGACTAGATCATCTAGTTAAAAAAATAAAAAAAATTGGCCATTTCAATCAGGTGGGCCAGGATGAATAATTAAAAGGCGTAGGGGTTGTTTGGCACCATGAATTTTGGGAGATTGAAGGGGATTTCAAATCCCCTAGTTATTTTGGAGCATAAGCAGTCGTTTGGCACCGTGGATTGAAGGGGGTTCCAAATCCCTTTGGTTGTTTGGCATCATAAAGTAACCGAGGATTGCCAATCCAGGGGGTTTCCAATCCCCTCTTTGAGGGGGTTTTTAATCCACGGTGAGAGATTGGATTACACCTAAAATCATTTCAATAGTTGCAGGAGTAACATGTATGTCACTGTACACTATCATTCTATTGGGCACATGGCCCACTAGTGATGATCAGCACCATCCAAACATTGTCCTTGTAAATCAGCACCATCCAAACATTGTCCAGCACCGTCCAAACATTGTCCATATTAATCAACGATTAAAAAATGTTGGTTAGTCACTTAGACATGATCTTGTGCTTGTGGTCCATCCAAGACTTGGAATTTCATCATTTTCAAGCAAAGCATATATTTCAGTGGGCTTATCACAACCATAGTGTTAAAAATTATATATCTCACTAATTAGGGATATTCAAGTTGATTTATTAATTAAATTCAAACCCTTGTAAATATACCATGCATTGGTATTTTTGAATTAAAGTTGATTTACACTCCAGGGTGCCAAACACACCAGGAGGATTGCCAATCTAGGGGGTTTCCAATCCTAGGGTTCCAAATCCGGGGGTTCCAAATCCATCTCCCAAACAGGCCCTAAACTAATTGGGGTTTTCAAATTCAGGGGTTTCGGCTCCCCACAAATAGGGGGTTTCAAACAGAGGGCGAGAGCTTGGACTACACCTAAAATCCTTTCAATAGTTGCATGTGTAACATGTGTGTCACCATACTATTATTCTATTGGTCACATGACCCACTAATGATATCCAAAAACAATTAAATTATTAATTGCATCACTATTAATTAGTTTAATATGATCAACATTGTCCAAACATTGTCCAAGTAAATCAATGGCTAAAAATTGTTGGTTAGTCTCTTAGACACGATCTTGTGCTTGTGGCCCATCCGAGGCTTGGAATTTCATCGTTTTCGAGCAAAACATATATTTTAGCAGGCTTATTACAATCATTGTGTCAAACATTACATGCATCACTAATTAGAGATATTAAAGTTGATTTAGTAATTAAATTCAAACACTTGTAAATATACCATGCATAACTACTTTAGGATTAAAAATTGATTCCCAATCCAGAGTACCAAACAAAGTAAGAGGATTTCAAGTCCAGGGGGTTCCAAATCCAGGCTCCCAAACTGTAATGCCCTGAAATTCGGGGGTCTAGTATGAACTCAACTCCCGAGTTCCAACGCATCACTTATGCAACATACAAAATGATGATTAAATGTTGTCTGAGTTAGCGCAATAAACATGAATAAGATTATACCAAAACAGTAATTCATACTCCAGTTCAATTGTATAAAGGCAAGCGGAAGACTGAAATTTTATATTCAAAGTATATAAAGTAACAAAATTTTTATGAACTCCAGAGTATGAGTACTAACTGAGTACCAATATACATGTATTGTTTCTAAGTCAAAAATCAAAATACAACTCCCAAGAGAAGCCCTGAAAATCCCGCGATGCAGCCGGCCTAAGCAAAGCCGTCAGAGTACTGCATAAAGGATAACTCCTCCTGATCCTCATCGAAGTCAGGCTCCGGCTCCTGAACCGAGGCGCCATCTACATTTGCGACAGAGTCTGGTGGGTGTTGCAAACACCGTCCCGTAACGTGGGAGTGAGTAGCTAACTCAGTGGAACAATAAAGCATAGGTTAACATGTTATCAACTCAATCAAGCAGTATTGATAAAGCAGTACAAATCAAACATTTCTAAATACTCTTGTTAAGTGCAAAAATGAAATGACATGATGCTGTATGCCCTTGCCAAACACCCTCAAGCGACATCATCTTACGTTCGCGAATGCTTAACTCCCTTAGTGCACCACATCTACAAAACACATGCGGTGCGATGATGCTCATGATTACCAAGTTATTATTAGTCCATTTCAACCAGCAGTATTGGGAAACTAAGGTACCTCCCTTGTATCATTCCCCAAACATGATCCATTCTAGGGTCGTCAATCCTAGCTAATCTCATACGATATTATGGTTTGAGAAACGTAGTGAAGGCATTGCAAAGGGCTCGTCACCCGTCAGCGCAGATACAGATCTCACCCTATGCGGTTCAATTGCTGGCCGTCAGCTCGAGTACAGGTCTCACTGTACTCGGCTCAATCACTAGCCGTCAGCTCGAGTACAGGTCTCACCATACTCGGCTCAACTCATACTCTAGTTGCTGTGAAAGACTCGTCGCCAATCACAGACCCTTGGAGTATACTCGGTGATACTACAGAGGACTCGTCGCCCGTCAGCACGAGCACAGGTCTCACCGTACTCGGCTCTCGCCGTAAGTATCGACAGCTCGAATACAGTGTCCCATACCACCGTATTCGGCTCACGAGTTTGGTTGCGCAATGGTCACTACGGGGAGGCACATGGCCCCAGCGTAGGCCGACAGCTCGACCACGGTGTCCCATACCACCATGCCCAGCTCATGCGACTTAGCGGATCGAGGTACATGGTTAAACGGGATCCCCACTGGTAAGTTTGGTACCCTAGGTTTAAGCAGTAGCGATCAAACATGATGAACACACAAATACATTTCGGTTTTCTTGACGAGCCTGACTAATTCGAGCGCACCACAAGTTGAGCGATATGGAGCGCAAAAGCACTCCGTGTGGCCAACCACTATCGCCAACCGAAGTACGACTCGGGTTCGCCAGACACATCCTTTGTGGCAATATGAATCTCAGCCACAACCGCAAGTCTGATACCGAATGTTTGGATTATAGACATAGTCTCAAACTCAAACAGTTCTCATCAATAGCATGTGGAGTAAAGCATGATAAACAAGCAATACAAGCATGTTAGCAGGCATGTTATAAGGCATGAAGTAAAACATGAAGTAAAGCCTGTTGTAAAGCATGTTGTAAAGCATGTAGTAAAGCACTATCCACATAGGGATACAATTACATACACATTACAAGTGAGTGGTTCTAGCGAACCACCGCATGGAGGGGATCCTACATGTCTCTAATGGAGTCGGGATTTCCATATCAGCACCTCTCTAAGGCACTAATACACAAGCATTTACACACACAAGCCATTACACAAACACTTAGAGTACGCCATTCCAACATACATGACGTATGTTAGCAAATCGCGTATTAGGGTTATTCTTTCGCCAAGCGGTTATTTTATCCGCGTATACCGTATTCATACAACAAATAATCATGACAATTATATCTCCAAAATTTGCACATATGCGGTATTTTTAGAATACACAATTTCAACATACTTGACATTTATGGATCTACATGGGATCTACATGGGATTACGTTTTCGACTCGATCGGATTCCCAGATCGCACGTGGCGGACCACTTTCAGTTCAACGGTCAGTGGGCCACGATCAGAAATTCCAAGTACATGTAAATGTTCTTGAAATTTTTCTTAATCCGAGGGTGTAATTTGGTCTGATTCTGACGGTCAGGTTGCTTAATACTGACGTGCAACCGAATGATGCCAGATCACTATTCCTGATATTTATGTTAGGATGGGAATAGTGTTTTTCACACACCCTCGCTCCGGATCGAAACGAATGGCCGTGGGACATCGGCCGGAGCTGATTTTTGAGATGATTGTCAAGCCCAGTGAGGCAGTCCTGGTTCCTTAGCTTCGTATTAATCGGACTCCCGATGTGCGATCTAGACCTAATACGAAGTTTCGTTTCATTCCCGAGAGCTGACGGGAAATGAGTTTGGTTCTAAACTTTAGGGTAACCTAGAGTCACTAATTCTGCAAGTTTTGGGTCTTGCAGATCGTATTTAAAGCGATCCCAACGGATTTCATGGCTAACCGAGTTTAGTACTTAGTTAACTTTGTTAAATTTTTAAAGGATTTAATCCTAATTGATTTCTGGTCGAGGTGGTACTCGAGCCAATGTACGAAAATTTACGGGTCGTTACAATCTACCCCCCTTAAACAAAAAATTTCGTCCTCGAAATTTATACCTTTTCGTAGTCCTCGAGAATCTGAGGGTAGTTCTTCCTGACCTCGGCCTCAGTCTCCCAGGTAGCTTCCTCCTCGGAATGATGTGTCCAAAGTACCTTCACAAGTGGGATGACCTTGCTACGTAGTACCTGCTCCTTCCTATCAAGGATACGCGTCGGGCGCAGCTCGTACGTAGCATCCTCACTCAACTGTACCTACTCCCATCTGATGATATGTGAAGGATCAGGAACGTACTTCCTCAGCATAGATACATGAAATACGTTGTGTACAGAAGCAAGTGGTGTAGGCAAGGCGAGACGATACGCCACATCACCCACTCGATCCAGTATCTAAAATGGACCGATAAACCTCGGTGTGAGCTTCCCCTTCTTCCCGAACCGAAGGACTCCCTTCATAGGGGAAACTCGGAGGAACACATGATCCCCGACCTCGAACTCAAGTGGTCGCCGCCTCGTATCGGCGTAACTCTTCTGCCTGCTCTGCGCTGTGAGTAATCGACGCCTGATAATATCTACATTCTCTGTAGTCGTCTGTACCAACTCCGGGCCAATCAGGCTACGCTCGACAACCTCTGCCCAACAGTGCAGTGCCCTACAAGGTCGACCATATAGAGCCTCATATGGCGCCATGCCAATAGTCGCCTGGAAGCCGTTGTTGTAGGCGAACTCTGCGTACGGAAGACAGTCATCCCAGCTGTCCTTGAAGTCCAACACACATGCTCGCAACATATCCTCCAGAATCTGATTCACCCGCTCTGTCTGCCCATCAGTCTGAGGATGAAACGCTGTGCTGAACTTCAACTTCACACCCATCGCCTCCTGGATACGAGTCCAGAAGATAGATGTGAACCGCGTGTCTCTGTCCGACACGATCTCCAAAGGAACCCCGTGCAGACGGACGATTTCCTTGATGTACAATCTAGCCAGCTCGTCTGCAGAGTTCGTAACTCTGATTGGGAGGAAATGGGCCGATTTGGTCAACCGGTCCACAATCACCCAAATGGAATCGTGTCCCTTCCTCGTCTTCGGCAGCCCTGATATGAAGTCCATGGAGATGAAGTCCCACTTCCACTCCGCTATAGGCATGGGCTGAAGTAGTCCAGGAGGTCGGCGATGTTCTGCCTTGACCTGCTGGCACGTCAGACATCGAGACACATACTCAGCAATGTGGGCCTTCATATTATCCCACCAATACGTCCGTCTCAAATCCCGGTACATCTTCGTACTACCAGGATGCATCACAAGCTTCGAGTTATGGGCAGACTCGAGAAGCTCGCGTCTCAAGTCAGGCACATCAGGAACGCATAGGCGGCCACGGAATCGTAACCCCCATCAGAACCAACTCTCCACTCGGAGTCCACGGCGTCGCTAGCCTGCTCTCGAAGCTCAAACAGCCGTATATCGCCCTCTTGGGCCTCAACAATCCTGTCGTCAATAAGTGGCCGCACCCGAACGTGTGCAACACACTCAAAAGGCTCCTCAACAGTGAGTCTCTGCTCGAAGTCCTGCACAAACTCCATCATGTCCCACTCGGCTATCATCAGCGGTGCCACAAATGCAATCACCTTCTTGCAGCTCAACGCGTCTGCCACAAGGTTCGCCTTGCCAGGATGGTAGGAAACCTCGAACTTGAAGTCCTTCAAGGTCTCCATCCATTGGCGTTGTCTCATATTCAAATCTCGCTGTGTGAATATGTACTTAAGGCTCTTGTGGTCGCAGAAAAGCTCGAACTCCTCACCGTAGAGGTAATGTCTCCAGAGCTTCAATGCAAAGATGACAGCTGCCAACTCCAGGTCATGTGTAGGGTAATTCTCCTCGTGCTTCCTTAATTGTCTCGAGGCATACGAAATCACCCTATCCTTCTGCATCAGAACACAACCCAAACCAACACGAGACGCGTCAGTGTATACCGTGTATTTCACCCCTTGCTCTGGCAATACTAGCACAGGGACGGACGTCAACTTGTCCTTCAGCTCCTTAAAAGCTGCCTCCGCCTTCTCATTTCAGGCGAACTTCAGGTCCTTCCGAGTCAACTGAGACAATGGCCTGGCAATCTTCAAGAAGTCCCGAATGAAACGTCTATAATACCCAGCCAGACCAAGGAAACTCCTCACCTCAGTAACCGACTCAGGCTGCTGCCAATCCTGAACCGCGGCTACCTTAGCAAGGTCCACTGCTATCCCATCCTTGGACACTACATGTCCCAGGAACTTGACTTCCTCCTGCCAGAAGTCGCACTTTTTGTATTGTGCAAACAACTGGTTCTTCTCCAACGTACCCAATACTGCTCGCAGGTGCTCCTCGTGCTCCTCCCGACTCGTGGAGTATATCAAGATGTCATCGATAAAGACAATGACGAATCGGTAAAGGAAGGGCCGAAATACCCGGTTCATCAGATCCATGAACACGGCTGGTGCGTTCGTCAGACCGAACGACATCACCAAAAACTCATAGTGCCCGAAGCACGTCCTGAAGGCTGTCTTCTGTACATCCTCCTCTCTCACGCGCAACTGGTGGTACCCTGATTGAAGGTCAATCTTCGAGAAATACTTCACCCCCCTCAACTGATCAAACAGATCATCTATCCTGGGCAAATGATACTTGTTCTTCACCGTGACCTGGTTCAACCTACGGTAATCAATACACAACCGTAGCGACCCGTCCTTCTTTTTCACGAACAACACAGGTGCTCCCCAAGGAGACACACTAGGTCGAATAAAACCTTTCTCTACAAGTTCGTCAATCTGTTTCCGCAGCTCCTCCATCTCACATGGAGGCATACGATAAGTCGGCAACGAGATGGGCGTCGCACCAGGCGTAAATCAATCGTGAAATCAATCTCGCGCCGAGGAGGTAAGCCAGGAATAGTCTTAAAGACACCAACAAATTCCCAAACCACCGGCGTACCCTCCAGTGTCGGACCATCAATCGGCACAAGTAAAGCAGCATAACAATCAACTCGACAGGGCCAACTGACCTGCACTAGAAACGTAAAAGCTGTGCCATCAGGTCCATAGGCAGTCACGATCCGAGCATCGCAATCTATCTCCGCCCTCATCTTGGCGAGCCAATCCATGCCAAGGATAACGTCGTAGTGCCATAGCGAAGCAACAATAAGGTCGACGAGCACTGTGCTGCTACCCAAAACTATCGAGCAACCCTCGCATAACCGTGTGACATCCGAACAGGTCCCGGTAGCCGTAGTGAGTCTCATTCCCTTAGTGGGAATCGTATGCAAAGATAGACGTTTCACCGCCCCACAAGAAATAATAGAAGTAGTGGACCCAGTGTCCACCAATAAAGAAACAGGAGTATTATGGATATAAGCCGTACCCTCAAAAGCCGTCGGTGTCGAAATCGACGTCTCTGATGCCTCAGCAACAAGCGTATGTACACGAGCCTGCTGCTGGCGGTTCGGCTGAGGAGCCAAAGGTCGCTGCGGTAGCCTGAAGGGCGGCACAGGAGGTCGGAATGAAGGATGTGCAGGAACAGTCTGTAGCGGCGGAGCTGATATGGCCTGTGGATAAGGGCGACCCAATCTCTGCGGTGGCGCAAATCCGCTAGTCCTCATGCGCGAGAAGCAGCTCTCAGCAGGGTGTCCTGGTTTCCCGCAAAACGTGCAGGTCACCAACGGGCGTCTCATTGGAACAACTGGCGCTGCGGCCCTGGGGGGAGAATCAGCCCGAGGCCTCTTGCCCAAAATAGGCCTGCTCTGTAAATCCTGCCATGGTCTCGCAACCATAGTACCACGCGATCGGGCCAAACGGTCCACATCCTGCTCGGCCGTCATAGACATGTGGACCAACGCCGCATATGTAGGAATACTGAGGCAGCATAGCTTCGACCGTATGTCAAGTCGCAAGCCCCCAGTGAATCGCTGCATCCTCATCTGCTCATTGACGAGGATGGTTGGGACAAAGCGGCCCAACTTAGTGAAACGGTGCTCATACTCCGTCACCGTCATGCCTCCCTGCCTGAGGCGCAGAAACTCATCCTCCTGCTCATGCCGATACGTCTGTGGGTAATACTTCTCGTGGAACCGAGACTCGAAAGCCTCCCAGGTCCACACGAAGTCTACTGCGACCTTGCGCAGCACACTGTCCCACCATAAGCTGGCTTCCCTCTCAAACATGAAGGTAGCCAACTCAACCTGCTCTGCCTCGGAGCAATGTAGCATCCGTAGCATCTTGGAGATGCGGTCTAGCCAGAACTCCGCCTCCTCGGGTCTGTGAGAACCCACAAATGAGGGAGGCCTCAAGCGCTGAAATCGCTCGAGTAGACCACGAGTACCGACATCTCCAGTAGGAGGTGCGACGGGTGTAGGCAGAGGCACATCCTCAAACCGAGCAGGAGGCTCAGAATCTTCATCCGGATGCGCAGATGTCGTAGGTGGAGTCGCACTACCACCACGGGACAAGGCCTCAGCAATAGTGGCCATGAGCTGCTGCTGCTGCTGCTGCTGTATCTGCTGCTGCTACTGCTGGTGCTGCATCTGCTGCTGATGCATCATCATCATCAGCTGCTCAGACCTATCAGGCGGTGGAGCAGCCTGAGAATCATGTTGCGCAGAAGATGATGGTCGATACTGCTCACGGACCGGGGGCGTATAAGGTGGCTGTCCACCGGTAGGACCAGCAGCAGGCTGATCAGATCCCAACCCACGGTCCGCAGGACCGCTACTACCAGAAGGAGTCTGGTCCATAGCGCCGGTCTGACGAAGATGTGCCGTGCTCCGAGTGTACTGCCGCGGCATGCCCTATACAACATAGGGTAGATCATTTGTGAGAGAAAGCACAACACACTTCATAAAGCACTTAAGTATTCCACATATCATCAAAACAAAAGAGGCTACATGCCTTTTCATTTACCCAAAATTGTCATAATACATGGAATACAGAGTTACATGAATCACGACAGAAAATCACATGATAGCCAATACATCCACTACATCAAACGCCTAAAACATGTTACTACCTAATACAACATCTGCATGAAAACACAAACCGCCTATCGTGGTAACCAAAGCAAACACAACATACAACAACATGGATGACTAAGCATCTGAAGCAGGCGGTGGAGGAGGAGTATTCTTGTCCTGCGCACAGCACAGAATGGCCTTCAACGTACGGGACATCTTCTTAAAACTCTTCTTCATGTAGGCTTCATTCTCTTCAAGCTTGGCTCGAACTTGACCAATCTCTTGCTGCAGGGCGGCTTGACCCTCCTCGAGATGAGCCAAACGTGCATCCAAAGTATCTCGATCCACACCCTGCTCCTGAGCCGCAGGGGGTGAACTCTCCTCAGTGTCCTGAGCCTCAGGTTCTTCTTCTTGTATGTCATCACCACGCTCCTCATCACTCTCTGCCTGGAGGTCAACACTCTCCTCGCCGGCGCTATCCGACTCGTCTCCAGACTCGTCGAGTCGGGCTTGCCGCTGTTGAGGGCCGATCTTCATATTCTTGAATGTCGCTTCACTTATGACTCGGACTGGTGCAAGATCCTCCATATTCAATCTGTAGCCTACATCACGAGCCATCCTGCAGATCAGACGGCCAAATGGGAGCGAAAGATCATTCCTGGCAGAACGAACAACCTGAACTATCTGGGATAGGATGAATGTGGGCAGGCATATGTCGTCCCCATGTCCCATCTTATACAAAAAGTCCACCATCAACCGAGTACATTCCTTGCGGTTACCCGACCGTGGGTACACATTGTAGGTGAAAATGTGATGGAGTAAACGGAAGTCCTCGGCCATCTTTGTCGCCGCAATGCAATTTCCTCGCTTCCAAGTAACCCGACGACCACAGAGATATCGCGTGCGGCGATCTCTTTCCCGCGTACTTCTGGAGAAGTTGTCACTAGGGTGTACCTGACCAAGCGGCAGCTTCGTGATCCGAGCCACTTCATCCACCGTAATCGTGCGCCTAATGCCCCTCACCGAAACAGTAAACTGAAGAGGCTCTACTGATGCGTCCACGATGTGGGCGTAGAAAGCGTGAACCGTGTTCTCACATGCAGGGGACTGGCCATCAAACATAGAGTTCCATCCGATGTCCACCAGGTGATCCATCAGTGGGTGTAGCCCGAACACCCTTTCATCCACATGAGCTTCAAACACAACCTTACGGCCCGCGAAGCGCCCATATTTAATGCTTATCGGATAAGCATTTCCGACGGGATGGTCAGGATCCAGGTCTCGCTTCGACCTAAACTCCCGAACGGTGCTAGTGCCGGCCCCAACGTCGGATCTTCTTCGGGAATGGGCTGGCCTACTTGGGCCGGCGTCATCGGCCGCGGTTTTCCTCTTTCCCATGAGAGATAGGATGAAGGAAATGGAGAAAATAGTAGCCACCACACCAAAGAGGGCCATGAAAAATTGCCAAAATGGGGGAACAAGGGGCTGATCTCGTTGATCCTCCACAACAATAATCCAATAGGTGTGGAAGGGGCACTAGGGGTAGGAAATGAAGGAGAAACGAGAAGAAAATGGAATGGGTTAGTAGATTACCCGATTTTGAGCTCCAAGGAGGGGTATGAGAGCTCCAACTTGAGAAAATGGGGAAAGGAGGAGGCTAGGGCTGTTGTGGAAGGTTGGGGTGTGTGAGTTATGGAAGAAAATGAAAGATTTGAAGGTTTGGAGGGATGGGTTTTGAGAAAAATCGAAAATGGGGTTTGGAGAGCTTGAAAGGGGGTGAAATGAGGGAGAAGGGTGCTCCAGCCCCTTAAAACCCAACCCATTTGCAATTTGGCACGTGCCAGGGGGTAGAGGGGGTCAGGCCGACCAATCCCATGTTTGGACCCTCGCCGAAAAATCGGCCGGACCGCGGTCCGCCGCCCGAGCCGCGGCGCCGCCGCGGCCGGACTTGGCCGGAACCGCGCCGCCGCGGTGGGGCCTTGTTTCCCACATGCCCAGGGTGCCAAATGCACCCTGGTTTGATCTGAAACCTTGATGGGTTAACGTGGGGGGCCCACGAACTCAGTTCAGCTCCAGAACGGTTAGTTCGGGAAATTTCTGAACTAATCTGATTTTTTCTGATTTTTAACAACTAATTTTTGGCGGATTGTGACCTGGACACGTCAATAGACGGTCTAGGAGTGATTTGGAGTACGTATGTGCGGTTAGGATCGAGTACAAACTCGATCAACGCGTCCGTTTTTAGTGAATTTCGTCGAACGGCGAAATCGGGAGACCCTAAGACTGTTTCTATATTTTTGCGCACCCTCCTAAGTTGTAACGCATCAGCGTACGTAGTGGGGACATAACTCAGGTCCGGTTTTAATCAAAATCATGCTTTGATACCAACTAGTAACGCCCTGAAATTCGGGGGTCGAGTATGAACTCAACTCCCGAGTTCCAACGCATCACTTATGCAACATACAAAATGATGGTTAAATGTTGTCTGAGTTAGCGCAATAAACATGAATGAGATTATACCAAAACAGTAATTCATACTCCAGTTCAATTGTATAAAGGCAAGCGGAAGATTGAAATTTTATATTCAAAGTATATAAAGTAACAAAATTTTTATGAACTCCAGAGTATGAGTACTAACTGAGTACCAATATACATGTATTGTTTCTAAGTCAAAAATCAAAATACAACTCCCAAGAGAAGCCCTGAAAATCCCGCGATGCAGCCGGCCTAAGCAAAGCCGTCAGAGTACTGCATAAAGGATAACTCCTCCTGATCCTCATCGAAGTCAGGCTCCGGCTCCTGAACCGAGGCGCCATCTACATCTGCGACAGAGTCTGGTGGGTGTTGCAAACACCGTCCCGTAACGTGGGAGTGAGTAGCTAACTCAGTGGAACAATAAAGCATAGGTTAACATGTTATCAACTCAATCAAGCAGTAATGATAAAGCAGTACAAATCAAACATTTCTAACTACTCTTGTTAAGTGCAAAAATGAAATGACATGATGCTGTATGCCCTTGCCAAACCACCCTCAAGCGACATCATCTTACGTTCGCGAATGCTTAACTCCCTTAGTGCGTCACATCTACAAAGCACATGCGGTGTGATGATGCTCATGATTACCAAGTTATTATTAGTCCATTTCAACCAGCAGTATTGGGAAACTAAGGTACCTCCCTTGTATCATTCCACAAACATGATCCATTCTAGGGTCGTCAATCCTAGCTAATCTCATACGATATTATGGTTTGAGAAACGTAGTGAAGGCATCGCAAAGGGCTCGTCACCCGTCAGCGCGGATACAGATCTCACCCTATGCGACTCAATTGCTGGCCGTCAGCTCGAGTACAGGTCTCACCGTACTCGGCTCAATCACTAGCCGTCAGCTCGAGTACAGGTCTCACCGTACTTGGCTCAACTCATACTCTAGTTGCTGTGAAAGACTCGTCGCCAATCACAGACCCTTGGAGTATACTCGGTGATACTACAGAGGACTCGTCGCCCGTCAGCACGAGCACAGGTCTCACCGTACTCGGCTCTCGCCGTAAGTATCGACAGCTCGAATACAGTGTCCCATACCACCGTATTCGGCTCACGAGTTTGGTTGCGCAATGGTCACTACGGGGAGGCACATGGCCCCAGCGTAGGCCGACAGCTCGACCACGGTGTCCCATACCACCATGCTCGGCTCATGCGACTTAGCGGATCGAGGTACCATGGTTAAACGGGATCGCCACTGGTAAGTTTGGTACCCTAGGTTCAAGCAGTAGCGACCAAACATGATGAACACACAAATACATTTCGATTTTCTTGACGAGCCTGACTAGCTCGAGCGCACCACAAGTTGAGCGATATGGAGCGCAAAAGCACTCCGTGTGGCCAACCACTATCGCCAACCGAAGTACGACTCGGGTTCGCCAGACACATCCTTTGTGGCGATATGAATCTCAGCCACAACCGCAAGTCTGGTACCGAATGTTTGGACTATAGACATAGTCCTAAACTCAAACAGTTCTCATCAATAGCATGTGGAGTAAAGCATGATAAACAAGCAATACAAGCATGTTAGCAGGCATGTTATAAGGCATGAAGTAAAACATGAAGTAAAGCCTGTTGTAAAGCATGTTGTAAAGCATGTAGTAAAGCACTATCCACATAGGGATACAATTACATACACATTACAAGTGAGTGGTTCTAGCGAACCACCGCATGGAGGGGATCCTACATGTCTCTAAGGGAGTCGGGAATTCCATATCAGCACCTCTCTAAGGCACTAATACACAAGCATTTACACACACAAGCCATTACACAAACACTTAAGAGTACACATTCCAACATACATGACGTATGTTAGCAAATCGCGTATTAGGGCTATTCTTTCGCCAAGCGGTTATTTTATCCCCGTATACCGTATTCATACAACAAATAATCATGGCAATTATATCTCCAAAATTTGCACATACGCGGTATTTTTAGAATACACAATTTCAACATACTTGACATTTACAAGTGAACATGTATTTCAGCGATTCCTTTCGCCAAACTAGTATTTTATCCATATATTATATAATCATACATTAAATAAACATGTCAAACATTTTCTCGAAAAAAATACGTATACGGTATTTCTACGTATACCTAGAGTATGTGAAATTCCATATTCTACAACGTTAATCGAAACAGGAAACGGAAAGCACTTTGTACATGTGCATTTACATGCAGATCATGAATCTATCATTATCTGACATTGAAAGCGTTGAAAAACGTAACTTATACACTTAAAGTCCTCACCTTTGCCCTTGGAATCCCAACGAATCAGCAAGGGTAGTAGAGCTTCCGTATACGGGAGTTTCCTAGCCTAAAGAGCGGAATCGGTTAGCCTTTACATAACCTACAACGATTCTACATCAAATCAGACCTAGGGTTAGGGTTTCTCACCTTAGAACGGAGTGGATACCGTCGGGAGAGCGCCTGGAATGAGGCGATGTAGGCCGTGTGATGAATGAAAGCAGCAGGAGGAAGATCTCCCACAAATTCCAAGCTATTCTCTCTCTTCTCTCTCTCTCTCTAGGGTTTTTCTCCCAAATTCGTATGGCTGTGAGAGGGGCTGTTCTAAGCTCCTTTTATAGCCAAAAACCTCCCCAAAACAGACTCAGGTTCAATGGTGACTGCTTATATAGGCATTTCGCCACTTTTCCAGCTCAAAAGGGAGGTTCTGGTGGCCCTCCTTGAGCCAAACGTCGGACTTAAGCTCACCATCTATGGATCTACGTGGGATTATGTTTTCGACTCGATCAGATTCCCAGATCGCACGTGGCGGACCACTTTCAGTTCAACGGTCAGTGGGCCACGATCAGAAATTCCAAGTACATGTAAATGTTCCTGAAATTTTTCTTAATCCGAGGGTGTAATTTGGTCTGATTCTGACGGTCAGGTTGCTTAATACTGACGCGCAACCGAATGATGCCAGATCACTATTCCTGATATTTATGTTAGGATGGGAATAGTGTTTTTCACACACCCTCGCTCTGGATCGAAACGAATGGCCGTGGGACATCGGCCGGAGCTGATTTTTGAGATGATTGTCAAGCCCAGTGAGGCGGTCCTGGTTCCTTAGCTTCGTGTTAATCGGACTCCCGATGTGCGATCTAGACCTAATACGAAGTTTCGTTTCATTCCCGAGAGCTGACGGGAAATGAGTTTGGTTCTAAACTTTAGGGTAACCTAGAGTCACTAATTCTGCAAGTTTTGGGTCTTGCAGATCGTATTTAAAGCGATCCCAACGGATTTCATGGCTAACCGAGTTTAGTACTTAGTTAACTTTGTTAAATTTCTAAAGGATTTAATCCTAATTGATTTCTGGTCGAGGTGGTACTCGAGCCAATGTACGAAAATTTACGGGTCGTTACACAAACAGGCTCTTAGTTAAAATTTTGTAGCCGTTCATTTTTTCCTATGGTCTAGCGAGGTTTGATTAGCCCACACTTCTATATAAGGTTACGTGCATGAGATCCAAGACATCCATTGTGGATGTCCCGCTATGTAAATCCTCCGCCCTGAAATGAGGCCCACCCCCTCGTCAAGTATGCTAAAACGTTATAAATACTTGGACGGCTTAGAAAATTTGCGAAAGTTTTTCTCATCCGTCCATTCTTTGTAAATTGTGGACCCACTAGCTTTCTGAACGGCCTGATTTTTTTACAGGAGCATAAAAAGATCATATCTAAGGACTTTGAACAGTGAGGCCACCCTGATTGAAATCTTGAATACATGCTAGTGGAGATTTGTGATAGTGGATGTGCACAACTTGCACGCGTGTGGGCAAAGCAAAATCCGGTGAGGAAATAATTTAAGGGATAAAGAAAAAAAAAATAGCACTGTAGATGAGTCCATACAACGCCTTTTTTTTTTCTCTGCCCAGGGACTTATCTGACCAAAGGCGATTTTTAAGGTACGGATGTTGATATTTTTATGAAAATACCCCTGCCTGTTAGGGTAAGTAGCTGGAAAAAGCAGAGGTATTTTTGTCTTTCTGGGTTCATCTGTATGAATAATAGTCTACTTTGATAATTAAGGTTTTTTTTGGGTCGCATAAAATAACGTAGGTAGTCCATCGGGTCTATACTAAAAAGGAATAAAATTGTAAGCACCTCATATTTTTCAACAATTGTAAATATCTCCCTTTCCATCTAGGAGAGACATTAAAGAATTTGTACCAAGTGACAAAAATGCCCTCATTTTAATAGTTCCTTCTAAGTGTTTGTGGGCCTACCGTGTATAAACATCACCCAACCCTCAAGAATAGTTTCTTCACTATAAAAGTTGGACACTAAAAAAATCAACTAATTAAATCATCAGACGTAGATGCATGAATTATACTATGTCCACACATCCATAACTCCAAGCACACGAGAAAGAGAAAGTGGCCATTTGTTCGAACATAATGGTGTTGTTTACTTGCTTCCTTGCACAAGGGAATATATATATATATATATATATATATATATATATATATATATATATATATATATATATATATATATATATGAAGTAGAGAGGATGTATGTGTGATAATCTCTAAGAGAGGTGTTTACAATTTTCATAAAAGCCAGGCATGCATTTACAATTATCTTATAAATGATCTTTGTTGGGATTCAGATCACCCAATAAACTCAAATCAACCATAGGGAATAGAAATTCAGATCTATCTGTACTATTGTCAATATGCACATTTTGTGGAAGCACATATAACGAAGATAGAACAATCACAATAATGTAGAATAACCAATAAAGCAATTATACACAAAACACAAATATTTTTTATGTGGAAAACTCTTGCGTGAAAAAAACTATGGCACAAAGTGATAAAAATTCACTATAATTAAAACTTTAAAGTTTTATTGTAACTCCCTGTACTTTGAGTACTCGGGTGTTACCATTAAACCGTAGGAAGTATTTAGGCCTATAACGGCTTGTATTTAAATCTTAGACACAACTTGCAATAAGGATCAACCATCAACTAATTTATATTAAGACGGACCCTTACATTCATAAAGAAACTTATTTTGAGATTTCAATCACCTTGGTTGACAAGTCAAACCACTCAACGTTAATATTGAACCCCTAAAATCATTTTAGATTAGGTTTAGAAACTACCTGACCATCAATGTTATGAAGATTGACAAATCTAGATAAAAATGACCACAAATTCCTTAGTAAGTCGTAATAAATTTATAATCATGTAGTGTGACCCTCTTACTCACATCATCTACCTTAAAATAGGACCCTAGGTCCCAAGAACCTTTGATTACCAAACTACCTAAAACAACCTCCCCTTAAAATTACACTAATAGGCACTCGAACCAGGAATTTTGGTTTATATGATCATCTTAGTGGTGAATATGTATGATACTTGGTCAAACAGTCATTAGTGGACGTTCCAAGACAAATGGGCGGTGTGGATCGCACTGTTAATCATGTGGACCCCACCTTTAAGGTTGTACATGAACACAAACTGTGTGCACCCGCAAAACGCTTGACCATGCACATGGTCAAATCGGGCTTGACCTGATAAAACCAAAGAAAGGCAGGGAATTTCTCCCTTTTTCCCACCATTTGAAATTCAAATGGCAGGGATTACTTGTATCCTGAAACGGCCCACCATCAGGGGCCATCTCTAAAATCCAAACTGTTCATCATGTTTTACTGGTGGAGACGATCAAAACTTGAACAAGCCTCACATGCTGAAACCCCCACATGTACACACAATCAAGAGCGTAATCTGGCTACGCACAACCATTTTTTTAAAATGAAAATGGGAATATTCTGTTTCCTTCCACTTTCCACGCTGGCGATCCGTGTGAAGATGAGTCCACGCATCTCAGCCCTCCATTTGGCAACATCCAGGCCCTACGTCTTTAGGGTTTCCCTAGACGTGGCTTAGCTTTGCTCACCCACCGCCGTTGTGAGTTGAAACCAAATCCACTAACTGAAAATGTTAATAGCCATCCGTTCGGTGGGTCCCACAATGACCCTGGGACCTATCCACGCCATCCAAATGCCCTGGATCATGCGATCAACCATCGGATCCAAATCTACCATAGGTGGAGGAGTCATCTCCTTCATTGACTATAAGGACCCACCTCCTCTAAGTGGGCCCCATTCCTTGATCTAAGCCGTTCAATGTGGGTCCCACCTCACCAGAAACTCATCCATAATACCCGTTAGGGCCATGCGACCATCCAACCATCCAACCAAAGAAAGAAAGTCCTATGTAGAAACTCTCGATTATTGTTCAGCTAACCACAGAACTAATCCCGTGATTAGTTTAGAAGTGTCTAAAAGCAGGATCAGAGCACTTAAATACCCAATCTTAGGGCAACATTCCGAAAATAGAAAGAAAAGAATAGAATAGAAAGAGGGGAAGAGAGAGAGGGAGAGAGAGAGAGAGAGAGAGAGAGAGAGAGAGAGAGAGTAACCACTGGAACGAGTTGTTGGATGTTGTTGCAACTGGACTCAATCACCACTAAGAACGAGTTAGAGTCAAAACTCCGACCCATTCTACCATCAGGAAAGAAGGAATGTAGGAAGGGAAGGAGAAGTCTGTTGCAAGGTACTGATGTTGTAGCCCAACTCAGTCCCAATAGGGGGCGAGTCGAAATCGGATCTGGCCTATTCCATTCAGAAGAAGATTTAGAGGAGTGGAAGCTGCTGGTAAGCCTGCTGGATCAACTCTGAACCAACTCATTGTCTCAGCTCATGCCTGAAATAGCGGTGAAGACCGCTTGATTTGAAGTCGGAATATGCCAATATGTCCTAGAGGGGGGTGAATAGGACTTTTTAAAAGTTTTTATGATTTATTTAAAATCCTATCACACTAATCCTAACAACAGACATATATTAGGATTACTAAAAAAAATAACTCTACTGGCTTCCAAGCCCGGTAGAGGATCCAATCACAAACTATGAAAGAGGTAAACAGTTATACAAACTAGTTTATGATGGATATGACTGTGTGTGAAGTGTGAGCAGATATGAATTCAGTTAACATAATCACACAAATGATCAAGCATAAGAATCAATCACAGACACAATCATTTTTATAGTGACTCGACTACTTGTCTACTCCACTCCCGGCTGTCGCACTCAGCCCTTGAGTATACCAGATTTCACTAAGGAGTTTTCCCAGGGTTCACCTGAAACCTAAGGTTTTAAATCAGGTTCACCTTCAACCTTTACATGGAGGTTTCTACACGGTTGACCTCAAACCCTAAGGTTTTACCAGGTTCACCTAAAACCTAGACTTTTACTAGTTCACTCCAAACCAGATGTTTATGCTCTCCGTAGAGCAAGGGTCCACACAACGCACCCAGAGGTTTTTACTCGGTTCACCTCTAACCTTGGAGTTTCACTGGTTCACTCCTAACCAGAGTTTATGCTCTTCACAGAGTAAGGGTCCACACAACGCACCCACAGCAAACACTCCCGCCAGAGGCCTCCTATGAGGGCTTCAAAGGGTGAGAACCACTTAAGACCCAATCCTAGAAATGAATGATCACAAGTGTCCTCTTGGACTTTAGATACTTACAGATAAGTTGATGAGTCCCGTTAAGCACAACGCCAAAGATCTCCTCCTCCTTGTTGACGAAGAGTCTTCTACTCCCTTGATCCGCAACACAAAAGATATACCAAGACTGGGCTTAGGGTTGGGTCAAGGTGAAGATGAAATCCTACTCTTTAAAGATTTTCCTATTAGGAAGATAGAGTAGCTCCAATCTTATGCATTTAAGGCATCCCAGCATAATGATTTGCCAATCAGGTAGTAACTAGAGGATCCTTGAATGCGAAAGTTCATTCCCCAATCCACTCTATTGAATGTTAATGGTGAGAGTGGATTGGAGGATGAACTCCCTCGAGAGAAAGGGCTTTACATACAAGATATGAATTGAAACACACAAAAGCTCTCTCTTTTCTCTTTTACAGCAACAAAAGACAAGTCCTCTATATATAGGCAAAAGGTTCTAACGGATATAAAACGGTCACATTTATGATAGAGTTCGATATCATCGAGCAGGTTCGATATCATCGAGCGTATACTCTCGATAGCATCGATGGTCTGCTCGATGACTCGGACTCAATGTCATATGCTTTTGAAACTTCTTGCCAATTGGTCGATCAATCGAAGCTATTGTCGATGTCATCAAATTTCGAACTCCGATTCCATCGATGACAGGATCGATCCATTGACATTTGAAAAATGAGAGAGACTTGACTTTGAAATATTTCAGGATTTCAAGATTGATCGGGGAACCATCGAGATCATCGAAATTTGAATGTCGATGATATCGAGATCAGGGTCGAGGCATCGATGAATCCATCGGATTTGTCTTTAAGCTTGCTGGACAGATTATGTCTTTGTTCGATGCAATCGACCTGGTGCCGATATCATCGATATTTGAATATCAATTCTATCGAGGGGCCCTCGATCATAGTTAAGAACAACCTGAAATATCGTTATAAGAAATGCGCGCCCAAAATCGATATCATCAATGGATCTTCAATCTTATCGATATTTGAATTAAGATCATATCAGAAGAGCATCGATGCTATCGAAGGATTTTGAGATTTTTCTTTAAAAAATAGGGGCGCCGAAATCTACCTGTCGATCTTATCGAGCCACTCTCGATGGACTCAAAATTTGAATATCGATGGTATGATAGGTGTATCGATACATCGATAATTCGTCCAGATATGTTATGAAGTTGCTGGACATATTTAGTGCTTTTATCGATGATATCGATAGGTGTATCGATACATCGATAATTCGTCCAGATATGTTATGAAGTTGCTGGACATTTTAGTGCTTTTATCGATGATATCGATAGGTGTATCGATACATCGATAAATCCGTCCAGATGAATATTTAGTTGCTGGACATTTTTGGTCCTCTCATCAATATATCATTAAGGAATTGAGGACATCGACAGTGCAGGTCGATCATATCGAGGGTGCATCGATAAAATCGACAAGGCGAGAAAAACTTACAGATTTTCTTATTTGCAAAAAGTTTTCTCACCGTAAAAATCCTAAGATGTCTATCTTATTTTTAAGGGTTTTAATCACCTGGTGTTTTGGGACATGGGATGTGAGGGTATAATTTACTTATTGCGAGCTTCCACACATCTGGTTGAGGCAGACGCTTGAATTGTTCTTCCTATCGAGCTCTGTAGATAGACTGACTCACCATTCACGTAACTTGACAAACCAGGGCACTAGCAGGTGCACTTTCAATGCCAACTCGTCGATTCCAACAGCATCATATCCTGTGAAGCCAGGTGCTCAGATTCTCATTTCACCACTCCGATTGAGACAAAAAACCTTCGACAAGACCCACCTCCATCTAAGCGTCTCAGCACTACCGTAGGACTGATGCAGATCCATCAATAACAGTGGCCGTTTCCACCAACGTGGCGCCAAGATCGAGTTAGATCGACTCGAACTCGCTCCAGCCCGACCAACCCAACCTGAATCTCTGAAAACCTGGACAAGTTCACAAACCGGGTCGCGTTCCTGAGATCAGTGTTCTGATCTAGTCAGGCACGTTGTGAAATTTTCTCTAACCTCTCTACACCACCAGATAGGACCGTTTCCTAAGCAGGTACAACATCCAAACCGTCCCTGTAAACTCCACCTCAAGCAACTCATTAACGAGTTGACTCGATATCCAAACCAGATATCAACTCAGTCAGCTATTAGAGTTGGGGTTTGAGTTTCTATAACAATGGAAGACAACTTCCACTTAAATATGAAACTGCAAAACTCATCAGCTTCAAGTAAATCTCCTCCCAACTCGACAGTGATGTTGACTCGTCCGGTTTCCAACCGAGTCAACTCGGTAGTAACTCACTGATAACTGTCATTTTCCAGTAAGGATGTATCTGGGATCATCTACCTTGAAGGACATCCCTTCCTTCTATCAATCCAAACCAGTAAGTAGAATATTTACTCTCTTTTGCTATTAAGATAAATATGAGTTGGAATAAGGAGTTAGAACTTACAATTGATTGGATTTTAGGATCATCACACACGCGCCTCATAGGAACGTTATAAATCAGAAAATACCCAAGGTGAGGGATATCCCACATGGCTTCTTCATTTTATGAAATTCCAAGATAGTTTAAGTTTATTAGCATGAAGACATTGTGATGGCGTAAATTTTACTCTTGTTTCCTTGAATCCTAAATTGAAATTTATAATCATGTAGAATGGTTTTTAAATCTTGCATTACACACGTTATGCCACATTGAGATCACCTATGTACACGTATACTTCTACTAGTTGTATTAAATGATAGGAAATCTTATAGTTAGTTTGCTCTATTAACTCTTTACATATGTTAGATTCGTTATAACTTGAACCTACTAAAGTCCTAGAATAATACAACTAAATGATATGATTCTCCTCTTCCCATTGGGTTGTGTTGAACATGAATTAAAATATAATTTCTATTACCCATATATAGTAACTAGATGATCTTGCACCTTCTAAGTTATTCTAATAATTGCCCAAATTATGGGCACAGTTCTACTTAATAATGATAAGAATCTTGATGCCTTAATCCATCTCACTCCACATGTTGCACATTGAAGACTAAGTGTAGAATGTCACCTTTTATAAGATGTTGAATGAACTTGTCTCAAATCTAATTAGAATTGATATATCACATGTGGGCCCTCCTTTGGACCTTGGGAAAGTAAAAAATTTTATATTGAGTTCATATTTGACTACTAGATATCCTATTAAAGGACTACAAGTCTTGATCATGCTTGTGAGAGTAATTTTATTAATTCTATGGAATGTGCACGAGCATCATGGTACATGACATTCACGCATGACATATGAGCTTTTTTGGGTGCTTAATGTAAGCCGCATTCTGTTCGATTTACTAAAAGTTCTAACACTTTAGTTTAACTCACAGAACCTGTGCATTTGGGTCACTTTAGGCGCTCTTTCTTTTCATGAGGCTTTTCCGGGATTAGACACTCCTCGGGCGTACCCTGTGTATTTTTTCAGAGATATCCTTGGACGCGCTCACTTACATGACTTTTTTCAGTTAGATAATCTACCGCGGGCGGTCTGCATGGTCTTTTCCGGGTGACTAGTTTGCCTTGAGCGACCCTTTATTTTGACAACTGGATGTGCATCCCCAGATCTGTGACTTGTACATACATTCATAAACCCATACATTCATTTATAATTTCATGATTAGTCTCTTTGTAATTTGAATGTGTTGATTTAAACTGTTTTGGAATGATATGATATGTATGAATCATTGCAAGAAGTTCCCACTGAGTTTTCACTCACTCAATCGTGCGATTGTACCAAATAGACACAGGTATGATGAACCGATGGAGACCCCTATGACGAAATTCTAGGGACGGCTGGGGTGGAGTTTGGCGAGGAAGAACTTTATGTGAATGTTGTTGAGCTGTTAGAGCTCAACTGATAATTTAAGATTTACTTGCTTTCATATTTCATATTTTGTGTTTTGTTTGAATTGTGATAAAATATTTTTTCCTGTTGTGGGATTTCATTTTACTCCCATCTACATGTATTAAACTTAATTTGTTACTCTTGATATCCTTGACTTATGTAGTGATTGCTTTACTTCATGCTTTGAAATTTACTATTAATTGGATGTATGATAGTCCATTTTATAATGTAATACTCGAGTTCTCTATGAGGAGCGACTATCCTCGGGTTTCGAGAACCAGGGTGTTACATTTATAGACTCACCTTTTTAGATTACAAATGTACTCGATTTCCCCTTGCGATGTGCAACCCCTTGAGAAACCCTTCTCAAGCCCTTACAAGTATTGAAAACCCCTCTCACCTCACAAAAACCATTGACCCTTAGAGAGAACTCATAAATATGATGATACAAAGCTCTGATCCCGGATTAGCCTTTAAATAATGTGATTTGCACAACTTTAGGTAACAGATTCGGTCAAATTGAACATAACCTTTAGTCGAACCGAATCAACCCAATTGGAATTTTGGTCAAACTGAAATTACTCAAAACTTCAAAGCAAGCAACCTGAGAACTCTCCAATTTTTAGTCGAACCAAAAATGATTTCGATGGAACTGAACCTAAGCTTATATGCACAACGGATTTGACAAAATCAATGCATCCTACACAAAAATCTCCACCTTAACTTGTACTCTACTAAGTAACCTTGAAGATCTCTTGTGAAACCTTTACCTTGAGCGTAGATGGCACCCTGCATTCTTCACCTAGAACACAACTCCATCCGCACCCATTCAAGGTTGGGCAATCTCATTAATGGCTAGTGAGATTGATCAAGTCCAAGCAGTGCTCGAACCTCTCTATGGTCACCGGCTTTATCCACATGTTCGTGGCATTCTTGTCAGTATAAATCTTTTGAAACAGAATTTCTCCTGAAGTAATGAGTTCCTGTATCTTATAGAAGCTCACGTCAATGTGCTTAGTTCGTACGTGATATACCTAATTCATCACTACATAGATAACACGTTGACTATCACAGTGCAACTAAAACGCATTTTGCTTCAACTGGAGTTCTCCTATCAGAGCTTTCAACTACAATGCCTCCTTTAATGCTTTTGTCACAGCCATGTATTTGCCTCAATTGTAAACAACACTATCGTAGAATATAGTATAGTTCTTCAATATATTGGTCCACCTACTAAAAGTTGGAGGGATCTCCACTCCCTATGAAAAATGCAAAAGATATCATGTCCTCGAACCTGTATCGAACCGAGGCTCTAATGGTTCCTTTCTCTCTGTTCCTGGCTATACATTCATGTGGATATTGCTAGTTGTTTTGTTCAATTTCTTACATATGTTGAATTTTCCTTTCAATAACTAGCTCAATTAGCTCCACCTACATTGATAATTTTCCTGTCTCACCATGTTTTTCTAACTTTTGTGCAACTTCCTTATTGACCTTTATCATTGATGCCTCATCAAAGATAACATCTCCGCTAATGACCACCTTCTATGAAATTGGATCCCAAAGCTTATAGTCCTTAATACATTTTTCATACCTAACAAAGATACACTTCATAGACTTTGGGTCCAACTTCGACCTTTGTCCACTCTGCACGTGGACGTATGTTGGACACCCGACGATCCTAAATCCTGGGTAATCGACGTCCTTGCTTGTCTATACTTCCTCTACAACCTTAGAGTCTTACGTTGTATATGGTGATCAATTTACTATATGGCATGCCATGTTTACTTGTTTTGCCTATAAGCTTTTATGTAACCCCACATGCAATCGCTTACTTCTTGCCCTTTTCAATAGATTTATATTCATCCTCTCTGCCACCCATTTTGCCGTGGGATTTCTGGAGTTGAGAAGTACCTCATAATGCCTTGTTCCTTTTAAAATACCATAAATCCTGTAACTCTATACTCCGTACGATTATCTGATCCGAGACACTTAAGTTGTCTCCTAGTTTGCTTCTCTACCTTCGCCTTCCATTACTTAAATATGATGAGCACCTCAGATTTGTGTTTCAAGAAGTAAACTCAAACCTTCATCGATTAATCATCTATGAAAGTCATGAAGTATCGTATCTCTCCCTTAGATGATATTGTCACCAACCCCAGACATTGAAATGTATAGAGTCGAACACCACATTGCTAATGTGAGTAACAGTCTTGAACCTTACCATACATTGCTTTCCATAAACACAATGCTCACAGGAATCCATATTACATGCCTTAACTCCCTTTAGGAATTTCTGTTTATGGAGTTCCATCATGCCCCTCTTGCTCATATGCCCTAGCTGCATATGTTACAGATTAGTATTATTTGTGCTTGATTCTACGTGTGAGGTAGAAGCGACCTCATCCATAACCGTGCTCTCATCCAACTTATACATATTTCTAACATTGTGTCCCTTCATCAACACCAATGCACCTTCGGTGACTTTGATTACATCCTCATTGCGGTGAAAGTGCAAACATTTGTATCTAAAACTCCCAATGATATCAGGTTTTTCTTTAGATCTAGGAAATGTCTGATATTACCTAGAGTCTAAATGACTCTGTCAAATATCCTTACCTTCATGGTCCATATTCCGATGGTATTATAGGTTGCTTCATTTCCTATCCGAGCACATATGATACAAAATCCTGATTCTAATATCCAAGTGTTTGAGAGACGACTTGTACCTGAAGAGACTGAGATGAGGTATCTTTTTTTGCTCTCTTCCCCTACACTCGTTGATTCACTTGTATTTCATTTTCTCTTACATTTTAGGTCATCCTTCCATTTATGGGAGTCTCTCTTGAGATGCACCTTTATGCCACAATAGAAGCATCTGTCATTTGCATTGGCCTTCGATTTAGACTTTTTCTTCCTATTGGCCCAAGATCGCTCCACAAATCGCCCACGTCTCTAACCCCCTTTCGCGACTAGCCCTTCTGCTTGAGAGTCCTCATCACTTGACTTCTTCCTCATCTCATCATAAATGAGAGTCGTAATGATTTCTTCCAGCTTCACTGTGTTCTTCTCATACAATAGAGTAGTGACGAGATGGTTGTACGATGTGGGAAGCGATGTTAAAAGTAACACTGTTTTTTCTTCTTCATCAACCGTCAGTCCAAGCCTTAACAATTTGTTATATAGCTTTGTAAACATGTTTATATGCTCTAGGAGATCCAATCCTTCATTCATCTGTAGCCCAAAAAATAATTTTTTCATAAACATCTTATTGATGAGGAACTTCGATATGTATGTCTTCCAGTTTCTTCCACATATACCGGGGAGATTCCTTATCCATGATATTGTATATGACCTCATTCGACAGACATAAATGGATGATGCTCATAAATTTCTCCCCGAAATCACTCCAATCATCATCTGACATCTTCTCCGGTTTCGTCTCCAACAACGCCTTGATCAACTATTGTAAGACTAGAATATCCTGTACCTTCTGCTGCTACAAACTGAATTCTTCCAATTAAATTTCTATATATCGAATTTCGACCCTAACATCTTCATTGAAATACGAACGTCTTTAGATCTTACTCTCTGATACCACTTTGTTGGGATTTAAACCACCTGACAAACCCAGATCAACCTTAGGTATTAGAAATTCGGATCTAACACCACCGTCAATCTATGCACTTTGTGAAAGAACGTAAAACGAAAATAGAGCAATCACAATAAAGAAGAATAACTAATACAGCAACCACACACAGAACATAGAAATTTTTACATGGAAAACCTTTGGAAGAAGAAAACCATGGCACAAAGCGACCAAGATCCACTATAATCAAAACCTTAGAGTTTTACAGACTCGTCTTCTTATATTAAAAATGTACCTGATCTTCCCTTACGATGTGTAACCGCTTGAGAAACCATTCTCAAGCCCTTACATGAATTGAAAACCTCTCTCACCTCGCGAAAACCCTCGCCCCTTATAGAGAAAACTCGTAAGTATGATGATACAAAGCTCTAATTTCGCATTAGGTTTTAAATAGCCCGATTCGCACAACTCTGCATAACAGATCTAGTTGGACTGAACATAACCTTCAGTCGGACTGAATCGACCCGACTGGAATATCGGTCGAACTGAAATTGGCCAAAAGTACAGAGTGAGCAACTTAAAAATTCTCCAATTTTCAGTTGAATCAAAAATAGTTTCGATGGAACCGAACCTGAATTTCTCTCTACTCCAAATTTGGCAAAATCAAGGCACCTTCTTACACCGGTGAAGTGATTTCCATAACTTGGACGAAAGACTCGGTGTGGTTTAAGACTCGGCCCAGTCTTGCAGGACTCGTGATGGTTGACTCATATTCAACACGATGATTCACCCGGATGAGCCAACCCTGACTAGCGTGAGTCGGGCCCATTAACCCGTGACTCAACCGTATCGCGGCTCGACTCAGTCCAAATTCCTAACTCTTATCTGCTAGGTGAAAGGGCGGCAAATTTCATCTCTTTGGATGGCTTTTGGTCTTTTATGAGCTCTTCCGAAACGGATAAGATGCATCAACACTCTTTTGGAGTTTTATGAAGCAGTGGCGATCGATGTCGATTGGTTTTTCTGTTATTTTAATTGGATATCGTTGGGGCCCATTTTCATTTCTTAAGATTTTAGCGATGTAGACAATCTCAAGTGGGTGTTTTTTTAGTGGTGGACGTGACCTTGAAGTGGCCCACCTTAGTTATGGAGAGCCACATGGCCCACGTTAGCATTGATAGCTCTTAAGTCACTTGACGTGGACGACGCGGTACTACCCACATGGTCCCATTGTAATACCACTGGAAGAGTCCAGGTCCCCAGCTTGGATGGTGTTCAGGTAGGACACGTCATCCACGTGTCCTTATATGGTAGACTCTGCTCGTGTCCTTTGCACCATCCTGGCAAACGGATTGGCTACTCCCCTGACACAGGCCAATGGCTGGTGGTCGGTGCTCTGTGGGGCCCATCATGATGTATGTGTTTCATCCATGCCGTTCATATATTTTTACAGATGATTTTAAGGTATGAGACCAAAAATGAGATATATCCCAATCTCAATTGGACCACATTACAGGAAACAGTGTTTAATGAGCGTCGACCATTAAAAACATTTTGGGGGCCATAAAAGTTTTGGATCAAGCTGATTTTTGTTTTTTTCCTTCATCTGGGCATGTATGAACTAATCAACAGATTGGATGTCAAATATACAGTACGGTGGGCCTTAGGAGGATATTAATGGTGGATATCCAATCACTATTGTTTTCATGTGGTGTGGTCTACCTGAGGTTTATATATCTCTCATTTTTGGGATCATGCCCTAAAATGATCTTTAAAAATGGATGAACAGAATGGATGAAACACATACATCATGGTGGGGCCCACAGAACACCGACCATCAGCCCTGGGGCTGATGTCAGGGGGAGTAGCCAATCCGTTTCCACCATCCTGATGCCACGTCAGGAAGAGATCTTGAATTGAATTTTTCTTGCCTAATGGGGGCCATCTCATGATTGGAACCCTCCGTGCTATCGGCACTAGCCATGGTTTAAATACTCGGGACTCGACCCAACTCGTTCGGCCTTGAGTCAATCGTTAGTTACGCGAGTCTTAAAACCATGGCATTACCTGAATATGATGATCCAATCATCAAATTGAAAGGACGATACTGACAATAGAATTACAGTTTCAGTGGTCCAGAAGATGGACGGTCCATAACAACCCTTTCCTCTGAAGTTTCTTTTGTAGCCCATCCATGGAAGCAACTAAAAGATGGACGGTTGGGATAATTGAATAATCTCAAACTGTGGGCTGAAAAGTTGTTCTGACCGCTAAATGCCAATGAGAAAAACTAAGACAAACTAGGCTCCATTAAAGGCAGTTTGGATGTAAACTTCGAAAAGAAATATTTACAAATAAGGTAGGCCATCCGTGTCGGGTTGGATTTTGTCTGTTGTTTGGAGGGTACTGAAATCCTCTACAACACCTGACATAGGAAGAGCATGGAAAACCCTAACCCTGTGGGCCCACCTTGTGTTTTTGTGGAATCTGATCCGTGCATCAGTTGGGGAACCTCATGTTAGGACCTGAACTTAATAACAAGGCCGACGCAAAACTTCGATGGGTCACACGACAGGGAACAATGGGGAGGGGGATGGCCACCATAGAAACCTTCCTGGGCCGACCTTATTGCTTATATACCATCCAAATCGTTTATCAGATGACCCCATCAGAAGGAAGAGATATACAATTAAAATCAATCTCATCCAAAACTCAGATGGGCTACACCTTGTAAATTTCAAAGAATTAGTTGTGATTTACATTTTTGTCCGTCGTGTCTCCAACCTAACATTTGGATAGAGCTCACTTTTGTTCTCAGAGGTGAAAATAAGGCGATCCAACTGATGAACGGACACGATGTAACATAGAAATAATTTTAGGCCACACAGAGCTCGGGGGTTGCACCGGCTTCCTAGTAGAGATGCTTTTAGAGTACTCTGGTTCATTTGGAGAGTCTGAGCTGTTACAGAAAAATAACGTGGACCGGTCACGCTGAAGCCATGGACCCAGCAGTATTTGCAAATTATTATTATTTTTTTTTTCTAGAATTTTCGGTCAAATAAAATTTAATTTAGATAAATGCACCAATGCCCTAGATAGCCGGTCTGTTGATAAGGACCGGTCACTAGGTCTTCTGTACATTTCATGGGGCCACTATAAAGAGTCACAAGGTTTGACAGTATAATCTACCTATTAATTCACTTTTTTTTTTTTTTTTTCATAGTTATCCTTTTTCCAGCCTATAGATGGGACGTTCGTATCACCTTGTTAATAACATACAGCGTATAGGAGAACATGCATGCATGCCTGGTCCATGTAGAGATAGAAGCACTCAAATAGAATCAATGATGGGTGACCTATTCTCACCCTCTCTCTTTGATGGACCGCTCCTCATCGAATGAGGAATTGCGGGCCGGATATGATATAATCATTTCATAGATTTACATCCTGTTTTTGGAAATCCTATTTCATTTCTTTTAATCATACTTTTTGAAAATATCTTTTTTCGTAAGGAATCATAGAACACAAATTGTTGGTGATCAAACCCGGAACTGTTAACTCGTTTACTAATCATCCAATCTACTGTATTTCTAAGTAAATGTCCTAACTGTTGGCTGTCTGGTTTGTCCTCTGTCATGTGTAATGTGCGCTAGCATGTCAAAATTGATAAAAGAATTTATCGAAACTAAACAACTTCAACCCCAAGTGTTGAAATAAACAGGTATGTCCAATATGAACATATATAAGATTCTAAAAAGATCGGTCACTTACACAACCACTTAAAGAATTTTATAATGATCAAGTGATATTTGAATGCTGGGGTTCTTCTTCAGGAGATGGGTTGCTTTGTGTCTTTCACAAGAAATGACTTTTAAAATACCATAGCAATTAAACAAAAGGAAAAAGCTCACACTCTATCACTACGAGCAATTTCAAGAATGCATCTCTTGAAAGAACCATGTAATATTAGATAGAGAACAAATCCGACGTATGAACGTAGATTTGAATTACAAGTAAATATTATAGTTAAGAATTACCACTACTTGATTACCCCTACTCATAAGATAAGCTAATATAAAAGATAAATTTGTTTGATTTGTAAATGACTGGTTGTTGTTGGATTGAAGATATATTTTATGTTGAATTCCTTTGCTATTTATAGAGTTCCGTTGAACGGCTTATTCTTTCAAATCCTTCTTCCATTATTGCAATAGTTATAATAGTCGAAAAGTCATTCTCTAGATCCATCTTTTATTACGTTTTCCTTTTTTTAACTATTCTTCTTCTGTCGGCCAAACTTTGTTCCTCTTAGTCACCTTCTGTATCTTGAATTGTTTCGACTGTGTTTCTCTCTTCGCTCGTTAAACTTTTGAAAAATTCGACCACATCGACCATCCACTGATGTATAAAATTGGATTCACGTCAGCTATGATACTGCAAAAAGCGCTCCAAGTATCTTGAAGATCTCTTCATTCACCTCTTATTTATTGTGCAATGCCACATGTTGCTCTTTTATTAACTTTTCCCAGAATGGTTAGAAATAGGGTACAATATTTGCCCCCCACGTCGCTTCACCTTTAGGTAAAAGGTGAAAGAAACATTATTCTATTGCCCAATGCAATAAATGCAATTAGTCGTTATTTTATGTGTTGTCTCCTCATTAATTCTACCTGATCGAGGGCATACCGAAAGATATCCTTTGCCTCACCCTTTCTAGTTGTCAATATGACACGTCGTATAGAATTGTATCGTACGAGGAGTAATGATGATTCTTTCATTAATGTAAATGTATCATGGTTGATACATAAACAATACTTTAAGTCAGCGCTTCTCTTTATTTACCCTTTTTGTAAGACCCGTATCCTAGACCGTATCGTTCCATAGGCTTTCGCGGTCCTCCCGGTCGAATTCCGACAACCCTCGATCTGTACCCGACGTTTGCGCGCGATACTAAGCCGAGTCCTGCATACCGAAGTTGGCTCGACCCGAAACTTGTACCCTAGCAACCGCGCCGTCGCCGCTGTTCCAACGCCGCGACTCGTGCATCGATCCGATACTCGGGCCAGGAGATGTGGGCCCACATTCATTCCGAAGAAACACCGGTGTTGCGAATTCCGAGAGAATATCTATAACATGTCTCATCAATCATCAATCAATCAATCAAGTCAAGTACACACCATACCTCAAGTACAAGCAACCCATCCCTTTCCGTTTCCCAAAGTCAACTGCAACGCCCTGAAAATCGGGGGTCGAGCAAAGCTCAACTCCCAAGTTCCAACGCATCACTTATGCAACATGGATTATGATGATTATCATGAGTGCATTCGAACATGAGTGAGATTATACTAAAACAGCATATCATACTCCAGGGATGATTAAATTAAGCATGCGGAAGACTGTGATAGATATATAAAATACATATGTGGTTTTAAAATCCCCAGAATATGAATATGTGACAGGGCTAAACATATACATGTTTTGTGTCAATTTATACAAAATATCAAAATGTAAAGTGTTCAACTAAATCATATATCCCTGAAATTTCGTCGAATCAGAACAAGGTCTACGTAGACCCGCCTGAGAGCTGAACGTAGGAGAATTCTTCCTCCGAATCCACGAAATCCATTTCAGCTGCACGGACTTCGCATGAAACCTGCATCCAAGCCAGAGTCTATGTGGTATTTTAAAAACACCGTCCCAGGTGGAAATGAGTAGCTAATTCATTGGAACTATAACGCAAATGTTAACATGTTATCAATTCAGTCAAGCAGTAATGATAAAACAATACAACAAACATTCATAAGTACCCTGGTTAATGCAAGGATGATATGTATTAATGATGCATGCCCTCGCCTGCACTCCCTCTGCGAACTTCATCTCACGATCGCGGCATGCACCCCTTCCTCTGTGCTTAACTCCAATGCCAAAGGCACATGCAGTGCGATGTAATGGTCATGTTAATCAAGTAATTAATTAGGTTTATTCATACAACAGAATTGGGAAGCTAAGGTACCTCCCTTATATCATTTCTCAAACAATGATCCATCTAGGGTTGTCAATCCTAGTTAATCACATAGATAGGCAAGTTCGCGAGTTTATACCATAGGTTGATACGGGGGGCTCGTCACCTTAGCGTAGACTTAAATCATACTCGAGGTCACTACCACCAATGCCCTACCAACTGGCAGTCTATTTTCAAAGGCTCGTCACCAACTCGACTGGGGACCACAGCCAGGCTATGCCGGGGTAGACCTATTTTATACTCGAAGTAAGTACCAAAAGGCTCATCGCCTTAGCATAGTCCTAGAGTATACTCGAGGTCACTACGAGAGGCTCGTCACCCAATCATAGGCCGACAGCTCGAATACAGTGTCCCATACCATCGTATTCGGCTCATGAGTTTGAGTTGCTCACTAGTCACTACGGGGAGGCTCGTCGCCCCAGCGTAGGCCGAAAACTCGACCACGGTGTCCCATACCACCATGCCCGGCTCATGAGTCTTAGTAGATCAAGATACCAAGGTTAAACGAGCTTTTCACTAGTAAGTTTGGTACCTTAGGTTCAAGTAGTAGCGTCCATACATGGTGAACATATATTAGGCCAATCGGATTACTTGATAAGCTCGACTGATACGACCGCACGTTGACTTAATCGACATAGAGTGCGTGAGCATTCCGTGTGGCCTAACCACTGTCGACAAGCAGCGTACGACTCGGATTCATCGAACTTATCCAACGTGGCAAGACTAGTTCGGCCACTCAATCGGGAACCGTTACCGATTACCTGGACTAAATAGTAGTCTCAATCACAATCAAATGCAACAGGTAATTACATGTGATAGCCATAACTATATTGAGCAAGCAATTCACACATTTCAGTCATTTGAGCATATTTATGAAACACAATGAACATATCATCACATATATTATATATATAGATATATATATATATATAATATAATATATATATATATATATTATATATCTTCATACATAAATCACATAGTTGGATTTAAATTACTTGAAAGAATTTTATTTATATAGCTAAGGTAGCTGAGAATCTTATCCCAACACCCTTGTAACGTACAATTCATCGAACACTTACTCATTCAGACATTTAATCAAACACTTAGGCTACATATTTCAAGATACACGATATAACTTAGTTATAAGATACATTAGGGCAGATCCTTTCACATAGGAGTTGTCATACCTATAACAATTACGTATCCTAGATTATTAGTCATGGCAAACATAAATCGAAATTCCATATTCATATAAACATTTCAATAAACACATGAAATGCATAGTTAGTAAACATAGTTTATACACATGTGATATATGAAAAACATCGTATCTAAGGGTATATGGTGGCAATCAAGTTAGTCATAAACCATTACTAACATTGAAAGCCTTGAAAACCATAACCTAAACGTTTATAGTTCGCACCTTTCGCCGGTAGACTCGTAACGAACTCAGTTTAAACACTAAGTCTTTGTCTACGGCACCACAAGAACCTATAACAGGGAATAGGTTAGTTATTCCACCATTTGTTCAATTTAAATTTATAAAACAGGCTAGGGTTAGGATTTCTTACCCAAGTACGGAGTCAGATTTATCGATATAGCGACACGGATGAGGTGATTCAGCTGTGGAGTGGCAGGAAAGAATCCAAGGAACAATCTCCCACACTCGCTCTCACTTTCTCTCTCTTTCCTTCTCTTTCTTCTCTCTTCTCTCTCTAGGGTTTGTAAATTCGTATGTGAAGGGAGAAAGAGGGTTTAAGGCCCTTATATAAGCCCAAAATTGATGGGAATGGCCCCAGGGCTATGGTATACTTAGGTTATAGCCAAATAGTGACTGTTTCGATCCAACGGAGTACTTCTGGAGGCTCCTTTTCTGCATGCGGTTAGACTTAAGCTCTCTGACATTAGATATAGGTCGAGGTAAGTTTTCGGTTCGATCAAATTTGTGGATCGACTGTGGCGGAGCAGTTTCAGTTCAACGGTCGTCGGTACTCGATCAGGGCCACAAGTGCACTGACATGTGTTCAAAATTTTCCCTGATCCGAGGGTTTAATTGGGTTAGAATCTGACGGTCTGAACCATTAAATTTGGCCTGCAAGCGAACGGCCCAATTCACTTAAATCTGAGTTTATTTTCTAAAGATAATCGCGTTTCTCACACACTTTGCTCCGGGCTCAAGTTGTGCGTTTCTAGATACTATCTGAATTTTATTTCCGAGATGGTTGTCAAGCCCAATAAGGTGGTCATAACCGTATAGCTTCGTAGTAATCAGACTTTCGACGTACGGTCCAGGTCTGATACAGAGTTTCAATGTGCTCTCGAGAGCAACTGGGTATAGAGATTGATCCTAGGTTTTTAACAAATGTCGCATTAGCGATTCTACTGGTTTTGGGTCTTACGGTTCATATAGAAAGTAGTTCAAGCTAATTCTACTGATTATTCAGTTTAGTACTTAACTAAATTATGCCCTAATTACGACAGAATAAGGTTCTACGGCAGTTCTACGCCCTTTCCTGGCACGTTTAGTTGGTATATTATTTTAATTATTTTTCTAGTAGTTCATCATCAAGTCTACTTCATTTCTACCAAATTTCATTAGATTTCGTATTGTTGATAAATTCTAAAAATTCTAAAAGCAGCAACTGTCCAAACTGATAATTTTCGGACAGTTGTCACAACAACCTATAACTATATTAAAATTTTTATTATATTTTCACTTATTTTTATATAAAACTAAACTTATCAAGCTTCAATTTGGCTTTTGAATCACCTAAATCAAGGGAATTATAACTTTTCGAAGTCGGACGAACATTGCAGAAAATGGGGCAGAAAACGGGCCACCCGGCCCGTTGTGGCCAGCTAGCCGGCGGGGGCCTCACCCGGGCGCTATAGTGTTTTTGCTATGTGATTTTTGGAATGGCGTATCTTACAAATCAGGATGAGTTATTTGACGTGCAATATATGATTTTAGGGTAGGAGAAGCTGCTCTATCCAAATAATCTATTTATTTCGTGATATTTCAAAAGGTTAATGGTCAAAAACTCATTTTAATTATTTTATTACTATTTATATTAAGTTTTAGTTTAAGTCTTGTTCTTCATCACTTAAACTTTAGGATTCATGTCTAATATGAAAGTACTTAGAAAAATTTGAAGAATAAGGTGGTGAAAAGTGAGATTTTGAAGGAATGAGTTAAAAAGGTATTTTAGGCTTTGGGATTGAGTTATGAAAAGTTAATAAGGTGTTATGATCGACCCATTGCCTAAGGACGTTTATTTCCAAGTTGGTAAAAATTCGGGACGTTACGATCTACTCCCCTTAAACCCCAAGTGTCGAAATAAACAGGTATGTCCAATATGAACATATATGAGATTCTAAAAAGATCGGTCACTTACACAATCACTTAAAGAATTTTATAAAGATCAAGTGATATTTGAATGGTGGGGTTCTTCTTCAGGAGATGGGTTGCTTTGTGTCTTTCATAAGAAATGACTTTTAAAATACCATAACAATTAAACAAAAGGAAAAAACTTACACTCTATCACTAGGAGCAATTTCAAGAATGTATCTCTTGAAAGAACTGTGTGATATTAGATAGAGAACAAATCCGACGTATGAACATAGATTTGAATTACAACTAAATATTATAGTTAAGAATTACTACTACTTGATTACACTTACTCATAAGATAAGCTGATATAAAAGATAAATTTGTTTGATTTGTAAATGATTAGTTGTTGTTGGATTGAAGATATATTTTATGTTGAATTGCTTTGCTATTTATAGAGTTCCGTTGAACGACTTATTCTTTCAGATCCTTCTTCCATTATTGCAATGGTTATAATAGTCAAAAAGTCATTCTCTAGATCCATCTTTTGTTACGTTTTCCTTTTTTGACTGTTCCTCTTTTGTCGGCCAAACTTTGTTCCTCTTAGTCACCTTCTGTATCTTGAATTGTTTCGACTGTGTTTCTCTCTTCGCTCGTTAAACTTTTGGAAAATTCGACCACATCATTCCGTCCACCATCCACTGATGTATAAAATTGGATTCACGTCAGCTATGATACTGCAAAAAGTGCTCCAAGTATCTTGAAGATCTCTTCATTCACCTTCTATTTATTGTGCAATGCCACATGTTGCTCTCTTATTAGCTTTTCCCAGAATGGCTAGAAATAGGGTACAATATTTGCCCCCCACGTCGCTTCACCTTTAGGTAAAAGGTGAAAGAAACATTATTCTATTGCCCAATGCAATAAATGCAATTAGTCATTATTTTATGTGTTGTCTCCTCATTAATTCTACCTCATCGAGGGCATACCGAAAGATATCCTTTGCCTCACCCTTTCTAGTTGTCAATATGACACGTCGCATAGAATTGTATCGTACGAGGAGTAATGATGATTCTTTCATTAATGCGAATGTATCATGGTCAATACATAAACAATACTCTAAGTCAGTGCTTCTCTTCATTTACCCTTTGTGTAAGACTCGTATCCTATACCGTACCGTTCCATAGGCTTCTGCAGTCCTCCTGGTCGAATTTCGGCAACCCTTGATCTGTACCCGATGTTTACGCGCGATCCTAAGCCGGGTCCTGCATACCGAAGTTGGCTCGACCCGAAACTTCTACCCTAGCAACCGCGCCGTCGCCGTGGTTCCAACGCCGTGACTCGTGTACCGATCCGATACCTAGGCCAGGAGATGTGGGCCCGCATTCATTTCAAAGAAACGCCACGTGTTGTGAATTTCTAGAGAATCTCTACAACATGTCCCATCAATCAATCAATCAATCAAGTCAAGTACACACCATACCTCAAGTACAAGTTGTCATCTCCTGAACTAGGAAACCGGGCTCACAAAATTCCTGATTGCCGAATCCGGCGCCAACAGCCTCCGTAGTACCCCATTCTCGGCTCCCGGCACCCATATACTAGGTGTAAGACCCGTAACCTAAACCGTACCGTTCAGTCAGCTCCCGCGATTCTACCGGTCGAATTCCGGTAACCTTCGACCTGTATTCAACGTTGCGCATGCACCTAAGCCGAGTCCTGCATATCAGAGTCGGCTCGACCCGAAACTTTTACCTTGGCGACCGCGCCGTCGCCGCGGTTCTAACGCCGCGACTCACGCACCGACCCGATACCCAGGCTAGAAGATGTCGGTCAGCGTTCGGTTCGAAGAAACGCCGCACGTTGCGAATCTCGAGGGAATCTCTACGAGATGTCCCATCAATCAAGTCAAGTACACCACCTTACCTCCATGCCACCTCACCCAACAACAAGTACAAGTGGCCTCTCTCCCTTTTCCCACAAGTCAAACTCTCCCTCCCCTCACCATTCCTCCTTTTTCACATTTTCAAACCTAACCATACATCATTAATTACAACACCACTCCACCCATCCCTTCCATCCATATCTCCCATTATTTCTCTCTCTCTCTCTCCCTCATTTTTTTCTCAAATCCCTCCAAGCAACAAAGCTCCATACGTTTCAAACTCTCTCCCTTTCCAAGTGTGGCCCACTTTCCCCTACTCTCACATCTCCCATCTCAACCGTTGGATCATCATCAACCACCATTGAAAGAGGAGGCTAAGAGCTAAGGAGCCTAAGGGAGCAAGGTGGAGGCCAACAAGGTGGGTGATTCACCATTAATCTCATTTTGTAGGGCCACTTGTGTGGGACCCACTTAATGAATGCATTGTATTTGGGAGGGCCCATTAGTGGCGGGGTCCCTCCCCTTTATCACCGTCTCTCTCTCTCTCTCTCTCTCTCTCTCTCTTTATGAATGATGATGATGATGAAGGATGATGAGGCCCACCATGAATCATATAGTTCATGTGGGACCCATTGGATGAATGGGTTGAATCTACACCATCCAATCCATTAATGGGCCCAGATGGAAGGAAAAACACATGTATCAGGTGGTCCAAATGGGCGGGCCACATGAATTAGGGACCCACCATGATGCCACGTTTATCCACGCCGTCCAGCGTCCCTGGACGCTGGACTATGGCTGGGTAACATGGGGTCGTGTACTGACACGGGCGTGTACTTCTAAGCTGAAAAAAAAAAAAGGGAAAATCTACTTTTTGGGTGGGCTTACCATGCAGGCCCCACCTTGATGTATGTATGTGATCCACACCGTCCTTTCTGATCTTCAGATCATTTTAGGCGTTGAGCCGAAGTTTCAAGATGATCCGATCACCGGGTGGGCCATACCATCTAAAACCATGTAAAAACATGCCAAAACATATAAAAGTGCTTGGTGGGACCTACCTGGAGTTTAGATACAGCCGAAATTCGATTTGGACGGTCAACCAGGTGGGACACACATAATGGATGGGCTGGATTGTGAATCACATCTTGGTGGGCCACACAAACAAAAAAATAAATAAATAAAAATAAAAAGGGGGCTGCTGCAGCAGCAGCGCTGCACGGGTGACGAGCGGACGGTGGCTGGGGCCTCACGGCTCCAGCTGTGGGCCCCCACGGTGATGCGTTTCGATCGTCAACACCGAGCATTTGATGGGTCCCCTTTGATTATGGGCTGTCCCCAAAAATCAGCCGTATACGGATCTCAGGTGGGTCACACCATCAAAAATCATGTGAATATATGCCTAAAACATATAAAATTATTTGGTGGGGCCAACCTGAAATTTGGATGTGGTTGAAACTTGGTTTGGATGGTCAACCAGGTGGGACACACATGATGGGTGGGCTGGATGGTGGATCACATCTCGGTGGGCCCCAATATAAATATATATATATATATAAACAACAGCAGCAGTGGACACTGCTGCTGCTGACAGAGGATGCAGGCCGCGCCTGCGGCTGCACACACGGCTCCTGCCATGGGCCCACCATGATGTAAGCGTGTCATCCACGCCGTCCATCTATTTTGGCAGATCATTTTAAGGCATGAGCCCAAAAATGAGGTAGATCCTAATCTCAAGTGAACCACATTATAAGAAAACAGTGTTGGTTGGAGGCTCAACCGTTTTCACGGTTGAGTGATGATTGAACATCACGGTGGGCCCTGGCCCACCTGATCTTTTAAACAGGTTTGTTGGCAAATGAATATCACGGTGGGCCCTAGTCCTACGACCTTATGAATATGTTGGATTTCAAATAAACATTACAGTGGGCCCCTAGGTCTGTGCGACCTCATCAACATGTGGTTGGAAAAATAAATATTATGGTGGACCCCCCCCCCCCCCCCCCCACTACTCATGTGACCTTATCAACAGGTTGGATAGGAAAATAAACAATATGGCGGGCCTCACATGAGGCCCATGGGCTGATGCGTTTAGGCCGTCTTGATGTATTTTTAAGCCCATTATTGAGGCCCACTTTGGCATATATGGGCCATACATTTAGGCCCATCTTGGCATGTATATGGGCCCAATATTGAGGCCCACTTTGATATATATAAGGCCTATGTGATTAGGCCCATTCGATACACACTGAGCTTATGTGATTGGGCTCATTTTAACACATTCTCAGGCCCATGGATGATGGCCCATTGCAATGTACCTAAGGCCCATTGGTGAGGTTCATTGAGGTGGCCCACTTGATGAATATAAGGCCTATGAGATACGGCCCATTTGATGCATTTGAGGCCCGGTGGGATGTACCTAAGGCACATTGTAATGTGTGATTCGGCCATGATTTACTTAATGGTATTTGGGGTGAGCTGAGCCTTGGGGACAATGTTGGTTTGACGTCCACATTGTACGAGTAATGTTGGTTCGATGTCCACATTATAACTCTCCCTAAGGCCACTGATAGGCCCGTATCTATTTCATGTAGGCCATCTAGGCCCATCTTCATTGAGAGGATAGTTTATTCATTTATAACATGTTTAGCACAACCCCATGATTCATGATCATACGCATCATATGTATGCTTGAGATGAGGAGTGTCTGATCATAGCATATGCCTTCGGGCAGACTGTTTACGGGCTTCCTGATAGACGGAATTGCCCAACATGAGCGTGTGCTTCACGCAGGATGGTTGCATGATTGGTAGTGTGGTTCATGCACTTGCATCTGTATGATTGAGATATGCCCTAGCGACATCAGGGCCATAGCCTGCACAGATATATCGTGGGTGGCTGGTTGGATACCGGAAAATCTTGTTTCAAGCAATTGGGGCGCCATAGATGTCCCTGGGTGAGAGTCCCTGAACCCGATGATACCATAGGATGACTCCAACGTCGAGACCGAGTGGATATACGAGCGCACGAGGGCTGAATACCATGAGGCCGCGTCTCCCACTGTGTAGTGGTCGGTTGGAAAGGGGTGTGGCCTTACTCGCCCGAGAGTAGGGGGCATTACTAGGATGAGTTGACCAGCTCGAAAATGGGTTTGCTATCGACGTGCCGGATAGGTATTGGCTGACTATTGGCCAGGCGGATAGTGATGTTTCTTACGCTAACTTGGACTGTGCTGCTTGGAGAGAGACAATGCCATTTGGAGTGTACTGAACCCCGGTGATTATCCAGACTGAGAACTGTATTGACATGAGGATTTGGATGAGGATTGGCATGCTTGAGCTGCATCTTGCATCGCATGGTCTTGGTATGGCCGATTGCATTCATATCTTGTACTATATAGCCTTGGTACGACTGGTTGCATTTACGTACTCATCAGCATGATTCCGCATTATTCCGGCATTGCATTTTGAGCACGCTCATATTGCGCACACACTTACACCACCCTCTAAGCTTTTTATAAGCTTATGCACGATTGATGCGTGCAGGTGACGCCAGGACGCAGCTGTAGTTTCGCCGCAATTGGAGCGTGCCACCGAGCTTTTGGAGTTTTTGTTATTTGCACTATCTTGTATTTCCCTTTCTACGTACTGTATTCAAAGTTTTTGTTCATAGTGGATTTTGTGATGGTGTTCTTGTGGTTATTGTTCGTGGGTTATGCTTGTGGTTATGCTCATTACAAATCAAATGGATTATTAGAAATCCTCCTTATAGCATCCCAGGATCGGAACCTGGCGTATGGGCGCTGGGAGCCGAGAAGGGGGTTCTACGGAGGCTGTTGGTGTCGGATTCGGCGATCGGGAATTTTGTGAGCCCGGTCTCCAAGTTCGGGGCGTGACACTAGGTTCCGATCTTGGGATGCTACAAGGAGGATTTTTAATAATCAATTTAATTCGTAATGAGCATAACCCACGAACAATAACCACAAGAACACCATCACAAAATCCACTATGATAAAAAACTTTTGAGTACAAGGCGTATGAAAGGAAAATACAATATACTGAAAATGACAAAAACTCCAAAAGCTCGGCTGCACGCTCCAACTGCGGTGAGACTATGGATGCATCCTGGCGTCACCTGCACGCATCAATCGTGCATAAGTTTATAAAAAGCTTAGAGGTGGTGTAAGTGTGTGCGTCATAATAGCGTACTCAGAATGCAAGGTCAGAGTAAGGCAGAAATATGTTGATGAGTACATAAATGTAATCAGCCGTACCAAGGTTATGTGGTGCAAGATATGAATGCTATCAGCCATGTCAAGACCATGCGATGCGAGATGCAGCTCAAGCATGTCAATCCTCATACAGCTCATCAAATATCAGTACAGCTCTCATTCTGGATAATCACCGGGGTTTAGTACACTCCAAATGGCACTGCCGCTCTCCAAGCCGCACAGTCCAAGTAAGCGTAAGATACTTCATTATCCGCCTGGCCAATAGTTTGTCAATACCTATCCGGCACATCGATAGCGGACCCATTCACGAGTTGGTCAAACTCAGTCTAGTATTGCCCCTACCCTCGGGCGAGTAAGGCCACACCCCTTTCCAATCGACCATGACACAGTGGGAGACGCAGCCTCCTGGTATCGGCCCTTGTGCGCTCATGTATCCACTCAGTCTCGATGTTGGAGTCATCCTCTGGTACCATTGGGTTTAGGAATTTTCACCCAGGGCCATCTATGGCGCCCCGATGCTCAGTAACAATATTTCCAATATCCAATCTAGCCACCCACGATGTGTCTATGGAGACTATGGCCCTGATGTCGCTAGGGCATACAATAATCACAATCACACAAATGCAAGTGCATGAATCATACTGTCAGACATGCAACAATCCTGCGCATACTACGCGCTCATGTAGGGTAACTCTGCCTATCAGGGAGGCCATAAACGACCTACCCGAGGGCATATCTATTATTAGTCACTTCTCATATCAGGCATACATACGATGCGTATGATCATGAATCATGGATCTATACTATACATGTTATGTGGTGATGGGCTCTGATCAAAACGAAGATGGGCTTAGACGGCCTACACATTACAAGTATGGGCTAACAATGGGCCCTAGGGAGAGTATAATGCGGACATTTAACTAACATTATTCGCAAATGTGGACGTCAAACCAACATTTGCTCCCAAGGCATAGCCTGCTATAAAGGTCAACATATAAACCATGGTGGAATCGCACTACAATGGGCCTTATGTACATTCTGTTGGGCCTCGATCCATGGGCCTCCAATACATCAAATGGGCCTCATATATGTCAAAGTGGGCCTGGACAATGACCCACAAATACATCTAGAGGGGCCTAATCACATGGGCCTTATATGTGTAAAAGTGGGTCTCGACAATGGCCCAGAGATACATTAAGATGGGCCTCAACAATTGGCCTTATACAAATCAAGGTGGGCCTCGACAATGGGCCATAAATATGTAAGTGGGCCATATCACATGGGCCACATGTATATCAAATGGGCCACACTAATGGAAGGAGTGGATATAAAACATACCTCAGGGGGATCCCACATGGGGCCCGCCATACATTTATTTTCTAGCCAACCTGTTGATATGGTCATACAGACCTAGGCCCATTGGAATGTTTATTTTCCTCCCAACCTGTGGATAAGGTCATACAGATCTGTGGAGCCCACTGAAATGTTTATTTCCATCCAACCTGTTGAAAAGGCCACATGGGCATGGGGCCCATGGAAATGTTTATTTGCACCCAACCTGTCTAAGAGGTCACACGGACCAGGGGCCCACCAAAATGTTTATTTGCATCCAATCTGTTCATAGGTCACGTATACATGGGGCCCACCGTGATATTTATTTGCCATCCAAACTGTTCATAAGGTCACGTGGACCTGGACGAATAGGAAAAACGAATTTCATATTTGATCCGAAACTTCTGCAAAAAGAGGGTTTCAAGGGCAGACGTTCACTCCAACTGTTTCCAGTGGTGTGGGCCACCTGAGTTTCAGATGAGGCTGATTTTTGGGGTGGCCCGCTTGTCAGAGGGGACCCTTCAAATGCACAGTGTTGATGATCAGAACACATCATATTGGGGCCTGCATGAGTGGCCCACCCCATGCTTAGTACACCCATGTCACTTCACACTTCACTGTGAGTACACACCCATGTCTGTACACACACTCCATGTTAGCCACCCTCCTGTCCAGCGTCCAGGGACTCTGGACGACGTGGATAAACAATGCATCATGGTGGGTCCCCACATGTACGTGGCCCACCATCCACGTATATATGTTATATATATATATATATATATATAATGTACAACATGTCCCATCAATCAATCAATCAATCAAGTCAAGTACACACCATACCTCAAGTACAAGCAACCCATCCCTTTCCCTTTTCGAAAGTCAACTGTAACGCCCTGAAAATCAGGGGTCGAGCAAAGCTTAACTCCCGAGTTCCAATGCATCACTTATGTAACATGGATTATGATGATTATCATGAGTACATTTGAACATGAGTGGGATTATACTAAAACAGCATATCATACTCCAGGGATGATTAAATTAAGCAAGCGGAAGACTATGATATATATATAAAGTACATAAGTGGTTTTAAAATCCCCAGAATATGAATATGTAACAGGGCTAAACATATACATGTTTTGTGTAAATTTATACAAAATACCAAAATTTAAAGTGTTTAACTAAATCATATATCCCTGAAATCCCGTCGAATAAGAACAAGGTCTACGTAGACCCGCCTGAGAGCTTAACGTAGGAGAATTCTTCCTCCTAATCTATGAAGTCCATTTCAGCTGCACAGATTCCTCATGAAACCTGCATCCAAGCCAGAGTTTGGGTGGTGTTTTAAAAACACCGTCCCAGGTGGGAATGAGTAGCTAATTCAGTGGAACTATAACACAAAGGTTAACATGTTATCAATTCTGTCAAGCAGTAATGATAAAGCAATACAACAAGCATTCCTAAGTACTCTGGTTAATGCAAGGATGATATGTATTAATGATGCATGCCCTCGCCTGCACTCCCTTTGCGAACTTCATCTCATGATCGCGGCATGCACCCCTTCCTCTGTGCTCAACTCCAATGCCAAAGGTACATGCAGTACGATGTTATGGTCATGTTAATCAAGTAATTAATTAAGTTTGTTCATACAGCAAGATTGTGAAGCTATGGTACCTCCCTTATATCATTTCTCAAATAATGATCCATATAGGGTCGTCAATCCTAGTTAATCACATAGATAGGCAAGTTCGCGAGTTTATACTATAGGTTGCTATGGGGGGCTCGTCATCTCAGCGTAGACTTAATTCATACTTGAGGTCACTACCACCAACGCCCTACCAATTGGCAGTCTATTTTCAAAGGCTCGTCATCAACTCGACTGGGACCATAGCCAGGCTATGCCGGGGTAGGCTTATTTTATACTCGAAGTAAGTACGGAAAGGCTCATCGCCTTAGCATAGTCCCAAGGTATACTCGAGGTCACTACGAGAGGCTCGTCACCAAATCGTAGGCCGACAGCTCGAATACAGTGTCCCATACCATCGTATTCGGCTCATGAGTTTGGGTTGCTCACTAATCACTACGGGGAGGCTCGTCGCCCCAGCGTAGGCCGACAGCTCGACCACGGTGTCCCATACACCATGCCCGGCTCATGAGTCTTAGCAGATCGAGATACCAAGGTGAAACGAGCTTTTCACTAGTAAGTTTGTTACCTTAGGTTCAAGCAGTAGCGTCCATACATTGTGAACATTGATTGGGCCAATCAGGTTACTTGACAAGCTCAACCGACACAAACGCACGTTGACTTAATCGACATGGAGTGCGTGAGCATTCTGTGTGGCCTAACCACTGTCGACAAGCAGCGTACGACTCAGATTCATCAAACTTATCCAACGTGGCGAGACTAGTTTGGCCACTCAATCGGGAACCGTTATCAATTATTTGGACTAAATAGTAGTCCCAATCACAATCAAATGCAACAAGTAATTACATGTGATAGCCGTAACAATATTGAGCAAGCAATTCAAACATTTCAGTCATTTGAGCATAGTTATGAAACACAGGATGAACATATCATCACACATATATATCTCATACATAAATCACATAGTTGGATTTAAATTACTTGAAGGAATTTTATTCATATAGCTAAGGTAGCTGAGAATCTTATCTCAACACCCTTGTAATGTACAATTCGTCGAACACTTACTCATTCAGACATTTTATCAAACACTTAGGCTACATATTTCAAGATACACGATATAACTTAGTTATAAGATATATTAGGGCAAATCCTTTCACATAGGAGTTGTCATACCTATAAAAATTGCGTATCCTAGATTATAAGTCATGGCAAGCAAAAATCAAAATTCCATATTCATTTAAACATTTCAATAAACACATGAAATGCATAGTTAGTAAACATAGTTTATACGATATATGAAAAACATCGTATCTAAGGGTATATGGTGGCAATTAAGTCAGTCATAAACCATTACTAACATTGAAAGCTTTGAAAACCATAACCTAAACGTTTATAGTCCGCCCCTTTCGCCGGTAGACTCATAACGAACTCAGTTTAAACACTAAGTCTTTGTCTACGGCACCACAACAACTTATAACAAGCAATAGGTTAGCTATTCTACCATCTGTTCGATTTAAATTTCTAAAACAAGCTAGGGTTAGGATTTCTTACCCAAGTACGGAGTCAGATTCGTTGGTATAGCTACGCGGATGAGGTCAGCTGTGGAGTGACAGGAAAGAATCCCAAGAACAATCTCCCACACTTGCTCTCACTTTCTCTCTCTTTCCTTCTCTTTCTTCTCTCATCTCTCTTTAGGGTTTGTAAATTCGTATGTGAAGGGAGAGAGAGGGTTTAAGGCCCTTATATAGGCCCAAAACTGATGGGAATGGCCCCAGGGCCATGATATACTTAGGTTATAGCCAAATAGTGGCTCTTTCGATCCAACGAAGCACTTCTGGAGGCCCCTTTTCTGCATGCGGTCAAACTTAAGGTCCCTGACATTAGATCTAGGTCGAGTTAAGTTTTTGGTCCGATCGAATTTGTGGATCGACCGTGGTGGACCGGTTTCAGTTCAACGATCGTCGGTACTCGATCAGGGCCACAAATGCACTGACATGTGTTGAAAATTTTCCCTGATCCGAGGGTGTAATTGTTTCAGAATCTGATGGTCTGAACCATTAAATTTGGCCTGCAAGTAAACGGCCCAATTCACTTAAATCTAAGTTCATTTCCTAAAGGTATTCGCGTTTCTCACACACTTCGCTCCGGGCTCAAGTTGTGCGTTTCAAGATACTATTTGGATTTTATTTCTGAGATGGTTGTCAAGCCCAGTAAGGCGGTCATAATCGTATAGCTTCGTGGTAATCAGACTTTCGACGTGCCGTTCAGGTCCGATACAGAGTTTCAATGTGCTCCCGAGAGCAACTAGGTTTAGAGATTGATCTTAGGTTTTTAGAAAGTGTAGCAATAGCGATTCTATTAGTTTTGGATCTTACAGTTCGTATAGAAAGTAGTTCAAGCTAATTCTACTGATTATTTAGTTTAGTACTTAACTAAATTATGCCCTAATTACTATAAAATAAGGTCCTAGGGCAATTCTACGCCCTTTCTTGCCACGTTTAGTTGGTATATTATTTTAATTATTTTTTTAGTAGTTCGTCATCATGTCTAGTTCATTTTTATCAAATTTCATTAGCTTTCGTGTTGTATACAAATTCTAAAAATTCTTAAAGCAGCAACTGTCCAAACTGATAATTTTCATATAGTTGTCACAACAACCTATATTTAGCTATATTAAAATTTTTATTATATTTTTTACTTATTTTTATATGAAACTAAACTTATCAAGCTTCAATTTGGCTTTTGAATCACCTAAATCGGAGTTATAATGAGGGAGATATAACTTTTCGAAGTTGGACGAACATTCAAGAAAATGGGGCAAAAAATGGGCCACCCGGCCCGCTAGCCGGCAGGGGCCCCGCCTGGGCGCTGTGGTGTTTTTGCTATGTGATTTTTGGAACGACGTATCTTGCAAACCGTGATGAGTAATTTGACGTGCAATATATGATATTAGGGTGTGAGAAGCTGCTCTAGCCAAATAACCTATTTATTTCGTGATATTCCAAAAGGTTAATGGTCAAAAACTCATTTTAATTATTTAATTATTATTTACAGTAAATTTTAGTTTAAGTATTGTTCTTCATCACTTAAACTTTAGGATTCATGTCTAATATGAAAGTACTTAGAAATATTTGAAGAATAAGGTGGTGAAAAGTGAGATTTTGAAGGAAATGGGTTAAAAAGGGATTTTAGGCTTTGAGATTGAGTTGTGAAAAGTTAATAAGGTGTTATGATCGACCCAATGCCTAAGGACGTCTATTTCCAAGTTGGCAAAAATCTGGGACGTTACAATCTACTCCCCTTAAAATAATTTCATCCCCGAAATTAGCTAAGGGTAATAAGTAAAGATTCTATTATTTCATTCGCTTAAGTTTTATTGATTTCTAGTTTATATGCATGGTAAAGTATATACTATATACGCTAGTCTGGATCAATTTAGTCTACCCTCCTTAAAAAATTTTCGCCCTGAAATTGGCTAAGGCTTCTATTGGGTTCATATTTAACGAGCACATTTGTGGATACACTGACCTCGACTATTGTAATTCATCTCGTACCCATTGCTAGGCCTATTCTTTAGTATGAATTGGTTTAATACTTGGACCCTAATTGCTTTCCTTCGATGACTTCATTATTGACATTCTAAGGAAGATTCAGATCCTATTTGGTGACCTATCCTTACGTATATCCTGGATCAATTTCCTTCGATCTTAGGCCAGTGGGGCAGGGGCCCACCACGCTTCCGCTGCACCACTCTGATCCAATGGATGTATATCCTGATTTAACTAGATTGGGCTCATACTGTTCTACCCCCCTTAAAAATTATTTTTACTCTCAAAGCTCAAGAATCTATGTCCTGATTCGTATGTCAGAACAAGATGTAATTTAGGACCTATCCTTGACATGAAATGGAATACGATCTCTCAATACATTGGTCTTCCTTCCATCAATGATGTGTACTATGACATTGGTACCTATGGTCATAAAAAGGGCTAAAAATGATGGGTGTTGTGGTTGATTCTAGGGATGGGTGTGAGCTTGTGGCAAGATGCTTAATTCTACCTAAGAAGGAACTTTTGCTACAGTCTCGACTTACTCTCTTTAATCATGTCTAGTTTAATACCGTAATATAATCTATATATTATTAGTACATAAGGAATTTGAACAAAATAGGTTAACGGGCACACTATCTTTCTAAGTTCATATGCACAATATGGATGCCAGAATGGTTTATAACTCGGGACCTAATTCCTAACTGTCTGTTGCTCATTTGAGAAATTTCTTAGGCCTAAAAAGAAAAGAAATATCTATCAGCTATATATTCTTAACACTTCTCAAAGGCGAAGAAATAAACGTTTGGTTGCAAGTGGTCGGGCCAACACGGAAGGAAAGTTGTGTAGTGGGTCTGAGTCGGATACATAGACCTTCTGCCTAGCTAGGACAGAAAATTTGTTGTATCAGTTCTTAATCCTAGTTGATTCTGACCTTCTGCTTGATCAAAGCATTGAGTTCATTGGTAAATACCAGGATTTAGAATTCGATTCAAACCGCGAATACTTCGTTTATATTTAGTTTCTCTACTCCGTGTTCCCAATTGCAATAAGTCCTTGGGAAGGTAATTCTAAGGGGTGTATTGATTTAACCTAACATTAAATCCAAAGGATATATAAGATTTCTCTAAGCGTGAATAGTTCTAAATCAGACAAGCTTCCTAAGAGTTACTAAAGAAGCCTATAAGTATTAAGGGGATCCAATGAAGGAATGGGGTCTTAATCCAACCTAATCAAGCCAACTAACTAAGTCTATCTTTCAATTATCTTAGCATATTTAGTCTTTTACATTCCTTAGTATAACCAGTAGCATAGTCTTACATTACATCCCTAAAAGTAATCTAAAGTCTACACTCAGGCACTTGATGATTTCATACCATTTCTAATATAAGGAATTGTTTTATCGCTTAGGGTTAAAAGTTGTTTGATTGGAATTGAGTTGCCCGAACTTGAATTTAACTGCGCTCGAGCACTTCACATATGCCCATACCAGCTAAGGTGGTCTTAGGGTTCATGTTATTATTTTATTGGATTTCCTATACTGTCAGATCTTTCGAAATCTAGGAGTACCAACTCTAGGTCCAAAACTCTAAATGTCCCAACATTTGATGGTCATTGTAGTTTACATCTAGAATGTGCCAGCTAACTTTTATCTCTGGAAACAAATAATTGGATGTAATTTTCTCTGTGGGCGAATGCCAACTACACTCCCTATTTGATTTTTGAATTACAATGGTAGATGGTTGTAAATGAGTCATGATTATTTACTTTTGAAATTGTATGAATGTTGATTGAGTGCCTTCAATCGGATGTAGATACAGGTTTTTTTTTTTTTTAAATCAATTGACATCATCTTCAATCGATCAAGAAAATTCCAAATTAATTAGTTAGCTCTTTGTGCACTTTTAGGCATGTTCGATTCGATCAAACATGGGGTGTCAATAGATTGGAGTTGATCGATCAATGGTTCAATCAATGGTTCACATTGATTTTGCGTAAGTACGCTATTTTGTTTCTAATTCCATAAGTGGGTTATATAAATCATGTTTATATGGGATTAAGGTAAGTGCTAAAACTGTAAAACATGAGAGCTTGAGAGCCAAAGGATTTTAAAGAGAGAGAACTAATTTTTTCGGGTATGTAAGTTGATTCCATTTCTTTTAACTTTTTGTTTCATAGTGGATTGTTTATCGCTTGGTACCGTGGTTTTTTTCCGCAAGGGTTTTTCATATAAAATCTATGTGTTCTCTATGATTGCATGGATTTTTCGCTTTTCTGTTGCCTGTTTCATTCATTCTAAGGTTGCTTACACGCCTAACATGTGGCGGCTGTACACAACAAGTGGTATCAGAGTGTAATGTAAGTTCTATGGTTTCTTGCTCCTTTAATTGTCAAATTTTGTAGTGCCAAAACCACAATCTGTGTCTTGTGTAGCACAATGATAATATATATGTTCAAGGCAATGCATCACATGTACAAGGACAATGCTTCAAATCAAGAACAAAGATCTACTTCAAGAAATGCATGATCAAGTACATCGTTCGCTCCTTTAAGCTTCAAAGTTCAATGTTTCAAAGCGACATCGAAAGACAAGTCAACTGTTCATACTCAAGACTCAAAGTGAAGTACAAATCAAGTACTATAAATTTAAGCTTCAAAAGATCTCAAGTTCAAGCTCCATTATGTGTCGAGATCTCGAGCTTCATAACTTCAAAGATCATCTATCTTTTGAAGAAAAGAAGGTTCAATGTTCATAGATCATGTCCAAGGTATGAAAGACCTTAGATTGACCTTAAGGTAGCTCATTTTGAATACATAATTCAAATTGAATTACTTTATAAGTGTTTGGTCTGTTCTTCGACTAGTCCTGGACTCTGTTCGACTAGTCCTAGCACTGGCTCGACCAGTCCAAGAAATTTCACGACCAGTCCTAAGTTTGTTGAAAATTTTTAGAATTTTTTTAGTAAGCCACGACCAATCCTGGAGACTGCTCAACTGGCCATGTGAACAGTGCTTGACTCGTTCACGACCAGTCCTTTAGCTACGACACAAAGTCTAGTAATTATTCTAGGTTTCTCACGACCAGTCGTGGACATGTCATGACCAGTCGTGGAGGTCCCTCGACCGGTCGTGGATGGCCTACGAGCAGTTGTTATCCGATCGCGCTCAAAATTTCAAAAATCAGTTGGTCCTACGACCAGTCGTGGAGACCACAGGATCAGTCGTGAACATGATTTGTTCAACTATAAATAGATGACGAATTTCAGAGTATTTCACCGAATTCAAGATAAATCAATACGATACTTTGAGAGATAAGTTAGTCATTTATTTAAGCCATATTGTGCTCATTTAATATTCTCTTTTTGTAGCTTTCTTTGCATTTGATTTTAAATTTCTGCATTCCAATTATATTTGAAAGAGGAATTGAGGTATTCCCATTTCTTGGAATCAAAATCAAATCAAGCTAGCCCAAGGTGCTTTAACTCTAAAATCAATTTAGAACCTAGAACCATTTCATAAGTGAGTTTGGACATTGAACTTCTACGTTGAAATTCTACTCCGATTTGGTTCTTCCGGGCTGCAACAAAAGGAGAAATTCAGGTATTTTACATTATTGTAATTTTCATTGTTTTGGTTTCTTTTGAGATTGAGCTAGAAAAATCTCATTCTTTTGGTTATTTGAGGAGATCCAGAAAACTAAGAGTGTGGAGTTTTTGAATTGTGTAAGCCCACTTGAAAGACACAATTGTGAGGGTTTTAGGTGAACCTAGAAAAACCTATTTTCATAGTGAACGCTAATATCCACTAAGTGGAGTAGCTGTGTGGCTGTTGTTTAACAGTTGGTGCACACACAGGCAAACCACTATAATTCTTTGTGCTTTGTGGATGTGTGGTTTATTTTCGATATCTTTTATCATTCAAGTTTGTGGGATATATTTGTGGATGTGAATGTTGTAATCTTTTACATTTCAAGCATTGTGGGGAATGTTGTAATAGCTTATATTTCCTTTTTAGTTATTTCCTTTTTATTCCTCTTCAGTTTGAGTTCTTGATACACAAACCGTTCTAGTAAGGTTGTCCTGCCATAAACCCTTGGTTTTTATGGTGTAAGGTTGTCCTTAGAACAGCATTTGTATCAACCTCTCAATACTAGAATTTTGAGGTTGCTTTACATTTCCGTATTATGGATTGTTTAAAGTGCTATCTTTCCTTTAATTGTTTAAATTCCGTTGTTATCATTTTAATTTGTCATAGTCCTATCCCCCCCCCCCCTCTAGGACTCTAGCTCGGCCTTTTCATGTAGGCTTTTACGTTAATTTTTTAGAATGAATCTGAGAATGTAATCGAAGTGATAGAATGTGAAATTTGAGATAGAGAAATTTACAGGTAAAAACAACTTCAAATTATAGACGTAGAATATGAAAGCCCTCCTAATTCAATAAGGGGTGTCGCAGGCACTCCATGGTAAAAACAAAACATCTTGAATCGATGAAAGAAGAAGATTGAGATAAACTTGATCAAAGGGTGATTAACGCAATTTAATTGTGTTTGGCTGACAAAGTCCTTTATAATGTTATCAATGAGACAACTATCGCGGGCCTATGGGCGAAGTTGGAGAGGATCTACATGACGAAGTCAATCTTCAATCGTCCATATCTAAAGAGACAACAATACACTCTTAAGATGGTAGAAGGGTCAAATATCTCTGAACACATTAATGTCTTCAACAAACTAGTTTGCAAACTGACAAGTGTGGAGGTGAAGATCAGTGAAGAAGACAAAACCCTTATTTTTATTGATGTCCCCTACAAATTTCTATATGAATCTAATGAATATGTGCCATGGTAAGGATACCATGAACATTGATATCGTCATCTCAGCCCTTCAGTCAAAGCATCAGAGAAGAAATACGGTGTGGAAGGTACTTCTACGGGTGCCTTGGTTGCAAGGGGGAAATTTGTTATTGCACTAATTTGTACGCTTTTTTTTGTGAGTCATTATGTAAGGGAGTCAATTGAGATCTTAAAAGTTGAAGACCGAAGATAAAATTGGAGGCGGAGCATCAAGGATCAAAGAACAGGTAAATGAGGTACCTTGGTGACCCTAACCCTTGACCCAAAACAACCTAAACCTTTACATGATATTAACCCTAACAGATAAATCCTTTTTTATCATCACTTAGCCTTACGAGTCTTATTTGAACATACTTATATTGGCTTTAGAGGTCTCGAGTTACTGGAAAATCTTCACAATTTCAACAACCTTCGATCCTACCGAACCCACCCTCGGTCTGACTCAAATTGACTAAAATAGATCGGTGTGCTATGATTAAAAAAATCAAGTAATTTGGCTGCAACTAAATGCTACCTTTAATTCGACCAAAGACCATATTTAATGGGTGCAAAAGTACCAAAATATGTCTAATGGATTTCTTATATAATCGGTGTGACTGAAGCTTAATTCAGTCAGATTGAAGACTAGCCGTTTCAGCCATTTTATGAGCGTTGGAACTTGATTTATTTATATAGAGCATCCGGTATTTGGTCATTTGGATGTATTTTTTCCAATAGAAGCTTAGGTGAATCCATACTCTTATTCTACACCCTAAGCCTCTAATTCTATGAGATTTGATTCATCTTCTTGAGCTTTAACACTCTAACTAGGATTTTAACCTCAATGTTAAAGATGAACTCAATCTCCACCATTTTCTAGATATTAAACTCAACCTTATTGGTATACCCTTTGTCTAAATCCTTTAGAACACCCATCTAGGTGGATCCCCTAGGATTACAGTCTTTCATTAGTTGTATGAGATTCACCCAACCTATCATCACGTTGGTCACCGCAGAGGAGCATCACATGCAATGTGTTTGAGATATGAGCTGAAGCATTAGCAATGCATCGACATCAATAATCAGGAGAACAAAATGGGAGTTGATTGAAGCATGGGAGAGAATCGATCATGCAACTCAAGATGGCATGTCAAACCGGCTCAATTCGACAAGTAAGTGGCATATATGAGTCCATACTCTCTTTCCTCGTGTAGGATTGAGGGTAAGAGTTTATGACCCAAACTTGATAGGTTCTTGTATAGGACTTGAGCTCTTGTGTAAGGTCGAATTAACCGGACATGGGTGGGTACGTGTTAGTCTTTGTGGGAGCCTCAAGTGAAAATAAACATAGGTCCTTGGAATATGACCGAGATTTGTAGCTATCCTATAGAAAACCACATAAGTCTCTAAGAGAGGTGGTCCTTGTGCAGGATTGTAAAGGTTAAAGGTGAACCTAATTTAAAACCTCTGATCGTAAAATTCATTACACTCATGGGTTGAGTGCGTCCACCGAAAGTGGAGTAGGCAAATTGAAACACTATACATACTTGTGTTTAGGATTGTCTTTTGAACACTTGTTTAATTATGCTTATGTGATTAATTGATGAATTAAATGTATACATAATTAGATGAATGTTAGGAGTTTACAGATAGCACATAACATACACACATGTACACTATCATTTATAAACCACTTGCTTCATTAGCATATCATTTGTAGTCTATTTGATTGGACCCTCTATTAGCTTGGAAGCCTTACAATTAATTTCCTTAGTGTTAATTAGAAATTAGTTTAAGTAAGTAATTGTATGTTTAATTGGTAAAAGTTTTGTAATAATCATCTTTTCTAAGACATCCTTCATTCCATAGCTTCATCAAGCTTCTGCACATATAGACCATAGGCCCACTGCCATTCACATTTTCAAGATTGTCTGAGCGAGTAAGTGGAACTTGTGATCGAGGTCCAAGTCGAAGGGCGAATGGAAGATAAAGGGTTAGAATTATGGTAGGATATGACATATAAAGAAGGATTGTACAAATCTCAAAATCTAGAAAGACCAAAGGAGGCTAATTTAGCGGAATCCAATGAATGCACGATTGGTTGTGACGTATTGTCCCTGTCTAAAGTTGTACACCTATGTAACGAGTGGATTTTAGATACAGGGGTATTATATCACATGTGTCCTCATTGGAGTTGGTTTGTCATGTACAACGAGTATGATGGTGTCTTGGTTCTTATGGGCAACGATCATGCCAGTAAGATGATTGGAATTGGATTAGTTCGTATAAGAATGTTCAATGAGGTGCGGCGTATTCTGAGTGATGTGAGGTACGTTTCAGACTTGAAGAAAATCTGATATGTCTAGGAGCTCTTGATGAACTCAGGTGCAATTTCTCTAGCTATGATGGTGTCCTAAAAGTTTCAAAAGGGGCACTCACTATTATGAAGGTAAAGAGGAATTAAAACCTTTACATGTTAATCGGGAGCATTGTATTGGGTGGAGCTGCAATATCTGTAGTGGAATCCACATGAGCGCTTTTGTGGCACGTACGCCTAGGCTAAATGAGTGAGCGTGGTATGAAGGTACTATTTGATCATGGTTTAATTCCTGCTTTTAAAATTTTTTATTTAGATATATATATGAACATTGCATATAAGATAAACAATCAAGATTGTCATTTAAAACTAGGAAGCATACTAGTACAGGACAGTTTGACTATATGCATTCTGATGTGTGGGGGACGTTACCCGTTGTTTTTAGATGAGGATTGTCATCCTTCATAACATTTATTGACGACTTATGTAGAAAAGTTTGGGTTTATTTTCTATTACATAAATTTGATGTTTTCTCCACCTTCAAAGCATTTAAGGCAATGGTCAAAAAGCAAACAAGGCAAAAGTTGAAAGTTCCGAGGACCGATAACAATGGAGAGTTTACTTCTAAAGAATTTAATCAATTTAATAAGAATGAGGGGATCATGAGGTATAACACAATAAGGCATACGCCAGAGCAGCATGGTGTGGTAGAATGTATGAATCAAACTCTTTTGGAAATAGCCCGAAGTATGTTGAGTAACATTGGTTGGGTAGGGAGCTATGGGTTGAGGCCGTTAATACAAATTGTTATTTAGTCAATCATTCTTTGCCTATGCCAATTGATTGTAAATTTCCCAAAGAGGTGTGGAGTGGTCGGGAAGTTGACTACTCAAGGTTGTGGATATTTGATTACGATGCATGCTCTTATGTACCGTCAATTGAAAGAGATAAGTTATATCAAAGGGCTAAAAAATGTACATTTGTCGGTTATGGTGATGGAGTGAAAGGCTACAAATTGTACAACCAGGTTTCACAAAAAAATCATATTTATCCGTGATAAAAAAAATTCGATGAATGTTCATTGTATCGGAAGGATGAGCATAAGGAAACTGAAAAATCAGTTGTTGATATTGAAATAGACAGAGGTGAAACATCCGAAGAAACTGAGCAACAGGAAGAGGTACAGGAGGAGGTGGTGGCACTACCTATTAGGAAAAATCTGCCAAGAAATTGCATAGTGCCTTTGAGATATAGGGATGACTCAAATATTGTGTTTTTCCTTATTACGGATAAGGGGGATCCGTCTACTTTTTAAGAAGCATTAGATGACTGAAATGCTGAGAAGTGGATGACGACGATGCATAATGAGATGGATTCCTTATACAAAAATGAAATGTGGGAGCTCGTGAAGCTACCCGTTGAATGGAAAGGGATTGGGTGTAAGTGAATTTTTTGTAAGAAACTATATAAGTATAAGGTGAGAATGGTTGTAAGGCTATTCTTAAAAGGAAGGTGTCGACTTCAGTTAGTTGTGAAGCAGGCATCTATCAATTTTGTATTGGGATTGGTCGCCCAATATAATATGAAATTGGAACAATTGGTTGTGAAGACGACTTTCCTACACGGGGAACTATAAGAGCATAATTACATAAAGCAACCTGAAGGGTTCAAGGTGTAGCGAGTAAAGAATGATGTTTGTAAGTTAAAGAGGCCATTGTACGGCCTGAAACAGTCACATAAGTAGTGGTATAAAAAGTTTAATTCTTTCATAATGAGTCAACGGTTAATCATAAGTGAATTCAATCATTGTGTTTACTTTAGATCACTCAGTTATGAGGAATTCATTATACTGGTATTGTATGTTGATAATATGCTTATCATCAGACATAACATGTCTGAAAGCAACATACTGAAGGCTCAGTTATCCAAGATATTCGAGATGAAAGATCTGTGGGTTACAAAAAAGGATTCTCGACATTGATGTACATAGGGACAGGGATATGAGCATGTTATGGTTGTCTCACGATGAGTATCTTGAGAAGGTCTTGGTCAAGTTCATACTTGATAAGGCTAAACCGGTTAGCACACCCCCACCTTACTCATTTTCATCTTTATTCAAAATAATGTCATACATTAGATGAAGAAAAGTAATTTATATCTTGTGTGCCCTACTCGAGCACTGTTGGCAGTCTTATGTATGTCATGGTGTGCATTAGACCAAATATTTCACATGCAGTTGGTGTTGCAAGCAAATACATGTCAAACCCCAGCAAGCAACACTGGGAGGCAGTGAAATGGTTACTTCGCTACATATGAGGTATGACAGAATACGTCTTGACATTCTATAAATCTAAGGAGAAACTGGTAGGCTATGTGGGCACTAATTATGCTGGTAATGTGGATAACATAAGATTGACTTCCAATTACTCGTTTTTATTAGCGGGCAGAGAGATCAGTTGGATGTCGAAGCTTTAGTCTATGGTTATACTTTTCACAACTGAAGCTGAGTATATGGCGGTAACAAAAGCATTCAAGGAAACAGTTTGGTTAAGAGGAATGATGAATGATTCGTGCTTCAGTAGGAATTTGTGTCATGCATTGTGATAGTGAAAGCGTGACCAATTTGGCAAAGAACTCAGTGTATCACTCCAGGACTAAACACATTGATGTGCAATATCAATTTAGCAAGTAGATACTAGAGGAAGGCAGTGTTACTTTAGAGAAGATTTACACAAGTGAAAATTTGGTGGACATACATACTAAGGTTGTTCTTGCATAGAAGTTCAGGTTTTACTTAACTTCTCTGAGCTTGACGAATGATAAATGAAGACTTAATGTGCACATGAAGCGATAATGGGGCTAGAAAGAAATTTAGAAATGGTGATAGTGACTTGAAACAATAGATATGCAAGATTGAAGCTACGACAGAGATTGTTGATTGAGGGCTTTCAATTTGATGCAGATACAGGGTTTTTCAATTAATCAACAACCACATCGATCGAACGAGAAAATCCTTAATTAATCAGTTTTCTCTCTAGACACTTTTGTGCATGTTCAATTCTCGATCAATCATGGGGTGTCGACCGATTGAAGATCATCAATCAGAGTCGAATGATCAATGGTCAATCGACGGTTCGCATCAGTTTTGTGTAAGTGCATTATTTTATTTCTAATTCTATAAGCACGTTATATAAACCGTGTTTATACGGGATTACGGTAAGTGCAAAGAGTGCAAAATGTGAAAGCTTGAGAACCAATGGGTTTTGAAGGGAGAAAACTAGAGTTTTCAAATCTGTAAGTTGATTTCATCTCTTGTAACTTTCTATTCATAGTGGATTGTTTATTGCTTGGTGCCGTGATTTTTTCTCACAATCATTTTTCCATATAAAATCTCTATGTTCTTTGTGATTGCTTAGATTTTTCATTTCTCTGTTACATGTGTGTTTAATTCATTTTAAGAATGCTTCTGCACCTAATGTGTGGTGGCTTGAGCACAACAACGATCATATTGCTTGTGTTTGACTAAAATGATGATTTTGATACATTGTTTGTTTAATCTAGAAATCATAGTAAAAATGGTAGTTTTAATCGACTCTTTATACATTAGCCCTAATTCATTCATGCTTAAACAAAAATCAAGAAATGATATTGATGGCTTATTTACTTTGAATTTTAGAAATTGGTAAATCAAACTGACACTAAAGTTAATTACACATCCAACATGATAGAAAGATTGTACTCTCTGCCATTTACACAGATAACGTAACATGTCCGGATCCTCTGTTACCCGGTCAACAGAGAATTCCTAATACCCTAAAATTCATTGGTCCACGTCAACACTCACTGAAAAAATTTTAAAAAAAATAAAAAAAAATAAGCTTCGAACGCCAAACCACTAGGGTAACAGGAAAATCATGTTGACCCGATAACAGAGGATCCCGACTTGTAACATGCAAATGACAAAGTCAACATATTACAGCTTTCTTTGGCATTTGAATTCGGGGTAAATTCAATCATTGCTTATTTATAGATTTTTATGGGGGAAAGTGGTTATCCAAAATGCCTTAAAATATCTTCCAATATTTTGAAAATATTCTTAGTTTTGTATCTTACCGAAATTAATTGCAGGAGTGTAATTGGCCAAGTACTACTCACTTTCTATTTCGTATAAATAATTTTGACCGTCTATTTTAGACAACTAATGGTTAAACCCTCAAGACATGGTAATTTCTGCATGATAGACCGTAAAAAGCTTGTGCTTGATATCTAATGGGAGTGCACTGGATTTTTCAAGTTAACCATCCAAATTGTGGGCTCTAACAAGTACAAAGTGATTGAATTGGTCCAACTGTCCGATTGGTGGAAGCGGATTGGCTGGTGTACCACACACCAGCAATCTAGCTGGTGTGTTGACATAAGCAAGTTCTGTGGGTCCCAACGTGAGGTATGTGTTATATCCAAACCGTTCATCCATTTATTGATCTCGTCTTAAGGCTTGAGCAGAAAAATAAGACAGATCTAAAGATCCAGTAGAATCCCACTACTGCGTGGGTGTACGGTGGGTGTGTGTAAATATTAAAAAATAAATAAATAAATTTTAAAAAAAAAAGAAAGTGGAGAACACTACAAAAGCAGTGAGGAATGAACGTTTATACCATTGAAACCGTTCCGGACGTCACATACGTTTTGGATCAATATGATATTTGTTTTTCCTATTCATCTATTTGTTTGTGACCTCGTGAACAGATTGGATAGAAAATAAACTCTATGGCGGGCCTACGAAAAATCGTTATACCGCTGGTATTTGGACTCGATTAGCTACCGACAGGTTGAATACCAAGACTCGCCACTGAAGTGCCGGCACCTAGTTCTGTGGGGCTACCATTATGTATTTGTTGTATCTACACCGTCCATACATGTAGAGAGATCATTTTAAGGCATGATTCAAAGAATTAGGCAGATCCAAGGCTGGAGTGGATCCCACCAGAGAAAATAGAGGGGAAAGTGATCCAAGGCGGGCCCTACCATTATTTTGCTCATGCTCTAAAATGATCTTAAAACGTGGATAAACTGTGTGGATATAATAAATATATCATTTTAGACATAACTTTGACCTCCTTTGAACCGTTTATACAACCAGGCAGCTCGAAGAGCGTCAGCGATCGTCTGCGCACACGTACCCACACCAACTATACAGCCGATGTATGGTACACCAGCCAATCCGCTTCCCAGTTGGGACATCTATAAAAGAGAAATTTTCGACTGTACGACCCATTTATGGCCGATTTACGAGACCAAGCCCACCTCATCTTACCGGAGAATAATATGCCCCAGCTGTACGGACGCCTTCTAAAAGGTTGAAACTGCCCCTGCTTTTTTCCTTCAAGTGGATCGGCCGCTGCTCGAAGAAGAGCGCAGACGCTCCTCGAACTCCGAGTTATATGAACGGTTCAAAAGAGATCAACGTTACATGGGCCCACAGTTATGTATTTATTATATCCACAACGCTCATCCATATTTCGAGATCATTTGGGAGCATTATCCAAACAAAAAAAAAATCATATCCAAAGATCAACTCGACCACACCACAAAGAGTAGCAGAAAATTGATTTTCACCGTTGGAACTTTTGTAAGGCCCACCATAACATTTATTTTCCATCTAATCTATTCATAAGGTCACAAAGACCTGGAAGAAGAGAAAATGATCCAAAACTTCCTTGACCCCTGAAAGGGTTTCAACGGTGGTACACGTTCAACCCTCCACTGCCTTTTACAGTGTGGTTGACTTGATAGCTAAATCTATCTGATTTTTCTTCTCAAGACTTGTTATGAGTTTGCCAAATAGATGGCCGGTTTGGATATAACACATATCTCAAGATGGGACCCAAAAAAAATAAAGATTCGACGTAAAAAAATAAATAAATAAAAATCAGATTTTTATTTTATTTGATACAAAGATTTGGCTACGGATTATAACCGTAACCATATCTACCAAAATCCGTAGCCAAAGGGGCTTGTTCGGGGTGGGCACGCTGAATTAGCGGCGCTCGCGCCAGTCGCTGACCTATCCGGTGGGGGCGCGCCGATCTGACGGGGCCACACCCATCTGGCGACCCCTATAGCTACGGATTATAACCGTAGCCATAGGTGATAACAATCTATCCATTTAAAAAAAAAAAAAAAAATTTTTTACATGGAGAACCTTATTCTACCTACAATTTTCTCAAACACATATTTATATAAATATGTATATAAAAGCATATAAAATTTTTTCCCCTCTTTTTTCATTTCTTTCTTTATTCATTTAACAAGAATAACTTCTAAACCAAAATTAGTTACTTGATGTACCCTATATGATTTTGGGGTAGGAGAAGCTACTTTAGCCAACTAACCTAGTTATTTTCCAAGATTCCATCAGGTCAATGGTTGAAAATCCATTTCATTCACTTTGCGATCAATTTCAATCAGTTCGCGATCAATTTCATTCATTTCATTTACTTCATGGTCATTTTCATGCATTTCACAGTCAATCCCGGCGATTCCGTTTTGATTCACGGTCATTTCCATGCATTTCACGGTCAATCCGACGATTCCGTTTTGATTCACGGTCATTTGTGTGCATTTCACAGTCAATTCCCTTCACTTCACGGTCATTTTCATGCATTTCACGGTCAATTCGCTTCACTTCACGGTCATTTTCATGCATTTCACGGTCAATCCCATCGATTCCGTTTTGATTCACGGTCATTTCCATGCATTTCACGGTCAATTCCCTTCACTTCACAGTCATTTTCATGCATTTCACGGTCAATTCGCTTCACTTCACGGTCATTTCCATGCATTTCACGGTCATTCCCGCCTATTCCGTGTTGATTCACGGTCATTTCGATGCATTTCACAGTGAAGTGTAGCGATTGGACCATGAAATGCGCGGAAATGACCATGAAGTGAAAGGGCATGACCGTGAAATGCCCCGAAATGACCGTGAATCAACACGGAATAGTAGGGAATGACCGTGATATGCATGGAAATGACCGTGAAGTGAGGCAATAAGAGCGTGAAATGTGTGGAAATGACTGTGAAGTGAAGGGGCATGATCGTGAAATGCGCCGAAATGACCGTGAATCAACACGGAATAGGCGGGAATGACCGTAATTTTCATGCATATAACGGTCATTCCCGCCTATTCCGTGTTGATTCATGGTCATTTCGACGCATTTCACGGTCATGCCCCTTCACTTCACGGTCATTTCCGCACATTTCACGGTTAATTCGCCTCACTTCACGGTCATTTTCATGCATATCACGGTCATTCCCACCTATTCCGTGTTGATTCACAGTCATTTCGACGCATTTCACGGTGAAGTGTAGCGATTGGACCGTGAAATGCACGGAAATGACCTTGAAGTGAAGGGGCATGACCGTGAAATGAGCCGAAATGACCGTAAATCAACATGGAATACGTGGGAATGACCGTGATATGCATGGAAATGACCGTGAAGTGAGGCAATTGGACCGTGAAATGCGCCAAAATGACCGTGGATCAACACGGAATAGGTGGGAATGACCGTGATTTCCATGCATATTACGGTCATTCCCGCCTATTCCGTGTTGATTCACGGTCATTTCGACGCTTTTCACGGTCATGCCCCTTCACTTCACGGTCATTTCCATACATTTCACGGTCATTCCCGCCTATTCCATGTTGATTCATGGTCATTTCGACGCATTTCACGGTGAAGTATACATCTCGAAAAGCCAAAAAAAAAATGTTTTCCTTGATTTCTCCATATTTTGTTTTCAGGTTTTTCAATCATAAAATTTGCATCTTTTACTTGATCTTCTCCTTTGCATCCATCTTTCCTACCCCCATTCACTTTTTTCTTTTCTTTTGCAAAACCAAAAAGTCCAATTGACATGAGGAGATTGCCAAAATTTTGACAGCTATCTACCCTCCATAATCCAACTCAGTAATAGCCCAAAAATCAGTCCTATTTTAGTCCAAATCTAACCCATATTACAACCCATTAAACCCTAAAATCAGCCACATTCCAGCCCATTAAAACCCCCAAATCAGCCACATTCAAGCCCATTAAAACCCTCAAAATCAGCCACATTCCAGCCCATTAAAACCCCCAAAAAATCAGCCCTATTCCAGCCCATTAAAAGTTAAAACCCCCAAAATTAAGCCCCACTTTAGCACATTAAAACCTCCCAAAAATCAACCCCATTCCAGCCCATTAAAAGCCCCCAAAATCAGCCATATTGCAGCCCATTAAAACCCCTAAAAATCAGCCATATTCCAACATCCATTACAACCTATTAAAAATCCAAAATCTCAAACCATTAACAATTCCAAATAGCCATGTTTCAACCCATTAAAGTCCAGAATCTCAGTTCATCAACAATCTTTTATTCTAAATAAAAAACCGCCCTATAATTTGTCCATTACCTTCCCGTCATCACCCATTGATATGATGTCGACCCGTAGTGGTCACATCTATCAAGGGAAGCTTACCGATCAACGGTGAAACAATTGCATCACTAAGTTACTCGCAAGGTTAACCAGCCTGGAAATCGTTGTTGACCAACTACGAGGAGAACCATATGGAGAACAACCTGATCCCATCGAAGTTCTTGATGGTGACCCAAATCAACAATAAGAGTTCCAACTAGAACCTCCAGTGAATCAAAATGGTACAAGTCATCGGAAGTCCAATTATCACTTCATGCAAGGCATCTTTGCAGAGAGCTCATGACGCCTTGATAGAGATACCAAGGAAAACGATATCATCAAGAAAATACAAGTTGAAGTTCCGACTTCACCATCAGGAACTTTGATAAGATCAAATACCAAGAAAGCCCATTCCTCTTCTTTGCAAGGTTGGTCCATGTGATGGTTTCTTAACCTCTAAGTCAAGGTTCGAGTCACCTTGATGCAAAGGTTTTTGTTGATTGGATTACAACACTTGAAGATTATTTTGCATGGTATGACATAGATGATGTCCAGCAAGTGGCCTTTGTCAATGTGAAGTTTACGGGCCCAACAAGAATCAGGTGGCGAAGCATTGACAACAACAATCTCATCGTGGGTCGTCCTACTATCACCAAGTGGGTTGACGCGGGCTACCCACCAAGTCCAACTTAATGCATGGATTCTATGGCCATTGGAAATTGAGCCTTGGGCCTTAATTCCCCTCTTAGATCCCATGTTGTTAAAAGTGGTATTATATCTTTTTATGGCCTATTATGAGGAATATATGTATGTGGTTACCTTTATTTTTATCTTAAATGTAGGCCTTGGGCCTTCTATCCATATAGTTCATGGTTGATATGCCTTTTTGGGGAATGGTGGTTAAATGTCCCCATTATGGACCCCTCTAGGCCCGGTTGTATTTAAGAGTGATTGGCACATCTTAAACTCTTGCTAGACTCATTTCTATATTACTTAGACCCGTAACTTGTATACTTAATCTTATCGGCTACCCCAGGTAAATGGGCCCCCACTAGAAGTTGGATTTCCTTAAGGATATTGTCTAAGTACCTAGTCTTGCTTTCTTCTTGGATAGGAGAAATGTAATATACATTGTATATCGCCATATAATGTGATTAAATTTATCCTCATGACCCAGGTACATCATTATATACTTGGTTGACACTGTGTGTGTGGTCATATTGTGTCATTAGGCATTGCACGAATAAGCAGGAATGACCGTGAAATGCATGGAAATGACCGTGAAGTGAAGCGAATTGACCATGAAATGCACGAAAATGACCGTGAAGTGAAGGGGCATGACCGTGTAATGCATCGAAATGATAGTGAATCAACACGGAATAGGCAGGAATGACCGTGATATGCATGGAAATCACGGTCATTCCCGCCTATTCCGTGTTGATTCACGGTCATTTCGGCGCATTTCACGGTCATGCCCCTTCACTTCACGGTCATTTCCGCGCATTTCACAGTCCAATCACCTCACTTCACGGTCATTTTCATGCATATCACGGTCATTCCCGCCTATTCCGTGTTGATTCACAGTCATTTCGGCGCATTTCACGGTCATGCCCCTTCACTTCACAGTCATCTCCGTGCATTTCACGGTTCAATCGCTACACTTCACCGTGAAATGCGTCGAAATAACTGTGAATCAACACGGAATAGGTGGGAATGACCGTGATATGCATGGAAATGACCGTGAAGTGAGGCGAATTGACCGTGAAATGCACAGAAATGACCGTGAAGTGAAGGGGCATGACCATGAAATGCGTCAAACTAACCGTGAATCAACACGGAATAGGCGGGAATGACCGTGATATGCATGGAAATCACGGTCATTCCTGCCTATTTCGTGTTGATTCACGGTAATTTCGGCGCATTTCACGGTCATGCATGACCCCTTCACTTCACGGTCATTTCCGTGCATTTCACGGTCCAATCGCCTCACTTCATGGTCATTTCCATGCATATCACGGTCATTCCCGCCTATTCCGTGTTAATTCATGGTCATTTCAGCACATTTCACGGTCATGCCCCTTCACTTCACGGTCATTTCTGCGCATTTCACGGTCCAATCGCTACACTTCACCGTGAAATGCGTCGAAATGACCGCGAATCAACACGGAATTGGTGGGAATGATCGTGAAATGCATGGAAATGACTGTGAAGTGAAGCGAATTGACTGTGAAATGCATGAAAATGACCGTGAAGTGAAGGGAATTGACCGTGAAATGCATGGAAATGACCGTGAATCAAAACGGAATCGCCGGGATTGACCGTGAAATGCATGAAAATGACCGTGAAGTAAATGAAATGAATGAAATTGACCGCGAACTGATTGAAATTGACCGCAAAGTGAATGAAATGGATTTTCAACCATCGACCTGATGGAATCTTGGAAAATAACTAGGTTAGTTGGCTAAAGTAGCTTCTCCTACCCCCAAAATCATATAGGGTAAATCAAGTAACTAATTTTGGTTTAGAAGATATTCTTGTTAAATGAATAAAAAAAGAAAAGAAAAAAAAAAAAAAAGAGAGGAAAAAATTTTATATGCTTATATATACATATTTATATAAATATGTGTTTGAGAAAATTGTAGGTGGAATAAAGTTCTCCATGTAAAAAATAAAATTTTAAAAATTTTTTAAAAAAAATTGCATAGACTGTTATCGTCTATGGCTACGGTTATAATCCGTAGCTATAGGGGTCGCCAGATGGGAGCGCCCCCGCCAGATCAGCATGCCCCCGCCGGATAGGTCAGTGACTGGCACGAGCACCGCTAGTTCGGCACGCCCACCCCGGACAAGTCCCTTTGTCTACGGATTTTGGTAGATATGGATACGGTTATAATCCGTAGCCAAATCTTTGTATCAAATAAAATAAAAATCTGCTTTATTATTATTATTATTTTTACTTCGAATCTTTATTTTTTTTGGTTCCCATCATGAGGTATGTGTTATATCCAAACCGTCCATCTATTTGGCAAACTCGTAACAAGTCCTGAGAAGAAAAATAAGATAGATTTAGCTATCAAGTGGACCACACTGTAAAAGGCAGTGGAGGATTGAACATCTACCGTTGAAACCCTTTTAGGGGTAACGAAAGTTTTAGATCCTAACAAAAGTTGTTTTTCCTCTTCATCCAGGTCTTTGTGACCTTATGAATAGATTGGATGGAAAATAAATGTCATGGTGGGCCCTACAAAAGTTTCAACGGTGAAAATCAAATTTCTGCTACTCTTTGTGGTGTGGTCTAGTTGATATTTGGATATGATTTTATTTTGTTTTTTCAGATAATGCTCCAAAATGATCTCGAAATATGGCTGAACCTGGTGGATATAATAAATACCTAACTGTCGGGCCATGTAACGTTGATCTCTTTTGAACCGTCCGTATAACTCGGAGTTCGAGGAGCGTCAGCGCTCGTCTTCGAGCAGCAGCCGATCGGCTTGGAGGAAAAATGCAGGGGTATCTTCGACCTTTGGGAAGGTGTCCGTACAGCTGGGGTTTATTCTTACAAGGTAAAATGAGGCGGGCTTGGTCTCGTAAATGTACCATAAATAAATGGGTCGTACAGTCGTAAATTTCTCTCTATAAAACCATAAACATGTCTCATCTCAACAAACAAGTCTCCGTTTATTAAAGGTTAGAACCATCCCATCAATCTGATTATAGAATATTGACATATTTACGATAGAGTTCAACAACTTTGATGGTTTGATTTGAGTTATATGTATTTGCGACTCCTGTAGAAATTCAAGAATGCATGTGCAACATCCACTACACCACATGCATTTGGTTGTCGGCTGATGTTTCTCAAATGATCACGAATTTCGTTTCTAAACCAACTCCCACTTGTAACCTACTCATTAAATGTGGAAGGGTCGCGATTCGATGAGGGCCCTCCGATAAGAGTGGAAGACGTGGCTGAAATTCAAGCATACAACAAACGTCAGAGATCCGGGCATTTATTAGGTAGCATACACCGCGAACATATCATGGGTACAATAATGTTCACTTGTAAGAGAAGAAATGGGCAGTTATAAAGAGAAATTCTAACCGTCCAAAATTTCACGTACATGCGTGGCTCGTTTGATGAGCCTAATCTCCTCATATGACATGTTCAAAGTGGGATTGTGTAACGTCCCGAAAATATGGTGCCCGAGTTTGGTGACTTAGGTCCTGTATTCTAAAATGTTAACTGCATAAGTGTCGGGTCCACTGGTGATGACATTGACAATGCCGCAGTTTAGGATGCCTGAGTGATGCTCAAGGTACGCAAAACCCGAGAATCACCTAGTAATGCTGCTAATGAGGAAAATCTCTCACATAGGTACGATTAATATTCATCCCATATATAAATAAATTAGAATAACAGGTTTCAAATTTAGCGAATATCAAACAAAGAACATGATAAGTAAAGCATAAAACAATAGGACAAATATCCCGAGTATATAAATCCAAAAGGGTTCTCACGGGATCTACGCACACAATAAATAATCCAAAGTATGAAATATGGTTTCTTCTATTCTCCGGGTAATGCAGTGTGCCTCCCTCTTCTATATATTTAAGCTCAAGACGGTTTGTCCAGCGTGTGGTATTTGCAAGTTCTCTCATTCTCTATTTCCTCTCTCCCTTTCAAGTCCTCTTTCTCTCATTCTTTTCTCTCCATCCCTTGGCTTCAAGTAGGAGCTTTGTTTGGAGTTTTTGACAGTAAGGTGGTGCCCTCTTAGTTTGAGGAGGTAAGGGTAAAAGGTAGGGTTCATTTATGCTTTTTTTTCCCTCCATTTGTCCCCTTTTCTCTTCATATGTTCTCATCCCTTCTCTCTTTATCCCATAGGTGCTTTTTTGAGATTTTATAGTGTGGTGTCACATTTCAAGTTTGAGGTAGTACATGGAGCGGTCGTTTTTCAAGATTTTTCATTTTCTATTTTGCTCTCTTTTGCTCCCCTTTCTCGCATGTACAAAATGATATCTTCTTTGGATCCTTACTCTTGCTCCGGTGGTAGACTCTCAGGAGTTTCAACACCCGGTCAAGGGTTCAAGTATCCATAGGTGGTGAAATCCCACTACGGCGTGAGTGTGTGCGGGTGTGTGCGCGTGTGTAAAAAAAAATGATATCTTCTTTCATGTCCATGAAGCTATATGTAAGGAGTATTGTTTTCTTTGGAAGCTTTTGTGATATATAAATAATGGATGCAAAGTGATTACTTGGGCCCCAAGTGCATTTGGGTGGGCCCAAGCTTCATTTTGGATCCCATTATCATGCTTTCTTTGCTCTTGTCTCCATCTTCTTTTTCCTTTCTTCTTTTCATTTTCACAAGTGATTGGGTCCATTGAGATGGAATGGTCCACATCAGATTTTTGGCCTTTAAAATTCTCTGTGGTGACCCAAATGTCTTTTGAGAATCTTATGGACAAGAGAAAATGATCCGTGTTTTGCTCTTATGTTCAAACAGGGTTAGGATTTTGTATTAAGCTCGAGTGAGATAGGTGACCCATCCCCTTTTTAGGGATTTTTAGGTTGGCTTGCTCCTTTATGTTTTTGGGTTTAGGTTCCCTTGGGCCAAGATAGCTATGCCCTCTTGCCTTCTTTGATAGGCCTTGAACAACTTTCGTGGCCCATGTCAATGTTAGTCAATGACTTAGTAATGTAAGGCCCAAGTGGACTCACTTTAGGAATATTATTTTCTTTAATGTGAGTTTTTTTCAGGCCTTGAATTAGAAATCTTGATCTCATTTGCACATGATATTGCCGCTCTTGCTTGAAGGTTGATCATAACTTAGTTCATAGGACACCCCTTTATAGGTGTAAGAGATGGGGCATCCTTGATTTGGACTTTCTACTGCTTAGATGGGTTTGCACTTGGCCTTTCTTCAGTAGCTTTGTACATGATTTCTCTTGTATTCTTCTATGAAGGATTGAGCACTTCTACGGTACGGCCTAGACAGTATGGTAAATGAAATGTACCTTTGTGCTCCATATCTTGGTCACTTAATGTATGTTCTTGATATCTTTGGTCTTGAGGAAACTGATTGATGGCATGGATCATGTCTTGGAGATGCTTTAATGGTCTAGATTGTTTAGGTCTACCTTGATCATCCCTTGGGCATTTTTGGGTCTAGCGGGCCTATTTCGAGCCCACATTTTCATGACTGGTCACTTTGAGAAGGTCTTGGATGGTGTTGATCACATTTCATCAAAAGTGGGGGTCCATTTGAAGTATTGATGACAACCAGGGTGCCTCCGGCTGATGTCACCTACCACGAGCCCCAGATCCAATCCAGCGGAAGTATGGTCAGAATGTACAGACCAGCGGCAACCTGGTTGTCGCCGGTCTCCCATCTGTTGAGTTGCTTTGGCTCGTTCTGCTTCAAACAAATCCAACATTCTCCTTTTGTTGGTCTCTGTTGAGTATTAAATATTGCATATTTATTCTTGGTTTTATGAACATTAATTTCTGCACTTCCTTCCTTCTCCACTTGAGTTTCTTGAATCTTAAGGTCTTGAAATCTTCAATCTTGGTCTCCAAAGATCCATTCTTTGCCTTAGTGATTCTTAAGCATCAAATCCATGCTTTTAACATTCTTTTCAATCCAAGTTCTTAAACTCACCTTTCAATCCAAGTTCTGGAAGTATATTTTGGAAAACTGCGCAGAGTGCATCAATTTGAGGCAGTTTCTACATTTTTTCAACTTGGTGCGAAATTTGGAGTTCCACAAATATAAATAGGACTCCTTAGGTTGCTCCAAAGCATCTTTTAGGGTTTCGAAAGGTCTCAAGGAGCATAGCACAAGGGCGGAGCAACCACCAAAGAGTTTTTCTTCTTCCCCAGTTTATTTTTCATGCTTTGTTTAAGAGATTTGGTTTTAATCATGTCTATGGTTAGCTAGATCTCTTAGTTAGGGCTAAGAGGTGAAGCTTGTAGTGTATTTGGATGATTATCTTGCCTTGATTCTTGTTCTTATTGAGCTTCATTGATTTATAGTTTGATATTAAAGGAATATTTTTAGTTTTCTATGATTTATTATGACTCAAATTACAATAGTGGTGTGATAGCTTCGGATATCTTCTTTTCCTGTTTTGAGATTGTGAGATCGGAAAATCTTGTTGTTCACCATCGTCTCTTGGGCATGGTAAGGTAATGGAATCCCTTCCAATCATCACAATTCTTGTCACGCCCTAAAATTGGAAACTGGGCTCACAGAATTCCCGATTGCCGATTCTGGCGCTGACAACCTCCGTAGTGCCCCATTCTCTGCTTCCGGCACCCATACGCCATATTTCGATCATGGGATCCTACAAGGAGGATTTTCAAACGTACATTTTATCTCGTAATATGCATAACCACAAGTTTACCCAAATCACAAAGGCAACATCATCATCACATATCCACTAATATAAACAGTTGAATACAATGCTGAAAGGGAAATATACATATATTGAAAATCAAGCTCTAGAAGACCGTTGCAAGCTCCAAGCTCAATGCTGCTGCAACCTAACGCTACCTGCATGCATCTATCGTGCATAAGCTTATAGAAAGCTTAGAGGGTAGTGTAAGTGTGTGCACAAGATAAGTCAAATATGCAATATCAGAGCTATGCGGAAACATAGTAAACCAAATATCATATACTGAGGATGCAATGCAATATGTGGTGAGAATGAAATGACCAAGCTGGAGTGTGAAGTCAGGATGACAATATGTAGTATCGCAGGCTGCGGGGTCCATCATAAGGGACTTCTATCCAAACCAGTTTCATACCTAAATTTGAATAGATAGACTCAATGTGGTAAACTCCTGATCTCAAGTTGGTCGTGCACCTCAACCGAAATCCTGGCTATTGCAAAGGTACACATAACAATTAGTTGCGCACCACCAACCCGAGTGGATAATGAATGAATGAATGAATGAGTATAATGTTGAGTATGCAACTCCTGCTCAATAAGTCAACATATCAGTACCGTACATCTTTGGGATCATCACCGGGGTCTAGTACACTCTACACGAGATCGCCGCCCACTGGACGCGCAACCATGCAAGTGGAAGAGACCCTCACTATATGTTTGGCAAGTAGTCAGCCAATATCTACCTGACACGTCGATAGCGGACCCATTTACGAGCTAGTCAAACTCAGCCTAACTATGCCCCTACCCTCAGGCGGGTAAGGCCACACTCCCTTCCAACCAACCACGACACAGTGGGAGACGCGACCTACTAGTATTCGACAGTCGGGCGCTCATGTATCCACTCGGTCTAGACGTTGGAGCGTCTCCTGGCCACGGAGGTTTAGGGACTTTTACCCAGGGACATTTATGGCACCCCTTGTAGAAAAGGATTTTCGGCGTCCCATCTAGCCATCCACGATATACCTGTGGAGGCCACGACCCTGATGTCACTAGGGCGTAGAGTAGTCATATCACAAAATCCAAGATGCATGACTCACACAGTCCAATAATACATCAATCCTGCGCATACCATGCACTCATGTAGGACGACTCCGCCTATCAGGGAATCGCACTGATTATCAGCATCGATAATCAGCCTCGATAATCGGCACCAATAATTAGCATCGATAATCGGCATCGATGAGAATGGGCCTAACAAGGCCTAAGGGAAGGTCACAATGTGGACATTCAACCATCATTGCCCATCAATGTGGACATTTAACATTGCTCCCAAGGAGTGGCCCACATAGAGCCAAACATATAGTGGGCCCATGGCCTAATATACATCACCATGAGCCTCACTCATAGGCCACATATGCATCGTAATGGGCCTCGCCAAATGGGCCATAAATATACCACAATGGGCCTCACCAAATGGGTCACAAATACACCATAATGAGCCTCGCCAAATGGGCCACAAATACACCATAATGGGCCTCGCCAAATGGGCCTCATACTCGGGCCTCCTATACATCGCATTGGGCCTCATACTCGGGCCTCAAATACATCACCATGAGCCTCATCACTTGGGCCGCATGTACATCTCATCGGACCTCAAACTGGGCCTCATATACAACAGGTGGGCCTCACACACATCAGTGGGCCTCGCATATACATAGTGGGCCTCCTATACAACAGTGGGCCTCTCACACAGACCTAATATACATCACAATGGCCACTCACACGGGCCTAATATATATCATAATGGGCCATATTACATGGGCCTTACACATCGCAATGGACCGTATCTCATGGGCCTAATACACATTACGATGGTCCTCACTCATAGCCACATATGCATCACACTGGGCCTCACTCATGGGCCCCATATACATCATAACGGGCCTTTTCACATGGGCCATATATACCTTACGTCGGGCCTCATCATATGGGCTTCATACAAAGGGCCTAATACACATCACGATGGGCCACATATACATCACAATGGGCCTCATACCTAAGCCTCAAATACATCTTAATGGGCCTCATCCAATGGGCCTTAAATACATCATATTGGACCTCACATAAGGGCCTCACATACATCAAATTGGGCCTCAAACAAGGGCCACATATATATCAAGGTAGGCCCCATGATCTAGACGGTTTGGACATAACACATACATTGCATGGGTCCCACCCTCCATATCTGGATGGTAAACAGCATGGATGAACACATGCATCATGATAGGGCCCAACGTCTAGATCATGGTGAAACACGTCCAAAAAAACATATGGATGGACGGCTTAGCTGAATAACACATACGTCAAGGTGCGTATACACCGCAAGGATGAAACACATACGTTACAGGGGGTCCCACCGTCCTGGACAGATGGACGGTGTGCATAAAACACATACATCATGCAGGTCCCACAGCACTATCCCAATCCATGGACGGTACAAATGCAGAATATATACATCAAGGTGGGCCCCACCCCACACGTGTAACACGTGTGGGTGGGCCCCACGGCCTGCCCAATGGATGGACCAGTGGAGGATCACATATATCACATTGGAGGCCCACACCACCCGTCCAAACTGACAGGTGAGGATATAAAATGCATTAAGGTGGGGTACACAGGGCTGTGACATCAACATTCAGCTATATAGATGTGTGCGGTACACTAGCCAATCCGTTTTACAACGGGTGGGTCCCACGTGGGGCCCACCATAATATAATATTATTTTATTATTAATATTATTATTATTAGGTTTATTTACTGCCCTGGCCCTGGACGTCCGTTTGACAGACAACTAGGATACAAAACACATAACAAGGTGGGCTCCACCGTGATGGATGGCATGGATATAACGCACGCATCAGGTGGGACCACACCTGTAGAGCTTCGGATCTAGCTGATATTTGTGTTTTCTCTCCCTTTCAGACTTGGTAACAGGCTGGACGGTGCAAATCCAACACATTCATCTGGTGGGCCACGCATTAAGAGAGAGAGAGAGAGAGAGAGAGAGAGACAGAGAAATTGTGATGGAGGGGAGGGACCCCGCTACTATGGGCCTTCCCTTTCTTATAATGCATACATCAAGATGGGTCCCAAATCATGTGAGCGCTAAATAAATAAATAAATAATGATATCTAATGCTATGAACACCCACCGATTTCACTCATTCTTGGCTCCTTGGATTGCTAAGCTCCTAATCTTTCTCTTTGATGGTGGAAGATGGAGATTGAAGGATGGAGATGGGAGATCTTGGGGTAAGGAGTGGGCCACACATGGCTCTTTGGGATAGCTTAGACGTTTCTCCTCTCCTTGGGTTGCTTGGGAGTGAAGAGAGAAATGAGAGAAAGAGAGAGTGATGGATGAGAGAGAGGGATGGGTGTGATAGGTGAGTGATGGTGTGAGTGATGGGTGTACTTGAGAGGTAAAGTTGTGTTGACTTTTGGGTGAGAGAGATATGGGTGTTGTACTTGATTAATTGATGGGATTGGTTTAACATTTGGTAGAAATTCTCTGGCGCGGCATTTTCCTCGAAATAAATGCGGGCCTACATTTCCTGGCCTGGGTATCGCATCGGCGTATGAGATGAGGCGTTGGAACTGCGATGACGGCGCGGTCGCTAGGGTACATGTCTCGGGTCGAGCCGACTTAGATTTACGGGATACAACTTAGGGTTGCGCGCAAATGCCGATTACAAGTTACGGGTCGCCGGAATTCGACGGGAAGATCGCGAGATTCTACGTAACAGTACAAACTAGGAAACGGGCCTAACAATTCTCCTCCATTGAGAATTAGGTCAATGAAAGGTTTAGATTTGATTAAAAAAAATTTTCTTCCAATTAGATAGGATAGAACTCCAATTCCAATTGTGTTCCTTGAATCAAGTGAGGTAGCATCTTGATAGCTACAAGTGGATCCTTGGCACCCTATTTCTCACCTTTAAATTCATAAGTTTTAATCAACATTATTCACCATTGTTCTCAATTATTCAGATTTCAATTTAGATCTTTTTCTACTTCTACTTCTAGTTCTAGTTATTTTCAGAATACGTACAAGTTTAGTCCCTGTGGATTCGACATCGATCTTACCGAGTTATTACTACATCACGATCCTACACTTGGGTTGTGAACATCAAGCTGATATTATTTTCTTTCATTCAAGTTTATGTGACCTTGTCAATTAGGTTGGATAGTAAATAAACATTACATCAACATTACAGTTGGCCCTAGGAAGTTTTTAATGTTTTGGCATTCTATCACCATTGTTTCCTCTAGCATGGTCCACCTGGGATGGGTATCTTCTTCATTTTTTGGCTCATGCCCTAAAATGATTTGGTAAAATAGATGGACAATGTGGATATAGAATACATGCATCAAATTAAGCCCCACAATAAGGGTCACACCTAATCCACTCCCTCCCACTTTTAATCATGCATTGTGTTACTGGAATTCAATTAAACAAAAGACCACACGTGTTATCGAGGGCTTGTATTTAGATTTTGTGTGAGATTAAGATGTGTAGGTGTGTCAGAGTTGTACTCAACTCAATATTTGATTGAACATTGGTTCCCCCAGTGTAAGGCCCGTATCCTAGTCCATACCGTTCCGTAGACTCCCGCAATCCTCCTTGTTGAATTCTGACAACCCACGACCTGTAATCAGCATTTGCGCGTGACCCTGAGTCACATCCCATAGATCTGAGTCGGCACGACTCGAAACTTGTACCATTGCGACCGCACCGTCGCCGCGGTTCCAACACCGTGTCTTACGTACCGATGTGATACCCATGCCAGGAGATGTGGGCCCGCGTTTATTTTGAGAAAAATGCTGCACATTTGCAAAACCCAAGAGAATCTCTACCAAACATCAAATCAATCAAGCAATGTACAAGTAAAGTACACATCCATCACTCACCCATCTCTCTCTCAACCAAAGTCAACTCTCAAGTCAAGTACAACTATCACACCCATCCCTCTCTCCTTACATCATTCTCTCTCTCTCCTTTCTCTCATCACTCCCAAGTAAATAAGAGAGCAACCATCCAAGGTCTTCCAACGACAGAAAGAAGCTAGGTGTGGCGCACTTCCTACCCCTTTAATCTCCCATCTCCACCTTTCAATCCTCATCTTCCACCATCAAAGGGAAAACATAGGAACTAAGGAGTCCAAGGAGCCTAGAAGAAGCAGAATCAGTCGGTGATCTAGAATTTCCATCATGGATTTGTATGATTGAGGGCCCACTTGTGGTGGGACCCATTTGATGTATGCATTGTATCATGTATAGGGAGGGCTCATAGTGGCGGAGTCCCTCCCCTCCACACATTCTCTCTCTCTCTCTATCTCTTTTTCTTTGTTGATGGCCCACCTTGATTTGGAGTGAGGCGGCCCACCCTTCTGTGGACCCCACCGAAATGTATCTGCCATCCACGTCATCTGTACAATGATCAAGGGACCCATCGTGTTGTTGGACAGGCCGTCCAGCGCCCTCCCTGCTGACAGCTCTGGATAGGACCGTTTGAAGGGGAAAACCCTCCCCCAATAGCAGCTGCCTTGTGTATTGTGTCCCACCTTGCTTTGTGTATTGTGTCCACTGTCAGCACGTGTGACAGTGGGACCCACCAGACGTGTGGTATCCTCACCATCCAGCAAGGACGGTGGGATCCACCATGATGTAAGTGTTTCTACACGATGTTCGTCCATGGGATGGCCCACCACATGCGGCCCACCTCGTACGATTATGTGTTGTCCACACATGGACGGTGGGACCCTGACTAAATGTATGGTTTTGATCCACACCGTTCAGTCCAATGTGGACAGTGGGCCCCATCATAATGCATGCGTTGTATTTCGCGTCATCTGTCTAGCTGGGGCCCACACATGATGCTTGTGTCTTATATCCACATGGACCATACACATGGACCCCAAAGCGTGGCCCACCTAGAGGACCAGCCATCCAGACCATCCAAACATAGAGCATCCAGCAGCAGTTGCTGTTGGACTGTTTGAAGGGGAGAACGGTGGGTCCCACACGTATGGACCCACCTTTAATGTATGTATTTCGTCCATACCATCCATCTATACGGCAGCTCATGGGGCCCACCCACACGTGCTGCACGCGTGGGATGGGACCCACCTTGATGTGTTTATTCTATATTCGCACCATCCATTTGCCCAGGATGGTGGGACCACTGTAACGTATGTGTTTTATTCATACCATCCAACCATTTTGGACGTGGGACCCACCCACACGTGTGACACGTGTGGGCAGGTGGGTCCCACTTGTGATATATGTTGTATCCACCCTGTCCGTCCGGACCATGGGTCCCATGTGAGGTAATCCAGCCGTCCATCACGTGGGTTGCACCGTGATGTATGAGTTTTATCAAGACTGTCCATCTATGTGGGCCCAACAGCTATATAGTTGTTGTATGATGTCAGCACGTTATTTGGATCACGAGGTATGTGTCCATGTCGTCCAAGTCCCTAGACGTAGGGCCTGCCTTGATGACGCGGGTCATCCGGACCGTCCATATCGTAGGGCCTGCAGTGATGTACATGTTTGATCCACGTCCAGTCCACTGGACATGGGGCCCTATTAATGTAGGTGTTGTATTCCTCACCGTCCATCTAAAGGTAGATTCAAATCTCAGGTGGAGCACGCCAGCACCTGGACGTGGACCCTACCAGATGTAAGTGTTTCATCCACATCCAGTCCCTGGACGTGGACCCCTCATGCTGTATGTGTTTCATCTACACCGTCCACGTAGGGACGGTGGCGCCCTGATATATGTATTCTATCTAAACCGTCCATCTCTCGGTCCCACGCAGCTGCTTAGCTGTTGCATTGACGTTAGCATGTTCCGAGGGTCTAATCGTAGGGTACGTGTTATATCCCAACCGTCCACCCTACCTTGATGATGTGTTGTATACCACACCTTCCATCTGTGTGTGGTCCACCTCGATATATGTATTTTATATATACGATGTCCGTCCATGGCCCACCATGATATATGTGTTAAATCCACACCGTGCATCCATGAGGCCATATGATGTATATCCACACCGTCCACATGGGATGTGGGCTCCACGTGACATATATGTTTGATCCAAACGGCCCAATCTGATGCGTATAAGGCCCATTTGGCAAGGCCCGATGTGATGTATGAGAGGCCCATGGAGTGTGGCCCATTGTGATGTATTCAAGGACCATGAGTGAGGCCCAATGCGATGTAAGTAAGGCCCTTGTGTGAGGCTCAAAGCGATGTATATGAGGAGCAATGTGACGTGTGATTCCACCATGATGTATGTAATGATGTTTATGATAAGCCATGCCTTGGGAGCAATGATGGTTTGATGTCCACATTGTAAGAGCAATGATGCTTAAATGTCCACATTGTGACCTTCCCTTAGGCCTCGTTAGGCCCATTCTTGATATGAGTAGGTCGATTAAGCCCATCCTTGATATGAGGAGAGTACATCATCATCATATAACATGCTTAGTATAACTCCACAATCCATGCCCATGCGCATCATATGTATGCTTGATATGAGGAGTGTTTGATCATAGCACATGCCATTAGGCAGATTATTATGGGACTCCTTGAGAGACGGAGTTGCCCCACATGATCGGGCGGCACGCGCAGGTTTTATGCATGACTGGATGGTATGATTCATACATCTCGCATTTGTGTGACATGATCACTTGGCGCCCTAGAGATATCAGGGCAGTGGCCTCCACAAGTTCATCGTGGATGGCCAGATGAGATACCAGAAATATTTGGTTCTAACACTGTGGGCACATAGGATGTCCTTGGGTGAGAGACCCAGAATCCTCTTGATACCGGAGTATACTCCAACGTCTAGACCGAGTGGATACATGAGCGCCTGAGTGCCGAATACTAGTAGGCGGCGTCTCCCACTATGTCATGGTCGGTTGGGAGGGGCATGGCCTTATCCGCCTGAGTGAGGGGGCTGTAAGTTAGGCTGAGTATGACTAGATCGTAAATGGGTCCGCTATCGATTAGCCGAGTAGGTATTAACAGACTATCGGCTAGGCGGATAGTGAGGTCTTTTCCACTCACTGGTTGTGCAGCTAGGGAGGCGGCAACCATTGTGGAGTGTACTAGACCCCAATGATATCCCAAAGATGATCTATACTGATATGTGGACTTACTGAGTAGGAGTTGCGTACTTAGCATTTGACTCATTCATTCATTCATTCACTATCCACTCAGGCTGGTGGTGCGCAATTAAGTCATCGTGTGTACCTTCGCAGTGGTCAGGATTTCAGTTGGGGTGCGCGACCAACCTGAGATTAGGAGTTTACCACATTAAGTCTGGCTATCTAAATTTAGGTATGAGACTGGTTTGGATAGAAGTCCCCTGTGATGGACCCCATAGCCTGCGATACTATGTACTATTATCCCGACTTCATACTCCAACTTGGTCATTTCATTCGTACCACATATTGCATTGCATCCTCAGCACATAGCATTTAATTTACTATGCTTCTGTATTGCATAACCTAAATAAGGTTGATGGTATTATGGACTTGCCAGGATCTGCATATTGCATTACATTCGCAGCATATGATATATTTGGCTTACTATGTTTCCGCATTACATTGCTTCCTCAGTATATGATATTAGTTTATTATGTTTTTGGACTTACCGGAATGTTTCCGCATTGATCTGATATTTCATTCTTAGGTACTTACCTTACGCACACACTTACGCCACCCTCTAAGCTTTTTATAAGTTTATGCACGATAGATGCATGCAGGTGGAGTTAGGTCGCAGCAGCGTTAAGGTTGGAGCGTGCAGCTGTCTTCTGGAGCATTGATTATTGATATATGTATTTTCCTTTCAGCATTGTATTCAACTGTTTATATTAGTGGATATGTGATGATGATGATGTTTTGTGACTTGGTTATGCTTGTAGTGATGCTCCATTAAAAAAAAATCATATTGAAAATCCTCCTTGTAGGATCCCAGGATCAAAATCTGGCATATGGGTGCCGGGAGCCGAGAATGGGGCACTACGGAGGCTGTCGGCGTCGGATTCGGCAATCGAGAATTCTGTGAGCCCTGTTTCCGAGTTTGGGGCGCGACACCCAGCGTTGAGTCAGACTTATTTGAGTTAACGTAAGATCCAACTGTGAGACCCGACCCGAGTCCGCATGTGTGCATGTGCATGTGCATGTGTGAGTATGCATATCGTTCATTTTGGTCCTGCGGTCCTACCGGTCAAATTTCAGTGACCCGCGACCCTCAGGTAGTGTTTGCGGTCATCCTTGAGTTCGGTCACGTAGACCCGAGACCTATGTCATTGCGACCGCATCGTTGTCGCGGTTCCAACAACGCGTCTTGTGCGTAAATTTGACGTGTCTATCAAAAGTTGTAGGCCGCGTATTATGTGAGCCATTGATCATGATGTGGGACCCACCTAGTGCTTATGCACGTTTTCCTAGGTGACACTCACCCTAGAATCCCATCATTACCTAGCCTAACCTACAAGCTACCCTACACCTTTTATAGCTAGTATGATGGATTTGCCTAACCTAGGCAATGATTGCTCTCTTTTTTAGAAAAACTATGATGCATTTATCTATCCTAAGCCCCTCTTTTCTAGCAAATTTCAGATTTTCTTCCCTTCTCTAGGAGAAATTCAAGATTTTCTCTTGTTTCTAGCAACTCATCATACCACTCTTACTTCTCCCTTACCCCTTCCCATTTTCCCTCATTTCTCGCTCATCTCCATCTCTCTTCCTTCATTTCCCTCCTCTAGTAAACCATGAGAACCCATTCCTCCAGTCCCTTCCAAGCTAGATCTCTCCCAATCTAACCCTCAAAAACCCATCCCAACCATTAAAACTTCACCATTGGAGCTATAGAACCCAAGTGTAGAAGGAGGATAAGCTTTGAGGTGGGTGCTCTTAAATTCTCATTCATCTTCCTTAGGAACTTGTGGGACCCATCAAGTGATGATGGAGGTCCCCCATGTTTCCATGATTGAGGCCAATGTCCCATTTCTTTGCATGCATGTTCCATGGATGGGGCCATTCTCCATGGACCCCATCATGGCATTTTCCCTTGATGCATGTCATTTTCCTCTCTTGTGGCTGAATTATTTTTACTTTCCATTATTTTATTCTTGATTCCCTGATGTGTGTGGCCCACTTAGTGGCCCCGGAATATCTAGACTGTCCAAGCAAAGTGGACGCCCATGGCTGTCCATTCCTTGGACATTGGCACTCTATTTGCTCCATTTTGGGCACATGCAATGGGTTTCATGGAGGGGGTATGGCCTGGATGTTTGTGGGGTCTACTGAGGTGGACCACAGCATAAATTTTGTGGGGTATTTCCCCCTTTATTCAGTAGCTATGATCAGTTGTTTTCAGACAGACCTTGCTGTCCAGAAAAATTCTAGACTATTTTTGGATTGTTTTTGGCATAGTTTATGGACTGATTTGGAGGATGTTTTACCTCCACTATTTGATTATTTCTGGAGGTGTGGACCCCACTTAGAAGTATGACAAATTTCACCCTCATCCGTCCCAGTATGATCACCCAAAAGGGTGGGCCAAGGAGGTTGGACGGTCCAGATTTTCTGGACTGTCCAACCACTCTGCTTGCTGGAAAAACTTAAATGTCAGCTGGTTTTTGAAATGGTGGACCACCTTTGTGGACCCCACCTTGTTGTATACTTGTGTAGGGATGTTGGTCCTACATTTTCTTAAATTTTGGCAGACCTGAGCCCACTCTAATGGGGTGCACAAATCAGGGGCAGCAACATTGTTTCAGCAGCAGAATTTTTTTGAAATACCTTACTGTCCATAAATTGTAGGAGTTAAATAAAATACTTTTACTATCCCAAAAATTCTAAAATTTTACAGAGAGGTGTCCCACCCATGTTAGGACCTAACTACAAAATTTTAGGGCCAATGGACCCCACTTGGGCATCCAAAAGGGTGGGCCAATATAGTGGGCTGCCAGAAATTTCTGCTATGCAGTACAGTAGCATAGTTCCATAAAAATAAATTTTAAAAAAATATTTTCTCAGAAGGTGGGCCATATTTCTGGGTCCCACCTTATTTTGGGATTGATTAGGGACCTTGGGTCCAAATTTCAGGAATTTTGGAGGCCCAGAACCCACTCATTTGATGGCCCAAATTCAGGACAGTTATATTCCAACAATATTTCACCCCAGATAGATTGTATTCTTTAAATTAATTAAAATACTTTTGAGTATCCAAAAATTTTAAAAATTTACAGGGAGGTGTTCCACTCATGGTGGGATCTACCTACCAAATTTCAGGTCTAATGGACCCCTTTGTACACCGTGGCAAGGCTCGGACTGGCCCACCACGTTGGGACGTCCAGGTCAGTCCGATTTTTTGGACAGACCGTTTTATTTAAATTAATTAAAATATTTCTAGCTGTCTAAAATTTCTAAAATTTTGTGGTGTTGTAGACCACCTATGGAAGGACCACCCTGCAAATGTTTAGGGTCATCGGGCTCCTGTACCGATCGTGGTGTGGCCTGCAATTTGGATCAGTTTTGGGTCAAATATCCAGGCCCGTAGGACAACCCACCATGGGATGCCCCTACCTTGGGCTGCTGGGCCTGCATTCTAACGGCATGGTCCACTTGAAGTAAGTGTTATATATCCCCCTTCTTATCTGGTGGGACCCACTGTGATATGTGTGGATCACCATGGGTCAGTAACCCATTTAAATTAAATAAATTTCTAGACTCCAGCAGGCCTAGGAAGTGGGTGGGCTGAAATTCCAGCAAGGGGCCCAAATTTGTGCATAGTTGATCTTTTGGAGCCGTGACGGCCCACCAGATTTAAGGGTGTGTTACACACACTCTTTCCCTCCTTCCTTAGACATTTTGGGCTTAATTAGTGCCCCTTGAGGCCCACCTTTGTGATGGTTTGTGGGCTAGCCTTAACCAGAATTTTTGATAGCTTTATAGGCCCAATGGGCTGGAAACCTATCACTTGAGCCCAAGATTGTGCAAGGGCTGACCTTATTGATTCATGGGCCCAATGGGCCATCTACAAGCTGATCATGTGCATTTATTAGCCTTGATGCCCTCATAAAATGCTTAATTGTGGGCTGACTTACAAGGCCCACATAAATGTATATTATGGAGGGCCTTGCTAAATCTTTGGGCTGGTGTGGCAAGGCCCACACTGTCAGTATAGGCCTTGCCCATGTGTATTCTTGGGCTTACGGGCTGCCTTCAAGTCCACCATAATGTATGAATTGGATGGCTTTTGTTTGGGCCATTTCTTTTGGGCCCATTATATGATATATTATATGCATGTTTGTGTTAGCAAGTAGGCCTTGTGGACTTAGTTCTTTTGGATAGGCCCAGTGATCTTGGGCCTATACTCTCCTATCTATTGTGATGGGCTTAGGGGCAATAATACACAAGAGGTTGGGCCCTTAGTTGCCCACTAAACTGACCTTGTACTTGGGCCAAAAGTGAGGCCCAACTCACTTGTGTTAAATGTGAAACTTGCCCATATAAATAAATTACTGGGCTGCCCATGAAGCCCACCACAATCTATGGATTTATGACCTTTATGGTTGGGCCCAAACCTTGCTTGAGGGCCCACCATGCTACCTAAGTATTGGGCTTAGTGTATGGCCTACTAGGCCATGGATTGCTTAGGCCTTGGGCCTTATTTCATGCTCGAGTAGTGGCGGGCTACCTCTTGGGAATCAGTTGAGGTTGGATGTCCTCCTGGGTGGTCCTAAGGTAGGCCCATGGGTTCTTCTATGGATGGTTAAAGGCCCACCATTGACCCTAGGCCATTTGTTTAAGGCTCATTGTGTATATATGTGGAACCTACCTTAACACATGTTTGGTCCAGGCTGTCCAAGCCTTGGATCGCCCGATCATGGAGGCACCCTCTGCCTTGGGTTGCTGCTGGATTCACAATCCAGTAACAGGCCCACTTGATATTTTCTTGATGTATACACACCCTCCATCTGGTGAGGCGCCCTGTGAATATTGTTGGCCTTCATGAGATCATTCCCACTTATTTGACTAATTTTTGGGCTTTAGCAAGCCCAGGAAGCTGAGTGGGCCGAACGTTTATCAAGGGGCCTCAAATGTACATTGTTATGGTTAAAACTTTATTGGACATGGAACCCACCATATTGAGAACTTGTGTACGTGTTGCATGCTTGTGTTTTCTTATAATCTTTGGGCTTAATCAGTGCATTCTTTTGGGTCACCTTTAATGATCACACGAGGACCCCATCTTAGATCAGATTTTTGGGATATTCCATGGGCCCAGAGTAGGTTGGGACGTCCTAGCATGGCCCAAGCATATATTAGGCCAGCTTCCACCATTTTGATGGACTTATGGACTAAGATAAGGATAGTATTGGGCCCTTAGTTGCCCACTTAAATTGTTAGTTATTGGGCTGATGTAGTTAGGCTCATTTCATCATCCAAACTTAAACTTATTTTTGGGCCGTATATTGTGTACACAGGCTGCCCACCAAGTCTGATTTAATGCATGGATTCTATGGCCATTGGAAATTGAGCCTTGGGCCTTAATTTTCCTCTTGGGGTCCATGTTGCTAAAAGTGGTATTATATCTTCTTATGGCCTATTATGAGGAATATATGTATGTGGTTACCTTTATTTTTATCTTAAATGTAGGCCTTGGGCCTTCTATCCATATAGTTCATGGTTAATATGCCTTTATGGGGAGTGGTGGTTAAGTGTCCCCATTGTGGATCCCTCTAAGTCCAGTTGTATTTAAGAGTGATTGGATACTCATCTTAGACTCTTGATAGGCTCATTCTATATTACTTAGACCCGTAGCTTGTATACTCAGTCTTATGGGTTACCCCAGGTAAATGGGCCCCCACTAGAAGTTGGGTTCCTTAAGGATATTGTCTAAGTACCTAGTCTTGGTTCCTTCTTGGATAGAAAGAATGCAATATACATTGTATATTGCCATATAGTGTGATTAAATTCATCCTCATGACCCATGTACATCATTGTATGCTTGGTTGACACTGAACCACTGTATGTATGGTCATATTGTGTCATTGGGCATTGCATGTTACCTTCTCCAAGGGACGTAGTATTCCCTCTTGAGCACGTTGGATGCTTGGAATTGATGCATGGTTGATTGTGAGTCATGCATCTGGCATTGCATAACGTATGAGCATTATTACCCTTGCTTCATTAGGGCTGTAGCGTCCACAGATACATCGTGGATAGCCATGTTTGGACACCAGAAATGTTACTTGAGCATATCAGGTGCATAGGATGCCCATGGGTGAAATTTCTAAAACTTCCATGGTACCAAGGATCTGCTCCAACGCCGTGACCGAGTGGAATATATGAGTGCACGAGGGCCATACACCGTTAGGCCGCGACTCCCACTGTCGTGTAGTCGGTTGGATAGGGGTGTGGCCTTACTCACCTAATGTAAGGGGGCATTGCTAGGGTGAGTCTGACCAGCTCATGAATGGGTCCGCTACCTTCAAGCCTTGTAGGTGATTGGTTTTCCGCAGGCAAGGTAGTGAGGTCTCTTACGCTCATTTGACTATGCGGGTTCTGTAGAGCGGCAGTCATCCAGCAGTGTAATGGACCCCGGTGATTTCCTTATGATGAAAATATACTTGATATGTAGATTGGATATGAGCATTGGCATTACTTCGCATTGCATTTACATCAGCTGTATAAGCCTCATATTGCATCGCCTTAGCATGGCGCCCAGTACTCATTGCATTACAGTACTCATTGCATTATATAGCCTTGGTATGGCTTCCTACATTATCGTACTGCCTTGGTATAGTTTCTTACATTCATGATAGCCTTGGTAAGGCTAGTGGTATTGGTATTGATCATGACTCTCTTCTGCATTCTCTATCTTCTTCTGAGCACTATTATCACACACTTACACCACCCTCTAAGCTTCTATAAGCTTATGCACGATTGATGCGTGCAGGAGATCCTAGGCAGGCGTCGTAGCAGCAGAGCGTGAAGTAGAGTTGAGCTTGAGGACTCTAATATTGCTGACTCTTTTCTCTCTTTTCCCATTATCTTATGTATGTCCTTTCGGACCTGATATAAGCTTGTAAAAGTTCAAATTCTTAGTGGATTTTATGATGTGTATCCTTTGTTACTTCTAGATGTACTTGTTGTGATCTTGGGTATATTCATATTGGTAATGATTATACTGTTATGAAAATCCTCCTTGTAGGATCCCAGGATCGGAACCTGCCTCAGGAGCAGAGAATGGGGTACTACGGAGGCTGTTGCGGCCAAAATCGGCCATCGGGTTCCTTGTGAGTCCGGTTACCGAGTCTGGGGTGTGACACTAACTATCCTCTAAACTACCAGTTGTGATCAACAATCAGACAATTTGGGAAAGGGTGGGGGTTAGTCCTTCTTAATGGATTCTTTTTACCTTACGACTTCAAGACTTTTCTTTCACTAATAGTTGCAATAAATTTCTTAAAGAATGAAGATGAATAAATAAATAAATAAGAGTGAACAATGTCAATTTTATTAAGAATTGAATATATGGTTCATTACAATCGACATACCATCAAAATAACCTAGAGAAAGAAATAAATGAGAGATAATTACCTAATTTGTCTGTAGTAACAGATGATCGAGGTGAATGGTCAACAGGATGTGACCAGAAAAGTGTGATCGCCTACATAAGAACTTTGTTGATATAAATCTAGCAACTTGAGGTTGTTGACATTTAACCTAATCCTATGGTACTGTAGCAGTGGACGCTGGACAATACCGATTTATGTTAAGACTAGGCTATGCTATGTTAGGATAACCGAAAAGATAAAGGTAATGTAAAGAAGTTAGATTTGTGTTTGGTGTGGGGCCTTGAGCTCTTCTTCGTATACTCCTTGTATAGGTTGTTAAGGCGGATAAACTCTCACTGGGTTTCTTTGCTCACCTTGGATCCTTCGTAATTTTGTCGGCATGTATTCCAAATAGGAAGGTCTTCGGATAGATCCAAAACTTTCAACTTTTCGGATCTTCTTCTTATAGTTGATCCCCTTTAAGAAACAAATGCATTTAGATGTGGGATTAATCAGGGGAACCTCTACCACTGATTCGGACCTCAAATCGATCATGGTCATGCATCTTGATGATGCAATCAAACCACCTCTTACGTTTATCTTGAACTCTCTCTCCCTTCTAATTGGATTCTTGGAGGGTTGATGGTGTGGATCCACCTGATCCTTATTTATTATCGAACGGGTTAGACCAAATTTTCCATCTAGCTCTCTCGGTCTCTTAATTCATATGGGTCCTTACTCTCGCCCCAGTAGTAGACTCACAAGAGTTTCAACATCAAGGGCTCGAGTACCCATAGGTGGTGAAATCCACTGCGGCGTGAGTGTGGGGGTGTGTGCATGTGAAGGAAAAAAAATGATTATTGTACTGATGGGGACTCAATCTGTCTAATGTTCATTCTCTCCTTAAGTAGGTCTGATTCACAACCGAATTTCGTTGGATATTAGTCCAATCTTCAAATATTCAGGATTCTCATAGCCTTTGCAAATTCTCTCAATATTTTTTGGAAAAATCTCACATTTAAGAAGGATTATGAGAGGCAGCCTTACCGAATATATTATAACTAAATCCATATTAGAATTTGTCCTCTCCATGAGTTATTATAGAAGTGTCGGGCACGCTATCTCATTGATTGGAACACTATTGTAGTCATGTGGCATGAGATGGTTTGCTCTCCTAAAATCACGCCTAAGGGTACGTGCCAATCCATAAGAACATATTTTCAAATGCCAGTATAAAATTTTTAGTAGTACCAAACTTATGGTGTAAAGACGTGGTGGTTTGCCATTGGTTGACATCACGACCCAGATGAAGAGTGTAAACACATTGAATGCGGAATACATCACTCCGCCTATGACTGTGGCATGGACAATACGTAGTAACGACCCTGAGGAGACAAAGCTACTGAGACCACACATGATTGCCGTGCTCTACAGGCAAGGAGAGACTGTACTACTGACCTGGTGCTCTGCACGTGGGCTGCAGGAGCGGAGGTTTGGATGGATACATGTAGGATGATCCGTGCCACGCATCCTGCTGACTCCAACCGTCTAATAAATAGACCTCTTCTCACTGAATGCAACCCATTGCTGACTTTTGACTCTGTCTGTTTGTGTGCCACCAATTCAAGGGGTAGGATTCTCCAACATGTGTGATATTTGGAATATGTCATCGCTTGGCCTATCAAATGAACGGTCTTGATCTGGTCCATGTAGGCTACATGAGGGGTGAGACACGATGGAGGCAGTGGACCGGGTACCCTCTTGTGCGTTCTCCTGTAAGTAGTTAGAGCTGGGCACCGGACGACTCGACTCACCGGACGACTCGACCAGTCCGACTCGTTCAAACCCGACACAACTCAAACCGAATGGGTGAGTCGGTTCGAACCGAGTAGGCTTCACCTGATCCAAACTCAAACTGAGTCGAGTTCGAGTTACCCAATAACTCAACCTGAAACTCAATTTGATCATACCTGACTCGATGCGAAACAGACTCGACCCGGATTCAAGTATATATATAATTAAAAAAAATAAATCTAATTTCTGAGTATCTCTAATACTACATGCCGACTCCGAACCCCTCATCCTCCTCAACCACCCACCACCATCACCACTCTCTCTCTCTCTCTCTCTCTCTCTCTCTCTCTCTCTCTCTCTCTCTCTCTCTCTCTCTCTCTCTCTCTCTCTCTCTCTCTATTCGAATTGGTGCCAACTCGAACAGGCTCGTTACTTTTGACCGGGTCAAACTCGGTTGGTCCGGATTAGTCCATGTCAGACCCGGACTCGGATCGGTTTAGGCATGCCGGACTCGGTACCGAGTCAAGTCGAGTTCAGGTCAGGCCTATTTTAAACCGGATCCAGTTGGATCAGCTCTAACTCGGTCCGATTCAACTTGATGCCCAACTCTATCCGTAGTTGGCTGATGTTGGGTGCCGCCCTTTTCACCTTTTTCAACAAACAGTCGATTCGGTCAGGTCAGAACTTGACCGAGTACCGCAGTCGTGGCCCTGGACCACCTTGAAGTATGCATTGTTCTTTGTGTGTGTGTGTGTGTGTATGTAGAGCTGTCCATTCGTTTTCAAGCTCATTTCAATTCATGGGCTAAAACTGAAGTAGATCTAAATCTCGGGTGGACGACAACTTAGGAAACAGTGGTGATTGAACGTCTATGATTAAAAACTTCCTAAGCTCACTCAAATGTTTATTTGCCATCTAACCTGTTGACAAAGGTCAAATAGACATGAATGAACCGAAAATACAAATATTAGCTTCATCTAAAACTTTTGTGGCCCACAAGAAGTTTTTAATGGTCAATTACTGCTTTTGCTGTGGTGTGGTCCATCTGAGATTTGGATGTGGTCCCAAGTCCTAAAATGAGCTGGAAAATGGATGGATGGTTTGGATAAATAGCACATACATCAAGGTGAGCCCCACGGTCATGACCGTTGGAACTCGGTCGGTCAGGTCCAATCTGACTGAATCCACACCTCCCTTGTTGGGCCGGCAATTCATGGTTTTTGTACTTGTCTACTGGAATCGACTCCTTCAATCCTGAGTCAAGTGACTCAAGTTGTGACTCGACTGAGTTGAGGAAGTGATTCGTTCGAGTCAACCTTATAAGAATGATAAATGGACGAGCCGGTCGGACCAAACGATTATCTACTAAAGCATGGTCACAACAAGTATTGAACTCTAATATAAACTAGGCATGTAAATCATCAGCATTTACCCAGAAATCACGTAGGATTTCTATTTTTGTCGGCAAGCTGGTCACCCACTCGCACGGGTTGACCAACTTTGAATGTACAAGAGAGGTACGTTTGGGGCCATGTTTATACATTGAGGTAAGAACTTCCCTTTATTGTGAATAATAAAGGATGAGGATATGAGTGAGTCATATCCGCCTACAATCTTTTAAGATTGAAGATGAGACTGATAAAGTCGAATAACATAATCGCACCATTCCGTTACATGCGATCAAATGTTATGGCCTGAATTTATAGCTAGGTTATAAGGATATGTGATGAGTCGTACCTCATGTAGAATGACCTGCGTATTGTAGACCCGACATTCACCTAGTATTGTCTACTTTACGACGTGGATTGTAGCCATGTGCTGGGACATTTTACCTACAGATTGCTTTGATTTGATCCAATCATTACAACGTGCGAGTAGCCATTCTGGTAGGTGACTCTTTGTGTCCTTAGCTACCATCCTGTTGTGTATATGAGGATAAAATTGAGTGTCGCTACTTTAGTGTACTATGATGAAAGGTCCTTGATTGGCCAGACTCAATTACGCTAGAAAAACGGTTTGATTAATTCCAAATTACACATCTGCGTGGAAAAGATCTCGTGACAGCTACACCAAGTTTCTAGAACTTTAAGTACACACTTGAAGACTTATCCACCGACAATATCGAGTTATTTTTAATAAACTTTTTCAAACAATATTTTTTCTTAAAAGCATATATATAAGTATTGCTTTAAATCATTTTTAGTCGAAGTTTGTGAAAAATCAAGTTTTCAGAATAACTCGATAAATTGGATAAGTGCGTATGTTGGCCGAGTACTCCAGATCGAGAGTTAACTCCATCCGGTGTGGTCATGCGGACTAGGACAGGCATTGCAAAGCTTGCGTTATTGAGTACTAGTAAGGTGGTTACTTAGTACTTAGGCACCTGTGAGAAGATTACGATGATCCAGCTTGTAACAGCCCACACCCACACTATATGATATTGTCCGCTCTGGGCACAACCTGCACGGTTTTGTTCTCGGGGTCGCCCCCAAAAGGCCTTATTCAGTATAGGGTGATAACTCCACATATAACCACCACAACTTTAGACGACACTTCCGATGTGGGACAAAGTTTCACCTTCACTATGTGCACAGTAGTCTGCCAGCACAGTAGCCTACCAGCCACCTTGGGGTTAGCTCACATGTGACCACAGTGACGGGGCGTCACAATATCCCCCACTGAGGGTAGAGTCGTCCTCGGCACTGATACCATTTGTAACAGCCCACGCTCGCACTGTATGATATTGTCCGCTCTGAGCACAGCTAGCACGGTTTTGTTCTCGGGGTCGCCCCTAAAAGGCCTCATACAGTATAGGGTGGCAACTCCACATATAACCACCACAACTTTAGACGACACTTCCGATGTGGGATAAAGTTTCACCTTCACTGTGTGCACAGTAGCCTGTCAGCCACACAGTAGCCTGCCATCCACCTTGGGGCCCGCCCACATGTGCCCGCCCACATGTGACCATAGTGATGGGGCGTCACACAGCTGGTCCCACGCCTTTGATTCTTTTGATCGCGATGTTTGGTCTTTGATTATTATTAGGCGAGTTAAATGGATAAATTTTTGTGCCTATCCCACAATGTGATTGAGTGGGAGATGTTGGACGTAGGCCAATGAGGCCCACTGGTGAGCAATCACTAGTGGGTGGGTCCCACATGTTTAGGCTTCTTCTGGCCTTTTCCATTCGGTTGAGATTTCAAATTCAACTTTGAATTTGAAATATGATAGGAGATAGGGATTTGACCGGATGATATGGTTTCATCCTATCTCATCCGATCTCTTCTTTTCCTATAAAAGGGATGCGCTCTCTCTCGCATTGGATCATAAGAAATACTGAGGGTATACAGAGAGAGATAGTCTACACCAGAGTCTGTCCATTTTGGCTTGTCCTTGGGACGATCTAATCCATAGATTGTGATCCGGGACCACTTATACCGTAGGATCAGAGGTCTGAATCGATCCATCTGCTCCATTAGTAGATAGACGGATCGATGGAGCATTAATCTTTTGTTTTGTGAGAGTTCCAAAACTCGTGTAGACCGTCAGATCTTGAGGGCTCACCTTTCGCGCTTCCCAACACTAGCATTCCTTATAGGGTGCAACAAATGTACGTTCTAAATCACACGCAACCATGTATGTGCATTTGTATCTGAAGATGAGATATTCAGAATTATCATTCCTCCTGGGCTCTCAATGTTCCAGTTGGGCTTTATGCCACTATGCCTAGACCAAAATTCTTTAGGCCAGCCCAAGTGCAACTTAAGTCACATTTTAGAAAGAAAAGAACGGAAAAAAAAAAAAGGCTTTTCTATCCTTTTGTTAGTGTTTATGCCTGATCAGAGCGTGCTAAATCTAACAATTTAGATGATGCTTGTCATTGAAATCTCAATTAAAAAAAAAAAAAAAAAACTTATTCGGAAGACTAAATGTGTTCAAAATCTCAAGAGTCATGAGTAGTCTAAAAATGATAAGTGTAGCTGACTACTACAATGCAACATGTGTGATGTATTTCACTCGCGAGGTAAAGTCAACTACTCACTATAGTAGCCTCATGATCAAATGATTATCTACTGAAGCATGGTCACAACAAGTGACAAATTTGGCCGATGCATATAACATTGTACAAAAGAAGTCCTTGTGGCTGAAATTACCTAACGAGCAAATCAACAATAGTTGAGCTTCATGGTGCACTACACGTTCCTACGAAGAGAGAGATAATGATCACTAATACGTGGCATTACAAGAATTCTCATTCACATAACATGAAGAAGACACGCATGTAATCAATGGCTAGCCCACAACAAGCAACTAGTTCACACGGCATTGTATGATAAATCACAACTATCTATGGGCACATACAGTTATTTCCACATCAACAGACATGAGAAGTGGCGACGAGGATCTTTCTGCAGCCACTGCCTCAAAGTTCTAACACAAAAAAAACTGCAGTGCAACATTGTCATCTTATCTTAATTTATCATATAGCTTAGGCATAGTGTAATTTAATCTAAGTTGTTACGCTAGACTGGCTTTAGCTTAGAAATAATGTAATCTAGTCCGTCTACACAAATCACTAGCATGCAAGGATCATTTTTTTTCTTTTTTAGTAATCTAATTCCCTTCGTCTACACCTAAGTTGGTAGACCAAGAAAGACTTAGTTTTAGGGCCTAACCATCTATGTCACAGATGTTAGATCGTCGATGATTATTTGTTGTATGTTTTTACTTTTATTTATATTAATATAATTGAATTTCTTCTACTCTCATATTGTGTAAATAAATTTATCTCCACTATCATTGTGGGTGTACATCGAGTCGAATCGAGTCAAGCTGGCCTCAGCTTGACTCGGCTCGGCCACTAGCTGACCTCAGCTCGAACTCGGCTTGGCTCGGCTTGGTCCTCGAGCCTAACTGACCAGCTCAGCTCGGTTCGGTCAGCAGCTTGGGCCATTTCGAGCCGAGTTCAAGCCAAGATCAAGCCGAGTTTGCCATTCAGTATTTCACAAACACCTGTACTGCACCTTTCAAAATCTCACTATATTTGAGACAGCAGCAATGGTTTTACAGGTATTTTATCAAACACCTTCTAAGCAACATAAAAATTAAGAAAAAAAAAGGGTGTTGGTTTCATATACATACCTTCCTTGCCACCAACCACACTTCTTTGAGTCATTTCATCAAACATTTGGTGAGCAACATCAATATCAAAGTAACCAAGTCACTGAACTGGTATGATTCGAGTTCGATTCGAGCTGGTTCGATCCGAGTTCGATTCGAGCTGGGTTCGATCCAAGTAGAGTCGAGCTAGGGCCAGCTCGAACTCATTTTTGAGCTCAAAAAATCAACTTGACTTGACTCGAACTCAGCTTCGAACTGAGTTGAATCGAGCTTTTTCGAGTCGAGTCGAGTGAGCTAACCGAGCTAGCTCGGTTCGTGTACACCTCTAACTATCATGGTGAGAAAAAAAGTTATTTTAGCTATATATTAAAAAAATAACTCATTAAAAAGACAAAACCTCTCATTCGCAAATCATTTGATTTCATTTACAAGTGACTAAACAACTAAACTACAACAATTCTCAGTCATAAGAAATTGCTCACAGTCTCATTGTCTATCTCAACGCTTAGGGTCAATAGTGTTTTGTAACACCCTGCATATTTCACCATACTCGATCTTAGTAAATAAGCAAGAACCATATAAATTTGATTAGATACCTTTAAGAAGCTAACAAATAGACTTGATCACCTAAATCTTATGCCTAACCATGTGATATATGAATTAAGGTCCACGATTTAAGGGACCCGTCGTCAATTGATCAAAACAGCCAAATCTTAATGAAAATCCACCTAAAATCAACATAACTATGGTTTAGATCTTGATTGTCCTATGTACATAACTTGAATTGACCAAACTATACTTATGACCTAAGAATCAATGACAGAGGGTAATCAGGGCTAAATCACTCTTTCCGCTAACCTCACGAAGACATGATGATAAACTTAAATATCCAAATCCTATCCATCATACACAAGAAATTGCACTTGCTAAATCACCCTAGAAATAGCCGGATTAACCAAACAAGTTTTAGATCACTCATTTGGGTGTCATCGACCACAAAGTTATAGAAAAGCATTTGTCTTATCAAGCTTGACATCCTATGTGAATTGCATGTTCAAGATCGTATGACAAATCGTTTAACTAGAACTTGTAAGTAAGCACATGGGAGCGCAAGAAGAACCATAAGTAAAGGATAGAAACTTTCTAGATATTTCCAAAAAGAAAAGTTAGTTATACTAATTTAGAATTATTCAAAGTTGCGGTGTTCAGACCATTGGTTCGCGATCAAATTGCAAAAACCAACCTTAACTACCGTTCCACAGATATTCCTATAGCCAAAACTCTGATTGATGATCAGTCACCATTGAATTGATCCATTAACCGTATTTGTCAATTAATATGTCTGAAATGCGGGGTGAGTATAGCATTGTATAGATCACCATCTAGAGTAACCATTTCACCCCGCATTTCAGACATATTAATCGACATTATATTAATGGACCATTAGCCCCATTTTTAGGGCCCCAAAGGCTAAAATCAGCCTACCCTTATATTAATGGACCATTAGCCCTATTTTTAGGGCAACAAACTCTAATAATGATAATAAATATCTTTTTTTAGCAGTCCTTCCCATACGGATTTTTCCTATTTGATTGAGGTGGGAGAGTGTTAGAGGGGGAGAGTTGTGTTGAGAGAAAAGAAAGAGAGCTTCAGTTTGGATTTTATGTTAGAAAGGGGGAGAGTGTACTGACATTTGGCCATTGTAGATGCCTAACCCTCCACCTAAACTAAAAATAAAAATAAAAATAAAAGTTCCACCTAAACTAGAGGTAAGTCTATCTCTTACATTACAAATGAGGTTTAGATTGTAAATTTCCTAAACTTACTAGTTGTTGCTCTGAAATTACTATAGGAAATTCAAGCGATTCCTAAATCTCAAACTTTGAGTGCATTCAAAATAAGAAATTTCCCTCAAAGGTTAGGACTATTCCTCCCAAGTTTTCTCTATCAACCATTGATAGTTATAGTTAGTGATACTTTGGTTATGTTAAAATTACCTATGTTACAAATTTAGAATTACTTTATTATCATAATCCCTATCTTTATTGTTGCTGGCTTGATATCATGCTTGATGAAATGTTTGATTTAAGTCGAATCATGATATTAGGATTCACTTATGCTATTTGTTGTGTAGTGGTTACATAAGAATACTTAGACTGTTGATCAAGTGCATGTGTATAACCCTATTAACTCATCATGATGTTATGTTTAACTAATATGTGCCTATAACTATGTACATGATAGTATGTAACTGAAATATTGTGGATCAAACTCTGAAAATTATTTTGACTACTGGACTGTCTACCTTTTGGTTGGCCATCACAGGCTTATTCGGTCGACCAAGGTAGAACATGGTCGACCGACAGTAGTTAGGACTACACGGTTTGTTTTACTCCTAATGTCGATTAGGCCGAAATTCCCTTTTCTTCCATCGGATAGGTTTCATTCGGAGTTGATCATTTATATGATTGATTGTTGCTAAATACTTTAATGAATCTAGGGTACCATGATTTTCATCATTTTGCTGTTACAAATTATAACCATTAGTGTGTAACACAATCATATAAACAAAGTCTCATGAGCCGGGCATAGTGGTATAGGATATTATGTCTGAGCTGTCGACCTATGATGAGTAACGAGCTTCCCAAAGTGACCATTGAGCATTAATGGAGGTGACAGGCCTACCATTCTCTTAATTGATCTTCGGTGATGAACCCTTATCTTGTTGATTAAATCTTTTGGTGATAAACCCTTTTAGTGCACTAATTTATGCACCCTATTTTTCAATCACTTGAGTCATTGTGTCATGTAGTCAATTGAATCCTTAGAAGCTGAAGACTGAAGACACAAATGAAGGTGGAGCATCAAAGAGCAAAGAACATGTGTGTAACATCCCGGATTTTCGCCAACCTGGGATTAGATTCCTTAGGCAATGGGTCGATCCTAATACCTTATCAACTTGTCAAAACTCAGTCCCAAAGGCTAAAATCGCTTGTGAACCCATTTCTTTCACAAATCCCATCCTTCACCACCTTGCTCTTCAATCTTTCTAAGTACTTTCATCCTAGACACTAACTTAAACAAGCTAAGTAGTATAACTCGGATCACTTTATATACAAACTACAAAGGCCCAGGTACCACCTCAGACAGAAATCTTACAGGACTAAATAATTTAGAAATTAAGCGAGATTTAGCTAGTGTTAAACTAGAGTGCCTGTGAAATTAGCACCAATCACTTTAAATACGATCTGCAAGACCCAAAAGTTGTAGAATCATTGACGCTAGGTTACCCTAAAATCTAGGATCAATCTCATTACCCGGCTGCTCTCGGGAGCATCTCGAAACTCCGTATCGGATCTAGACCGCACGTCGGAAGTCCGATTAACACGAAGTTAAGGACTTAGGACTGCCTCGCTGGGCTTGACAACCATCTCGAAAATCAAATCCAGATAGTGTGCCAGCGCTATTCACTTGAGCTCGGAGTGAAGAGTGTGAGAAATGTGAAATTAATTCAAAATAAAATATCTTAAATAGTAATCTGGCACCTCTCGCTTGCGGATCAGTTTTAAGCAACCAGACCGTCAGAATCAGACCAAATTACACCCTCAGATCAGGAGAAATTTCATACACATTTACATGTACTCGGAATCTCCGATCGAGATCCGCTGACCGTTGAACTGAAACTGGTCCGCCACGCGTGATCTGAGAACCCTACTGGAACGAAAACTTAATAGAACCTAGATCCATTGTCGGTGAGCTTAAGTCCAACCTTTGGCTCAAGGAGGCCTGCCAGAAGTCCTCCGTTGAGCTGAAATTGACCCGCTTTGGTTATAACCTAAGTATACTTTGACCTGGAGTCTGTTTCGGTGAGTTTTTAGGTTATATAAGGACCTTAAACCCTCTCTCATTGCAGCCATATGAATTTGAGAGAAAACCTAGAGAGAGAAGAGAGAAAAGAGAGAGAAAGTGTGGGAGCAGTGGGAGAACCTCCCTGCCACTCTTCCTTGCCGCTTTACGAGCTACACCGCTCCGTTCTAATCGCTTTCCCGGCGATTCCAGCTCCGTTTCTAGGTAAGAAACCCTAACCCTAATCTGATTTGGCGCTTGGGTGGTTGTAGGTTATGAAATAGCTAACCTATTTCGTTCTATAGGTTGCCAAACTGCCGAATACGGAAGCTTAGCAAACCTATCGACTTCGTTACGATTCTACGACAAAAGGTGCGGACTTTAGGTGTATAGGTTATGGTTTTCAATGCTTTCAATGTCAAATAATGATATATTCATGATCTGCATGCAATTGCACATGTACAAAGTGTTGTCTGTTTTCCGTTTCGATTAAAGATGAAAAATATGGAATTCTACATACTCTAGGTATTTGTAGAAAGTACGGTATACGTATAAATTTTGAAAATGTGTTTGACATGATTAATGTTGTATGAATATATTATATGTGGATAAATTACTTGTTTGGCGAAAGGACTCGCCCTATACATGTTTTGCTTATATACACTATGTAAGTTGAAATTGTGTATTCTAGAAAATACCGTATACATATAAATTTTGGAGATGTATTTGTCATGATTATTTGCTGTATGAATATGATATACATGGATTCTATACTCGCTTGGCGAAAGGATAGCCCTAATGCATGTTTTACTAACATACATCATGTATGTTAAAATAGTGTATTCTAAGTGTTTGTGAAAATGACCGAATGAGTATAGAATTCTCATTCGTGCTCGCCATGACTAATTGTCATGGATTTATGATTTGTGTATTGGCGATACCCCTTTGACGAAAGGATTTGCCCTAAATCACACCACGGCCAAAACACACTATATATGCTAAGATGCGTGGCCCAAGTGTTTGTGGAAATGATTGAATGAATATGGAACTTGGATTCCTGCTTGCCATGACTATCCGTCGTGGGTGTTCGCGTGTTATGATTGGGGTAACTCCCTAGTGAAAGGATTTGGCCTAATGCCTATGTGTTCAACATATGTCGCGTATGTTGATGTATGTATTTTAAAGTGTTTGTTGAAATGTCTGAATGAGTAGTAGTTAGTAGATTGAAAGGTATAAGGGCATTGAGATATGATTCTCAACTCTTTTAACTATGTGTATGATTTCCGTGGATAGTTGTGTGATTAGGAATTGAATATGTACAAACTCATGCTTGTGTTGTGTTTCATAACATGCTCAACTGCTTTTATGATTTTATCTATGTAATGCATATGTTTAAATTCATATTTACGTTGTATGATCCGTCATGAGTGATGGGGGAGTGGAGCAATGAATGCGTGCAACAGCCCTGGCAGCCCTAAACGGATAATACCAGACCTTGATTGTATGAGTTGAATCTTGATCCACTACTGCATTATCTATCTGTAATTGATTGTGCTTGGGGCTATGATTATAGTCCAGACAATCGGTACCAGAGTTGAATTCGTGGCCGTGATTCATTTGTCACGTGAGATATGTTCGACGAACTCGAGTCGTACTTCGGTTGGCGATAGTGGTTGGCCACACGAAGTGCTGATGCGCTTCATATCGTTCAACTTGATGTGCGCTCGAGCTAGCCGAGCTCGTCAAGTAACCCGATCTGTCTTATGTATGTACACCATGTTTGGACGCCTCTGCTCGAACCTAGGGTACCAAACTTACCAGTGAAATCCCTTTTAACCATGGTACCTCGATCCACTAATACTCATGAGCCAGGCATGGTGGTATGTGTAAGACCCGTGTCCTGGTCCGTACTGTTCCGTCAACTGCCGCGATCCTTACCGTCAAACTCCGGCAACCTGCGACGTATAATCGACGTTGCGATCGATCGTAAGTCACATCCTTTAGATTCGAGTCGGTTTAATCCGAGACCTGTATCATTGCGACCGCACCGTCGTCGCGGTTCCAACGCCGCGACTCACGCATCGATCAGATACCCTGACTGGAAGATGTGAGCCGACGTTTATTTCGAAGAAACGCCGCGCTTTTACGATCCCGAGAGAATCTCTACAACATGTCAAATCAATCCAATCAATCAAATCAATCCCATCACTTCAATGTCAAGTACACATCACCTTTCTCCACAAGTAAAGCAACCATCAAGTCAACTTCTCTCACCCTCTCTCTTACACCACCTACCACATCCATCACTCACCTCACATCACCCATCACTCACACACCTCACTCACATCTCTCCTTATCTCTCTCTCTCTTTCTCATTCTCCACAAATCCAAGCAAGAAAAAACCCCACGTTGGGAGCTCTTCCATGAGAGAAGACAAGCAAAAGTGAGGCCCACCTTTCCCCTCCCAAAACCTCTCATCCTAGCCATCCATTTTCCATCTCCACCGTCGAAGTGAAGCACAAGGAGGTTGGCTTCCCAACGGACCAAGAAGATCGACCGGTGGGTGCTCCTATAGGCTAGTTTTCATATTTTTATGATGGGCCAAGTGAGGCCCACCGATTAATGGTGTGGATCTTACTTTGGATCCTAAGATGTGGCCGATGGCCCACCTTGATTATCAATATCATTCCATGATGGGGCCATTCTCCATGGACCCCATCATGATGTTTACTTTCCTAGCTTGAATAGAGGTCATAGAGACCGTTCATTTTGGGTGAAGAGGGATCTCCACCGTTGATCTTTGATTTGGAGGGTCCATATGTAATAGGACCCATTGATGTATGATTGGATGCTTGTAAGGGAGGGCTCATAGTGGCGAAGCCCTCCATCATGCGTGTCCCATTCTCTCTCTATCTCTCTTTCTCCCTCTCCTTATTTATTTATTTATTTACCTTTGAGTATGATGAGGTGGCCATGTGACCCACCCGGATGGACCCCACCATGAAATAAGTATTTTATCCAAGCCGACTGTGGGTGGGGCCCATCTTATATGTGTTGAACTCACACCATCCATCATGTGGTGGCCCACCTAAACAAGGCCCACCTTAAAGCCAAAAGAAAAAAAAAAAAAAAACGTCCAGCGTCTGGACGTTGCTGGAAAGGAAACCACAAATATAAGCCTTGTTTCTAGGCTATTTGGGTGAGCCGTTGGTGTAGGCCCCACCTTGATGTATGTATTCAATCCAAGCCGTCCATCCCTTTCCCATCCTTTCCAACTCATTTTAGCCGTTGAGCAAAAAAATGAGACTGGTCCGAGAAACGGGTGGGCCCTAGCCTAGCAAAGATCAATCGCTACCATTTAAAAGTACTTTAACTTTTCTAGACGCCAAAATATACCCAATATTGGGCTTGATGGCCTTGTTATGAGCCAGGGGGACCAATGGTTGAGGCGGATTCCACTAATGGGGGCCCCACATGTGAAAAACCCCAAGGATAAGGGATTTTCAAAACAAAATAAAAAAAAATAATAATAATAAGGCAGCCGCTGCTGCCACTGACACAGCAGCAGCAGCAGCTGCTGCTTGCGTTTCACGGACGGGCATCCACGGCCCTGGCCATGGGCCCCACCATGATGTATTTATTTTATCCACTCCGCCCATTTGGTGGGCCACTGCATGAAGTGGGCCCCTTCCAAAAATCAGTAAGATCCAATGCTCGGGTGGCCCACATCACTAGAAACATTGTGAATTGAATTCTACCATTGAAACCCATTTGGGGTCTACAGAAGTTTTGGATCAAGCTGAAATTTGTTTTCACCCTCCATCTGGGTCTGCGTGACCTTATGGACGGGTTGGATGGAAAATAAACATTACAGTGGGCCCCACATGGGACCCACATTGATGAATGTGTTTTACATCCACCGTCCAGGCGGACGGTGGAACCCACCATAATGCATGTGTTTTATTCATGCCGTCCAGCACTTGCTGGACGGCCAGTTGGCCCCCACCGTGACGTGTGTTGGTCCACACCGTCCAGGAGGCTGGACGGTGGACCACTCCCCCTTGATGCATGTGTTATATCTAAACCGTCCATCTTGTGGACCCCCACCTTGATGTTTGTGTTTCATCCATGCCGTCCATCTATTTGAGACCCACCCACAATGGTTGGACTGGATTTGTAACCACATCTCTGTGGGCCCTCAAAAATGATTATGAATGTTTTTAAATGGTGCAAGGCATCCCTCAACGGTTGTATCATGATGTGGCCCATTCGATATGTATAAGGCCCATTAATACGGCCCACTTGGTATATACGAGGCCCATGTTGTGAGGCCCATCTTGATGTATTTGTGGCCCGTTGTCGAGGCCCACTTTGATATATATGAGACCCATGTTACGGGCCCATTGCGATATATTCGAGGCCCATGGGCTATACCCATTGCAATGTACTTGAGGCACATTAGTACGATCCAATTGGTGTGGCCCATTTGATATACGTAAGGCCCATGTAATATGACCCATTTGATGTATTTAAGGCCCAATGGGATGTACCTAAGGTCCATTGCAATGTGTGATCCCTCCATGGTTTATATAATGATATTTATAGCGAGTCGTGCCTTAGGAGCAATGGTGGTTTGATGCCCACATTGTAGGTACAATGTTGGTTAAATGTCCGCATTGTAACTCTCCTTAGGGCTCACTGACGGGCCCACACTTGTTGTGTGTAGGCCATCTAGGTCCATCTATATCGTAAGGATAGTCCATTACTTTATAACATGCTTAGTATAGCTCCATGATTCATACCCATACGCATCATCTGTATGCTTGATGTGAGAGATGTTTGATCATAGCATAAGCCGTTGGGCTGAGACATTACGGGACTCCATATGAGATGGAGTGCCCAACATGAGCGCGTGGTACGCGCGAGATTACTGCATGATTGTACGGTGTGACTCATGCATTTCGCATTGTATGTTGTGATCACTGCACGCCCTAGCGACATCAGGGCCGTGGCTCCACAGGCACATCGTGGATGGCCGTATCGGATACCGGAAATACTTGTTCTAAGCACTGTGGGCACTTAGGATCCCTTGGGTGAGAGTCCCAAAACCTTTTTGGTACCAGGAGATGCTCCAACGTCTAGACCGAGTGGACACATGAACGCCCGAGTGCCGAATACCAGTAGGCCGCGTCTCCCACTGTGTCGTGGTCGGTTGGAAGGGGGTTGGCCTTATCCGCCTTAGTGAGGGGGCTATACGCTAGGCTGAGTTTGACCAGCTCGCGAATGTGTCCGTTATCGACGAGCCGGGTAGGCATTGGCAGACTACTGGTCAGGCGGATAGTGTGGTCTCTTTCACTCGCTTGATTATGCAGCTAGGGAGGAGGCAGTCAGTGTGAGGTGTATTGGACCCCGGTGATATCCTGAGAGGAACTGTACTGATATGTATACTTATGGAGTACTGGCATGCTTGATTTGCATCTCGCATATGACATTGGCTACATAGGCCTCACATCGCATGGCCTTGGTATGGCCGATCGCATTCATACCTTGCATTACATGGCTCTGGTTCAATTGATAGCATTCATGGACTTGTCACATACTTCCGCATTACTCTGATACTGTACACTTGGTGTTTGCCATGCGCACACACTTACACCACCCTCTAAGCTTTTGTAAGCTTATGCACGACCGTTGCGTGCAGGTAGCGTTGGACAGCAGCAGCGCTGAGGCAGGAGCGCGCATCAGATCATTTTGGAGCCTTTTGACTATACTGTATTTCCCTTCCCGCATTGTACTTAAAAGTTTTTGATATAGTGGATATGTGTTGATGTTGTTTTGTGACTTGGTTACGCTTGTGGTTATGCTCCATTACAAAAAAAAATTCATACTGAAAAATCCTCCTTGTAAGATCCCAGGATGTGAAATCTGGCGATTGGGCGTTGGGATCCGAGAATGGGGTATTACGGAGGCTGTCGGCGCCGGATTCGGCGATCGGGAATTTCATGAGCCCGGTTTCCGAGTTTGGGGCGTGACAGTATGGGACACCGTGGTCGAGCTGTCGGCCTACGCTGGGGCCACGTGCCTCCCCGCAGTGACCAGTGAGCAACTAGATTCGTGAGCCGATTATGGTGGTATGAGACACTATATTCGTGCTGTCGACCTACATTGATAAGGTGATGGGGGAGCAGTGCAACTTTTGTGTGTAACAGCCCTGGCAGCCCTTTATAGTGACCTCGAGCATACTCAGAAATCGCAGTGAGCCTTAGGGTTTGCCGCGGTATATAGAGTATGAACTAGGCCTATTTCTGTATTGTGATGAATCGTTTAAGAGGTGATGGGGGATGGTGTAACCTTTGTGCGTAACAGCCCTGGCAGCCTTTGCAGTGACCTAGAAAACACACCGTCGTCTGATATTAAATAGGACTGACGACCCTAGAATGGATCATGTTTGGAAATGATACAAGGGAGGTACCTTAGTTTCTGAATCCTGCTGTTTGAAATGGACTAATTAAAAACTCGGTAATCATGCTCATCATGCATTGCATGTGCCTGGAAGATGTGGAGCACTGAGGGATGAAAGCATGCCGCGAACGTGAGATGGTGTCGCACGAGGGAGGGTGTGTTGAGGGCATCCATCATACCCGCATCCATACTTGCATTAATAAGAGTAGTTAGGAGTGTTTGATTTTACTGCTTTATCATTACTGCTTGACTGTATTGATAACATGTTAACCTATGCCTTATTGTTCCACTGAGTTAGCTACTCACTCCCACGTTACGGGATGGTGTTTCGAACACCCACCAGACATTGTCTGCTTTCAGATGGCGACGCTACTTCTGAGGCGGAGCCGGACCTCTGCAATGACTACGATGCCTGCTTGTATTAGTTGTCTTCTGACGGCTTCTAGTGAGCCGTGTCCTGATCGGCGGGGCTTTCTAGGATATTGACTAGAGGACCTTATACATTTGGTATATTTTAGGATTGTACTTGTAATTATTTAACCTGGTAATGTTATCACACTCTGGAGACTCATCTTAGTTTATATATTTTATCTATCTATCACAGTCTTCCGCTTGCAAATTTAACTGTCTCTGGAGTATGATATGTTGTTTAGCTTAATCTCACTCATGTTCACTACTCTATTACAGTCAACATTTAATCATCATTATCTATGCTGCATAAGTGATGCTCTGGAAACTCGAGAGTTGAGTTACTACTCGACCCTCGATTTTTCGGGATGTTACAATGTGTATATATGGTGCCTTGGTGACCCTAACCCTAAACCCAAAACAACCTAAACCTTTAGATGATCTTAACCCCAATAAGTAAAGCCTTTATTGATCATCCATTAAGCCATATGACCCTTAATTGATCATCCATATATTAGATTTAAAGGTCTCATATTGCTGGAAAAACTACACAATGTTAGCAAACCTTCGGTCCTACTGAACCCACCGTCGATCCGATCAAAAATAGCTAAAGTAGGACAGCGAGCTGGGGTAGAATTTCAGGTAATTCGGTTACAATCGAGTGCCACCTTTGGTATGACTGAAAGTACCCAAAACTATCCATCAACTTTCCTATCTAAAATCGGTTCGACCGAACCTCAATTCGATGTGACCGAATATAATTCGGTGCAACCAAACATCCACTTGGTGCGACTAAGACTAGCCATTATAGATCCATTTAAAAATTTTTCTTATAAATCTAGCAACTGAATCTTTTGTGAAGATGATGGATTTTTGCATTTTAGAGACCCTAGTGCATCCCAAGTGTCACAACCTCAAGTGTAGGGTCGCGATGTAGTAATAATCTCAGTGAGACTGAGGTCGAATCCACAGGGACTAATCTCATGAGTAATTCTTAAAGCAACTAGAAGTAGAACTAAAAGAAGTTGCAAATCTAAATCTGGAAATAAAGGGAGTAATTATGATGTATGGAATTAGAAACTTAAGAAATTAAAGGTGGGAACTAGGGTATTAAGGATCCACTTGTAGCAATTGAGACACTACCTTGCATGGTTCAATAGATCCAACTGGAATCAAAGTCTTATCTTATCCAGATAGAGAAAGGAGAGATGGTTAGATCTCTCAATTTCTCATGAACCTAGTCTTAACGGATGAGAGTTGTGAGGTTTGAAAGTGATTCCATCACCCAACCATGCCCAGGAGACAATGGCAAACAACAGGACATACCAATTCCACAACCAATCATAGGAGAATTGTGAAGATTAGAAAGGATTTCATCACCCTACCATGCCCAAGGGACGATGGTGAACAACAGGACTTACTAATTTCACAATCTCAATTCAGGGAAAGAAGATATTCAAAGCAATCGCAGATCCATTGTAATTTGATTCACAACAAACCATTAAACACTAAAAATATTCCTTAATAAAGAACTAGAATCCATAAGAGTTCAACAAAACATGAATCAAAACAAATCAAACATCTCAATCACGCTACAAGCCTCACCTCTTAGTCCTAGCTAAGAGGTTAGCCAACCATAGACATGATTGAACAAGAACTCTTAAACAAAACATTAACTAAGGAAGAAGAAGAAAAACTCCCTTTTGCTCCACTCCTCAAACCCTAGAAGATGCCTAGGAACATCCTATGAACTCTTATTTATAGTTGTGCAACACCCTCTTAAAAACCGACCTTGAATTTCCGCAAACTGACTTGGAACCTCCTCAAATTTTTGCAATTCGTGTGCTGTCTGCATAACCTTAGACTAGTCGAGGACAGCCTTTGACTGGTCGAAGGCTGCCTTCGACTGGTCAAAGGTCACCTTCGACTGGTCGAGGGTTACCTTCAACTGGTTGACGATGACGAGAATTAAAGGATTTTGATCGCTGGAATTCGAGTCGAAGTTCCTTCGACTAGTCGAGCATGAGCCTTAGACTGGTCGAAGGAGGGCTTAGACTAGTCGAAGCAGGCAGATTTGTAGGGTTCTTTACTTCACTTCAAGTCTTCAATTCTCTTCATTCCTCACTTGGTTTTATTGGATCTTTAGCATACGAATTCTTCATTTTTGGTCTCATAAGATTCATCCTTGCTTTGGTGATTCTTGAGCGTTAAATCCATGCTTTTAGCATCCTTTTCAATCCAAGCGCTTAAATTCACCTTGCAACACAAACATGAGTAAAATAGGACATTAAGCAGTATCATGTTCATAAAACCAAGATATAAATGGGGTCCAATATGTAATTTTTTACCCTTAACACCAAGCTCTACCAAACCTCTTACGTTCTATCCCATTGAGATCCATGCTTTCTTCTTAGTGATTCTTCACACTCTAATGAGCATTTCAAGCTCCTCTACAAGAAAACCATGATCTCAAGCCCTCTCTAGAGTTTAGATACTATTTCTCTTGGCAAATTCAAGTGTCTATCAACCTCTAAAGTGTCCATCAAGTAGAATCCCCTAGGCTTTACAACTTTCTATTAGTTGTAGGAGATTCTATCTAACCTCCCATCACCTTGATCACCGCATCGGAGCATCACATACAAGGTGTTTGATCTTAGAGGTAAAGCCTTGAAAAAGTATAAGCATCATGATCGAGGGAGTAAAGGAGAGTTGATTGAAGTACGGGAGAGCATCGATCAAGCAACCCGAGAAGGCGCTACAAAAGGGGCTCAGTCCGATAATTTGTCAAGTATAAGAGTTCGCATACACTCCTTCCTTGTATAAGATTGAGTGTAAGAGTTTGAATTACCAAACTTGACTAGTTTCTTGTGTAGGACATTAGCTTTTGTGTGAGGTCTAAAATTAGGTTCTTGTGTAGGACCTTGGCTCTTGTGTAAAGCCAAAATTCAATTCCTCGTGCAGGTCACAGGACACAGATGCGTACATGTCAGTCTCCGAGGGAGCCCCTAGAGGGAGTAAACGTAGGCCTTAGGATTAGGACCAAGGTTGTTGGTTAGCCTATAGAAAATCAACTAAAGTCACTTGTGGGAGCCTCCAGCAGGAGTGTAAGTTAGGGTCCTTATGTAAGGCTATAAAGGTTAGAGATAAACTTGATTTAAAACCTCCGATGGTGAAATCCGATACACTGATGGGTTGAGTGCGTCCATTAGGAGTAGAGTAGGGAAACCAAACCACTATACATGCTTGTGTTTGGAATTGTCATTTGAAGACTTGTTTAATTATGCTTATGTAGTAAATGTTTAATTATATGTATGCATGATTAGATTAATTCTAGGAGTTGACAAGTAGCATATCCCACACCCACATCTACACTATCATTTTATAGATTAATTACTTATTGACACATCCTTTATAGTCTATGTGATTGGACCCTCTAATGACTTGGAAGCCTTAAAATTAATTGTCTTACTTATTTTAAGTTAAGCAATTATATTTTAAAAGGTATAAAATTTTAATTGTTTCTAATCACCTCCCATCTAGGGCAGTCATCATTCATTAACTCTGTCAAGCTTCTCCATACATAGCCCGTGGGCTCACCACCTACAATTTTAATTCATATAAGAGTAGGTAGCTCGTAAAGGGCTTAACCGCCTTAAGTTTATCCAAGGGGTTAAAGAATAATGTGTCACACCCCAAACTCGAAAATCGGGCTCCCAAAATTCCCGATCGCCCAATCCGGCGCTGACAGCCTCCGTAGTACCCCATTCTCGGCTCCTGACACCCATATGCCAGATTCAAATCCTGGGATCCTACAAGGAGGATTTTTAGTATAATTTTTTTTTGAAATGGTTAATCTGATTAAGCGGTTACACCTCTTATGCATGGTATCGATGCATATCCAAGAAACAAACCTAGTTAACATATCACACATATGATAGTGCACCAGCTCAACAACGAGGGAGAAGAGATATCAAATCCCCTATAACTCCTGCACGCACCATGCTACTAAACATATCCTGAAAAAAGGTGTAAATAATTCGTATGAGAAAACCATAGCTCATGAGTTTACTGCGTGCCGGGAGTAAAGCACGGCTTATTGGGGCGCTTCCATAAAGACATTCAAAACAACCACATGCATATTATCAACCAAGCATGTTATCATAGGTGAGCATGTTACCAACCAAGCATAATATTAAAGTTCATCAGGTTATCATAAATCATGATCAATTTTAGGCATACTATTCGGACTAACGATCGTAAATCATGAGAATAGTCAATCATCATGTACAAGATAGTCAATTCCATGTTCCACTACAGAGCATACAATGTAAAAGAAATGACAAAGCTAGTGTGTGTAGTCAGGATGATATTACATGGTATCGTAAGCCATGAGGTTCATCACACGGAACTTCTATCTAAACCAGTCCCATACCTAAATTTGGATAGCTAGATTCAATGTGGTAAACTCCTGATCTCAGGTTGGTCACGTGCCCAACCGAAATCCTGGCCATTACGAAGGTACATATAATGACTTGGTTGCGCACCACTAGCCCGAGTGGATAGTGAATGAATGAATGAATGAGTCAAATACTAAGTACGCAACTACTACTCAGTAAGTCCACATATAACCACCACAGCGCTTCCAATGTGGAACAAGGTTCCGCCCCACTGTATGCACAGTAGCCTGCCAACCACTGGTAGCTCGCTCAGGCCCTTAGGCCCTGCCCACATCAGCATCCGCCCATGTGTGCAATAGTGATGGGGCCTCACAATGTCAGTACCGTACATGAATACTATCAGCCGTGCCAAAGCTATAACATGCAAGGCCTACCTGCCCAAATGTCATATGCAAGATACAGCTCAAGCATGCAAGTCCTCATCTGAATCCACATATCAGTACAATTCTTTTCTGGATAATCACCGGGGTCTAGTACACTCAACACCAGCTTGCCGCCCCATTTAAGCGTACAACTGGGTAAGTGGAAGAGACCTCACTATCTGTCTACCAATATCGGGTCCGACTCGTCGATAGTGGACCCATTCCTCAAGCTGTGTCAGACTCAGCCTAGTCATTGCCCCCTCACTCGGGCGGGTAAGGCCACCCTTCCAACCGACCACGACACAGTGGAAGATGCGGCCTGCTGGTATCTGGCTCTCATGCCCTCATGTATCCACTCGGTCTCGACGTTGGAGCATCCTCTGGTACCAAGAAGGTTTAGGGACTTTCACCCTGGGACATCTATGATGCCCCCGTGCTAGAATAAGTATTTTCGGTGTCGAATCCTTCCATCCACGTTATGCCTGCGGAGGCTACGGCCCTGATGTCGCTAGGGCATACAGCAATCAAATCATACAATGCAAGGTGCATGAATCACGCTATCCAATCATACATCAATCATGCGCGTATCGCGCGCTCATGTAAGGTAACTCCATCTATCAGGGAGTCTCAGAAACAATCCACCCAATGACATATGCTGTGATTTGTCACTCCTCATAACAAGCATACAAATGATGCGCATGGGCATGTAACATGATGTTATACTAAGCATATTCTCAGTGTGTCCTACTAGACTAGGTACATTAGCATGACTATCAGATATAAACAATAATCGGCCTAAACACAAGAAAAGCCAATGTGACGCAAAGGTCCATACATTTAAGTGTCTTCAATATGAGGCCTTATACCTCTTGTGAATACTTAACAAATGGCCACCAAGGCTCCTATAACACGCACATACATAAGATGCATAGGTTATGGTGGTACACAAGTTCTAACATGTATCATCATTATCATAGACATCATTTAACATCAAATTTATCCTCATAACATGTATCATGTAATTATGTGCATAAAGTACATAGCATATAAGGATTCACATACATCATCAATATCATGACCATTGTCCAATACTATCATTATACATGCCCTAGGCATTAGTTGTCTATCATGCATAAGGTTATCCTTACATCTATCGACATCATTTATTTATCATTATTCATGCATCGAGTAAAATATGGTTATCTTATCTACATTATCATCACGACATCAATACGTGCATTATTATCACTTGGATATCAAGCATGGTGGTCAACTAGCATGTTTTGTCATCATGCATATACATACATAATATCATCATTATCACTATGAGGATCATTTTCACTTCATGATTAACATAAGAAATGTCATAAGTAACATGAATAATTATTCATCCATCATCAATGCATATGTCATAATTCACCATTCATTAAATCATATCTATCATTTCAGCCAACAACTCACCATCATCATTATCATGTTACCATACATGTATCATCATCTCACCCATCACTAGGTGCGTCCTACCTAATGTGACTTCCACACTGGACTTGAACTACATGCAAGGCATGGGGTCATGTATGTCTAGTGTGAGTCCCACTTGATGAACCAATAGGCCAACTTAAAGGCATAGACTTCCAACTACAAGGCTTTTAATGGTGCGAATTTAATTCCACACAACTAAGTGGGTCTCACTAGCTAAAAGTGTAAATTCAACACATGATTGTGCCCCACATTTTACCACAAGCATAGTTAATGGGATTTCTATTGATTTAACATTCTTGTGGTATGGCCCACTTAGGTCTAGGTATGATTTATTAGTGGACAATGGTCCCACACCAAGGGAAGTGTACATGGATACATACCTCTAAGGTGGATCCCATAACACAACCAAGACCCACAACTCCAACATCGAATAAGAGATAAAATTATAACCCCAAACATAAGACTTACATGCCAACATTGTACAGACTCCACATTGTGTTGGGCCCATGTACCTCATTCACAAGTAAATATTAAGGCTTGTCTATTATAACTTATGTAATCCAAATGGTAGTGTGCAAGGCATGCTGCCCACTAGGCAATTGGCCTACCTAACAGGCCTAAGAATATTTACCATGACGGGCTTTATACTCCCATGTGTTCCTCTTAGGATTGGGCCCACTAGGCCTTAGTTTTAATTCATTTGGTTTAGTCCGGTGCCAAATACGACCTAGGGAAATTGGGCAACAAGGTTGTCCACTACATATATTTTACAAGTCATATAACACCCATTTATAAAACATGCTAGGTGAGCCTCATCAGATGAAGGGAGTGACACATACAAGACAACCCACACTAGATGGCCCACTTAAGGTTGTGGGCTCACCAGCACCAACAGTTTCTTTTCTATAGTTTAGATGTTGTATTAAATACCTTGGGAAGGTGGTGAAACCCATTAATGTGGCCTAGATGAATTCTATATCAAACAGACCTTTGGTGCAAAGTTGGTTCTGGGTCATTTTAAAGTCAGATTCATGATCACGTGGCGCCTACATATGGTGAAAGAAAATAACCACCTGGTAGCTCTATGTATAGGCTTTACAAATTATAAAGCAGGCCTCATTGGTTGAGAGAGTACAATTTACGGTGATGGCCTAAACATGGGTACTTGGAGAAACTGTGCAGGAAATATAGTGCAGAATTAGTTTTGGCCTAATTTTGAGTATATCCCATGATCACAAGGGACCACATTTTAGTGTGACGTCAGGTGGCCTTGGTTGCACAATATATGCACTTCACAAATTATAAGTTGGGACCAATTGGTTGTGCACACGTAATATTTGGTATAGGGCCAAACATAGGCACTTAAATTTTCTGCACATAATTTTCTGCTCAACCATACCTGGCCCCATTTTGAGATCCACTCCCTGATCATGTGAGGTCTGATTTGGCCCAATTAAAATATTATTTATCTTTTCATTAGTGTAGGTTAGAGGTTCCAAGTAGTGGCCTACTCAAACCTCCAGCATGTGGTCCACCACAGAGGCCTAAAGTTGGTACAAAACACAAATAATCGGACAATTTTTAGCAATGGGGTCTGTCACAACTTAGGGCCCAACTTCCATATACTTAGGGATCATTCCTGATAAAAAGGTGAGACATCCCAGCTCAATTATATAAGGTTTAAACATCCCCAAAGTGGGACCCTTAACTACAGAGTGTGGGGCCCACTACAAGGTGTCAAAGAGGCCTACATGCGCTACAGTCAAGTACTTAGAAAATTTTAGCAAACAGAAAGTGCAAAGGAAATGAAATAGATCCAATAACAAGTAGGGTCCACATGTTAGCAAACCATAGATAAGAGACACACATATATGTACATGGGTTTCCAGATTGGATGACCTAATAAAATGCATAAATCACAAGTGATCCCACACCCAAGTGGATCAATTAGAGGATGAATGTTATGTACAACATAGATCCAACATACACATCAAGTAGTACATGAAATGAATTGATCAAAATCTCTATGATCAGATCCTCAATTGGAAAATCTCATCCAATGGATGGTTTAGTATACATCATTAGGCTGTATATAGATTTCCAACCATACTAAGCCCTTGGATCCATCTGTACCATACCAAACAATTTAAGGTTTATCCTTACAGGAGTATCTATCGATTCAGAACTTTCTAAATTTTATCATGAAAAGATATGATCATAGGGACCATACATATGATTATTTACTATCTCAAGTAAGTTAGAAACAAATATCAAATGCATCTAACCGTTGGAATCACGGATATCGACCGCACAAGAATAGTCATAACAAGCCCCCAAATACATCTTTCGTATAAGGCCAAGATCTCAGCTGTCCGAACTCCGATTAAGGCTTATTATATACCATTGGAAAGATAATTCGATTTTCTATGGATCCAACAGAGCATCTATATCTAATGTATTCATTAAAGGGATTAAAAGTGGGTCCATTTTTTGGAAAATCAGAATCCTGCATGTGCCGCTGGACAGCAGCCAAGTAAAGTTGATGCTAATGATGATTGGACCGTTAGATGGCTACGAAATGTGGACCAGAGTTAGTTCATATTGTGTTTTTATACTATTCCCAAATTTTAACTCCGATCTTAGCATATTTGATATTATACGAATTTTAAGAGTTGTTGTCCAGATATAAAAACAGAATTACATGTGAAGGGTATGGATCTAATGTTCATCATGGTGGGGTGGGCCATATTGACATGGGCCACCTTGCTGACCACCATAACTATAAATACATGCACACAAGAACTCCACACCAATGGGGCCCACACATATCGATAAAATAAAAAGAGGAAGAAAGAGGAGGATGAAGAAGATGGAAGGAGGGGAGTAAACTCACCTCGAATGGATGGATGGTTGGATGATGATGTGCGGTCCACTCCATCTAGGATTGATGGTGAGCCACACCTTAGTCCCTCTCTCTCTCACTCTCTCTTAAAATCTAAAAATTTTTCTAAGTATAGGAAAAGAATAAGTGCAAGAGGGATCCTACTCTTATATAAGGAATTGAGGGTTGAGGTGGTAAGATGATGTGGCAAGTTTATGAAGTCTCATTGGTGCTAAAAGTGAGGTAGAAGGTAGTGTATGGTATGGGTAGTGGATGGATGAGGTGGATGGGGCTAAGCATGCATTGCCAAAGTAAAGGAAATCTAGACATGCATTGGCTAATTGATAGATAAGGGTTGTGGGTTGTAGGTGATGCATGGTGGATGATGAAGTGGAATGTTGCAATTGGTTATTTGAAGTGATGTGGCACAAAGCAAGACATGCATTGGATACATGTATAGGATGAGATGAACATGAGCCATGATTAGTTTCTAAGGCATGGGAGAAAGCTAATGATGGGTGTTGGGATAGAATCCAATTTTGTCTTATAGTACTTGTCTTACATGTGTCAGCTCATATTTTTGTCATCTAGCAATTGTCCTATTTAGTGGTAATTTCCATGTTCTAAAAGTGGGGTTTAGGCTCACATGGACCTAAGTCCAATGGGCCTATCATAATAAAGGTTGCTTGTCTTAGGATACGTAATTTGGGTCGTGGATTCGACAGGTCATATCTTACTAACGGAGCGTCAGATTGACACGCGGTTTTCACTGTGGCGACCGCAGCGACAACACGGTCCACATGACAGAGGTCTTAAGGTCATCTGGAACAAATCACTTGGGTGAGTTTTCTAAGTGCACTAGGGTGTAGTGTACGGTCTATCAACGATGCAAGCTGGGACACGTGTGCATACGAGCGATGTTGGAAAAGACAGAGATCTTACATAATGTCTACCCAAGAGGGGTGTGTCGTCACACACGATTGTCATATTTTAACGGGTTTAACTACGTCTATTGGAAGGCTAGGATAAGGGTTTTTCTAAGATCCTTTGAACCTATGGTCTGGGCTATTGTCAAACAAGGATGGACGATGCCCATGAAATAAGTCATGGTTTATGGCAGAACAGTTCGAGCTCCTAAAAATAAATGCAAATGGAGTGTCAATGAGAGAGCGCAATATACCTATGATGTCAAAGCTCTTAATTCTATTTACTATGCGGTTTTCCCAAATGAATTTAAAAGCAGTTGCACATGTGAAACTGTAAAGGAAGCATGGGACATATTGGAAGTCTCCTATGAGGGAACTAGCACAGTAAAGAGATTGAAGCTTCAGCTCTTAATGACTATTTTCAAAAACATTAAAATGAAAGAGACTGAAACTTTCATAAAATTCTACTAAAAAAATGAATGATATTTATAATTTCAAGTGGGGTTTAGGAGAGGATTCTGAAAGAGCATATATATAGAAAAATACTTAGATCCCTAACAGATAGGTTCACTTGCAAGATAACCTCGATAAAAGAAAAGGATTGGGATTAACTTGATTAGAGGGCGATTAGCGCAATCCAAGTGTACTTGGCGAATGAAGTCCTTTACAATGTCATGGATGAGATGACTAGCGTGGGCTTATTGGTGAAGTTGGAGAGCATGTACATTACAAAATCAGTCTCCGATCATCTATATCTGAAGAGAGAATTGTACAATCTAAAGATGGCGGAAGGGTTGGATCTCTCTGAGCACATCAATGTCTTCAATAAACTAATTTGTAACGTAACAAGCGTGGAGGTGAAGATCAATGAAGATAAAGCCCTATTTTTTTTTTGCATCTCTTCCATATTCCTACGAGTATCTGGTGGATACTTTGTGTCATGGTAGGGATACTTTAGACCTTAATACTGTTATCTCATCCCTTCAGTCGAAGTAATTGAGAAGGAATAACAGTGAGAAAGGTACTTCTACTAGTGCAATATTTGCTAAGGAAAGATCATCTGAGCGACAGAAGGGGAAGTCACAATTGAGGTCCAAGTTGAAGGCAAAGGGAAGTTGAAATGTAACGCCCTGAAAATCGGGGGTCGAGCAAAGCTCAGCTCTCGAGTTCCAACGCATAACTTATGCAACACAGATAATGATGATTATGATGAGAGCATGGAAACATGAATGGGATTATACCAAAACAGCATATCATACTCCAGAGACAATTAAATTGCAAGCGGAAGACTGTGATAGATATATAAAATATATAGATTGTGGTGAGTCTCCAGAGTGTGATAATGTTACCAGGTTAATTCATTACAAGTACAATTCTAAAATATACCAAATGTGTAAGGTCATCTAGTCGACATCCCTGTAACCTCGTCGATTAAGACATAGCTCACATGAAGCCGCCAGAAAATAGCATATACGAGAAAGCATCCTCGTCGCCACAAAAGTTCAGCTCCGCCTCAGGAGTAGCGTCGCCATCTGCAATCAGACAAAGTCTGGTGGGTGTCCGGAACACCATCCCGTAACGTGGGAGTGAGTGATCAACTCAGTGGAACAATAAAGCATAGGTTAACATGTTATCAATTCAATCAAGCAGTAATGATAAAGCAGTACAATCAAACACTCATAAATACTCTTATTAATGCAAGTATGGAATGCAGTCATGATGCATGCCCTCGCTAACATACTCCCTCATGCGACACCACCTTACGTCCACGGCATGCTTTCATCCCTCAGTGCTCCACATCTTCCAGGCACATGCAGTGCGATACGAACATGATTACCGAGTTGTTATTAGTCTTTTTCATACAGCAGGATTTGGGAAACTAAGGTACCTCCCTTATATCATTCCCAAACAAGGATCATGTCTAGGGTCATCACTCCTAGATAATCTCATATGATGATACGGTTCTAGGTCGCTGTAAAGGACTGTCAGGGCTATTACACGCACTCATTGCACCCTCCCTCATCACCTTATCAATACAGGCCTAGTTTATACTCTGTTTACTATGGGAAGGCTCGTCACCGGGTACGGTCAGGGCTGTCAGGGCTGTTACATGGAATCGTTACACCACTCCCCCATCACCCATCAAAGCAGTGTAGGCCGACAGCTCGAATACAGTGTCCCATACTACCGTATTCGACTCACGAGTCTGGGTTGCTCACTGGTCACTACGGGGAGGCACATCGCCCCAGCGTAGGCCGACAGCTCGACCACGGTGTCCCTTACCACCATGCCCGGCTCATGAGTCTTAGCGGATCGAGGTACTAAGGTTAACAGGGTTGCACTGGTAAGTTCGGTACCTTAGGTTCAAACAGTAGCGTCCAAATATGGTGAACATACATTAGACAGATTGGGTTACTTGACGAGCTCGGCTAGCTCGAGTACACAACAAATTGAACGACATAAAGTGCATAAGCACTTTGCATAGCCAACCACTATCGCCAACCGAAGTACGACTCGGGTTCGTCGAACACATCTCACGTGGTGAATGAATCTCAGCCACGAATTCAATCCCGTTGCCGATTGCATGGACTATACAATAGCCCCAATTACATTCAATTACAGATAGTTAAAGCAGTAATGAATCAAGATTTCAAGTCATACAATCAAAAGTTCGATATTGTCTGCTTAGGGCTGTCAGGGCTGTTGCACGGAATCGTTACACCACTCCCCCATCACCCCTCACGGCTTTTATGGAATACAACTTAAGCATGTGAAGTAGTCAGAGCAGAATTAAATAAACAAGTAATTCAAACATATTAACAAGCATGTTATAAAACACAATGCAAACAGGAAATCCAAACACATACGTTTCATAAGCCAGTAAGTGATTAAACTAAACAACTTACATGAAGGAAATCATACACATCACTAAGGTAGTTGAGAATCCTATCTCAACACCTACTCAAGGCACTACTAGATTAAGTACATATCTATACAAGCATTTTCACAAACACTTAGACTACACATTCTAACATACCTATAATATACTAGTTAAAACACAAGTCGTAGCGAATCCTTTCACAAAGGATTACCACATGAACCACGATCATGCATTCACGACCAATAGTCATGGCAAGCATAAATCATAGTTCCATATTCATTCGAACATTTCTGCAAACACTTAGGCTACAACTAGTACATACACAACGTATGTTAATATAACAGGTGTTAGGCTAATCCGTTCACCCAGAAGTTGATACACATGTACCTAGCATACCTAGACAACAATTAATCAAGGTAAACACGAATCCGTATTTCATACGTATACGGTATTTTCTACAAATACGAGGAATACAGTATATTCAACATAGTTAACGTATAACCGAAAAATGAAACGGACAGCACTTTGTACATATGCAATAGCATCCAGATCATGAATCTATCATTATCTGACATTGAAAGCGTTGAAAACCATAACCTATACGTCTAAAGTCCGCACCTTATGCCATAGAATCGTAACGAATACGCTAGAATCTCTAAGCCTTCGTCAACGTCGATATGACGACCTAAATCACGAGTTACGTTAGCTATTTCACTACTTGAATCAATCCAAACCCTAAAACAGGTTAGGGTTAGGGTTTTCTTACCTAGAAATGAAGCCGGAATCACCGGGAAAGCGATTAGAACGGGATGGTTAAGCTTAGATAGCGGTAGGGTAGAGTATCAGGGAGATCCTCCCACTTCTCTCACACTTTCTCTCTCTTTCTTCTCTTCTCTCTCCTAGGTTTACTCAAATTCGTCTGGTGAGAATGAGAGAGGGTTTAAGGTCCTTATATAGGCCCAAACTTGCCGGAAATAGACCTTGGGCTAAGGTATACTTAGGTTATGTCCAAAGGGCATCTGTTCCATCCCAACGGAGCTCTTTCTGAGCCCCCTCTTGAGCCAAAGGTCGAACTTAAGCTCACAGACATTGGATCTAGGTCGAGTTACATTTTCGGTCCGATCGGATTCACAGATCGCCCGTGGCGGACCAGTTCAGTTCAACGGTCTCGGAACTCGATCAGGGCCACAAGTACACTGACCTGTGTTGGAAATTTTCCCTGATCCGAGGGTGTAATTGGGTCCGATTCTGACGGTCTGAATCCTCATACTTGGCCCCCAAGCGACAAGTCTCAGATTACTTAAATTCGGAATTTATTCCTAAATATTTTCACGTTTCTCACACTCTTCGCTCCGGGCTCAAGCAAATAGCCCCGGGACATTATCTGGATTTGATTTTCGAGATGGTTGTCAAGCCCAGCAAGGCGGTCATAATCATTTAGCTTCGCATTAATCGAACTTTCGATGTGCGGTCCAGATCTGATACAGAGTTTCATGATGCTCCCGAGAGCCGCCGGGTAATGAGATTGATCCTAGATTTTAGGGTAACCTAGCGTCAATGATTCTACAAGTTTTGGGTCTTGCAGATCGTATTTAAAGTGGATCAAGTAGATTACGTAGCTAATCTAGTTTAGTACTTAGTTACTTTGTCTCATTTCTGAAGGATTTAATCCTGAGCGATTTCTGCCTGAGGTGGCACTTGGGTCTTTGTACGGATTTCTAAAGTATTGTTCTTCATCACCTAAACTTTAGGATTCATGCCTCATATGAAAGTACTTAGAAACATCTAAGAACAAGGTGGTGAAAGGTGAGGTTTATGACGGAAAGGGGTTAAAAAGCGATTTTAAACTTTGGGATTGAGTTTTGACAAGTTAATAAGGTGTTCGGATCGACCCATTGCCTAAAGACGTCTAATTCCAGGTTGGCAAAAATCCAGGATGTTATAATCTACCCCCCTTAAAAATAATTTCGTCCCCGAAATTGGCTAAAGGTCATAAGTAAGAATTCTATTATTTCATTTGCCAAAGACTTATTGTTTTCAAGTTTATATGCGCGGTAGGGTGTATATTATGCATACTAGTCTAGTTCATTTTAGGCACTACCCCCCTTAAAAAATCATTTCTTTATCCCTTACTTATTCCCTAATAAGTTGATACAATTTATTCCGTTATCTATTTGACGTCTTGACGAAAATTCTCATCTATTTAGAGTACGATAGCTGTTTTCAATATTTGACCAACACGGAGAGATGGTTATAGTGGGCTTGATCCCGATACATCGATCATCTACTTGGCCAGGGTAGAAAACTCATTGTATCCCTTCCTAGTCCTGGTGGCTCCTGGTCTTCTGCTCGTCAAGCAGTGAGTCCATTGGTAGTCGCCCAAGATTAAGAATTGGGTCAAGCCGCGAATGCTACGCAGTTTATATTTCAGTAACTCCGTAGACCGATCACTCTAAAAACTTAGGGAATGCCCATCACTGAAAGGTTCAAATGTCCTATTTCTCGGGTTGCCCTTTAGGTCTTGGTCTAAGAGAGTCCTCGTTATTATCTATGTCCAAGGAAATGGTGAATCAAATCTTACTAGATCATCCTAAAACAGTTTCCCATAGTAGAACAGGCTAAGGCTTCTATCATGTTTGTATTCAACGAGCACAGGTGTAGACACGTTGACCTTGGCTATTGTAATTTAGTTTGCACCCGGCCTATTCTGTACTATTAATTTGTTTAACACTTGAACCCTAATTGCTTTACATTCTAAAGAAGATTCAGATCTTATTTAGTGACTTATCTTTACGTACAGTCTGGATCAATTCCATTCGATCCTGGGCCAATGGGGCAAGGGTCCACCACGCATCCGCTACGTCTAACTCGACCGCATTCATAACCTTTCTACCCCCCTTAAAAATAGTTTTTTTGTTTTTACTCTCAAGGCTCAATAATCTATATCCTGATCCGTATGTCGGAACAAGGTGTAATTTGGGACCTATCCTTGACACGAAATGGGATACGATTTCCCAATACATTTGTCTTCCTTTCATCGATGATGTGTGCTATGGCATTGATACCTATGGTTACATAAACGAGCTAAAGATGATGGGTATTGTTGTTGATTTCAGGGACATATGTGAGTTTGAGGCAAGATGCCTAATTCTACCAAGGAGTTTTGTCACGGTCCAGACTTATCCTATTTAATTATGTCTAGCTTAACAAGCAGGCTATCTTTCTATGTTCATATGCACAATATGTATGCCAACATGGCATGTGATTTGGAACCTAATTCCTAACTGTCTGTTGCCCATTTGGGCAATTCCTTAGGCCTAAAAGACAGTCTCTATCGGTTATATACTCCTAATACTTCTCAAAGACGAAGTTATAAACTTTTAGTTACAAGTGGTCGGGCCAACACGGAAGGAAAGTTGTGTAGTGGGTCTGAGTCGGTTAAGCCGAATAACTAAGTCTATTATTCAATTGGCTTAGCATAATTAATTAGTCTTTTACCTTCCTTAGCCTAACCAGTAGTCTAGTCTTAATTTAAGAGTAGCGGTAATCCACTGGTTGTAATCCAAAGTCTATGCTTATACACTAGATAATTTTATACCCCTTCTAATATAAGAAATTGTCTTATCGCTTAGGGTCAAAGTTGTCTGATCGGAATTGAGTTGCCCGAACTAGAATGTAACTATGCTCGAGCACTTCACACATGACCATACCAACTAAGGAGGTCCTAGGGTTCACGTTATCAATCTAGGGTTCATGTTATCAATCTATTGGATTTCTCCCTACTGTTAGGTCGTTCGTATCTAGGAACACCACTCTAGGTCCAAAATTCCAAGGGCCTATTTGGCTAGTGGTCTTAAGTTGTATTAAATGGGCTTGCATTGCTAATCCCTCCTCGGGATTGGGAATGACATGTTTGGTAAGAGGGTGGGAGGGGATTAAAATTAATGGTATAGGCATTGGAAAATGAGCCTTGTGTTGGAAAGTGTGAGATGGGATTTCCATATCCCATGATGAGGAATTTCTAAGAGTAATTTGAAAGGAAACCCCGGGATATACTTCTCATTGCACACATTCCAAACATGGCATTGGAAAACATGGGATACACCCAATCTAGGGACCATACCTTACACATACATTTATTGTTACTTTTACGATTCTATCCACCTTAAACTCACCTAATGCAGTTGGTCGAACGAGCCTTAAACGTCCCAACATTTGGAGGTTGTGAAAGCTATGGGACACAAAAATGTGAATCGTTGTGCCCATATGGGTGTGAAATGGTGAGGCCAAGAGGAGTAATGGTGGAGGGGTGGAAGGAGTTCACAATTGTCAAGTACAACTCCAACTTGTCAAACATTCAACACCTTTGGTAACAAAAGGAGCTTCATGCATTTCATTTAACCAAAAAAAAATCGTCACAATACATGGGATGTAACCTTCTCTTTCCCATGAGAGAGAAAAAAAGTTGAAATCGACAAAACGGCCGTAATGATCTCGAAAAAGGCCATGGGAAGGGAAGAAGAGGGAGAGGAGGGGCTGGAGTTTTGGGTTCTCCACGGATTTGAGCCTCAACAGAGGTTGTAAAGGCCCAAATGACAGGGAATGAAGAAGGAAAATGAAGAAATGGGATGAGTTAGGAAGCTTACACGATTTTGAGCCACCAATGAGAGATGTATGGGCTCAAATGAGAGAGAATGGAGAGGTTGGAAGTTGGCTATTGCAGAAAATAGTGATGGTGTGCGTGTTTGGCCAGGGAATGACGAAATAGGTGGACGAAAGGGAGATTTGAGAGAGGAAACAGCAACTTGGAAGAGAAAAGAGAGCTTGGAGGGGTGATTTGTGAAGGAAGTACGTGTTTGGAGTGGTTTCAAGCCACGGCCTATGTACCAGGGGGTTCCCCTAAGCCCCAAACATGATCAGCCCGGCCGAGCCCGCTGACCGGCGATGCCTCGCCAACCTAGCAAGGGCCTCGCCACTCCGTGGACAAACTGGGGAGGGCTCGCCATTCCGGTGAGGCCCTCCTGCCCCCTAGGTCCCAAAAAAGTCCGGGTCCCACCCTGGGTCCCCCTGCAAGTGCTCCGTTTGGTCCCCGACTCCATTTGAGGCATTTTCAGGGCCAATTTGCAAACCGAAATGAGTTTATATGACGTGTAGCATATGATTTTGGGGTAGGAGGTGCTAATCTATCCAACTAACTCATTTATTTGGTTAGATTCCAAAAGGTTAAGGGTCAAAACCCATTTTATCCATTTATTTCCTATTTATGGTAAGTTTTAGTTTCGGTATTGTTCTTCATCATTATACCCTAGGATTGGTATGTATTATGAATGTGCTTAAAAGAAATGAAGAATACAGTGGTGGAGGGTGAGATTTTAAAGGAATTGGATAAAGGGGGTTTTAGGCCTTAAGATGAAGTGTAAGGTGTTGTGGTTAACCTACAACCTAAGGACATTCATTTCTAGGGAACGACTCAAACCCGTCGACTGACGGTCTAGAAGTGACTTAGGTCATTTCGAGGTGGTTTTAGGATGTTTTTGATACATACCTGTATTTACTGATTTCTAACGGCTAGGATGGGGTGAGTTGTGATCTAAACCCATCGTATGACGGTCTAGAAGTGATTCGGGATCGTCTCTCGTGATCATGGGTGTGTACGGGCCCAATCTCAGTGGTCGATTTCGGTCGGTTTCGCCGTTCGGCGAATTTGGAAAATCCAAAGTCGGTTTTACGTTCCGTCGCTCCCTCCTAAGTTAGAGTGCGTCAGAGTGCGTCATGTGACTATAACCCAAGCCCAATTTAATCCAAATCATGCTCTGATACCATATTATAACGCCCTAAAAATTGGGGGTCGAGCAAAGCTCAGCTTTCGAGTTCCAACGCATAACTTATGCAACACAGATAATGATGATTATGATGAGAGCATGGAAACATGAATGGGATTATACCAAAACAGCATATCATACTCCAGAGACAGTTAAATTTGTAAGCGGAAGACTGTGATAGATATATAAAATATATAGATTGTGGTGAGTCTCCAGAGTGTGATAATGTTACCAGGTAAATTCATTACAAGTACAATTCCAAAATATACCAAATGTGTAAGGTCATCTAGTCGACATCCCTGTAACCTCGTCGATCAAGATACAGCTCACATGAAGCCGCTAGAAAATAGCATATACGAGAAAGCATCCTCGTCGCCACAAAAGTCCGGCTCCGCCTCAGGAGTAGCGTCGCCATCTGCAATCAGACAAAGTCTGGTGGGTGTCCGGAACACCGTCCCATAACATGGGAGTGAGTGATCAACTCAGTGGAACAATAAAGCATAGATTAACATGTTATCAATTCAGTCAAGCAGTAATGATAAAGCAGTACAATCAAACACTCATAAATACTCTTATTAATGCAAGTATGGAATACAGTCATGATGCATGCCCTCGCCAACATACTCCCTCATGCAACACCATCTTACGTCCACGGCATGCTTTCATCCCTCAGTGCTCCACATCTTCCAGGCACATGCAGTGCGATATGAACATGATTACTGAGTTGTTATTAGTCCTTTTCATACAGCAGGATTTGGGAAACTAAGGTACCTCCCTTATATCATTCCCAAACAAGGATCCTGTCTAGGGTCGTCACTCCTAAATAATCTCATACAATGATATGGTTTTAGGTCACTGTAAAGGGTTGTCAGAGTTATTACACGCACTCGTTGCACCCTCCCCCATCACCTTATCAATACAGGCCTAGTTTATACTCTGTTTACTACGGGAAGGCTCGTCGCCTCTCCGCAGATTCAGAGTATGCTCGAGGTCACTACACCGGGTACGGTCAGGGCTGCCAGGACTGTTACACGGAATCGTTACACTATTCCCTCATCATCCATCAAAGCAGTGTAGGCCGACAGCTCGAATAAAGTATCCCACACCACCGTATTCGGTTCACGAGTCTGGGTTGCTCACTGGTCACTACGGGGAGGCACATCGCCCCAGTGTAGGCCGACAGCTCGACCACGGTATCCCGTACCACCATGCCCGGCTCATAAGTCTTAACGGATCGAGGTACCAAGGTTAACGGTCTTGCACTGGTAAGTTCAGTACCTTAGGTTCAAACAGTAGTGTCCAAATATGGTGAACATACATTAGACAGATCGGGTTACTTGATGAGCTCAGTTAGGTCGAGCGCACGACAAGTTGAATGACATGGAGTGCATAAGCACTTCGCGTGGCCAACCACTATCACCAACCGAAGTACGACTCGGGTTCGTCAAACACATCTCATGTGGCGAATGAATCTCAGCCATGAATTCAATCTCGTTACCGATTGCCTGGACTATATAATAGCCCCAATTACATTCAATTACAGATAGTTAAAGCAGTAATGAATCAAGATTTCAAGTCCTATAATCAAAAGTCTGATATTATCCGCTTAGGGCTGTCAGGGCTGTTGCACGGAATCGTTACACCACTCCCCCATCACCCCTCACGGCTTTTATGGAATACAACTTAAGCATGTGAAGTAGTCAGAGCAGAATTAAATAAACAAGTAATTCAAACATATTAACAAGCATGTTATAAAACACAATGCAAACAGGAAATCCAAACACATACGTTTCATAAACCAGTAAGTGATTAAACTAAACAACTTACATGAAGGAAATCATACACATCACTAAGGTAGTTGAGAATCCTATCTCAACACCTACTCAAGACACTACTAGATTAAGTACATATCTATACAAGCATTTTCACAAACACTTAGACTACACATTCCAACATACTTATAATATACTAGTTAAAACACAAGTCGTAGCGAATCCTTTCACAAAGGATTACCACATGAACCACGATCATGCATTCACGACCAATAGTCATGGCAAGCATAAATCATAGTTCTATATTCATTCGAACATTTTTGCAAATACTTAGGCTACAACTAGTACATACACGACGTATGTTAATATAACAGGTGTTAGGCTAATTCGTTCACCCAGAAGTTGATACACATGTATCTAGCATACCTAGACAATAATTAATCAAGGCAAACACGAATCCGTATTTCATACGTATACGGTATTTTCTACAAATACAAGGAATACAGTATATTCAACATAGTTAACATATAACCGAAAAACGAAATGGACAGCACTTTGTACATGTACAATAGCATCCAGATCATGAATCTATTATTATCTGACATTGAAAGCGTTGAAAACCATAACCTATACGTCTAAAGTCCACACCTTATGTCGTAGAATCATAATAAATATGCTAGAATCTCTAAGCCTTCGTCAACGTCGATATGACGACCTAAATCACTAGTTACGTTAGATATTTCACTACTTGAATCAATCCAAACCCTAAAACAGGTTAGGGTTAGGATTTTCTTACCTAGAAATGAAGCTGAAATCGCCGGAAAAATGATTAGAATGGGATGGTTAAGCTTAGATAGCAGCAGGGTAGAGTATCAGGGAGATCCTCATACTTTCTCTCTCTTTCTTCTCTTCTCTCTCCTAGGTTTTCTCAAATTTGTCTGGTGAGAATGAGAGAGGGTTTAAGGTCCTTATATAGGCCCAAACTTGTCAGAAATAGGCCCAGGGACAAGGTATACTTAGGTTATGTCCAAAGGGCATCCGTTCCGTCTCAACGGAGCTCTTCCGGAGCCCCCCCTTGAGCCAAAGGTCGGACTTAAGCTCACAGACATTGAATCTAGGTCAAGTTAAATTTTCGGTCCGATCGGATTTATAGATCACCCGTGGCGGACCAATTTCAGTTCAACGGTCTTAGAAACTCAATCAGGGCCACAAGTACACTGACCTGTGTTGAAAATTTTCCCTGATCCGAGGGTGTAATTAGGTCTGATTCTGACGGTCTGAATCCTCATACTTGGCCCGCAAGCGACAAGTCTCATATTACTTAAATTCAGAATTTATTCCTAAATATTTTCACGTTTCTCACACTCTTCGCTCCGGGCTCAAGTGAATAGCCCCGGGACATTATCTGAATTTGATTTCCGAGATGGTTGTCAAGCCCAGCAAGGCGGTCATAATCGTTTAACTTCACGTTAATCAGACTTTCGATGTGCGGTCCAGATCTGATACGGAGTTTCGTGATGCTCCCGAGAGCAGTCGGGTAATGAGATTGATCCTAGATTGTAGGGTAACCTAGCGTCAATGATTCTACAAGTTTTGGGTCTTGCAGATCGTATTTAAAGTGGATCAAGCGGATTTCGTAGCTAATCTAGTTTAGTACTTAGTTACTTTGTCTCATTTCTAAAGGATTTGATCCTGAGCGATTTCTGCCTGAGGTGGCACTCGGGTCTTTGTACGGATTTCTAAAGTATTGTTCTTCATCACCTAAACTTTAGGATTCATGCCTCATATGAAAGTACTTAGAAACATCTAAGAACAAGGTGGTGAAAGGTGAGGTTTGTGATGGAAAGGGGTTAAAAAGCGATTTTAAACTTTGGGATTGAGTTTTGACAAGTTAATAAGGTGTTCGGATCGACCCATTACCTAAGGACGTCTAATTCCAGGTTGGCAAAAATCTGAGATGTTACATGAAATGTTGAAATTGTGGCAAGACGAAACATATGAAAAAAGATTATACAAATCCCAAAACCCAAGGGGATGAAAAATCATATGATTTTCCGAAGGAGGACAATTCAACAAAATTCGACATGAGGACGAGTGGTCGTGCTGTGTTATTTGTGTCTAAGGTCGAACATTTATATAATGAGTGAATTTTGGATACGGGAGCATCATACCATATGCATCCTTATCAGAGTTAGATCACCACACATAGCGAGTGTGATGGTGGCCCGGTTCTTATGGGCAATGATCATGCTTGTAAGATTATAGTAATTGGTTCGGTTCGCATCAGAATGTATGATGAGGTGGAGTGTACTTTAACCAATATGAGGCACGCTCCTGACTTAAAGAAGAATCTAATATCTCTAGGAGCCCTTGAGGCACTTGGATGTAGATTCGCCGGCTATAAAGTTGTCTTGAAAGTCTCAAAAGGGGCCTCACTGTTATGAAGGTACAGTGGAGCGAAAACTTTTGTAGGTTGATTGGGAGCACTAGAACGGGTGGATTTGTAGCTTATGTAGCGGAATCAATGATAGCACGTGTGTGGCATGTGCGCGCCTAGGCCACATGAGCGAGCGCATTATAAATATATTTCTTGATAGTAGTTTAATTCCTATTTTTAAAATTTTTATTAGATATATGTGAGTATTGCATATACAGAAAATAGTCAAGGCTAACTTTTAAAATTGGAAAATATGTTAGTAAAGGTCAGCTTGATTATGTGCATTCGAATGTGTGGGACCCGTTACCTATTATTTCTAAATGATGGTGTAAGATGAGCTACAGATGTCCTACAGGGGGGTGAATAGGACTAAACCAATTTATGATAATCAATCATAGAAAATAAATTCACAACGGCAATAGATATTAAAATCTTGATTTTAATTGAGTCATAGGACAACCTTCACCAAAAAATTTAGGTATGACAATCTTATTTTACGATGTCCTTGAATTCAATATTTCAAGATAATAACAACAAGAATAAGATTATCAATCACCACAATACACAAAGAGTTATAGTGGTTCGGTGTTTAACACACACCTACTTCACTCCCAAAATTATTACTCCATGTAATTTTGGTTTTCCACTATTTTCAAGGTTTTCACAGGATCACCTCAATAACCTCTTATAGTTCTATAGGTTAGCCACAACAAAAACTCAAGTGATTTTCGCGGGCTTATCACTCCACAACCCGATGATTTTTTCTTAATAACCTCTTATAATTCTACATACAGCGATAATTTTTTTTAATGATGATGAACCAATGTATGCTCAACCAAAGAGGATTTAGGGATATACGATTTCTCAATGAATAAAATTCTAGAAGTTATAGATTCAATTCTCTAATCTCAAGTTGAGCATAATTCACTCTCTAATTGAATTTAAATTTTCTTAATAAAAGAATTGAATAAGCAATAAATGAAATATACGAATAACTAAGCAAATATCTTTAAAAAGGTTAAAATCTCTCTCTTTTATTTGTGGAAGAATTGTAAGACCCGTATCCTAGTCCGTACCGTTCTGTAGGCCTCCGCGGTCCTTCTAGTCGAATTCCAGCAATCCTCGACCCGTATCCGACGTTTGCGCGCGATCCTAAGTCGAGTCCCGCATATTGGAGTCGACTCGACTCAAAACATGTATCTTAGTGACCGGGCCGTCACCGATGTTCCAACTTCGTGACTCGCGCACCGATCCGATACCCAGACTAGGAGTTGTGGGCTCGAGTTCATTTCGAGGAAAACACCGCGCGTGCGAACTCTGAGAGAATCTCTACGACCTATCCCATCAATCAAGTACACATCACCCCTCAAGTCAAGTACAAGCAACCCATACCCTACCCCTACCTCTCTCTTACACAAGCTACCCCAAAGTCAACCCTTACATTACTTCATCCATCACCCATCACCCATCCCATATCATCCCATCACTTCTCTCTCTTCCTCATTTCTCAAAAATCTCCCAAGCAATAAAAAAAAAACCCAACGTCCAAGCTCTCTCTCCCAATCCAAGTGTGGCCCACTTTTCCACTCTCTCATCTCCCATCTCAACCTTCCAATCACCATCAAGCTCCTTCAAAGTTGAAGGCAAGGAGCATACAAGTCCAAGGAGCTAAAGAAATAGGCCGATAGGTGGGTGCTCTACCGTCAATTTGCATTTGAGGGTCCACTTGTAAGTGGGACCCATTATGATGTATATGTTGTAATCATGAGGGACCCATAGTGGTGGGGTCCCTCCATCACCGTCTTTCTCTCTCTCCCTCTCTCTTTCTATCCATTTTGATGAAGTGGGCCCCACTAATTTGTGTTTCATCTGCACCGTCCATCATGAATGGTGGGACTCCACCGTGAAGTGCATCTACATCCGGGCTATCCAGGGTCTGGACACACCCAGATCCATAGCTCAACTGCAGACCGAGTGGAGATACCTCGTTTCAACACTTGAGGTCTTAGTGGGGGTGGCTAACATGAAGTGTGTGTACTGACGTGGGTGTATACTAACAAGCTAACCTAGTGGGTCCCACACGTGTGGACCCACCTCATGTGTATGTTGAATCCAAACCGTCCATCAGTTTGACATCCAGCAGCATGCAGCTGCTGGACCGTTAACTAGATCTGTGGGCCCCACCACATGATGTATGTGTTACATCACAACCGTCCAAATATGTGGGACCCACCATCAGCCGTCCATGCAGACGCTGACAACGCTAACACCCCTCACTCTCTCTCACACTCACATGGACATGTATATATGATATATAATATAATATAATATATTATATTATATTAACAATACATCTTATATATATAATATTATATAATATAATATACTATAGTTACAATACATGTTATGGTGGGCCACTCCCATGTGGGACCCACCTTTAATGTGAGGATCATCACCGTCCAGAGGGGTCTAGACGGTGGGTCAGGGCATCTCTGCCATTGACATATATATATATATATATATATATATATTATATATATATATATAATAGTTAATATTATAATAAATATATATACATATATTGTACTTGAGGTGGGCCACTACGTGGACCGCACCATGATGTATGTTACATCTACACCGTCCAGTTGCTGGACGGTGTAACAACCATGACGTCCAAGCCGTCCATCCATCTTACAGGTGGAGCCCACATGTGATGTATGGATCTTATCCACACCGTCCTCATGGTGGGACGATGGACCCCCTTTTGATGTATGTATTTTATATCCAAGCCGTCCATCAGATTCGATGTGGGCCCACCATGCTGCATGTGCTTTATCCAAACCATCTATACATTTGGTGAGCTCGTCCTTGGGCTTGAGACTAAAAGTAAGACAAATCTAATATCAAGTGGACCACCCTACAGAAAATAGTGGTGTTGAACGCCCACCCTTGAAACCCCTTTGGGTTACAAAAGCTTTGATTCAATATAATATTTTTTTTCCTTCCCTGTTCAGGTCCTTGTGACCTTATGAACAGTATTAATGGAAAATAAATATTATGGTTGGTCCACTAGAAATTTAACGGTGGAAATCATTGTCACCATTGTCATTTGTGGTATGGTCCATATGATCCTTTAGATATGATTCTTTTTTTTATGCACCATAATGATCCCTTGCAATGAATGCATTATGCATTTGATTCGGCCCATTTGATCGGTCCAATCGATTCGGCCCATTTGTACCGGCCCATTTGATTCGGCCCATTTGATCGGCCCATTTGTACCGGCCCATTTGATTCGGCCCATTTGATTGGCCCAATCGATTCGGCCCATTTGATCGGTCCAATCGATTCGGCCCATTTGATTCGGCCCATTTGATCGGCCCAATCAATTCGGCCCATTTGTACCGGCCCATTTGATTTGACCCATTTGATCGGCCCAATCGATTCAGCCCATTTGATTGGCCCAATTGATTCGGCCCATTCGATTAGCCCATTTGATTCGACCCATTTGATGTAATTGAGGCCCATGATGATGTATATTAGGCCCTTGTGCTAGGTCGTGGGTCCCTATCCAATTGACCCTATGAGCGTCATTCCTTGGGAGCAATGTTGGTTAAAGGTCCACATTGATGGGCAATGATGGTTGGACGTCCACATTGTGACCTTCCCTTAGGCCTTGTTAGGCTCATTCTCATCATTCTCTATTAGGTTAACCCAAACGTTTGGGCCCCATTGATTTTTAATTGATCTATCATCGGTTGTCCATCTATGGATCCCGCCTTGCGTAGAGGTTGATTATCGATGTCGATTATCGGTGCCGATTGCCGACACCGACTACTATCGCCGATTATGAGTTTGTGACAGCATAGCATCATAATACATGCCCATACGCATCATCTGTATGTTTGTTATGAGACGTGATTGGACATTGCATACGCCATAGTGTAGGTGGTTCAGGGGACTCCCTGATAGGCAGAGTTATCCCACATGAGCGTAGGATTGATGCATGATTGAATTGCGTGACTCATGCACTTTACATATGTGTGTGATTGTGATTACTGTATGCCCTAGCGACATCAGGGTCATTGCCTCCACAGACACATCGTGGGTGGCCAGATTGGATACTGAAAATACTGTTTCTAGCATCGGGGCACCATAATGTCCCTGGGTAAAAATTCTTAAACCCGATGGTACCAGAGGATGACTCCAACGTCGAGACTAAGTAGATACATGAGCGCATGAGGACCCAATACCAGGAGACCGCATCTCCCACTGTGTCGTGGTCGGTTGGAAAGAGGTGTGGCCTTACTCGCCAGAGGGTAGGGGGTATCGCTAGGTTGAGTTTGACCAGCTCATGAATATGTCCACTATCGACATGCCGGATAGATATTGGCAGACTATTGGCTAGGCGGATAGTGAGGTTTCTTACGCTCACTTGGACTGCGCGCCTGGGAAAGGGGCAGTGCCATTTGGAGGGTATTAAACTCCGATAATTATCCAGAATGAGAACTTATTTGATGAGCTGTATGAGGATTTGGATGAGGATTAGCATGCTTGAGTTGCATTTCGTATCGCATAGCCTTGATATGGCCGATAGCATTCGTGTTTTGCACCGCATAGCCTTGGTACGGCTAATTGCATTCATGTACTCATCAGCATGATTCTACATTACTCTGACATTGCATTCTGAGCATGCTCATATTACGCACACACTTACACCACCCTCTAAGCTTTCTATAAGCTTATGCACGATTGATGAGTGCAGGTGACGCCAGGACGCAGTCGTACCATAGTTGCAGCAGGAGCGTGCAGTCGAACTTCAGGAGTTTCCGTTATCATTATCTTGTATTTCTCTTCATACGCATTGTACTTTAAAGTTTTTTATCATAGTGAATTTTGTGATGGTGTTCTTGTGATTATTGTTCGTGGGTTATGCTTATGGTTATGCTCATTACGTATCAAAATTGATGTTAAAAATTCTCCTCATAGGATCCCAGGATCGGAACCTAGTGTATGGCTGCCGGGAGTCGAGAATGGGGTACTAGGGAGGCTGTCTGCGCCAGATTCGGCGATCGGGAATTTTGTAAGCCCGGTTTCTGAGTCTAGGACGTGACAAGAATTTTCTTTATTTTTGTGCTTTAAAACAATGAGAAATGGTTTCTATTTATAGCCAAAGATTTGGATCTTTAGTCAACCTAAGAATCCCTTCAACTGTCCAAATTTCCATGACACTATTCCAATGGCTATCAGATTTTGCACGATATGATTTTATCAAAACTTAGGCTGGCCTGAGCAAAGCGTCGGTTGACCCAAGAAAGCTTCAGCTGGCCGGAGATAGCGTTCGGCTGACCTGGTTCGACCTCAGACTGACCCAAACTGGGTTCGGCTAGCCGAAGCCAGGGTCGGGCTGGCCGAAGCTCTATGAGAAACAAAAGATTTTTGTTGCTGGAAACTTAACCTAAGCTGATCTTGGGTTAACCTAAGATGGTTTGGTTGGCCGAAGGTATGGCTGGGCTAGTCGAATACCCTTGATTTTTCAAGTAAAATTTTCACAAGTTAAAACTTAGAAAAATCATAATGATACACTTTATCCTAGGGTCTTTTCTACGGTCATCTTTACCTGTAGGTTAGCATACAAATGATCCTTCTCTTAAAATCATTATGAGCCTTCTATTCTTGAGATGTTGAGTCGCACTCTTGTCTTGAAGTGTCAAAGAGAGCTAAAGTGTGTTAAAGATGAAGTTTCATACCATATACATTTTATCTATGGAATTTGACAACTACTTGTGTGCTTACAACATTAGCACTTATAATCTCCCCCTTTGTCAATTTCGTAATAAAACATTACATATACATCAGATTCCACATCACACATTATATTACAAATATTCAATTATTACAAAGACTCAACAACTAGAATCATAAACAGAAGGCTTCAAATTAAATCATGAAGAATTTTGTTGTATGCTCCCCCTGAGAAATATACCCAAAACAATCTTGTTTTCCATATAAATATGTTATCTCTCTCCCTTTTTGTCATAATTTGACAAAGGAAGATGAAATTCAAAAAAGACATAGGAAGCAGCAATAGGATCAATATCAAATATTAATCATTAACTATATCAAAGTTCATCAATTAATTAAGCAGTTCAAGTTAATATGATCAAAAGTCTAAAAATATCAAGTAATCCAAGTCAAAAACTTAAATTAATACAAATCATTCAAATTCAAATGAAGACAGAGTAGGCATCTTAGAAGTAATGGTCTTCAAGCTCTTACTTAAATGAAGAAAGTATTTTTTTCATATACTTCAAATTAAGCTTTTGATTTAAAGTTAGAGCTTCCTGATACACATACAACACATTCATTTTACGCTCTAACGAAGATAATCTCTCATCAAAACTAGAAGGATGATAATTTGAATCATCTTCATCTTTAGCCGATTCTTCCTCTGCTTCGTTGAAAATGTCATCTATATTCACGTCCTCTTACTGCCTTTCATCATGACCTCCTCTTTACTCCGGTAGAGGAGTTAAGTTCATCATATGCAAATTTGAAGAATTAAAAAGAAGCTTGGATTTTGGTGCCTCAATAGATGGAATTTAGACACAAAAAAATAACGTAAGAGACATCATAAGATAACTAAATGGAAGATAACCATGCTTAGGGTGCATTCGATACTGAATAATGGAGTAACAGATAGAGTTGGAAGACAAATTCTAACTCCAGTAGCTATTGCATGAAGAATGCGAACCATGAATGGAGTAAGGTCTGTTTTGTTACCATCTCTTGGATAAATATTGAAAGTAAAAATTCGATGAAGAACACGATATTTAGAAAATAATTTTTCAATAAGAAGAGCATTGCCCGATCTCCATATGATGAGCAAATAGAATTCCATCCTCCGTTAATTTAATTTCCATCAAAGACGCGATGGTGGAGGATGTAATTAAAATCGTTTCCTCTAAAAAATTAACTTTGAAAAATATGTCATTTTCTAGGGATGAATCAAAAATAGAGGAGTACATCTCTTGTACAATTGATCGGTATGCATTCCCTCCCCATTGAAGAATTTTTTTCCCATCCTACCTCAAAAAGAATTTCATATTACCCATATTCAGAAATATGATTTAAATTTATACATCTTTTAATGATAATGCTTATTGTTCTAAAATCCTGAAGATTTTCAGGGTCATCTTCCGATGGATGAATGAATCAAATGTCACGGGAACCGGATTGGGACGAAGAATTGTCTTATACTTTGTGTACAACACATTTAGATCATTGTTCCATCAATTTTAAACAAGAAGAAAGCAAGAAGATCAAGTAAATCAAATCTACTCCAAATAACCCAACAAAGGGGTTTCGAAACTCAAGAAAATGGATAAAATCAAGATTGAAATGCAATGAACAACTTAAATTAGTACTAAAATGGATTCAAATGTACTTATAAGCAAGTAATGGAAGATAGGTAACCGAAGGAGGCACCGGCGAGCCGAAGAGGAAGAAGAAGATTAAGGGAAAAAATCACTTTAAAAATTTGTCAGCATGGTACTCGGCTGGTCGAACCTTATGTTCGGCTAATCGAACAGTCCAGTCATTGTCCAATTGGCCGAATAAAAACTTCTTTTTTTTTCATTTATTTTTCTTTCAAAATTTGAAAAAGTAAAGATAAAGAAGAAAAAAAATATTATCTTTAGGAAGATCATTAAAGAAAATACAAGCCAATATTATGCCTTAAATTAGAAATTTTAACACTGTCAAGTAGCTTAGTTAGTATATCTACAAGCTTCTTATCAATTTGAATGTATTCTAGCATAATCTTCTTTTCTTCAACCAACTCTTGTATATAATGATATCCGATGTCAATGTGTTTTGTACGAAAGTGTTGGATAGGATTTTTAAATATATTAATAGCACTAGTGTTATCGCAATACAAATTCATTATATCTTGAATTATGTCATATTCAGCTAGCATTTGTTTCATCCAAATAAGATATGTACAAGCATTTCCTATAGCAATATATTCCACTTTTGCAGTAGATAAGGATACTGAGCTTTGATTTTTACTCATCCAGGATATTGGATAGTTTCTGTTGAGGGTCAAATATTGCATATTGAACCCCATTTATATCTTAGTTTTATAAACATGATACTACTTAATGTCCTATTTTACTCATGTTTGTGTTGCAATGTGGATTTAAGAGCTTGAATTGGAAAAAGTACTAAAAGCATGGATTTGACGACCAAGGCAAGGAATGGATCTTAGGAGATAAAGATTGAAGATTACTAGGTCCCAAGATTCAAGAAAACCAAGTGGAGAAGGAATAAAGCCAAAAGAACAAGTGCGGAATACACATTGACTGTGTCATCGAACACCGTTCGATGACATCGAGGACGGGTCGATGACATCGAATTTATGAAGGAAAATCGAGTTGGTCGCTAGACAAATTGAAGACGTTTTTTGACGACTCGAGAACTTGTTCGGTGACTCGAAGCTTTACTCGAGGACATCGAAGACCTACTCGATGACATCGAATTTTCTCTGGAATTTTGGCAAAACTCGCTCGACACACTGGGCACCATTTTCAACTACTCGGAGCACTCCTCGATGACATCGAAGATCTGCTTGATGACATCGAATGTCTCTTCGATGACATCGAATTTATTGAAGAAATTGGATTAACTCTACTGTTTTAGACACATTATCGATTCCTCGAACAATGCTCGATGACATCGAAAGTTACAGAGTGCGGATGAAGCTATAAAAGTGCGGAAAAAGCACATAGAAAAGACACCTTCGATGGCATCAAAGCATGTTCGATGTCATCGAACGGATCGTGCGAAGTTATGCAAAGTTATGCGGAGTGCGTAAATTTGAGGCAATTTCTGGATTTTTCCAAAGATGTGCGAAAGGAGATGTTGCACAACTATAAATAGGAGTCTTCAGGGCATCCATGGGGATATATCTAATCTTCTAGGGTTTAAGGAGTGGAGCAAAGGAGTGGAGAAGCCATCGCTAAGAGTTTTTCTTCTTCTTCCTTAATTGTTTTCATATTTTTCTTAAGAGACTTTGGTCTAATCATGTCTATGGTTGGCTAAACCCCTTAGCTAGGGCTAAGAGGTGGAGCTTATAGCATAATGGGATATTTCTGATGCTTTAATTCATGTTTATGTTAAACTCCATGGATTCTAATTTGATACTTAAGGAATACTTTCAGTTTTTAATGGTTTGTTGTGACTTACATTACAATAGATCTGCAATAGCTTTGAGTATGTTATTTTCATGTATCGAGATTGTGAAATTAGGAAATCCTATTGTTCACCATCGTCCCTTGGACATGGCTGGGTGACGAAATCTCTTCTAATCTTCATGATTCTCTTATGTTTGGTTATGAGATTGGTATATCCTATTGTGAGCCATTGTCTCTTGGGCATAGTTTTGTGATGGAATCACTCCCAGTTCTCACAACTCTCATCCATTGAGAATTAGGTCAAAGGAAGTTCAGATTTGATTTTACTACGATATCTTCCAATTGGATAAGATGAGACTCTGATTCATGTTGTGTCATTGAATCAAGCATAGATCTCCCTAATTGCTATAAGCAGATCCTTGGAAACCCTAATTTCCACCTTTGAATTTCTTAAGTTTTTCATTAAATCTCTCACAATTACTCTCTACACTTCCAGATTTAGGTTTTCATCTTCTTTTAGTTCTACTTCTAGTTGCTTTTAAAATACACATGAGATTAGTCCGTATGTATTCGACCTCGGTCTCACCGAGATTATTACTGCATCGCGACCTTACACTTGGGGTTGTGAACAGTTTCCAATATAGAAACGTCCACCACTAGTAGATTTTCTATCATCGATATTTCCTGCCCAATCTACATCAGTATATCCTGTAATTTGAATAGATTTATCATGTGGATACCATAGACCAAGATTATCAATGCTTGCAACATACTAACTATGCGTTTGACAACCGATAAATGTGATTCCTTAAGATCAAATTAATATTTAACACAAATACCAACACTAAATAATATTTCAGGTATACTAGCGGTTAAATAAAGCAAGCTACCAATTGTGCTTCGATAAATACGAGAATCAACACTTTTATCTGATTCATCCTTAAATGATCTGATTGTTGTACTATAAGAGTATTGAAATTTCTACCTTTTTCAAATCCAAACCTTTTAACCAAATCATGTGCTTACTTGATTTGGGAGATAAAAATTTCATCTTTGAGTTGTTTTACTTGAAGTCCAAGAAAATAAGTTAGCTCACCAACCATGCTCATTTTGAATTCTGACTTCATAAGTTTCGCAAACTTAGATGATAAATTATAGTAAATCCATAAATTATATCATCAACATATATTTGAACAATCAGAATATTATCATTAGATTTTTTTAACAAACAAAGTTTTGTCAACACTTCCCATCCGAATGTCATTACTAAGTAAAATTTAGTTAACTTTTCATATCATGCTCTAGGAGCTTATTTCAAACCATACAAGGCTTTTTTTAAGACGGAACAGATGATCAGGAAGTTTGGGATCTTCAGAACCCTTAGGTTGTTCAACGTATACTTCCTCATTCAAGTCACCATTTAAAAAACCACCCTTAACATCCATTTGATATATTTTAAAGTTTTTACAACAAGCAATAGAAATAAATAATCTAATAGATTCAAGGCGAGCAACCGGTGCAAAGGTTTCATCATAATCAATTCCTTCTATTTGAGTGTAACCTTACACAACCAGTTGTGCCTTGTTTCTAATAATATTTTCAAGTTCATCTGATTTATTTTTAAAAATCGACTTCGTTCCAGTAACATGTTTATAAGATGGTCTAGGAACAAGACACCACACATCATTCTTACAAATTGATTCAGTTCATCTTGCATAGCCAAAATCCAACTTTCATCAGTCAGTGCTTCATTTATATTGGTCGATTTTATCTGGGAAGTAAAGCAAACAAGATTGCAAATATTTTTCAATTATCTTCTGGTTTGAATACAAGAAAGAGGGTTACCAAGTATTTGATCGGTTTAATGGTCTTTTACCAAACATAAATCAGTAAAATCTAATTTGGATGATGGTTCACTTTGATTAACCAGAATGATATCACTATCACCATCATCTTGGTGAAGACTGGATTGATCGATTGATCATCAATTACAACATTTATCGATTCTTGAATAACCCTAATTCTTTTATTTAGAACACAATATGCATGACATTAAATGCATAGCAAAATAATATTCCATCATCATTTTTTGCATCAAACTTTTCCATATTTTCAAGGTCATGTAAAATATAGCACTAGCTTCTGAAAGTACGAAAATATTTTACACTAGGATTTTTCTCAAACCACATTTCATATGTTGTTTTATTTTTTCTAGCTCTAATATAAACACAGTTAATCATATAGCAAGCAATATTCATAGCTTCAGCCCATAAATATTTAGGCAATTTCATACTATTCAACATTATGCTTGTCATTTTCTGTAACACTATTCTTCCTTTTAGAAACTCTATTTTGCTAGGGTATTTTAGGAACTGAAAATTCATGCAAAATACCATGATCATTGTAGTATTTCTCAAAATTGTTATTTTCAAATTATGTTCCATGATCACTTCTTATTCTAACACATATAGTTCTTTTTCAGTCTGGATGTGTTTAATAAGCCTTTTGATCTCGTAAAAAGCATCTGACTTTTCTTTGAAGAATGCTACCCATAATATATTGTGTAGTCATCAACTACAACTAAGAAGTATTTCTTTCCTCCTTTACTCTCCATTCTTGTTGGTCCAACTAAGTCCATGTAAAGAAGTTCAATGGGTCTAGTAGTAGTTAAGGAGTTCACTTTCTTGTGACAACTCCTAATTTTCTTGCCAACCTGACAAGTATCACATACTTTATTTTCTTTCTTTCTTAGCTTAAGTAAGCCTCGCAAGTGATCTCTATAATTTACATGTCCAAGACGTCGATGCCATAATTCAGTCTCGTCTGTTTAAACCATGTAACATGAAAGGTTTGTTGACCAAGTGTCATCAATAATATAGTAATTTTCTGAAGTTCTACGACCATTTAATATTGCATGCCCTTCTTTATTCATTATCTCGCATCCATGATCAGAAAAGTTTATGCTATGATTATGATCACATATTTGAAATATAATAAGAAGGTTAGCTTTAATCATTCAACATATAAAACATTTTCAAATACAGGTAAGTTAGAAAGATGTACATTACCTTTACCAATGATCTTGCAGTTGCTACCATCTCCAAATGTAACTGAGTCACCATCAATTTGTTTGATATTTAAAAGAATGGCTTTATCACTTGTCATATTTCTAGAACATCCACTGTCCAGGTATCATCTTGAATGACGACTTTCTTTGAAAGTTGTGTGGATAACAAGACATTTTACCTTTGAAACCCACTTCATGATGGTTATAAGCTTTGTAGGGTCTCTTTTCTTTTGTTGGATTTGGAAGTTAGGATTTCTCCTATTCATGTTTACTCATTTCTTACTTGAGTTAGATTTCAATAACTCTTTAAGAAAATTCACAATTTTATCAGCAAGAAGAGGATTGTTAATTTTTCTCCTTTGATATATGTGGTTATTGGCAAAGGTTTTCTCTTTAAAAAATTCTTAAAAAGATTTTGTATTTTTGAAAATATTTTTCTTGTGATCAAACTCATTCAAAGTTTCTACTTTAGAGTTCGAGGATTCTCCTTTCACAAAAGTAGGAGTAGAAGTCTTAGGTTTAAGATTGTTATATTTATTATAGACAAGGCCAGACTTATCACCATACCGGTGAGATGAAGTTAGTAATTTTTCAAGTTTCTAGTATCCTTAGGTGTACTTCCAAGAATCCTTTGAAGTCTGAAGTGAAGTAACTTCATTTTTCAATTTATCATAAGCAGATTTAAGATTTTGTAATTCTGCATTTTTCAAACTTAAATCTAGTTTTGATTTTTCAAAACAATCAAAAAAATGAGATATTTTTTCAAGACAACCTTCTCAAGTTCTAATTGCAATTCCTCAAATTTTTTTTCTTTTGTGTTTTCATTTTTGCCACATTTTTTCAACTTTCTCTGTAAAGAGCATCATAAGCTTCTTGAAGATCTTCTTCATTTTCAAAGTAACTTTCGAGAGTTTCATATTCATACGTTTCACTATCTTCTGGAGCAGTGACTCTGGCTATTGTCATAAAGGCATTATGTTCTTTTACATCTTTTTAATCTGATTCATCAGTTTATGTTTTAGTTTCAGATTCTAATGATTCATTCTAAGTAGAAATCATGCCCTTTCTTTTAGATTTATCCTTTTTAGGACATTTTGAAGTAAGATGCTTAAACTTAGAGCAGTCGTAGCTTTAAATGGTTTTGGATTTTGATTTCCAATAGCTTGAATTTCCTTTTCACTTGTCAAAAAGTTTTTTAAAATCATTTTTCCTCTAATTTTTAAAAAATTTATAAATTTTATTTGCCAACAATGCCATATTATCATTATTTTCCTCATTATCTGAGTTTTCATTCAATACCTTTAATTTGGACTTAGAGGATTTAAGGGCAATGGACTTGTTCTTTGGAGCTTTAAAATTTAACTCATAAGTTTGAAGAGATCTAACCAATTTCTCAACCTTCATTTTTCGGTATCCCTCAATTCTTATATAGTAGTAACCTTGGAATTAAACCTTTTAGGAAGTGATCTTAGTATTTTTGTACAAACCATTCTTTCAAGGATGCTTTCACCAAGATCTCATATAGAATTAACCATGTCATTTAATTTTGCATAGAAGTCCATAAATGTCTCATTTTATTCCATACGAATGTGAATATTTAGATCTTAGACTTTTTCACAATATTATTTTCCTCGTGGGTCATTTCAAATATATCCCAAGCTTGTTTTGACATATCACTTAAAATGATTCTTTTGAACTCATCTAGTGATAGGGCATGCGCTATAGCATTCAAGGCTTTTGCATTAGTACTACTTTCACTCCTCTGAGTACTTGTCCATAGATTATAGGCTATTTCTTTTATGGACATGGTTCTATCCTTGGCTACTACTTCCACTGTATGAGGGGACCATTGAGTCACAATGACTTACCACACACTTTCATCATGGATTTGATGAAGATCCTCGTCTAGACTTACCAATAAGAATAGTTTGGGGCATCAAAAAGAGGTGGCCTAGATATGGATAAGCTTTCGAAATTTGAGATATTATATCTCTGGATCTAGCTCTAGGAGGTGAATCTAAACAAGAGCAACCCATTTTGATACCACTTGTAAGATGAGCTACAGATGTCCTAGAGGCGCAGTGAATAGCACTAAACCAATTTATGATAATCAATCATGGAAAATAAATTCATAATGGCGATAGATATTGAAATCTTAATTTCAATTGAGTCGTTTGAAAACCTTCACCTAAAATCTTAGGTAGGACAACCTTATTTCACGACATCCTTGAATTCAATATTTTAAGATAATAATAACATGAATAAGATTATCAATCACCATAATATATAGAGAGTTATAGTTGTTCGGTATTTAATACACACCTACTCCACTCCTAAAATTACTACACATAATTTTGGCTTTTCACTATTTTCAAGATTTTCACAAGATTATATCAATAACCTCTTATAGTTCTTGTGATTTTCATAAGTTAACCACAACAAAACTGAAAGTGCCCTGGTTTGTCAATTAGCGTGTGCGTTGAGTCTGCTAGACAAAGGAGCCCCATAGGAAGATTGATCAAGCATCTGCCTCAACCGGATGTGTGCCCAAACTCGCTACAGGTAAATCTTGACCTCACATCCCATGTCCCAAAGCACCAAGGTAATTAAAACCCTTAAATTTGATTAGAATATCATAGGGTTTTTGGGTTAAAAAACTTTTTCAAACTTCAGAAAAATCTCTAAGTTTTCTACCATTGTCGATTTATCGATACATGTATCGATAAAATCGAACCATGTTGTCGATGTCCTCAAAGCTCACTCAATATTATCAAAATGAGGACATAAGATGTCCTGCAACCACGTAAATCTCTGGACAGAATTATCGATGTATCGATATAGGTATCGATATCATCAAAATTCGAATCTCGAGTCTATCGAAATTGACTCGATAAAATCAACATCATATTTGTTGTGTCCAAAGTTCTACTAAGGCAAATCATGAAATCTTCGATATATCGAAGTATTCCTCGATATCCTTGGAATTCAAATTTCGATGATATCGAAAGCCTTTCGATGATATCGGATTCGACACACTGTTATCCAGCAATATTTTCAGGTTGTTTTATCATGGATCAAGGGTCACTCGATAGAATCGATATTCAAATATCGATCATATCGAGGTTGGGTCGATTGTATCAAGAATGGACATAAACTGTCTAGCAAGCTTACTGGAAAAACCTTTAGATTTATCGATGCATCGACACTGCTATCGATATCATCGATATTCAAATTTCGATGATATCGAGTGTGCCTCGATCATACTTTTGACCTGAAATATTTCAAAGGCAAGTCTCTCTCATTTTCAAATGTCGAGGAATCGATCCTCGTGTTGATGAAATCGGAGTTCGAAATTTGATAACATCGACGTAGGTTTCGATTCCCTCGACCAGCTGGCAAAATGTTTTAAAAGCGTTTGACATTTGAGTTTGTGTCATCGAGTGGTCAGTCGATGCGATCGAGAGTATACGCTCGATGATATCGACCCTACTCGATGATATCAAACTCTGTCATAAATGTGACTGTTTTATATCCGTTGGAACCTTTTGCCTATTTATAGAGAGCTTGTCCTTAGTTGCTGGTAGAGAAAGAAGAGAGTTCTTTTGAGTGTTTAACCTTAGATCATATACCCAAAGCCCTTTCTCTCATGGAAGTTCATCCTCCAATCCACCCTCATCATTGACATTCAATAGAGTGGATTGGGGAATGAACTTTCGCATTCAAGGATCCTGCAGCTACCACCTTAATGGAAAATTATTAAGATGGGATGCCTTGAATGCATAGATGATTGGAGTCGCTCTATCTCTCTTATAGAAAAATATTTAATAGAGTAGGTGTAACATCCCGGATTTTGTCAATCTGGAATTAGACGTCCTTAGGCAATGGGTCGATCCTAACACCTTATTAACTTGTCAGAACTCAATCCCAAAGTCTAAAACCGCGTATGAACTCATTTCCTTCATAAATCTCATCCTTCACCATCTTGTTCTTTCAATTTTTCTAAGTACTTTCACCCTAGGCACTATCTTAAACTAGCTAAGTATTATAACTTGCATCACTTTATATACAAACTACAAAGGCCCAGGTACCACCTCAGACAAAAATTACTCAGGACTAAATCCTTTAGAAATGAGGTGAGAATTAGCCAGTGTGAAACTAGAGTGCCTGTGAAATTAGCACCAATCACTTTAAATACGATCTGCAAGACCCAAAACTTGTAAAATCATTGACGCTAAGTTACCCTAAAATATAGGATCAATCTCATTACCCGGCTGCTCTCGGGAGCATTTCGAAACTCCATATCAGATCTGGACCGCACGTCGGAAGTCGATTTACACAAAGTTAAGGAATTAGGACCGCCTTGCTGGGCTTGACAACCATCTCGGAAATCAAATCCAGATAGTGTCTCAGCGCTATTCGCTTGAGCTCGAAGCGGGGAGTGTGAGAAATGTGAAATTAATTCAAAATAAAATAGAAATTTATGAAATCTGGCACTTCTCGCTTGCGGATCAGTATTGAACAACCTGACCGTCAGAATCAGACCAATTTCAACCCTCGGATCATGGATATTTCCCCAAACATATCCATGTACTCGGAATCTCCGATTGAGATCTACTGACCGTTGAACTGAAACTGGTCCGCCACGCGTGATCTGGAAGTCCCACTGAAACAAAAACTTAACTCCACCTGGATCCGGTGTTTGTGAGCTTAAGTCCGACCTTTGGCTCAAGGGGGCCCGCCAAAAGTGCTCCGTTGAGCTGAAACTGACCCACTTTGGTTATAACCTAAGTATACTTTGACCTGGAGTCTATTTCGGTGAGTTTTTAGGCTATATAAGGACCTTAAAACCCTCTCTCTCACAGCCATACGAATTTGAGAGAAACCTTAGAGAGAGAAGAGAGAAAAGAGAGAGAAGAATGAGAGAAGTGAGAGAATCTCCCAACTACTTTTCCCTGCCACTACACAAGCTGCACCACCCCATTCTCATCGCTTTTCTGGCGATTCCGACTTCGTTTCTAGGTAAGAAACCCTAACCCTAATCTGATTTGGGGTTTTGATAGTTGTAGGTTATGAAATAACTAACCTATTTCGTTTTATAGGTTGCCAAACTGCCATATGCAAAAGCTTAGCAAACCTATCGACTTCGTTACGATTCTACGACAAAAGGTGCGGACTTTAGATTTATAGGTTATGGTTTTCAATGCTTTCAATGTCAGATAATGATAGATTCATGATCTGCATGCAATTGCACATGTACAAAGTGCTGTCTGTTTTCCGTTTCGATTAAAGACCAAAAATATGGAATTTTACATACTCTAGGTATTTATAGAAAGTACCGTATACATATAAATTTTGGAAATGTGTTTGCCATGATTATTTGTTGTATTGATATATTATATATGGAGAAAATACTTGTTTGGCGAAAGGACTCGCCCTAATACATGTTTTTGCTAATATACACTATGTATGTTAAAAGAGTGTATTCTAAGTGTTTGTGAAAATGACCGAATGAGTATAGAATTTTCATTCGTGCCCGCCATGACTAATTGTCTGGATATATAATTGTTGTATTGGCGATCCCCCTTGATAAAAGGATTTGCCCTAAATCACGCCACGACCAATATACACTATATATACTAAAACGTGTAGCCCAAGTATTTGTGGAAATGACTGAATGAACATGGAACTTGGATTCCTGCTTATCATGACTATCCGTCGTGGGTGCTCGCGTGTTATCTATGGGGCAGCTCCCTAGTGAAAGGATTTGGCCTAATACCTTTGTGATCAACATACGTCAGGTATGTTGATGTATATAATCTAAAATGTTTGTTGGAATGTCTGTATAAGTAGTAGTTAGTAAATTGTAATGTATAAGGGTGTTGAGATAGGATTCTCAACTACCTTAGTAATGTGTATAATTTCCTCCATGTTGTTTGTTTAGTTTAACCACTTATGAAACGTATGTGTTTGAATTTCCTGTTTGCATTGTGTTTTATAACATGCTTGTTAACATGTTTGAATTACTTGTTTCTGTAATTCTGCTCTGATTACTTCACATGTTTAAGTTGTATTCCATAAAAAATCCATGAAGGGTGATGGGGGAGCGGTGCAACGAATGCGTGCAACAGCCCTGGCAGCCCTAAGCGGATAATATCAGACTTTGGTTGTATGATTTGAATCTTGATCCATTACTGCTTTAACTATCTGCAATTGAATGTGATTGGGGCTATAATTATAGTCCAGGCAATCGGTAACGGGATTGAATTCGTGGCTGAGATTTATTTGCCACATGAGATGTGTTCGACGAACCCAAGTCGTACTTCGGTTAGCGATAGTGGTTGGCCACACGAAGTGCTTATGCGCTTCATATCGTTCAACTTGTTGTGTGCTTGAGCTAGCCGAGCTCGTCAAGCAACCCGATTTGTCTTATGTATGTTCACCATGTTTAGACGCTACTGCTTGAACCTAGGGTACCAAACTTACCAGTGAAATCCCGTTAACCATGGTACCCCGATCCGCTAAGACTCATGAGCCGGGCATGGTGGTATGGGATACCGTGGTCGAGCTGTCAGCCTACGCTGGGGCCACGTTCCTCCCCGTAGTGACCAGTGAGAAACCAGACTCGTGAGCCGATTATGGTGGTATGGGACACTATATTCGTGTTGTCGTCCTACATTGATAAGATGATGGGGGAGTGGTGTAACCATTATACGTAACAGCCCTAGCAGCCCTTTGTAGTGACCTCGAGCATACTCTGAATTACGGTGAGGCGACGAGTTTTACCGCAGTGTATAGAGTATGAAACTAGGCCTGTATCTGTATAGTGATGAGTCGTTAAAAAGGTAATGGGGGAGTGGTGTAACATTTGTGCGTAACAGCCCTGGCAGCCTTTGCAGCGACCTAGAAAACACACTATCGTCTGAGATTAACTAGGACTGACGACCCTAGAATGGATCATGTTTGGGAATGATACAAGGGAGGTACCTTAGTTTCCCAATACTGTTGTTTGAAATGGACTAATAACAACTCGGTAATCATGCTCATCATCGCACTGCATGTGCCTGAAAGATGTGGAGCACTGAGGGACGAAAGCATGCCGCAAACGTAAGATGGTGTCGCATGAGGGTGGTTTGGCAAGGGCATACATCATGACTGCATTCCATACTTGCATTAATAAGAGTATTTAGAATTGTTTGATTGTACTGCTTTATCATTACTGCTTGACTGAGTTGATAACATGTTAACCTATGCTTTATTGTTCCACTGAGTTAGCTACTCACTCCCACGTTACGGGACGGTGTTCCGAACACCTACCAGACTTTGTCTGATTGCAGATGGCGACACTACTCCTGAGGCGGAGCCAGACCTTTATGATGACAATGATGCTTGTTCGTAGATGTTGTGTGCTGACGGCTTCAAGTGAGTCGTGTCTTGATCGACGGGATTACAAGGATGTCGACTAGATGACACTACATCTTTGGTATAATTTGAAATTGTACTTATAATTCATTAACCTGGTAACATTATCACACTCTGGAGACTCACCATAGTTTATATATGTTATTTATCTATCACAGTCTTCCGCTTGCAATTTAACTGTCTCTGAAGTATGATATGTTGTTTAGCTTAATCTCACTCATGTTCAATGCACTAATGCAGACAACATTCAATCATCATTCATTTTGTTGCATAAGTGATGCGTTGGAACTCGGGAGTTGAGTTTATGCTCGACCCCCGATTTTCAGGGCGTTACAAGATGGTATCAGAGCATGATTTGGATTAAACCGGACCTGGGTTATGGTCACACGATGCACTCTGACTTAGGAGGGAGCGACGGGATGCAGAAACAGACTTAGGTTCTCCAATTTCGCCAAATAGCACATTTGGATGAGATCAACCGTAGAGATTGGACCCGTAGGCCTCGATGATTGCAAGAAATGATCCCGAAACACTTTTAGGCCGTCAAACAACGGGTCTAGATCACAATCCACCTTATCCCAACCGTTGAAAATTGATAGAATACGGGATAAACGTGATGAGGATAACTACTCCGAATCCTCGGAGCTTCTCTGGACTCCTCACAGAGACTTCTCGAATCTACGAGAAAAGAAAGCAGAAAATAGAAATAAATTCTAATAAATTCAAAATTGATTAGTGAATGACTAAAAGAAAAAAAAAACGAGTTCACAACCCTTTAAATAGGGATACCAAGTAATGGAAAAGAAATCAGAAACAAACTACAACTAAAACTACTATTTATAGTAAAGACGAAATTAAAACAGGGAAACGACCATCGATCCAAGGTTTTTTCACAATTTCGGGCTGCACAACCCTGCATAGAGGGGTTGGTTAACTTCATTAGCTCGTTCTACTACCCCAAAATCATATATTTTACGTCAGATAACTCATTCCAGATTGCAAGATACATCCGAAATTACCCTAAACTACCCGAAATATTGAGCGAATCGGGGTCGGGGGCCTACCCACATAATCTAGGGGTACCCAGGTGGGACCCAGGGTTTTTAGGGCCTAGGGGGCAGGAGGGTCTCACCCATGGGGCGAGACCTCGAGATCTGGACCATTGGTCGGTGAGGCCTCGCCGGGTTTCGGGCCCGCCGGGCGGGCCGATTGAGTTTAAGGGTTTAAGAACCCCCCTGAGGTAGGTCCCGTCCACTACTTCACTCCCAAACACCTATTTCCTTCACAAAGTGACCCTCCAAGCTCTCCCTTTCCTTCCAAAATCCGATTTTCTCTCTCAAACCTCCACTCCAATCGCTCAATCTGTCATTTTCGGCCACAACCCCTCCATAGCCATCGTTCACAGCCATCCCTACCTCCCTACCCTCTCCATTCACTCTCATTTGGGCTCTTACATGCCCCATTTGGAGCTCAAAAACGCGTAAGCTCCCTAACCCATCCTACCTTTCCATTTTTCATCTTCAATCACTGTCTTTTGGGCCTTCACAATCCTGTTGAGGTTCAAACTCGCGGAGAACCAAAAACTCCAGCCCCTTTTCTCCCTTTAGGACCCGTTCGGCCAACTGCATTAGGTGAGTTAGGTGGATAGAATGTAAAGGTAACAATAAATGTATGTGTAAGGTATGGTCCCTAGATTGGGTGTATCCCATGTTTTCTGACACCATGTTTAGAATGTACGCAATTAAAAGTAAATTCCAAGATTTCCTTTCAAATTACACTTAGAAATTCATTACCCTGGGATTTAAAAATCCCATCTCACACTTTTCCAACACCAAGCTCATTTTCCAAAGCCTATAAAATAAATTTTTATCCCACCCACCCTCCTACCAAACAAGTCACTCCCAATCCCGAGGTAGGATTAGTAATACAGTCCCATTTACTACAACTTAAGACCACTGGCTAAATAGTGTTGAAGTGATAAAGTCTCTTGATAAACATTAACCCACCACACTGTGACAGCTTAAGCTTTTAGAGTAAATGGTTGTTTGACAAATAGGCCCTTAGAGTTTTGGACCTAGAGTGGTGTTCCTAGGTACGAACGACCTAACAATAAGTCTTGCCACAAACTCCTTAGTAGAATTAGGCATCTTGCCACAAACTCACACCTGTCCCTGAGAATCAACCTCAACACCCATTATTTTTAGCTCCTTTATGTAAACATAGGTACCAATGCCATAATACGCATCATTGATCAAAAGAAGATCAATGTATTGCTAGATCGCTTCCCATGTCATACCAAAGATAGGTTTCAAATTTCAACTCATTCTGACTTACAGATCGATGTACAAATTCTTGAACCCTGAGAAAAGAAATAAATTTTTAAGGGGGGTAGAACAGTATGAGTCCAATCTAGTTAGGTCAGCTTATGCACCTCTTTGATGTAGGTGACGCAGCGGAAGCGTGGTGGACCCTACCCCACTGGCCTAGGATCGAAACTGTGCTCATTGAATACGAACATTATAGAAGCCCTAGTAAGTTTTACTATGAGAAACCATTTTAGGATGATCTAGTAAGATTTGATTCACCATTTCCTTGGACATAGATAATAACAAGGACTCTCTTAGACTAAGACCTAAAGGGCAACCTTAGACATAGAAAATTTGAGCCTTTCAATGATGGACATTCCTTACGTTTCTAGAGTGATCGGACTACGGAGTTACTGAAATATACAACTACAAAACATTCGCGGCTTGACCCAATTCTCAATCCTGGGCGATTACCAATGGACTCACTGCTTGGCCGAGTAGAAGACCAGGATTCGAAAGGGATACGATGAGCTTCCTACCCTGGCCCGGTAGATGATCGATGTATCGGGATCAAGCCCACTATAGCCGTCTCTTCATGTTGGTCAAACAATGAAAACAGTTATCTTACTCTAGATATTGGGGATTGTCGTCAAAACTCCAAATAGGTAAAGAAATAAATTGTAGCAAACCATCAGGATATGGGAAATGGATAAAGAAATAAGTTTTAAGGAGGGTAGACTAAAATGAACCAGGCTTGTATATACCCTACCACGCGTAGAAACTCGAAATCAATAAAACTTAAGCAAAAGAAATAATTAATCTTTCCTTATTACCATTAGGCAATTTCGGGGATGAAATTTTGTTTTAAGGGGGATAGATTGTAACAACTCGGATTTTTGCCAATATGTAATTAGACGTCCTTAGGCAATGGGTCGATCCTAACACCTTATTAACTTGTCAGAACTCAATCTCAAAGTCTAAAACCGCATTTGAACCCATTTCCTTCACAAATCCCACCCTTCACCATCTTGTTCTTTCAATTTTTCTAAGTACTTTCACCCTAGGCACTATCTTAAACTAGCTAAGTATTATAACTTGCATCACTTTATATACAAACTACAAAGGCCCAGGTACCACCTCAGACAGAAATTACTCAGGACTAAATCCTTTAGAAATGAGGTGATAATTAGCCAGTGTGAAACTAGAGTACCTGTGAAATTAGCACCAATCACTTTAAATACGATCTGCAAGACCCAAAACTTGTAAAATCATTGACGCTAGGTTACCCTAAAATCTAGGATCAATCTCATTACCCGGCTGCTCTCGAGAGCATCTCGAAACTCCGTATCAGATCTGGACTGCACGTCGGAAGTCCGATTTACACGAAGTTAAGGAATTAGGACCGCCTTGCTGGGCTTGACAACCATCTCGGAAATGAAATCCAAATAGTGTCTCAGCGCTATTCGCTTGAGCTCCGAGCGGGGAGTGTGAGAAATGTGAAATTAATTCAAAATAAAATAGAAATTTATGAAATCTGGCACCTCTCGCTTGCGGATCAGTATTGAACAACCTGGCCGTCACAATCAGACCAATTTACACCCTCAGATCAGGGATATTTTCCCAAACATATCCATGTACTCGGAATCTCCGATCGAGATCCACTGATCGTTGAACTGATACTGGTCCGCCACGCGTGATCTGGAAATCCCACTGAAACAAAAACTTAACTCCACCTAGATCTGGTGTATGTGAGCTTAAGTCCAACCTTTGGCTCAAGGGGGCCCGCCAGAAGTGTTCCATTGAGCTGAAACTGACCCGCTTTGGTTATAACCTAAGTATACTTTGACCTCGAGTCTATTTCGGTGAGTTTTTAGGCTATATAAGGACCTTAAAACCCTCTCTCTCACAGCCATACGAATTTGAGAGAAACCCTAGAGAGAGAAGAGAGAAAGAGAGAGAAAGAATGAGAGAAGTGGGAGAATCTCCCAACTACTTTTCCCTGCCACTACACAAGCTGCACCACCCCATTCTCATCACTATCCTGGCAATTCCGACTTCGTTTCTAGGTAAGAAACCCTAACCCTAATCTAATTTGGGGTTTTGATAGTTGTAGGTTATGAAATGCTAACCTATTTCGTTCTATAGGTTGCCAAACTGCCATATGCAAAAGCTTAGCAAACCTATCGACTTCGTTACGATTCTACGACAAAAGGTGCAGACTTTAGATGTATAGGTTATGGTTTTCAACGCTTTCAATGTCAGATAATGAGAGATTCATGATCTGCATGCAATTGCACATGTACAAAGTGCTGTCTGTTTTCCGTTTCGATTAAAGACCAAGAATATGGAATTTTACATACTCTAGGTATTTGTAGAAAGTACCGTATACGTATAAATTTTGGAAATGTGTTTGCCATGATTATTTGTTGTATTGATATATTATATATGGAGAAAATACTTTTTTGGCGAAAGGACTCACCCTAATACATGTTTTTGCTAATATACACTATGTATGTTAAAAGAGTGTATTCTAAGTATTTGTGAAAATGACTGAATGAGTATAGAATTTTCATTCGTGCTCGCCATGACTAATTGTCATGGATATATGATTGTTGTATGGGCGATCCCCCTTGACGAAAGGATTTGCCCTAAATCACGCCACGGCCAATATACACTATATATTCTAAAACGTGTAGCCCAAGTATTTGTGGAAATGACTGAATGAACATGGAACTTGGATTCCTGCTTGTCATTACTATCCGTCGTGGGTGCTCGCGTGTTATCCATGGGGCAGCTCCCGAGTGAAAGGATTTGGCCTAATACCTGTGTGATCAACATATGTCAGGTATGTTGATGTATGTAATCTAAAATGTTTGTTGGAATGTCTGTATGAGTAGTAGTTAGTAAATTGTAATGTATAAGGGTGTTGAGATAGGATTCTCAACTACCTTAGTAATGTGTATAATTTCCTCTATGTTGTTTGTTTAGTTTAACCACTTACTTATGAAACGTATGTGTTTAAATTTCCTGTTTGCATTGTGTTTTATAACATGCTTTTTAACATGTTTGAATTACTTGTTTATGTAATTCTGCTCTGATTACTTCACATGTTTAAGTTGTATTCCATAAAAAATCCGTGAAGGGTGATGGGGGAGCGGTGCAACGAGTGCGTGCAATAGCCCTAGCAGCCCTAAGCGGATAATATCAGACTTTGGTTGTATGATTTGAATCTTAATCCATTACTGCTTTAACTATCTGCAATTGAATGTGATTGAGGCTATGATTATAGTCCAGGCAATCGGTAATGGGATTGAATTCATGGCTGAGATTCATTTGCCACGTGAGATGTGTTCGACGAACCCGAGTCGTACTTCGGTTGGCGATAGTGATTGGCCACACGAAGTGCTTATGCGCTTCATATCGTTCAACTTGTTGTGCGCTTGAGCTAGCCGAGCTCGTCAAGTAACCCGATCTGTCTTATGTATGTTCACCATGTTTGGACGCTACTGCTTGAACCTAGGGTACCAAACTTACCAGTGAAATCCCGTTAACCATAGTACCCCGATCCGCTAAGACTCATGAGCCGGGCATGGTGGTATGGGACACCGTGGTCGAGCTGTCGGCCTACACTGGGGCCACGTGCCTCCCCATAGTGACCAGTGAGCAACCAGACTCGTGAGCCGATTATGGTGGTATGGGACACTATATTCGTGCTGTCAGCCTACATTGATAAGGTGATGGGAGAGTGGTGTAACCATTGTGCGTAACAGTCCTGACAGCCCTTTGTAGTGACCTCGAGTATACTATGAATTGCGGTGAGGCGACGAGTTTTGCCGCAGTGTATAGAGTATGAAACTAGGCATGTATCTGTATAGTGATGAATCGTTAAAAAGGTGATGGGGGAGTGGTGTAACCTTTGTGCGTAATAGCCCTGGCAGCCTTTGCAGCGACCTAGAAAACACACCATCGTCTGAGATTAACTAGGACTGACAACCCTAGAATGGATCATGTTTGGGAATGATACAAGGGAGGTACCTTAGTTTCCCAATACTATTGTTTGAAATGGACTAATAAAAACCCGGTAATCATGCTCATCATCGCACTGCATGTGCATGAAAGATGTGGAGCACTGAGGGACGAAAGCATGCCGCAAACGTAAGATGGTATCGCATGAGGGTGGTTTGGCAAAGGCATACATCATGACTACATTCCATACTTGCATTAACAAGAGTATTTAGAATTGTTTGATTGTACTGCTTTATCATTACTGCTTGACTGAGTTGATAACATGTTAACCTATGCTTTATTGTTCCACTGAGTTAGCTACTCACTCCCACGTTACGGGACGGTGTTCCGAACACCCACCAGACTTTGTCTAATTGCAGATGGCGACGCTACTCCTAAGGCGGAGCCAGACCTTTATGATGACAATGATGCTTGTTCGTAGATGCTGTGTGCTGACGGCTTCAAGTGAGTCGTGTCTTGATCGACGGGATTACAAGGATGTCAACTAGATGACACTACATCTTTGGTATTATTTGAAATTGTACTTATAATTCATTAACCTGGTAACATTATGTAAGGCCCACCCCCACAGCACATGATATTGTCCGCTTTACCGAAGCTTACGGGTTTAAAACGCGTCATGTGGGGGAAGGGTAGCTAGCAAACAGACCCGGTGCTCCCGTGGTCCCGCCCACACCTATCCCACAAGATATTGTCCAACCTAACTGACACCCATCAGAGACACAGCGGTGGTGGTTTTGTTTGTCACTGAACACAGGCTCACCTGTTCCAGGCACAATGCGTCATGTCTGTTAAGGGAGAAACCCAACATATAACCACCACAACTCCAGACAACTCTTCCGATGTGGGACAAGTTACGCTACAGTCAACTGCAACAGTAGCTCGCCCAGCACAGTAGCCTGCCAGCCACACAGTAGCCTGCCAGCCGCACTTGGGGGCCCGCCCACATGTGTGCCCGCCCACATGTGCCCGCCCACATGAAACAGTGACCGGGGCGTCACACATTATCACACTCTGGAGACTCACCATAGTTTATATATGTTATTTATCTATCACAGTCTTCCGCTTGCAATTTAACTGTCTCTGGAGTATGATATGTTGTTTGGCTTAATCTCACTCATGTTCAATGCACTAATGCAGACAACATTCAATCATCATTCATTTTGTTGCATAAGTGATGCGTTGGAACTCGGGAGTTGAGTTATGCTCGACCCCCGATTTTCAGGGCGTTACAGTAGGATTCCATCACAACCTTGACCCAACCCGTCGTCATGTATTGGTATATCTTCTGAGTTGCAGTTCAAGGAAGCAGAAGATTCTTCATCAACAAAGGAGGAGATCTTCGACTACGCGTTGAATGGGGCTTATCCACTTATTTGTAAGTCATTAGAGTCCAGAGGACCCTTGTGATCATTCCTTCTATAGGATTGGGTCTAAGGTGTTTCTCACCCCTTACAAGCCCTCATAGGAGGCCTCCAGTAGGAGTGTACATGGTGAGTGCTTTGTGTTAACCCTTGCTTTGTGGAGAGCATAAACATTTAGGTCCTTGTAGTAGGTCCTTAAACTGGGTGGTCTAAAAGTTGGGTGCTTTGTGTTGACCCTTGCTATGTGGAGAGCATAAACTTGTGAGGTTCCTTGAGTGGATCATTGGCCGGTGTGCCTAAAATCGGGTGTTATGTGTTGACCCTTGCTCGTGGGAGCTTAAATTGTGTTATGTGGACACGTTGTGTCAGCCTAGGTGTAGGTTGTACTAGTTAGAGGTGAGCCTGATTTAAAACCTCCGGTTTGAGGTGAACCTGTTGTGAAACCTCCTTAGTGAAATCTGGTACACTCAAGAGTTGAGTGCGTTTGCCGGGAGTGGAGTAGACAAGTAGTCAAACCACTATAAAAATGACTGTGTTTGTGATTGCTATTGTCTTTCATTCCTTATGTGATTATATGCTTTTATATTTGATTATCTGAGATCACGTTTCTCACACAGTCACATCCATCATAAACTCTGATTCGCATCTTGTTTATCTTTCAAAGTAGTTTTATGATTGGATCCTCTATTAGCTTGGAAGCCATTAGAGTTACTCTAAAGGAATCCTGATACATGCTTACTTACTTAGGATAAGATTGATAGGATTTTAAATAACCATAAAATATTTTAAAAAGTCTTATTCACCCCTCCTCTAAGACATATTGGCATATTCCTACTTCAACTAAAGCAGTCATTACCGCAATTTCAATTGGTATCAGAGCGGATCTCTCTTAAGGGCTTCACCGCCTAGAGAGTGATCTTGACTGGAGTTGGTAATACCTTCAGTATTTGATGGATCAAACTATGCATACTGGAAGGCTAGAATGCACTACTTTCTGAGATCTTTGGATCATGATGTTTGGGATATAGTTAAAAGAGGATATGTGCCACCATCTGAACAAATAGTACTCAAAATGGCACAATTATCACCAAACCAAAACCCAAAGAAAAATGGACAGCATTCGATAAGGAAAACCAAACTGCTGAGGCTAAAGCTATGAATGTTATCTACTGTGTTGTATCCCAAGACATTTTCAATCAAATCAGTATGTGTGGGACAACCAAAGAAGCATGGGATTTGTTGGAAACAACCCATAAAGGAACAAGTCTGTGAAGAGATCCAAATTACAACTCCTAACATCACAGTTTGAAAGTCTCATAATGGAAGAGCATGAGACCTTCATGGAGTTTTTCATAAAGCTAAACATCATATGCAACTCCATGGGTGGATTAGGTGAGAAAGTTTTGGTTCCAAAAATCTGTAGAAAAATACTAAGATCATTACCGGAATGGTTCAATCCTAAAGTAACAACCATTAAAGAGTGTAGAAACATAGATGAAATAAAAGTAGAAGAACTGGTAGGTTCCCTACAAACATTTGAACTACACTTCAAACAAACCCCTAAATCCAAAACCACTATCCTCAAAACTTCAAAGAATACAACAAATGACGACATTGAAAGTGAAAGAGAAAATGAAGATGAAGAAGTGGCTTTGTTGGCACAACGGTTCAGGAAGTTCTTTCAGAAAAGTCGTGGCCGTCCATTTAAAGGAAGAAAGGTGGACAACAAACATTCTGCAGGTAAATTTGGTAAAAGGACCAAAGAACCACAATGTCATGCTTATCAGAAGTTTGGACACCTGTCTACTGAATGCCCAAATAGAAAAACTAAGGGTAAGGCAATGGTTGCTACATGGGATGATACAGAAGAGTCAAACTCAGAATCTAGCGACTCAGAGAGAGATGGAGACCAGAAATCCTTGAAAATGCTTATGGTCTCCACTGCCCCAATCATTCCTATTGAAACTGAGAACGAGGAAGAACCACAAGCCACTGAATCATTTCCATCAAATAATGAGGAAACTGAAAAAAAGAAGAAGAAGAAGAACAGAATAAACTACAAGATGCTTACAATCAACTCTACATCCATAGCATCAACATCGTTAGAAGACCTGGTATATCTGAAAACAAGAAAGAATTGCTGCAAAAAGATTTGGATAAAACTTTGAAAATTAATACACATCTAATCAATGATTTACAGCAATATCATTCAAATAATGATAGACTCGAAAGAATCAACATCTTCCTTTAATTCGAGTCTGAAAAACTAAACAAACAAGTTGGCCTATTAAAAGACAAAAACATGCTCCTTCAAAATGAAAATCACACTCTTGTTTGATTTAGAAGAGTCCAGAAAATCGCTAAGCTAAACTATAAGTTTTCCCTAGAGTGGTGAGAAATTAGAAAAACTTTTAGATATGGGAAGACCTGGAAAGGACAACAGCAGCTTTGGATATGATAAATTTAAAACAAAATTAGGAAATGAAGCATCAATGGCTGAAAAATCTGCTGCTTCAGGAAGTAACATAAGAACTACTCTAGTTTGTCATTTATGTGGTGATTCGGTTCATTATAAGTTTGAATGCTTATCACCTAGGAGGACTCAACATAATTCTGGTCAAAATCATATTGGTAAATTCAACCAACCAGAAAAATACAAAATGTCAGGAGTCCACTTAGGAATATGGATAGAAGACATACACATCCATCACCACCTAAAATGACTAATGGAATGAAGGAGGTATTAAATCAAGTGGCTGAATTAAGCAAGAAAACTAAATCTACCATAGTTCAAAATCCTGTCACAAAATGGGTAGTGAAAGAAAAGAAAAATCGCCTTATTACTCACTCCAATCATATAACAGGCAATGATACTAAGTGGTACCTGGATAGCGGTTGCTCAAGACATGTCACGGGTGACAAATCCCTTCTTTCAAACTATTTAGATCTTAATGATGGGATAGTCACCTATGAAGACGAAAGCACCATTAAGGTAATTGGATAGGGAATTATCAAAGGGATAAATTCGCTCAAAAATGAGAATGTTTTTTGCATAAAAGGATTAACACATAAACTTCTGAGCATTTCTCAAATATGTGATAATGAGCATGTGGTTACGTTCAACAAACAGGAATGCGAAATCCTAAACCTATTAGGTAAATCAGTGATGAAGGGTTGTCGCACAAATAACCACTGCTACATAATTAAAGGCAAAGGAAGGGCTGATCCCTATGCCAAGAAACATTGAGCATGGAAAAACAAGTCCAGGTCTTGCATATAGATCTAGAAAGCTGCTGAAAAGATGCAATTTTGCTGAACTCTTAATAATACATTTGAGGACCCTCACCTCAATCTTTTTGTATATAAACATCTTGATGTTTATACTTTTGATTTGTACATATGCTTGTACATAAATTTTTGCTGTGTATACTGGTTGATTCAAAGATATACTATATTATACATGAAAATCTATCAAAGTGCTGAAAAATGAAAAAGATTCACCTTTGATATGTCTGTCGATAACTTATGAGGATTCTCGATTAAATCGACAAAGGATCGATATTATCGATGCCTCTTTGGAATCTGTAGTCTTATGATCAAGAATGTTATCGAAGACAGATTCGATATCATCAAATGAGGATCATCGATATCATCGAAACAATGTTCGATGATATCGAAGTATGCCGCCAGATAAAAAGTTGCTCGAGTGGGAAAAGGGCATTTCACTTCTCAAGATCTGTTTTCTTCTTCCTTGCCCATTCCTCTCAACTGGTCTGCTCAGAGCTTCGTCGGAAAGTCTCAAACGTCCTTCAAATCTGGTAATACCCTTCCATTCCCCATTGTTCATCAAGATTCCATCTTGCTCTTGTTGGGTATTTCCTATTTTTTGGGTTCATCCAATTATCCCCAAAAATCTCTCAAATCTTTGTCTGTGAGTTGTCCTAATGGGTAAGGAGAAAGGGAAGTCACCGGCCATCGGAGAGTCATCTCGGCCTATCAGAAAGAAAGTCGTGGCTTCAAGAGAAAGGGCAAGAGCTCCTGAACGTGGGACTCCCACTCGCCAGCGAACACGGCAGACCTCACACAGCGAGTCCCAATTCAGAAGCTTCGGGCCCTCTTCCGGCAAGGGTGAATCCGGCTCTAGCTAAATACACTGGGCGGAAGATAGTTTTTGAGAGAAGGGTCGACAGGGAATGCCTACAACCTTATAATCTGTAACCCCTATTATCTGAAATTGGATGGCTACCTCTACTCAATTTTGGCGGTCCTTATGACTATGAACGGACCTACAATTTCTTTGCTTCCTATCATTCGTCGGTGTCTGACCCTCAGTTCATCATGGTTTCTGTTGATGGTGATGATGTTGAGATTACTCCTGCAACAGTTGCAAACATCCTTAGGCCCACATTATCACCTGTTGGCCTCCTGAACTTGGACCTTGAGAGCATTGAAACCTGGTCCATGGTTACTAAATTTCTCTATCATGGTCGTGATATTCCCCGGTACCAAGGGAATGCGCTAAAAGCAAAGTTCATGGAACCCCGGTATCGTGTTCTACATGGCATCTTCGCCTCCAACGTATACCCTCGTGGTACAAATCGTGCCGACCTCACTGGGTTCATGGCCATGATAGTCTATTCGGTAGCCACAGGGATAACAATCTACCTCCCGACTCTGATTGTACACTAGCTAGCATATGCGATCCATACGTCTAGGGATGTCTAGTTGCCCTATCCTTGGATTATTCAAAATGTGTGCAATATGTTTGGTCTTCCCACAACAAACGACCCGGAACTTCACCTTCAACGCTTCAACAAGAATAATATTTGAAGGATGGACTTGAAGTTCCACAACTTTCCAGAAGACCAACCCGAGGAGGGTATTCAGGAAGAAGGAGAAGGTGGTGCAGGCGATGCTCCAGCTGAAGGCGCTAGAGTGACTGAGGGTGACCCTCTTGAGCCCCAACAAGCTTCATCCCCATTTGAACTTGGGCATGCAAAAAGGTTCAAACTCCATCGGGATAGGATTGGAGCTATACAACGTGATGTCACCCAGCTAAAGGAGTCCGTGAATGCACGGTTCACTATCTTGGAATGACTAGTGAATGGGGTGTAACAGACGGTGCAACAATTGGTGGATCTACTCACCTGCAGACACGACGATACTGCACCGTCTTCCTCCTCTCCTCCGCCATAGTGCTGACATCCGGGAACTATCCCATACACTCTTCTCTCATATCAGCGTATGGGCATTGGTATCTTTTTGAATGTCCTATGATCCCATGAGTGTATGAGATAGAATACTAACATGCACAGTCTGACAGGTTCTTGTGTTTATTTTTGGAATATGTATATGCCCATGGATGGGCTAGATATTTGTGGTTGTTTCTGGATGCCCATAGATGGGCTTGATATTTTTTGGGTTGGGATGAATGATCATACTACTGCCAATCTTGGGCAATATGTATATTTTGGATACTTTTAGTAATGGCTATTTATATCTCATATATCCTTATTGTCATTCTAATTTGGTCTGCTTATTGGTCTGCTTTGAATGATGCTATCATATGTGAATGTTGCCTCCTGCTTTATCTGGTTTATATCTACTGTCGTCTATGATGCTTCATCTTTATGCTAATATTATCCGTCATCACAGCTTAGCTTATTTTTAAACTAATATGCTTTTAAGGGCTGATCTTTATATCTATTGTGCTTATGCTCCCTGAATTTTGGTTCTCCCACATTCTATAACTTCAGTTAATATCTACTGTTATGTTATCCTTTGCCAATGACTAACAAAAAGGGGGAGAACAATTCCACACCCCGACGGAACAATTGTGTGTATATCTGCTTGTGAATGGTGGTGCAGGTGTTAAGGGGAGCAGCTGCAATAAGACAGGGGGAGATTGTTGTTAGGGGGAGCAGCTACTGAATGTGTGTATGTGCAACCTAGAGAACTTTGTACAATTGTGTAAAGATTATGTACACACAATTTAGGGTGTCTGTCTAGAAGTTGTTCTAGGGTGTTTTGGTGTTTTGTCACGTAATTGACAAAGGGGGAGATTGAAAGTGTCCTAGTTTGTCAATTAGCGCTTGCGTTGAGTCTGCTAGACAAAGGAGCCTCATAGGAAGATTGATCAAGCGTCTGCCTCAACCGGATGTGTGCCCAAACTCGCTACAGGTAAATCTTAGCCTCACATCCCATGTCCCAAAACACCAAGGTAATTAAAACCCTTGAAATTGATTAGAATATCATAGGGTTTTTTGGTTAGAAAACTTTTTCAAACTTCAAAAAAAATCTCTAAGTTTTCAACCTTCGTCGATTTATCGATACATGTATCGATAAAATTGAACCGTGTTGTCGATGTTATCGAAGCTCACTCGATATTATCGAAATGAGGACATAAGATGTCCAGCAACCACATAAATCTCTGGACAGAATTATCAATGTATCGATATAGGTATCAATATCATCGAAATTTGAATCTCGAGTCTATCGAAGTTGACTCGATAAAATTGACATCATATTTGTTGTGTCCAAAGTTCTGCTAAGGCAAATCATGAAATCTTCGATATGTCAAAGTACTCCTCGATATCCTCGGAATTCAAATTTCGATGATATCGAAAACCCTTCGATGATATCAGATTGGACACACCGTTATCCAGCAATATTTTCAGGTTGTTTTATCTTAGATCGAGGGTCACTCGATAAAATCAATATTCAAATATCGATCATATCGAGGTTGGGTCGATTGCATCGAGAATGGACATAAACTGAGAAAAGGCCTAGCTATATGTCCTAGAGGGGGGTGAATAGGACTATGTCAAATTAAAACTTTAACAGCAGAATTTAACTGAATAAGATAGCCTTGAAAGATATAACTTTAAAAAAATCACAGTACTGAAATGTAAAGCAATCTTTAAATAATAAAATAGAGAGGTTGATACCAATGTTGTTCTAAGGACAACCTTGCACCATAAAAACCAAGGGTTTATGGAAGGACAACCTTACTAGAACAATTTGAATATCAAAAACTCAAACTGAAAGGAAATAAAGGAAATAGCAAGAAGTTAAATTCTAAACTATTACAACATTCCCCACAATGCTTGAAATGAAAAGGATTACAACATTCACATCCACATATACATTCCATAGCTTTGAATGATAAAAGATATAGAAATTTAAACAAACATTCAAACCACAAAACACAAAGAATTATAGTGGTTCGCCTGTGTGTACACCAACTGTTAAACAATAGCCACACAGATTGGTACTCCACTCCTAATATCTTCACACAGGGGATATCAGCGTTCACTATGAAAATAGGTTTCACAGGTTCACCTAAAACCTTCACAATTGTGTCTTTCAAATGGGCTTACACAATTCAAAAACCCCACTTCTGAGTTTTCTGGATCTCCTCAGATAACCACTAGAATGAGATTTTTCTGGCTTAACCTCAAACAAAAATCAAAAATAAGGAAATTTCCAATAAAGTAAAATACCTAGATTTCTCCTTTCGTTGTAGCCCGGAAGAACCAATCGGAGTAGAAGTCGAATATAAAAGTTCAATTGTTCAACACTCACTTTGAAATGGTTGTAGGTTCTAATTGATTTTAAATTAAACCAGTTGGGCTAGCTCTATTTGATTTTGATTCCAAGAAGAAGGAATACAGCAATTCCTCTTTTCAATTCAGATTGGAATGCAGAAATAAAATCAAATAAATAAAGCTAACAAAAGAGAATATGAAATATGCACAGCATAGCTTAAATAACACAAACTTATCTCAGAGTGATGCCTTGATTTTACTTGAATTAAATTCTTGAAAAACTTTGAAATTCGTGTTCTATTTATAGTTGTAGAAATCGCATCTTCGACTGTTCGTGTGGCCACCACGACTGGTCGTAGGTCGAACTGCATTTTGAAATTTTAAGCGCGATCGTATAAAACCGTTCCACGACTTGTCGTAGGGTGTCCACGACTGGTCGTGAGGCCTCCACGACTGGTCATGAGGAGCTAAGAATGGTTGCTGGAGTTTGAGTCGTAGCTGTAGGACTGGTCGTGAATGAGTCGATACTGTTCCTACGACCGGTCGAGCAGACTCTAGGACTGGTCAAAGCTCAACCAAAAAATTCTAAAAATTTGCAACAACTTAGGACTGGTCTTGGAATTTCTTGGACTGGTTGAGCCAGTTCTAAAACTAGTCGAACAGAGTCTAGGATTGGTCTTAGAACAGACCAAACACTTATAAAAAGATTCAATTTGAATTATGTATACAAAATGACCTACCCTAAGGTCAAACTAAGGTCATTCATATCTTAAATGTGAAGTATGGACATTGAGTCTTCATTTCTTCAGATGTTGGTTGACCTTTGAAGATTGTGAAGCTTGAGATCTCTGATGAATCTTGAACTTGAGGTCTTCTAAAGCTTAAACTTCATCTTGTACTGTTATTCTTGAGTTGTACTTGAGACTTAAACAAGAACTTGTCTTCTGATGTAGCTCTTAAAATATTCTGATCATTGAAGCTTGCAGAAGTAGACAAATAACTTGAACTTGAACTTCTTGAAGTAGATCACCGTTCTTAGATTGTAGCATTGATTCAGTGACTTGAACATATAAGACAACATGCTACACAAGACATAGATTGTATTTTTGGCACAACAAAATTTGACAACCAAAGGGGCAAATAACTATTGCACTTACAAACTGTCCAGTAAGCTTACTGGAAAATCCTTTAGATTTATCGATGCATCGACACTGCTATCGATATCATCGATATTCAAATTCTGATGATATTGAGTGTGCCTCGATCATACTTTTGACCTGAAATATTTCAAAGGCAAGTCTCTCTCATTTTCAAATGTCGAGGAATCGATCCTCGTGTCGATGAAATCAGAGTTCGAAATCCGATGACATCGATGCAGGTTTCGATTCCCTCGACCAGCTGGCAAAATGTTTCAAAAGCGTTTGACATTTGAGTTTGTGTCATCGAGCAACCAGTCGATGCGATCGAGAGTATACGCTCGATGATATCGACCCTACTCGATGATATCGAACTTTGCCATAAATGTGACCGTTTTATATCCGTTGGAACCTTTTGCCTATTTATAAAGAGTTTGTCCTTAGTTGTTGGTAGAGAAAGAAGAGAGTTATTTTGAGTGTTTAACCTTAGATCATATACCCAAAGCCCTTTTTCTCATGGAAGTTCATCCTCCAATCCACCCTCATCATTGACATTCAATATAGTAGATTGGGGAATGA